>CM019148.1:344406227-345037557 GCA_009733165.1 Naja naja | reverse complement strand
TTTTCCTGCTCTCCCTCCACCCCATTTTCCAAGTTTCCTGCTTGAACAAGGAATACGACTAGAAGACTCCAAGGTCCCTTCCAACTCTATTATTCTGTTATTAGTAATAAAAATGGGCAGGATGAGAGTCACCTGCTGTTTCAGGCTGATATAGGCCTGCCCCTCCTCTCAGTACCCGATTACCCTTCCATGACCCTTTCTACTGTTCTCTCTCAAAGCAGTTGAATTCAGTCATGCCATTCTGGTCAATACTGCACTGTGTGGTTAGTCTGCTCAACCAGCATGATATTATGCCCTTTAGCACTGGAGTTGTTACTAATTTAGCACAAGGCTGAAATGATAAACCAGTAGAATGAAGCAGCCTTAAACCATTGCAATAGAATATCATACTATCCTAAAAAATAGCTGCAAATTGCAAACATTCTACTTAAAGGAAGAAATCATGAATGTTTATTTTTCTGATGTTCTAGAGAGACAAAACCCCATCTGAGAAATAATCCAAGGCTGGCTTGTTCTAGTTTAAAATTTGCAAAGAGAATCCAAGGAATTCAAAACAGCATATAGAAATGATAATTTCCTGATTACCACAAAGAGGCCATCAAGCAACAGCATTTCCCCCCACTGGCTGGTGAATTCTGGGATTGAAGTCCACACTTTAATTCTGGGATTAAAGTTGCCAAGTTTGAGAAATACCCCTTTATAAAGCCCTTATGATCAGTTTGACTAAGTGGCTCAGTCACACTTCTTTATTTCAAGTAGACACCTTAATTTCTTTTGCTCTTCTTAATATGTTTTTGTTTTTTTTTCACTTTTAATATTCTGCAAGGCAAGAAAGAAACAAGAAGACAAAGTAATGGCACAGAACAATAGCTTTCCACATTGTCATAGTTTATGTATAGCACTAAATTTTTCAAAAGAGGAGTTGATATCACTGTATGTAATTTAAATAAGATAAATTAGATAAGCTTTCCAAATTGATAGAAATGAGATTCTTCCCTCTGAAAAGCCAGTGTTGAAATTTTAGTGTTAACTTTCCCATAAGAGTAACTCACCATACATTAACATGCCAATTGTTCAACGCAACTGGTCTACAAGTTTCCATTTCTGAGCAATTATGGATTAGGTAGCCAAGTGTAAGAATTCAATAAGCTCATCTTTGTTCAATGTATTGTTATGTTCCTCAAAAACTATGTAATAGTCTCCATTTAGGAATTCATTCTAGTTTTTGTTTAGTTATTCTAACTTTTTGAATATCGTCTTTCTCTTCTTAATTACATGGGGGAAATTAAGGCTCCAGATCAGTTAACCTTGCCTATCTTGCAGCCTGCAGGGACGGCCCCTTCAGCCAATTCTCAAGGTGCAGCTGGATTCAGTTGGTCAAACTCTTCAAACTTCTGAATCTGAAGATTCAGCATAGCGAGCCTAATAGAAACAATTAGCAATAGACAAACAGTACAGAACCAGCTCTCCTAGATTTGATAGCTTATTTGTTTTAAACTCCTATATTTGTCTTTAATTAAACAAACCACCCAGCCTGTGCATAAGAACTCTTCCTCATGGCAGCATGAAATTGGTTCCTCCCTATCTGAGCTGGTGGAAAAGAATGCTGGCAAAATCACCCTGCCTTGATTGCCAAGGGTTATTCTACTAATTAGGCTGAGGCTGGTGTTGTCTTCAGAGTTTAATGTGGGACAAGTTTAAAGAAAGTGAATTCACCAAGGCTTTGTTTACCCTTCCACCAAATGTTACCTGTGAGTGATTAAAAACAGCCATCAATAATTCTTCCTAGTGAGAGTTAGGCAGGAGGCAAGTTTTGACAGACAGATAGGCCATAATTTTTTGTCATCTTTCAAAATATATTGGCAAAAAAGATATTGGCAAAAAAAAATCAGAAAATAAAATACAAGCTGAATAGTCAAGACCTTGTTGATGACCTCAACTATGTCAAGGACCTTGGAGTACTCATCTCTAATGATCTAAGTGCTAGAGCCCATTGTAACTACATAGCCAAAAAGGCATTAAGAATTGTTAACCTAATCCTGCATAGCTTTTTCTCCGGTAATATCACACTACTAACTAGAGCATACAAAACATTTGCTAGACCAATACTTGAATACAGCTCATCAGTCTGGAACCCATACATATCAGATATTAATACAGTCGAGAAAGTCCAGAAATATTTCATGAGAAGAGTTCTCCACTCCTCTACTCATAGCAGAATACCTTATGCCACCAGACTTGAAATTTTAGACCTAGACAACCTAGAACTATGCTGCCTTCAGTCCGATCTAAGTATAGTACATAAAATTATCTACTTCAATGTCCTACCTGCCAATGAATACTTCAGCTTCAACCACAACAATACAAGAGCACACAACAGATACAAACTCAAGGTAAACCACACCAAACTTGATTGCAGGAAATATGACTTCAGCAACAGAGTGGTTAATGTCTGGAATACTCTACCTGACTCTGTGGTTTCTTCCCCAACCCCAAAAACTTTAACCTTAGACTGTCTACTATTGACCTCACCCCTTTCCTAAGAGGTCTGTAGGGGGCATGCATAAGTGCACCAATGTGCCTACCATCCCTGTCCTAATGTTTCTTTTTTATTCGTATCCATTTCATGTATTCATAACCATATTTATACTTATACCTGTTATCTAATACTTGCTTGACAAATAAATAAATAAATAAATAAATCTCCTTCCAAAATATCTGTCTGCCCCTTGCTTGCTTGGTCTCTCTCTCACATGCACACATTTTCTCTTTAACTCTTTATTAGCCACATTTAACATTACCTGAGTTGCAGGGAGGAAGCACTCCCATCTGGTAATCAGTCAGAATATTTCTGAACATGAGTCTAGCACTATCTGAGCCCTAAATCTTTGTCCTCAAATGACCAACTGATAGGTCACATTCACAAAGGAGTGGATTTCTTCCTGCTTCACCTCATACTCATCGTCTTTAACTATGTCCAGTCAGACAGGCTAATTTTGGGCACATGGTCTCCAAAAGCAAGTGACATATGTACAAAAATGAATGCACATGCGTAAAAACACCAACGAAGGAGAAATATCTGAAGAAGAGACTAAGGACATGAAGAGATGAAAAAAGGAAAGTAATGAAGAGGGAGACAAGGATGCCTGAAGAGACTGTAGTGGAGAATGCCAACTGCCCTGTATGAGCACAAAGGCAGGGACTCCTCGGGGTGTCGTCTGTGACTCAGTGTCATCTGGCGGTGTCCTGGGGGAGAGCCTACTCTGTAGCGGCTCCCATTTTATGGAACCAACTACCCCTGGGGCTCCGTTTGGCCCCCGACCTCCGCACCTTCCGCCATGATTTAAAAACCTGGTTGTTTGAACAGGCTGGGTTGGGCTGACTTCTCGGGGGTTTGGTTTTATATGTTAAATTAGTAATGGGTTTTAGTCGAATTTGGCTTGTTTAATTTAATCTTATTTTAGTTAAGTAATTTATTGTGCTGCTTTTAGTTGTGAGCCACCCCAAGACCTTGTTGGAGAGGGGGCGGCATACAAGTCAAATTAGAAAAGAAAAAAGAAAAAAGAGTTCTGAAAGTGGCAGACATAGGAAAGGGGTGGGAGTTGTTTGCTGACAATAAAGAATTCACCTCTCTTTTATGCCTCCCAAGACTATCAATTTAGTTCTACCATTGTTCTGAAAGCATTTTAAACCCTTGTTTCTAAGGGGTCTGACAAATGTTTTGGAAAACACGAGTCTGATGTTATATGGACAGATGCATCTGCAGAAGTCTGAAGTCCAATATTTTCTCCAGTCCAGCACAAAATAACCATTGAAGATAATCCACAGTGGCTGAAGGAGATAGGACATGCTTGCCTAAATACGGTCAATGTGAGATGGGGAGTTCCTCCTTCCTTCCTCTTCCTCCTCCTCTTCCTCCTCTTCCTCCTCCTCCTCTTCTTCCTTCTTTTTTCTTCTTCCATCCATATCATCAAAGAAGCATCCTAGAGCTTGTCCATGAAAAAAAAATCTGTAGAGTAGAAATGGAACACAGTAGTTTAAAACAGGAACATCTAAAAGATAACTTTAAATTGATTCCAGTATACATTGGGAGGGTAACACTATTATAATGTCATAAGTCCATGCCATTAAAATGGTTTGTACATCAGTTAAAGGAATGAGAATGAACCCTACAATCAGCTAGGGAATCCAATCCACTTGGATTCCCTTAACTCTGAGGTCCAACCAATAGACCCATGTCATAAAATGGTGGCCAGGAATGTCTCAGTGCCAATATTCTAATTATGAAATTCCTTCCAATTACAGTTGAAGAGATGCCTGCTTGTTCAAGCAGGTGTAGGATAACAACTGTTCCAAAATGAACCTACTTTTTAGACAGCAGTATTTAAATGAACATTGTTTTAAAATTGTGCATTGTTATTGTCTTGTTCAAGAGTAGAACTTTTTTTACTATTAATATTCCTTTTTGTATTCCATTCTAACCCCTACAGGTTTAAGTACAACTAATCATTATCATCAGCAGCAGCAGCAGCAGCAGCAGCAACAACAGCAACAACCATAACAACAACTGTATGTGTACATTCTTAACCTCTGATCTTCTTCATCTCAAATGTTCTGAAGGAAATCTAACTAGTTCCTGGCTACTTACTCCATCTCCCCTGGAGAAGTCACAATTCTTACTAAGGCTATTCATCTGAATTTTGCAGAGTTTCTTTGCTTCCTCGTTTATTTTCACCTCTTCTCATTACTGTTTTCTGCAGTATTCAGGGAGGTGGTACTTCAGGCTGTCCCTTGGCTCCAACCTCCTGCAGCTTCCTTCTCCTCCTCCTGGGAAGCTGAAATATTAGAAGCATGTTTAACTAAACATCAAAGGAGTTGGGTAGTTCTCCCAATGAACATAGAAGGAGGTAGGCAAAATAAATAATTACATACTAAGAAAAAAATGGCAGAATGGCAAGTTGAAGGCTGTGTCCTATGAGATTTAGCTAACAGAAACAAGACTAGAAGATAAAACTTGTGTACTATATATCTACTTGATTAATTTCTTTATTTTGTCCAATTTGTTTTGTGCAAATCTATCACAACCAATAATGAAACTTGAAAATCTTGATTTCACTTTGTTCATTCAGTTGAGTAATTACCCAAGACTAGTGGTTGTTATCATTGCCTTTGTGAGAAAAGTCTCAAATCAGGGTCCCAAACAGCCTGTTTATAGGTAGTTATTGCTTATAATTTATCTCTTAGACTATTAAGGGTGATGTCTTCCCACTTGGCTGCTTCCATTAATTTCAGTGACGTATCCACAGATTTTCCTGGTTTCAATCTCTGCTGTGCTACAGTGCAGTAATAATGAACGCAAGAGGACTTGCTAAGGCTGAGGAAGAAAATAATCATTTCAAAACACCATTAGTGAAACTAACAGCCAATAGAGGTTTCACCATCCAGTTTATCTGGAATAGGGGCAGTTATTCTTTTAGTTTTGCAATCAAGGAAAAAGATCTCCAAACCATTTACATAGATGCTGCCTTAAGGAAGTCTCTCCTAAATGAGAACAAGGGTCTTGCTGATGTGATTTCCATTATTCTATATCTTTAGCTCTTCTTTTGTGGCAATAAACCTAATTTAAAAAGCTCTGTTGTGCTGTATTGTTATCCAGGTCACGGTTTGTCCCTAAGGTGGTTTCCCCCCAGCCCCCCAAAAAGGCAACTGGACTTTCTTTTTCTTGAAGACGTTTCACTTCTCATCCAAGAAGCTTCTTCAGTTCAGAATGATGGGGAGGTGTGTGGAAGGATTTATATTCCCTGCAGTCATCTGGTTGTTAGACCTCTGGAGGCCACTTGGAGGTTTATCTATGCCCTCAAGGTCACCTGAATAGTGCAAATGAATGTGGAACCTTCTTGGAACTGCTGAACCCTTTCTTATTGCAAGGTCTTTCGGCAGAGAATTCTCATATCAAACACATAGGTGTAATTTCTTTCCAAAAGTGCTTTGTCCAATTGTCCTCTAAATCAGGGGTCTCCAACCTTGGCAACTTTAACACTTGTGGACTTCAACTCCCAGAATTTGCTGGCTGAGGAATTCTGGGAGTTGAAGTTCACAAGTCTTAAAGTTGCTAAGGTAGGAGACCTCTGCCTGCTCTAAATCTCAGAAAGAGGTCTTATTATTATGTTCTATGATGACTATTATAACTGTGCCTTCATTTTCTTGGTCCAGGGGCTTCTTCTCTCATTGCAGTTTAGCATCTTCAAAATCGGTCAGTCTCTATTTTTCACTAGAATCCTGTTTAGGTGATGCTTGTACATAGAGCTCAAATTGGAAACAACAATGAGCAGTCATCTTCCCTTTGTAAAGTTCTCTTGGTGATGTCTTTGAAAATCCAGTCATTCATGGGTACTGGGCAGTTGTCTGCAGTGGGAAACTTCATGTCTGTTCAAAAGCCTTCATTTCTTCCAATACTCCATCATCACTTATCCCCACTTTAGACAATAATACTGTACTTATGGGGACCAGTTTTCTTCTGAAACCACCAGTGCCACGAGGAAGGAAGCTGTTCATTATTATTGGTATATTCAATTCAAACTAAAATCTCTTACAGAGCTGCATTGTTGGCCAATGATCTGCAGCCGATAGATTTTTTTTTGTAAGCGAAGGAAATAATATACTATAGCAACCCTAGAAATTATTCATGCACAGATAAATTGGGTTTTTAATTAAATGGCATGCTCTAATACACTACCCAATAGATGCCATAATAGCTGTCTTTAATGCTCCAGCCATATCTGAGTTTTAACGGCAGAGTGCAGGGATAATTATAATCCACAGGATATACAGCCCCATCTGGCTGCTTGTGACACCCACAGTACTGCTCTTTGGTGAAATCCTTTTTATTGCTCCTGCAGTTGTTGTTGTTATTATTAAACAGAAAAATAAGTAAACAGAAGAACTAGCCACATGGAAAGGAGTCAAGATGACTTCCACAATGGTACATTTTATCTCACTGACTTCCTAGACTTCTTAAGGGCAGTGTTTGCCAACTGGTGGGCCACGGCCCACTGGTGGTTTACAAGAAAATTTTGGTGGTCCGCAGAGAAATGTCACCCCCAAAGCATCCCCCAAAACTGTTATGTATGTAGGTTTGAAGTCATTGGTTTAGTTTGAACTGTTCTTGTAAAAGGTTGGAAATGATTGGTTTAAAAGTGCGGGAAAACCCTGCACTCGATTGGCTGGCAACTGCGGCTGCTGCCTATAAGTAGCAGCCACAGCCCAGCCAAATTGGGTCCATTCTGAGCTGTAGTCACTAATAAACTAAGAGCTTGAAGCACTCCGCGTCTGTCTCTTCATGCAAACCTAACACTGGCGACAGGATGGGATTCCCTGAAGAAGACGGCAACGCGGAACAGAAGGAGAGCGAGATGGCTGCACTGAACACCCCCCAGCCCGTTCGATCCGACGGCAGAAGACTGGGAGTCGTATGCAGATCGCTTCAAATGTATTTGAGGAAACGATTCGCCGACATTTCCGAGAAGCAGAAGAGGGCGGTCTTCCTCACACACTGCGTCCGCAGTTTTCAAGATGGCGAAGGCATTGGCAGGAGCTGCAGACGTGAAGGTAATGGAATGGCCTGATTTAGAAAAGCTGTTAAGAGCCCATTACGCCCACAAGTATGTCGTGCCTCATTAAGAGACACGAGTTTTACCGGCGTGATCAAGGGGAAAGCGAAAACGTAAATGACTTCGTGCAAGTTTAAGAGACATTGGGGTGCATGCAAATTTAACAATTTAGAAGAGGCCATGCGCGACTCGTTTGTTCTGGGCCTTAAAGACAAGGTGCTACAGAGCAAGTTATTACTGAAACCTAAGATCACGCTGAAGGAAGCAATAGAAGAGGCCTCTTCAGCAGAAGCTACCAAGTCCTCAGCAGCAGCCATGAAAAAAATCAACAAGGCCACAAGCCATCCTGATGTGGAAATTCCACAACAACTCATTGTGAGCAAATAGATTCTGAGTCAGACTGTAGTGAGGTGGAGGAAGGAATTTACAGACTCAGAATGGAGCAAAAAGAAAGACCTGGGAAGAAAGAGGCAAGATTTCTACTGCAGAGGTTGTGGGGGAAGCCACCCCCACACTGAATGCAAGTTTTAGACACCATTTGCCTCCGTTGTGATAAAGAGGACACCTACAAGAGTCTGCAAATCATCCAGAACTCCACCCAACAGAAGAAAGTTTGCTACAAGCAAAGACAAAATTCAGGCCCAACAATCTCAGTGAGAAAATGGGGCGCAGCACAAACAAATGGGAAGAATGAAACTCATCAAACAGTAACTATTGGTCATTCATCACCTTTAAGAAGCAGAAAAGTGCATGTCAAGGTACTTATTGAAGGAAGGCCTTGCCAAATGGAAGTGGACTCAGGCTCATACCTATCTATGGTGTCATGGGACACTATTCACAGAACTTCTTCCCAACATCCAGAAGAAGCACTTCAAGAAGCAAGCATTGACTCTTAAAGACTACTAAGGGAACAAGTTTCCAGTAGTTGGAACAAGAGAATTCAATGTGAAATTCAAGGGCCACACCAAACGCCTACCACTGACCATTGTGGACAAGGACCGCCCAAGTCTGCTGGGCCTTGAGTGGTTAAACATGTTGGGCATCGAGGTGACTGGCATCAATCACGTGAGCAACACTGAGTGGGAAGAGGCCTTGAAGTCTGAGTTTCCAGAGGTCTTCAGCAGATTAGGCAAGTACTTGGGGACCCCCATCACATTTAACCTAGATCCCAAGGTACAGCCAATCCATTTAAAACCCAGAAGGGTTCCATTTGCCTTAAAGGAAAAGATTGATGCACAATTAGATAAACTAATAGCCCAAGGGGTTTTAGAGCCCACTGATCACTCCAGGTGGGAGACACCCATAGTCACACCAGTCAAGGCTGATAGGTCTGTGAGAATCTGTGGAGACTACAAGGGGACATTGAACCATGCACTACAACAGAGCGCATATCCAGTTCCAGTAGTGCATTATTTATTACATTCACTTGGCAGGGGTACAGTCTTTGCCAAGTTGGACCTGGCACAGGCATATCAACAATTAACAGTTGATGATGCCACTGCTGAAGCCCAAACCATTGTGACCCATAGAGGTGCCTTCAAATGCAAAAGATTGCAATTTGGAGTAAGCGTGGCACCAGGCATCTTCCAAAGCCTTATGGAAAGAATGTTACAAGGGTTGCCAGGGGTGGTGCCCTATTTTGATGATGTTTTAATTTCTGCTGAAAATGACACTCAGTTACACGAGAGACTCAGGGAAGTCTTAACCAGATTCAAAAAAGCGGGGTTAAAAGTCAAAGAAGAAAAATGCACACTTAGAACAGATAAAGTGGAATTTTGGGGGTACATGATTGATAAACATGGCATCCACCCCACAGAGGCCAAAGTTCAGGCAATCAAAGAAGCCCCCAGGCAAAAATGCAAAACAGATTTGCAAGCATTCTTGGGACTCATTAAGTTCTATCATATGTTTCTACCTCAGAAGGCAACCATTGCAGAACCCCTACATAGGTTGCTGGACAAAAAATCTGCTTGGGTCTGGGGGAGGAAGGAACAAGCTGCATTTAACAATATCAAGAGACTAATCACGTCTGATGCTGTGCTGATACAGTTGTCTGAAAACTTTCCTGTTGTTCTGATTTGTGATGCATCCCCCTTTGGAGTGAGGGGGGGTTGAGCCACATGCTTCCCAGCGGGAGGGAAGCCCCTATTGCATTTTACTCTCACACTTTGACTAAAGCAGAGAGAAATTACAGCCAACTGAACAAGGAAACCTTGACAATTGTTACAGCTGTCAAGAAATTCCATGAGTATTTATATGGGAGAACATTTACTATTGTCAAACTTAGGTCTTCCCTTGACCGCCTTCATCCCACTTATGCACCCAACGCACCACTAGATTCCACTTCCAAAGTTCGCACATTCAGTGTGGGTGATTCTGTTTATGCTAAGAACCTTATGGGTGAAACTTTGTGGTTTCCTGCTGAGATAACTCAGATCACAGGCCCTCGTTCTTACAGGGTGCAAACAGAGGATGGACTCCTCTGGAGCAGGCACATTGATCAACTTAGATCCAGGTTCTCTCAGGAACATCGCCCTTGTCTCTCTCTAGTTCCCTCACCTGATGTCAATTCTAGGGGGGAAGGGGAGGAACAGGAGGAAAATCAGCAAGCAAGAATCAACCCCATGTGTAACGAGCCATTATGACAGGAACCATTCCAAAACCTGTCACAATGCCAAAATCCATCCTTAGAAGTGGAAGATTGCACATCACTACCTGATTTGGGTGCTGACATTGGGATGGAGATGGGTTGGGAGGAGAGACCAGATTCTAACAGTCAAACAGGGTCTTCTTTCACAGGTAGTCCCAATGGGGAAATGTCAGCAGACACATTTCCTCTCTCACTGGGTGAGAATGTTAAAACTTCTGAACCACGAAGGTCTCAACGTACACGCAAGAGCCCCACCTATTTAAAAGAATACATTAGATAGGTTGGGGTTTGGTGTGGACTGAACCTAGTGGGGAGGGGTGTTATGTATGTAGGTTTGAATGTTATTGGTTTAGTTTGAACTGTTCTTGTAAAATGTCAAATGGTATTGGTTTAAAAAGTGCGGGAAAAACCCTGCACTCTGATTGGCTGGCAACTATGGCTGCTGGCTATAAGAAGCAGCCGTAGCCCAGCCAAGTCAGGTCCATTCAAGCTGTAGTCACTTAATAAACTCTTCACTGAAGCTCTTCGCGTCTGACTCTTCATGCAAACTTAACATGTTGTACCTGTACTCAACTGTAAATCCTTATTCTAGTTTCAATTCAAGTCCAAATATATGCAAGTCCTGGGCTGGCAAACCAATAAAAAATGAACTCCTAATATCCAATTCCATAATGTGTTGTGATAAGCATTTCAGTCAAGGCCTCAGTGACAGACTGGAATCACCAGATATCCCCAGCTATTGACTGTTTGGCTCCAAAGTATCTACATACATTCACCTTCATCTGCTAATAAATATCTGCTTTAATTGCTACTCAATTAAACTGTTTCACTTAGCAACAGAAATTTTGTGGTCATAAGGTGAGGGCTATTTTTATTCCAACATGCATAGAGATACACACCCCATTCATTTCCAACCCCTTATCCATCTGCTCACACAAAAAATGTGTGAATTAAGTTCACAGAACTCTGGACTTCAGTTCCTACCATGCCCATCCTAGCTGGAAATTCTGGAAAAAAGCTGATATAGATGGGTTTCTCTTAGAAACTGCTGAGGTAAACCTTGTTAGAAGATTTAATATGATTTCACTTAGACCAAACATGGGTTCCCCAAAGTTTTGGAGTTGGGTGAAGCATTTTGAATATTCAGAACATGCTGGGATATTACAAAATGGCTACGAAGAGGCTTCCTCTTTCATAGAGTGTAATTCAAGGTATTGTCTGACTATAGTCATGTATTCATGCTTATACAAATCTAGAAAAGTGAGTTGAATAAACCATGAAGTAATGATTTATGGGCAAATATATTAAACAGCTCATCAATGCACAGATGTTTGGGTCTAAACCTTGTTTTGCGGATGATCAGTGTAATTTTTGGTAGCTGAGTTTGCACACTCTAGCTTTAAATGTGGTCAGCTAATTTATGGTTCAGTTATAATGCACATAAAATTAAAGGCTGGTAGTTCCTAGACAAAAAAATCATGACTAGTCCATGGATTAATCCTGCAAGGCAGTACTTACCACAGTGGTTGTGTTTACACATCACAGAAATACCCCTTGACTAATCAAGCCCTGATTTACTGAAGTAACCAAATTGCATGATGTCACTCAACTTAACTAAGCATACTGGTTGGGTCTGTCTCCTAGGCTGAGCCACAAATTACCTAAACTGTATTGCAGCCAACCTATTGTCCAAACCAGGCCAAGCAATGCAATTATTTATTTATGCATTAAATTCTAGGAAGTGGGTTTGTTGCAAGTAAAAAAATAAAATAAAATCAGATAATGAATCAAAATAGTACACTTTCAATTCTGCAATCAAGCAACTGTAAAATGTTGCTTGGTTGCTGACCCCAGCACTTTAACCTCTGTTACTGTTTTCACCCCTGTGATGGCTGGCAGCAGATGCTCTAGAAAGTAGCAGATGTTCTTAATGGCTCCCCGGAGGGGTGGGGAAAATGTGCTAAGGAGTTATCCATTTGTTCTGAGGTTTATTTATGCACTCATCACCAGCTGTGGTGCTAGAGTGGTGAGTTGAATAAGGAGGCTTTTCAAAGTCACAGATCTACTCAAATGCAGCCTTCCATTTTCCCTAAAAGGAGATAATCCCCATGCCCTCAATTCAGAGATGTCTATATGAGTGATACACGTTAAATAAAAAAAGGGGGGGGAGGGCAGTCAACCACACAATCGCAGTTACTAGCTGGATTTTTTTTTGACCCTCCCTGAAGCTGCCCCTCCCTCAACAACGCGCACATGTACCATCCCTCTATGTGGTTTGAAATTGCTTTATGAGATAAATTTGGTTTTTCTCTGCCAACAGGATGGTTAAAACAATTCTCATCAGTTCAAGCAGATTAGTTGAGTGCAAGTATACAGAATGGAGAGTTAAATTTGTGCCTATGTTTCCTAGGTACATATTTCCCAGTAGAGCTGAAGGGTTCATTGATCTTTTCCTTTGTTTTTGAATGGGGAGCAAAAAGGAAATTGCTGAGGAATGAGGTATTTTTCATTACATTGCCATGAGAAAAATCTGGTCTAAAGTCACTTTACAAAAATGGGTTCTATTGTGATCACCAGTAATTCTAGCTATGTATCTATGATTTATGATCTATGAGTTATTACTTTGTTGTTTGCATGTACACTCAGAGCTTATGAACTGGAGACAAATTTCTTGTGTGTCCAATCATACTTGGCCAATAAAGAATTCTATTCTATTCTGTTCTGTTCTTTTCTGTTCTGTTCTGTTCTGTTCTGTTCTATTCTATTCTATTCTATTTCTATTATCTGAATTAAGGAAAAGGGCTTTGAGGAATTTTTGCTTTATTAGGAAGCATAATAATTTTATTACTTTAATCACATATGTTGTTATTCTTAATCCAAAAGGAACATGCACAAAAGAGTTGATCATTTGTACATACCTCATTGGTTCTAATTTTGCAATAAAGTCTTTGTAAGTATTGGTTTGACAAAGTGCTGCATGAAATAGCTTTATGCTTTAGTGAATTTCCTACAAACTTTAGATTAACTAATTAATGAATTTTTAAAATGGTGATTTCATCAAAACTGGAGGAACTGCTTTTGGGCCTTATTAAATTCTCAAAAAATATCAGAATTTAACCCTTTCTTAAAGCCATTCAAACTAGTGGCCAACACCATATTTTATGATAGTTAATTCCTAAACTATTCATGTGTTATCACAGATCACAAACAAATTTGAAGTTTACCTGATAATAATATGTATTCAAAGGAGAAATTTAAAAAATGGGGAAAAACATTCGGCAATTGGAATTTCACTCCTTACAAAATGTACTGTACCTAATTGACTCCAATTAACACTAAAACATGATGTCAGTATCACTCACATCTGAAATAGCCTTCAATTTGAAAAGAGAGGAAAAATAACAAGGGGAATTGCTTACTTTATCTATCAGCCTAATAACCTACATGTGATGCTGTCCTTTCAGATTCTGCCATCTAAGCAAGGTTTCTGGGGCACTAATTGGATGGGAAAATTCTGAGGGAATTCAGTGAAAATGGTTGCTTTTCTGAAGACTGCATTGGAGAGAGTTGGTGTTTTATTTATTTTTTATTATTTCTTTATTAAATTTATATGATATAAAAAAGGAGGGGGGAGAAATATGTGTCCAGAGTCTGCCTGCTGAAGAAGAGAATACGAAATGGAAAATCCCAATCTGTTTTTCACAAAGAAATTTTGTTATAAAAGAGCCTACAGATTTTTTTATTTTTCCTTTCCCCCAACAATTAACACTTCATTAAAGAATAACACAGCATATACAGATATAAAATTAGAGATACTGTAGATTCATTTCCCCATACAAGGAGATTTTATTCTTCTTTCAACTGTTTCTTGCTCCATGATCAAAGTAAATGGCAATGTCCAGCAAGAGCTAAATTTGGCCTTCGGTTATTAGTTATTGATTGAATCTTATGTGATTTATCAGAATGTGCAGTCTTGATTTGGACCTGAGGAAATTTGTTTAGCTTTGCATTTTTATCTGGAGCCGAATTTAATTTCTGAATTAAAACATAAATCAAAATATAAATTATTTTTCATTATTCCTCCTTCTACAGACCCCTCACATTCTGGATATAAATTGTTTTCATTTCTGCCCTCAGGACATTGCTATAGGCATTGCATACCAAAACAACTAGACACAGAGACAATTTTCCCCCTGTGCCATCACTCTGCTGAACATCTAATTCCCATAGCAATGTTTTATGCCTAAAGATATTTACCCATGTAGTATGCTGTATTTTTTTTTAATTCATATTTATATCCTGCCCTTCTCCGAAGATTCAGGGCGGCTTGCCATTTTTTTGGAGCACAACCCAATGTGCTTAGCAATAGCCTTCATTCCATTGTATATGCCTGCTTATTACTAAGCGGCATTTTTACAAAGTCAGTGTTAAGTTTGCATGAAGAGACAGACGCGGAATGCTTCAAGCTCTTTGTTTATTAGTGACTACAGCTCAGAATGGACCCACTTTGGCTGGGCTGCGGCTGCTACTTATAGCCAGCAGCCGCAGTTGCCAGCCAATCAGAGTGCAGGGTTTTCCGCACTTTTAAACCAATCATTTCTTACATTTTACAAGAACAGTTCAAACTAAACCAATGACTTTAAACCTGCATACATAACAGTCAGCTTATTGCCCCCAACAATCTTGGGTCCTCAATTTACCTACCCCGAGAGGATGGAAGGCTGAGTCAACCTTGAGCCTGGTGGGATTCGAGCCTGCACTAATTGCAGGCAGCTGGAGCTAAGTGCTAGGCATTTAACAGCCTGCACCACAAAGGCTCTTGCTATTAACCTTGTCATCTTTCCTATTACCTTCTCCTATTGATGTCTTATGATTTACTCACTTTGTTGTTTATATCTTATGATTTATGATTGTATCTTATGATTTATTATGGTTTATCACTTTGTTGTTTATATGTACACTGAAAGCTTATGCACTGGAGACAAATTGCTTGTGTGTCCAATCACACTTGGCCAATAAAGAATTCTGTTACTATTATCTATTATTACCTTCTCTGAATAGTGCAGTACAATGGGTCCATCACTATCTCCCTACTAGGACCATCCCAGAATTAGATGAGTGATCAGAGAAGAAAGATTCCATTGTTAGTCCTGGTATGGGAAAGGCAAGGAAGGGCTGCTGATAATTCTACTCAGACCATATGCCATTCAGAACCATTCAGGATCATGTGCCAAGGAAGTCAAGACATTGGAAGAATTAAAGGGTCCTGGCTTCAATTCTTCCAACTTCCAAGGATCACCTCAAAAAAATCCCAGGAATAAAGGCAACAGAATAAATAAGAACCTAGGTTCAGAGATGCTGTAACATTTGGCAGCATATTGTTATTCTTGAATCCTAGTCATAAAAAGGAAACTTTCCATAAATACTCTGATAGAAGTCTGCCGGTGTACAGTCTGTAAGCCGACCTGTGAAACTGCAACGAAGATGCCAGGAAAAACAGAATCTGTTCTGGAAAATTTACAGGCTTGTTTTTCAGGTACCTCAAATTGTCTGGAAGCACCAGAAATGTTCATCTCTTCTGTTCTTCTTATAACTTTTATACAGTAACTTCTATCCTAGTTTCTTGAAAATTCTGTCCCTTTACTTTTGCAGGTTGGTATTTTCACAGGTCTGTCCAATATTATCCTAGAGCCTTCTAATGGTCTGTGTAAATCAGCATACAAGATATGAACATCAATTTGATCTTTAAACAGTTTATCAGCTTTCAAACTTATGAGTTGAACTTTCAGTTCTAAAAACTGCAAGAAAAATTCCAAAAATCTATTTGGTAAATATCTATTATCAGCCACCTGACTGATTATGAAAAACAGCTGCAGTTCTGCTTAAAATTTCAATTAGTCTTTAGCAGCCTTATATGAGACAGTTAAAGAGCAAAAAGCCTCAAATATTCCATTTCATAAAACCACATCTTTATTCTCACCAGCAAGCTTCATTTTTGTGGCAAGAAATGGAAATACCTTTGAAAAGATCAACACAATACTTTCACCATTAACAGCAGCTTTTACTAATAAGTTAATAAAATTACTATTTATACTGAAACATCAATTTCCAGACTTAATGCAACAGCCATCACACACAAAAGACCAAATTCTATTGCAATTTATGCTATTTGCATAACAATGCCATTATACAAGTGGGATCATCTGCATCATTTCCATGATAGCATCATTATGCAGATGAAATAAATTGTGTTATTTGCATCAGTTTACTTCATTTGCTTAATGATGTCATCATGTAAATGAAACAATTTGCATCATTTGCATTACTTATGTTGACATACATATCAGCTTACCAAACGTTTGGAAAAGACAGGTACTTCCTCCTCCCAAATTAATCCATTTTTTAAAAAAAATCTTATTGTCCTTCTACCTTTAAGTTTTAGTTGTCAGTTAGCTGTCCCAAATCAAAATCCAGTCTTTGAAAAACTCCTAATATAAACGTTGTAATTTTTTAATAATATAACTTTATTGATCTGGGCTCAAACCAGCCAAGAGAATGCTTTCTTCTGGATGATGACCATCACTCATTAATACCCTCTGGGGAGGTCTTTGAGCTTTGATTAATGCAAGAGGACTAGCATTTTTGCGACTTTAAAAAGACTTTAAAAGGGGAAATTATTTTATTTATTAAATTGATATGCTATTTGTATGGGGGTGGAGGGAACTTTTAATTGAATGTTGCTTTTCTTTGAGTCTTTTTATCACTTTGCTTTAAATTGCTTAACTTCTTGTTGAATTGTCCTATAAACTGCCCAGAGTCGTCTTTCTAAACAAAGACAATGAATACATTATGCGCCTATCTTTTGAATGTCAACCATTGAAGTGGCTAAGATTTCTTCAGCTCCATTCATGCCATCTGATCCAATCCTTTTGTGGGGAGCTTCAATCCCCATATTACAGTGCAGGACCATTCCTGGCTGATTTTTTTTTAATTACATTTATATGCTGCCCTTCTCCAAAGACTCAGGGCGGCTTACAATTTTTGGGATACAACCCAGTGTGCTCAGCAATAGCCTTCATTCCATTGTATATGCCTGCTTATTACTAAGTGGCATTTTTACAAAGTCAGCTTATTGCCCCCAACAATCTTGGGTCCTCAATTTACCTACCCCGAGAGGATGGAAGGCTGAGTCAACCTTGAGCCTGGTGGGATTCGAGCCTACAGTAATTGTAGGCAGCTGGAACTTAAATGCAGGCAATTAACAGCCTGAGCCACCAAGGCCCTTATTTGCAGCAATAGATGCTGTCATTTACTAACTTAAAAGTGAGCAAAGTGATCCAAGTTGTGATACATTTCAAAAGTGTCTTATTTCTTTTCCAGTGGTGGGGCCAGAAAGGTGTCGCACTAGGAAATTAAAAATTAATTCCCTTTATAGCCTTTATCTCTGGAGATACCAAGGTCAACCAGAAATAGATCTGTTTCTAAGAAAAGCAACATGGAACTAGGAATCTAAAAAGACTGGAGTTGTTTACATTCTCCTTTTTCCTTCTCTACAGTTATTTCCTTTTCCTGTTTATGACATATCTACTATGCTCCTGCAGTGGGTGGAAACTGGATAATTTCCTCTTGCTTTCAACAGTAAGTGAATTGCTGCATGGTTTATTCTCTAGGGTTCTATTGAAGATAGCCACATTTTTTTCTGCAACTTATCTTCCTCTGCCCTTCTTTCCTGCCCTCTCATTTCAACTCATTTTGCCATTCAGCCACAATCATAGTCTCAATTTCCTGAGCATCTTAACGTAGTCTGCCAAAGTACTCTAGAGCCAAAATGAAGATGAATGGGGCAAAAGCAGGAGGGAAGCTTTTAAATGTTACCACTGGGATTTTGAGTGCAGAGGCTGTTAATAGGCTAAAAGGTTTGAAAATGATGGACTGAGCTTTTAAGGGGCTTCTGCAGGAGTTGGGCCAGTAGGGTTTAGAAAATGCTAATTTAAATACCCAGAGCAGATGGGAGATGAGAACAAAGGTGGAAGATTGGAGCATTGTAAAAAGAGTTGGGTGCAATGATGGCAGCTGATGCTCTCCATATGCAATTCCATAGGCAGAAATGCTGAGAGCTTTAGAGAAGAGAAGTGGAGCGCCTTCTGTTTGTTTTTTTTAGCAAATATCCTATGAGAAGAGTGTTTACTCATAGCAGAATACCTTATGCCACCAGACTTGAAATTTTAGACCTAGACAACCCAGAACTATGCCGCCTTCGGTTCGATCTAAGTATAGTACATAAAATTATATATTGCAATGTCCTACCTGTCAATGAATACTTCAGCTTCAACCACAACAATACAAGAGCACACAATAGATACAAACTCATGGTTAACCACACCAAACTTGATTGCAGGAAATACGACTTCAGCAACAGAGTGGTCAATGTCTGGAATACTCTACCTGACTCTGTGGTTTCTTCCCCAAACCCCAAAAACTTTAACCTTAGACTGTCTACTATTGACCTCACCCCTTTCCTAAGAGGTCTGTAGGGGACGTGCATAAGCGCACCAATGTGCCAACCGTCCCTGTCCTATTGTTTCTTTTTCTTTTTTCTTATTTGTATCCGTTTCATGTATTCATAACCATGTTTATACTTATACCTGTTATCTAATAATCGCTTGACAAAATAAAATAAAATAAATAAAATAAAAATAAATTTATTGCAAAAGCTGATGCTGCAAAAGGACAACATAGATTGAGGAAAGGAGGCAAATTAATTTACCTAGAGAGGCTTCTTGTAGCATCAGCCCCCTGTGATCATTCTCTGTGACAAGTGGTTTTTTGTTCCCTAACATTTGACTAGGCAAGAAATGTGTTCATTAAAACATTATACTCTCTCTCTCTCTCTGAGATATGTGCCCACAAATGACAAAAACTATTATGTTTTGATAGTTGACAATTAAACCATTTTGCAAACACTGAGGGGGAGAAAAGAATCTGAAAGCAGGACATTTGATCAATAGACTATAATAGAAGGCTGAAGGAAACATGTTGTCCTCTGGATTTGCTGAATTATAACTCTCAGGTGTCCCAGCCTCAAAGCCAGGAGTGAAAGATGTTGAAGTCCTAGTCTAGCAACATCCAGAGTGCCTTTCTTCCCTATTCCTGTTCCTTCTCCATCAACAGCATATAATTTTCACAATGTGCCCAACAAATCCTGCTTTCAGAATACCTCTACTGGCTTTCCCAACCTTTTATTAGGTACTGTAGGTGACAAAGAAATTGCTATCCATCAAGCCCTATAAATCACAAGTTGCAGGTTCCAATGCCAATAAAGCTGCAGAGGTCAAACACCATGTTCAAAATTTTAACTGTTAAAATAAATTGTAACTCATTTTTCAATCTTCACTCTGTGTTTTCATGTCTAGTTGGTGGATTTATCCTAGTTGGCAAATATACACATTTGTTGACTTGACCTTTTCCTGATCTTTCTCATTTTGTATGCCTTGCATTGTATAGTAGAGGTAAAGAAAGATGGGATTGTGCTTGGAATAATAACCTGGATGCATATATTTTAAAGCTGGAAACTAGCTTAGAATCCTAAATTGCAGTTGTCACCAGCTCAGGCCCAGATGAGAACATGTGCCTAATTTCACTCCTTATTGGAAAATAGTGAGACCTAGTCTCCATTTGAGGCAAATGATCTCTTGCCATTCAAACAAGACATTAGAACTCTAAACAACTCTATCATTTGAAAGAAGTAAGTCAGCTTCCTCCATTCTGAAGCCATTCAGCTATTTCAAGAATACAGCTCCCAGGCTTCCCAGTCAATTCTTTTAATTGTACTCTAAAAGTTTCAAACTGAGGAAGAGCATAGTAATATTATATAATAGTCATAAAAATGGTAATAACAGTATTAATTGCTGATTGCATCACTGGACTTTTCTTTGAGCTGGGTGAAGTTGGTGCCATGTGATTTGTTTTACAGAAGAAAGGTAGTTTTCTTAATCTTCTTATTTAAAAATAGTTGGAAATGGAAAAGGTTTCCAAAACATAGATTAACCAACCATTTCGGAATTGTTGTTACTACAACAACAAGGCTGTTTCGAAGTCACTGAAAGATCTTGATTGGAGAGAAAGTTTGCCTTTTCTTTATGTTAGAAAAGCTATGCAATCCAGCTTTAGTTGTAATAGAAAGGATAACAAGGATACCAGCTACTTGCATGAAATAAATGTTTCCCACCCCCTTTGGAGATGCTTTGCTTGGGACAAGACACATGTTTAACCTTCATTTGTCAATGACCATTGATTGCAGACTTCTCAGCCTCCTTCAATGTCATGGAATCCATGTAGGAATAGATGTGATCTACAGACTCCTATAATAAAAAGGCAAGAAATCATAAAGTAAATAACCTGCTTGTGCATTATGGACTTTGGCTCTAATGCTGTTCATTGGGTAAAACATGAAAAGTGCAGTTTATCATAACAACCTACTTTATATCTGTTTCTTTAAAGAAGGGCATAGTCAAGGTGCAAAAAGTGCCGGCTGGCGGTCCCCCGACGACGAGCCTATTCTATCGCGGCCCCAGACCTCTGGAACCAACTTCCCCTGGAGCTCCGTCTGGCCCCTGACCTCCGCACCTTCCGCCATGACCCGAAGACCTGGTTGTTTAACCAATCCGGGTTGTGATTTTTTGGGATGGGACGGTTTTTTATTGGATGCATTTGTAATTGTAATGGGGCTTATTTAGTTTAATCTGTTTTTAATTATTTATTGTTGTTGGTGTTTTTATTTGTGAGCCGCCCCGAGTCTTCGGAGATGGGGCAGCATATAAGTCCCATAATAAAAATAAAAGGCAGAATTTTAAAAGGGCTGATATTAAGGAGACTAAATAGTATCTAATCTTCTTAATATCAGCAATAAGAGCAAAATTGCATCATAGATAGCAATAGCACTAGCACTTAGACTTATATACTGCTTCACAGTGCTTTACAGCTCTCACTAAGCAGTTTACTGAATCAGCATATTGTCACCCAACAACAATCTGGGTCCTCATAAATGCCATGTTTTCCCTTCTATTCACTTGCGATCCTACACAAAGAAGGGGGAAATTACAGACTAAGTAATATACCATAAAATCTGTAAATATTGGATAAATTAAATAAGAATAAAGGGCTCACACAATTCACTTTCATCCATCTATTAAAGTGACTATAATAGAGGGGCCAGGAGAGGGGGGGAGAGAGGGGGGAGGGGGAGAGGGAGTAATATAGTACAGGAAATTAGCTCTAGGAAGACCAGCAGTGCAAACATCCACCTGGTAGGAAGCCAGAGCTGGGGAAAACATGTTAAATTAGAAAGCTAAGAATCTCAAGAGGGAACTTCTGTCGAGGATGCTAAAAGGGGTATTTAAAGGTGAACCCCAGAGGATGAAGATAATTGGAGTTCTGCTGTTTCTAATCTAAATTAATAATCCAGTCTGAGACATCAAATGAGAGCTGGCAGAATTTACCTGAGAGAAGATCCAAGATTTATTTCTTATGAAATATTTGTGAAGCTGCAATTAATTTAGACTTGCAGAAGCAGAAAATGATGCACTGAAAAAGCTGCATTTAATTTAGACTGGTAAGAAGCAGAGAATGATGCAACGGAGAAGAGATTAATTTACACTTCAGGATTTTCTTTCTTTTCAAATCACCAAGTGGAAACCAGCTTAGGGGCTCCTTGAGTATTGATCTGATCGATAACAAGGAGGGGAAATCGTTGGAAAACAGGAATGGTGGCAATAGTTTGCTTTATTCCACCAAGAACATTCCTTAGGAGGAAGATAAGATGGTGAAGGGGAGAATGAAAATTGCTCTCTTTGGTTTTTATTTTCTTTGAAGTTGTCAGTGCAGGTGGAAACAAAGCTTTTCCTAGTGTTTTTTTCTCTCCCCCTGCAAATCAGAGAACCTCGCGTTGTTCTAAGATGGATGAAAGAAAAAAAGATGGTCATCACAAGAAGGAACCCTGCTTGCCAATGGCCCCAAAGTAAGCGAGGACTCCAGGACCCATGTTGAGGTTTAAGCGTTAATTAAATTGCCACAACTTGTTCCCAGGGCACCCTGACACTGATCCTTTTCATTCCTTTTCTGCCTCTGCCAAGTGTAAATGAGCAGGCTTTCATTTTTTAAATTTTCATTTTATTCATATGAATGATGGTGAATTACCCACAATTTATTTTAATAAAAATTTGCATTGTTCATGCATACCTATTTCCATTGCTCAGTACCTAGCACACCATAGAATGCTTCACATTTTTTTAGTTATACGTTTATTTGGTTTCCCTTTTGACCTGATTTCTTTCAGATGAATGATATTCTCCAGAGAGCCACAATTTATCTGAATGGATGGATGCCTGATAGTTTTTATGGGCTAGAATTCCATTCCTTTTTTTTCCCTTCATAGTTGCTATGTATTCAGAAGAATTATCATTTGTTTATTTAAACATATTTTTCTTCAGTTAACCTAACAAGAACTAATATATGGAGAATAAATAACTAAACATTAGAATACAGTTTAATGCCTGCAATATATAATGCTTACAATAGCTGTGAAAATATTTAGAAAAATTGGCCTCTGCTTTACAGTTCTCCTTCAAGTCAAATCAATTTCTGGTAACTTTATGAACATGTCACTTCCTTTTTTTGCAGCAAAGTTAAAGAAAGGGTTTTCTCTTGCCATTTTACATGCTTTCTGAGTTTCCCAATCTATCTTACAACCCTGCTATTCATTTTTCTTTTTTCACACAAGTACTAAGTATGCCCAATCCTGCTTGGTTTGAGGCCCTCAAAAGTCAGCCAGAGGCTGCCACCCTCTTAGCATTTAGAAGATGATAGATAGATCTAGTTAGCCATTCCTGGACCGGGATGCCCTGAGTCAGGCTCGTTATTTCCTCGATACTGCAATGGTCTCTTTGGACTGCCCTTGACCACTCGGAGGCTTCAGCTGGTGCAGATCGGCGCGCAGGTTGTGATGGAGCTTCCCGATCCCATGTTACACCCGCGGCTGCATTGCTTCCGGTTGCCCTCGGGTGAATCAGGTCTTGGTATTAACATTTAAGTCCACAGGGCATGGGTCAGGTTATTAGCATCTAGAACCACCCTGTTGCAGGCAGGGTCTCCGGTTCACACAATGAGAGATATTCTGTCCCACTGTGGATCTTCTTCGCTGATATGATTTAAAACCTGTCTTTACAATCTGGGTGTGCTGACTCCTGGGTATTTAATTGGGGTTTTAAACGTAATGCTTAAATGTTTAATATCTTTTAATTAATTTAATTTATTCACTGTTGTATTTAATTGTAAGGCGTCTTGGATAGGGAGCGTAGATAATTCGAATAAATAAATAAATAAATAAATAAATAAATAAATAAATAAATAGATAGATAGATAGATAGATAGATAGATAGATAGATAGATGATAGACTTTTCAAACAGAAAGATCTTTATAGACTTGAAATAGAAGGAAGGTCCTAGACTCAGGAAATCGGATAACTACAAGACTGGTTAGACCTACCCAAATAATCCACATTCAGTTTGTTTATCTGTAAAGTGATGGTTACAACTGAACTACTTAATCTGAAAGGTGCCACACACAGCAGTCTTGGTCTTCAAGCACATTCATTTATGTCAATCATCAAGGGATAAATAGTATATGTGGAATAGAAGATTCACAATCAATCAAAATACTTTCTATAGCCCCAGTTTCTAAGCATGTGTGTGCGTGTGCACACGCGCGCGCATGTGTGTTTATCTGTCTTTCCATAGACATATAAATACAAACACACACAAACACACACACACACACGGAGAAAAATATTTTCTTATGGGCAAACTGTTCTCACAGCTTCATGTGTTATTTGTAAAGCAAAAATGTTCATCATGTTTATTACATTCTTCTAGACAATAATGAAATGGACAATTAAAAATCTGTCCATTTAAACAGATTAGTTATTCAAGCAATACTTGTTTTGAAATAAACACAGAGAGATGAACATACAAATTGAACTGTACATAGATAAAAGCTACCAGTAGACTCATTTGAAGCCTTTGTTGATTATACATTGTAATAAGCCCAATTACACAATTAAACAAGGTTTCTCCTCACTGCATTTTATGCTAATGAACATATTGAGCAGCCTGAGAGAGATGTTTTGGGCTCCAAAGAGGAGTTATAATTACACATATTTCTTCTTGACACTGTTTACGCATTATTAATTAATATTAAATATGTTGATTAAAAGCCAATTTGTAGGTTTTCCCACCACACTTCTTAATTTATGCTCAGCGCAACCCTTTTCAAAATCTTAAGCAATGAAATTAAAGGCCATTTTTGGAAATGACTGAATCTTAAATCGTTGGGAATGTTGTTTTCTTTTATAAAAAACAGCAGATGTTCCAGAAATTCCAGTTGTTAACACTTTAATTATGGTAGATCTGTGTCAGAAGCTACAGCAAGCCCAAGCAGGCATTAACAGATCTCTTAGAACTCATTCTTTCCCTTTTTTTATATTACTTAAAACAACAGATGAAATTCATTCATTCATCTGTATGCAGGAAGTCCAGATTAGACTGAAGCTAACCACAAACGTCTCGTCTCAAGCTGGGCTCTCTCTTGCAATTTGACAATGAAAAATGATTGAGGTAAAGATTAGAAAAATATATACATGGCGAGGTGTCTCCTGTTTTAAGACTCTTTTCCTGTTCCAGAAATGTTTCAGGTCACAATAAAAACAAAATACATGTTTGGAAATACATACTGTATACTTCATAGTTGGCATCTTCTTATTTCATGCTTTACTGTTCCAGAACATAGCTATTCTGAAAAAACAATAATTTGCTTCTAGGTATGATGGGCATCATACAAATCTAACAAATAAATAAGATCTATAGTCAATGATAGGTAGCTTCATTAACCTAGACACTATTAGTTTGACAGGTTTTTTGCTACCTATGCAAACAACTGAGTTGGAAGGGACCTTGGAGGTCATCTAGACCAATCTCATGTTTAGGCAGGAAACCCTAGACCATTTCAGACAAATGGTTATCCAATCTCTTCTTAAAAACTTCCAGTGTTGGAGCACCCACAACTTCTGGAGGCAAGTTGTTCCACTGATTAATGGTTCTAACTGTCCGGAAATTTCTCCTTAGTTCTAAATTGCTTCTCTCCTTGATTAGTTTCCATCCATTGCTTCTTGTCCTGCCTTCAGGTGATTTGGAGACACCTATACCAATGACTATTATTGAATTTTCTAAAATTCCATCCTTTTCTGAATAGATTGAATAGATTTGCTTTGAATTGAGTAGATTTGAGAATAAATAGATCTGAGAATAGAGGGAACCAGTGTGGTGTATGGGTTAATGTGAGGGATTAGGAATTAGAGCCAGTCACTCTATTGTTGAGCTCAGAGTTGTTGTTGAGTGGAAAAATTGTAGGAAAGTGTTATGTATGCAGGTTTAAAGTCATTGCTTTAGTTTGAACTGTTCTTGTAAAATGCTAGAAATGATTAGTTTAAAAAGTGCGGAAAACCCTGCACTCTGATTGGCTGGCAACTGCGGCTGCTAGCTATAAGTAGCAGCCGCAGCCTAGCCAAAGTGGGTCCCTTCTGAGCTGTAGTCACTAATAAACAAAGAGCTTGAAGCACTCCGCGTCTGTCTCTTCATGCAAACTTAACACTGGCGACGAAGGTGGGATTCCCCTGAAGAAGACGGCAATGCAGAACAGAAGAAGAGCGAGATGGCTGTGCTGAACACCCCCAGCCCGTTCGATCCGACGGCAGAAGACTGGGAGTCGTATGCAGATCGTTTCCAAATGTATTTGGAGGGAAACGATGTCGCCGACATTTCCAAGAAGTGGAAGAGGGCGGTCTTCCTCACACACTGCGGTCCGGCAGTTTTCAAGATGGCGAAGGCATTGGCGGGAGCTGCAGACGTGAAGGTAATGGAATGGCCTGATTTAGAAAAGCTGTTAAGAGCCCATTATGCGCCACAAGTATCGTGTCTCACGAGTTTTACCGTCGTGATCAAGGGGAAAGCGAAAACGACTTGTGGAAAGTTTGAGAGACATTAGGGGTGCATGCGAATTTAACAATTTAGAAGAGGCCATGCATGATCGATTTGTTCTGGGCCTAAAAGACAAGGTGCTACAGAGCAAGTTATTACTAAAACCTAAGATCACGCTGAAGGAAGCAATAGAAGAGGCCTCTTCAGCAGAAGCTACCAAGTCCTCAGCAGCAGCCATGAAGAAAATCAACAAGGCCATGAGCCATCCTGATGTGGAAAAGTCCACAACAACTCATTGTGAGCAAATAGATTCTGATTCAGACTGTAGTGAGGTGGAGGAAGGAATTTACAGACTCAGAATGGAGCGGAAAAAGAAAGACCTGGGAAGAAAGAGGCAAGATTTCTACTGCAGAGGTTGTGGGGAAGCCACCCCGCACTGAATGCAAGTTTTAGACACCATTTGCCTCCGTTGTGATAAAAGAGGACACCTAGCAAGAGTCTGCAAATCATCCAGAACTCCACCCAACAGAAGAAAGTTTGCTACAAGCAAAGACAAAGAATTCAGGCCCAACAATCTCAGTGAGAAAATGGGGCACAGCACAGAAGCAAATGGGAAGAATGAAACTCATCAAACAGTCACCATTGGTCATTCATCACCTTTAAGAAGCAGAAAAGTGCATGTCAAGGTACTTATTGAAGGAAGGCCTTGCCAAATGGAAGTGGACTCAGGCTCATACCTATCTATGGTGTCATGGGACACTATTCACAGACTTCTTCCCAACATCCAGAAGAAGCACTTCAAGAAGCAAGCATTGACTCTTAAAGACTACCAAGGGAACAAGATTCCAGTAGTTGGAACAAGAGAATTCAACGTGAAGTTCAAAGGCCACAAACGCCTACCACTGACCATCGTGGACAAGGACCGCCCAAGTCTGCTGGGCCTTGAGTGGTTCAACCCGCTGGGCATCGGGTGACTGGCATCAATCACGTGAGCAACACTGAGTGGGAAGAGGCCTTGAAGTCTGAGTTTCCAGAGGTCTTCAGCAACGGATTAGGCAAGTACTTGGGGACCCCTATCTCCTTTAACCTAGATCCCAAGGTACAACCAATCCGTTTAAAACCCAGAAGGGTCCCATTTGCCTTAAAGGAAAAATTGATGCACAATTAGATAAACTAATAGCCCAAGGGGTTTTAGAGCCCACTGATCACTCCAGGTGGGAGACACCCATAGTCACACCAGTCAAGGCTGATGGGTCAGTGAGAATCTGTGGAGACTACAAGGGGACATTGAACCATGCGCTACAACAGAGTGCATATCCAGTTCCAGTAGTGCATCATTTATTACATTCCCTTGGAGGGGGCACAGTTTTTGCCAAGTTGGACCTGGCACAGGCATATCAACAATTAACAGTTGATGATGCCACTGCTGAAGCCCAAACCATTGTAACCCATAGAGGTGCTTTCAAATGCAAAAGGTTGCAGTTTGGAGTAAGCGTGGCACCAGGCATCTTCCAAAGCCTTATGGAAAGAATGTTACAAGGGTTGCCAGGGGTGGTGCCCTATTTTGATGATGTTTTAATTTCTGCTGAAAATGACAGTTACACGAGAGACTCAGGGAAGTCTTAACCAGATTCAAAAAAGCGGGGTTAAAAGTCAAAGAAGAAAAATGCACACTTAAAGTGGAATTTTTGGGGTACATGATTGATAAACATGGCATCCACCCCACAGAGGCAAAGGTTCAGGCAATCAAAGAAGCCCCCAGGCCAAAATGCAAAACAGATTTGCAAGCATTCTTGGGACTCATTAACTTTTATCATATGTTTCTACCTCAGAAGGCAACCATTGCAGAACCCCTACATAGGTTGCTGGACAAGAAATCTGTTTGGGTCTTCCAGGGGAGGAAGGAACAAGCTGCATTTAACAATATCAAGAGACTAATCACGTCTGATGCTGTGCTGATACAGTTCTCTGAGAACTTTCCTGTTGTTCTGACTTGTGATGCCTCCCCTTTTGGAGTGGGGGGTATTGAGCCACGTGCTTCCCAGTGGGAGGGAAGCTCCTATTGCATTTTACTCTTGCACCTTGACTAAAGCAGAGAGGAACTACAGCCAACTGGATAAGGAAGCCTTGGCAATTGTAGCAGCTGTCAAGAAATTCCATGAGTATTTATATGGGAGAACATTTACTGTTGTCACAGATCACAAACCTCTTTTAGGCATTGTGGCAGGGGACAAACCAACTCCCATGATCCTGTCACCAAGAATGCTGAGATGGACTGAATTTCTTGCTGCTTATTCATACAAACTGATCCACAGACCTGGTAAAGACATTGGGCATGCAGATGCTTTGAGTCGCTGCCCACTTCCTTCACACATTGAGGACCCTGTTCCTGAGACTCACACCTTTTTTCTAGAAACTGTTGCCAAGCTTCCAGTACATGCTGCTCAAATTGCCAGAGAGACTGCCAAAGACACTTATTGGCTCCTGCTATAGGCTGGATTAAGAAGGGTTGGCCACTTCAAGATCTACCTCAACTTGCCCAACCTTTCAAATCCAGGCAAACTAAATTATCTGTATTAAGAGGATGTATTTTGTGGGGTAACAGGGTGGTTATTCCTGCAAAACTACAAAAAGAGGTTTTGGAAATGTTACATGAGGGTCATCCAGGAATTGTCAGAATGAAGGGATTGGCCAGGAGTTATGTATGGTGGCCAGGTATTGACAAAATGGTTGAAAACTGGGTTGCATCTTGTCCCAACTGTCAGGTAGTCAGGCCTGCCCCACCTCTCGGCCCCCCACAGGAATGGGAATGTCCTAGGGGCCCATGGTCCAGGATTCACATTGATTTTGCTGGCCCTACCAGAGGGCACACTTTCCTTATTATAGTTGATGCATATTCCAAATGGTTAGAGGTTATCCCTATGGCATCCACCACAACTGAAGCTGTCATCAAACAGCTTAAAAAGCTTTTGTAACTCACGGGTTACCTGATGTGCTTGTTTCTGACAATGGCCCTCAATTTACATCCAACCTTTTTGAATCATATCTAGCACAACAGGGTATCAGACATGCCCTGACAGCCCCTGGGCATCCTTCGGCTAACGGCCGGGCTGAACGTATGGTACGATTTACCAAGGAAAAACTTCAGCAATTGGGTCCAGGGGATATCACTGAGAGAGTTGAAAAACTTCTCAGTGTTCAGCATATCACTCCCAACCCCTCAACTAATTTGTCCCCAGCTGAATTGTTGATGGGTAGGAAACTCAGGTCTCCCCTTGATCGCCTTCATCCCACTTACGCACCCAACGCACCACTAGATTCCACTAGCAAAATTCGCACATTCACTGTGGGTGATTCTGTTTATGCTAAGAACCTTATGGGTGAACCATTATGGATTCCTGCTGAGATAACCCAAATCACAGGCCCCAGGTCTTACAGGGTACAAACAGAGGATGGTGTCCTCTGGAGCAGGCACATTGATCAGTTAAGATCCAGATTGCCTCAGGAGCATCGCTTTTGCTCCTCTCTGGTTCTTCTAGGGGGGAAGGGGAGGATCATGAGTGTAATCAGCAAGCAAGAATCAACCCCATGTGTAACGAGCTAACACGACAGGAACCATCCCAAAACCTGTCACAATACCAACAACCATTTTCACAAATGGAAGATTGCACATCACTACCTGATTTGGGTGCTGACATTGGGTTGGAGATGGATTGGGAGGAGAGACCAGGTTGTAGTAACCAAACAGGTTCTACCATTACTATAAGTCCTAGTAAGGAAATGTCAGCAGACACATTTCCTCCCTCACAAGGTGAGAACCTTAAAACATCTGAACCACGTAGGTCTCAACGTACATAAGAGCCCCACCTATTCAAAAGAATACATTAGATAGGCTGGGGTTTGAGTATGGACTGAACCTAGTGGGGAGGGGTGTTATGTATGCAGGTTTAAAGTCATTGGTTTAGTTTGAACTGTTCTTGTAAAATGTTAGAAATGATTGGTTTAAAAAGTGCAGGAAAACCCTGCACTCTGATTGGCTGGCAACTGCGGCTGCTGGCTATAAGTAGCAGCTGCAGCCCAGCCAAAGTGGGTCCGTTCTGAGCTGTAGTCACTAATAAACAAAGAGCTTGAAGCACTCCGTGTCTGTCTCTTCATGCAAACTTAACAGAAAGAATTCTATGTTCTCCACCTTTCCTCTGTGTACTACTAGAAGAAAATCTTTTTGTAAATAATCTCATTTTAGATATTTTATGTTTCCCAATTGTATGAACATGTCAGTGGCAACCTGATTGGCTAAACCTTGAACAACACAACTAACCCTGATTTTTTTTCTCCCTTGGATATATCTCCTTTACTGCCTCTCTGTTGTGTCTGCCTGTGTGAATCTGGGGTCAGTCTGCTGCTTCAATGCACCATGAAGGATGTTTCAGTATAATCTTCCCTGGGGATGCGAAACAATCATCCCTTCTGATGTTTTGCCAACAGCCCAATCTGCATGCGACAAAGAGACTTTATTCCCAGTTTAACCAGGCAATAATTTTATGTGGTGGGGAATAGCCTGGTCCTTTATTGGCCCTTTAATGTTTATAGTAGGAATGTTTTCACTGCTCTCTTGGCTCCTGAAGCATTACATGACATTTATTTGTCTTTCTGTGATACAAGGGTATGACGAGGAATATCTCTGGAGATAATATGATTGTGCTCACATTTAACCAGGGCATGTAAGGATCTACCAGATGCATTTACACAAGATACTAAAGTGGATAGTATTGGCTTTGGTTACTTGGGAAGTGGAATGATTCAATAAATGGAGTGACCCAGCAGTTTTGTTAATCCAGTTAATCAGGTTAAACATGTTGTGTGAAAGCAACTGCCCTATGTGTATATGCATTTGGAGGATGCTAAAGCCAAAGACTTGTGTCCTTGGAAAGGTACTGACTTGAGTTGTATGGATATTCAGCAGCTTTCATCCATGAACTTGGACAGAAACATGAAGTGAAGAAGAGGAATTTTAGAAGAAAATGAAGAGAGGCACAGATACGATGATCTACCTTATAGGGTCAAAGGAGCATGAAGATAGAGAATTATCAGCTATTGAGGTTTAGAAAGCCTGCAGTGTTGAGAATGCAGTCTTGGAAATTCTGCTTTAAACAATGACTGGAGTGTAAAGATGCTCTTATATCATGTGTGGAGCCATAATCTATTTTCACAGTAGAAGACCTAAGATATTAATATAAACAATGCAGATCCCACCACCAGTTCACATAGCAATGTTAAATTACAAGGGGGAAAAGGCCAACCCCAAAATCCTCCACATTGGAGCAGCCTAGGGCTCAACTGCTAACCCCTCATGACTGCCAACTAGAATTGCCCACCTAACTAGCAAAGGAAGAACCCCCAAAGTTGCTCCCTACTCCCAAATCTTACATCCAGATCATGGTTGATAGTACTGAATGGTAATAAGAGGGCTCTTAGGATAGGGATGGTATAGTCCTACATCCAGGTCTCAATAAAGGTTATCCTCTGAATCAATGTTTGTCAAAGTGGGCAATATGTGAATTATGCAGAAGGGCATTAGATATTAAGGGGGAGCAAGGGACCATAAGACATCAAGGGGGCAACAGGAGGGACAACCACGGTTATAATAACAGATTACATGCAACTTATCCAATAAATTTTATTAAGTGTATCAAACTGTAAACATATACTTTGATAAATATGATTCTGCTTGAATCTTATGATTGTGCTGGGTATTTCTGTATAATTCATGAAAATACAAGCAGCACAGTATTTTTTTTAAATGTATAATTGACACATACACAGAACAGAGGGTATTATGAAAAACTTGGTACAACTAAGGTACTGATGACCCAAAAATGCTGCTCTGGATAAAACAGTACTGCTTCAATGCCACTGCCATGAGTCTATAATCCCCAGTTTCTGAGAATGTATTTTCCAGTAATTTCATGTGGCTTCTGTGTAACATTTCCCCAGAAAGAAATATTTTCTTTTGCTTCACCTGGATTCTTCTGCATGTACTTCCTCCCTTCTGTGTTCCACACTCCTAGCTTCATATCCTTCTTGGCTACACAGCCAATATCTGAAGTAGACAATACTTAGTGTGCCTTTAGCCTTCTGCTATCATTTTATAGTAGATCTCTGGCTTGCAATCAGTGCTTAGCTTTCCCTAAAGCCTTTAGAGGTTGGGGAATTATTCTTATTGCTTTCTGTTGCTCCTCTGCTTCTTCTGAATAGTAGTAGCATCAGGACTCTCCATTCTAGTCCAACTTCCACACTTTCAAAATCCCATATGTATAAAACCATATTCACTTTTTGGCAGGATTGTATGTAGGAAGACATATACCTATTTACTTGAGCAAATGCAGATCACTATGCAAATATGAAGCCATTGTAGGAGGAAAGAGACGATATGTTCTGACTTTTCTCCATCCAACTGCCTGCATAAGAGATCTACAACTTCCTCAATCCAAGTAATTCTAATAATGTTCTGGTGCTCTGCAAATGATTGTGCTCTTTGAGCTGAAGAAGCTTCTTGGATGAGAAGTGAAATGTCTTCGAAGAAAAAACAAGGAAGTCCAGTTGCCTCCTGAAAAAGCACTTTGGGGACAACCATGACCTGGATGACTGAGAATCCCTTCAGACCTATTCACATGGTGTTTCTCACAGGGAAGAATTCTCCATAGGTCCATCCCAGATTTTAAGAATAGGGATGATTCAAATTCTGACCAGGCAGTGACTGGTGGTCATTGTGCTGGACTATCAAGAAAATAACCAGCCCTTTGAATTAATAATCAGGGCTTAATAAAATATTAACTTCCTCCTGAACTGTTTTTTTCTCTAAACAGTCTTTGAATGGAACACCTAAAGACCAAAATGCCACTCCTCTGGCTTAGCTTGCCACCTGCAGCCAAAAATTATTCAATTCCACAACAGAGCCTTGGTAGTGCAGGCTATTAAATGCCTAGCACTTAGTTCCAGCTGCCTGCAATTACTGCAGGCTTGAATCCCACCAGGCTCAAGGTTGACTCAGCCTTCCATCCCCTCAGGGTAGATAAATTGAGGACCCAAGATTGTTGGGGGCAATAAGCTGACTTTGTAAAAATGCCGCTTAGTAATAAGCAGGCATATACAATGGAATGAAGGCTATTGCTGAGTGCATTGGGTTGTGCTCCAAACATTGTAAGCCGCCCTGAGTCTCCGGAGAAGGGCGGCATATAAATATGAATTTTAAATTTAAAAAAAAACAGCTTTACTACTTGATTCTACTAATAGTAAGTTTCTTCAGAGCATATTTCAGCCTAACTTATTTTGTAAGATCAATTTATAAAAATAAATGTGTTAAGTCTCTTTCTCTTCATAATTATGGAGATTATCCAGAGAAACACCAATATAAAAATGCAATTAGTAACTGACAAATATTACAGGATAAAGAAAAGACTAGTTTAAACCAAAGATTCTTCAATGTATAATGATGAGCAGAAATAATATTAGCGGTTGTATCATCCAGCCTAGTCAATAGATACCTTTTACCTTTCATAATGAAATATTGCAAATTATTGATGCTCAAAAGCAAAAGCTGAATTAATTTTCATTTTTGGGGGGGTGGGAGAGTGCACATGAGACAGAGAGACATAAATATTAGGTACTGGTTGTATTTCAACAGCAGCGACATCCATCATTACTCATTACAGCCATTATGGTATGTAAATCTTGAGTATGCATCACAATAACCTCACAGTTTCCATTTCACAGGTACCAGCCAGTAATGTACCTGCTTCAGACAGAAATTACATCAAAATGCTGAGAGTAGTGGCATCTCTAATACATTTGAAGGGCACCATGTTGCTTAACCAATGAGATTTATTTATTTATTTATTTATTTATTTATTTATTTATTTATTTATTTGACTTGTATGCCACCCCCTCTCCCGAAAGGACTCGGGGTGGCTCACAGTTAAAACCAATACAATAAATTAATTACCTAAAATAGGATTAAACCAACCAAGCCAAATTAGACTAAAACAAATTATAAAAACAAACCCCTCCCAAGAGGAGTCAGCACAGCGCAGCCTGCTCAAATAACCAGTTTTCAAGTCATGGCAGAAAGTGCGGAGGTCAGGGGCCAGGTGGAGCCCCAGAGGTAGTTGGTTCCACAGAGCGGGAGCCGCCACAGAGTAGGCCCTCCCCCATCACCGCCAAACAACACTGGGTCGCTGATGGCACGCCAGGAGTCCCTGCCTGTGACCTCATACAGGGCAGCTGGTATTCGATGCCGGCAGTAGATGCTGCCGTAAATAGCCCGGACCCATATCTCGTAGGACTTTGAATGTCAATACCAAGACCTTGAATCTCATTCGGAGGGCAACTGGCAACCAATGCAGGCCACGCAGGAGGGGTGTAACATGGGAGAACTGGGAAGCTCCCATCACAACCCGCGCGGCCACATTTTGCACCAGCTGAAGCCTCAAGATCTTTTCTAAGAAATAGGTTGTCAATCCAAATCTAGCACGTTGTTTAATTTACAATTGTTTAAGATGTCTTATTCGTGTTTTGTTTTTCTTACAGTGGATGCTTTTACTGCATTTTATTCTGTTGTAACAGGAGGAGGAGGAGGAGGAGGAGATGATGAAGAAGGTGAAGGTGAAGATGAAGATATTGGTATTTCTATTCTATTTTTTTCTCTAATGGTTCCCATCATACAGCAGCATTTTCACAGCTATATTAGCCTCAAAGTGTTTCTGGCAAATTATTGCTAACACAAATCTCACTAGTGCATCTGAAAAAGTTCAAATTGTTTATTCATCCAAATGCATCACAATACACTTGTTCAAAGCAAACATAACCTGCTGCTTTGATATCTATTACTCCAATAGATATTTGGAATGGATGCATCTTACTCTAAATGATCACTGGCCCCAATCCAGATCCTTTGGGTATACGACTATTTACATCCCACCATCGAGCCATAGGAGATATTTTGGTTTTCTGGCAAATATTACCTGGAAAATTGAAGGGTGTGTGAAAAAATGATCAAGAGGGTAGCCACAACAGTAGAAGTGAAGGACTATTCCCTTTTTTACATCTATTGCAAAGATCTGGAACTTCAGTCTTGCAGCTGCCATTTTGACTTTTCATGTAAGCATTTTTAAATTGAGTTATAGAGTATTATAAAATACAAAATACAAAAGTGAATAGAAGAGCAGTGGAAGGAGGGGAAAGGGGAAAGAGAAGTGAGTAAAGATAGGAAAAAGGAAAGAAAAAGAAAATTGACTTCTGACTCTCTCTGTTACAGTAAAATAAGGCATTAACATCAAATCACAACTTTTTGCTTTTCCGTAATAGTATAAACAAGCCATTCCTATAAAGATCTATCAGTCTAATTTATAAAACCCAAAGTCAGTTTCATTCTTTTCCACATCAAGCAGGAAGTTCAGAAGCAGTCTCCATGTGGAAACAAAAGTGCCTATGTTGTTTTCTTTAATCAAAGTAGTCAGTTTCACCATTTCAGTCAACTCCATCAACTTCTGAACCATTCTTCCATGGTAGGAATCGAAGTGTCCTTCCATTTTTGTGCATACAATAGTCTTGCTGCTGTCAACATATATAGTACCAAAGTTCCATTTTTTTTCTCCAGTTCTTTTCCCATTAGGCCCAAAAGGAAAAGTTCTGGTTTCATTTTTATTTCCATTTTCAAAATTTTCTGTATTGAAATATAAATCATATTCCAATTTTTTTTTTGCTTTATCACATGTCCACCATATATGATAAAAGTCCCTTCTTTGCTTTTACACTTCAACTTTTCTGGCCCACCTGCAGATACTGCTGCCCTTGTCATTTGCCAATGTGATGTTTAACATCAGACTCATTGACAGAAATGAGTATGATATTTTTATTTCTTAGATTTATTATAGCCAATATAGCTGGTCTTTATTAAAAAAAATTCTGTGGTCTTTAATCAAGAGCATTTGCTGCAATTCCATTTGTTTAAAACAAGCCTTGAAACTCTTATCTTAGAGCTATTTGGCAATGCCTCAGTGAAGCGAACTGTCTATTTACCAGACTCTCCAATTCCAAATACAATAAATGATGAAATTAATCATCCCTGGGTTTTTTTAAATATTAGATTAATGCAAGATTGTCAAAAAGGCAAGTCTCCTGAGATGAAGTGTTGATCTTGAGCTCTAATCTCCATCTTGCATCTCTGCAGGTTTCCAAGGAACATCCAGCACTTGCTAAACTTCTGGGGTGTGATTAGTTGCTAATCAGCACATCCTTAATTGTTTCCTTTAAGCTTAATTACATTATTCTGGAAAAAGCCCATTTGATGCCTATTTGGTTACCGTTAAGCTGAGGACACCCCTCTTGAGGCAGTAGGTAGAGCAGTCTGCCCAGATGGGAGCTGACTGAGCACATTCATCTCCTTCATTTGCAAACATTTGATTGCAAAACATGCTGGTTGATAATTGACAACCTGGTGCTATTAATTACAGTGGAAACCACACATACAAACATTCCCAGCAGTGTTGTGAAATCAGTAATGGAACATTGAAAATCCCATATCTGAACATAGTACAGGTAGTCCTCATCTTACAACGATTCATTGAATGATTGTTCAAAGTTATAAGGGCACTGAAAAAAAGGGAGTTATGACTGTTTTTCACACTTACGAATGTTGCGGCATCCCCACTTGATCAAAATTTGGATGCTTGGCAACTGACATGTAATCAGGATGGTTGTGGTGTCTGAAACGACACTAGAGAGCACTGCACACCAGAACAACTAGACACAAGAACAGTTTTTTCCTGAACGCCATCACTCTGCTAAACAAATAATTCCCTCAACGCTGTTCAACTATTTACAAAGTCTGCACTACTATTACTATTAATCCTCTCATCACTCCTTATCACCCATCCCCTCCCACTTGTGACTGTATGACTGTAACTTTGTCGCTTGTATCCTTATGATTTATATTGACTGTTTGCTAACAGATAACGGATAATCAGAGTTGGAAGGGACCTTGTAGGTCATCTAGTCCAACCCCCCCCCAAACAGGAGACCCTACACCATTTCTGACAAATGGCAGTCCAATCTCTTCTTGAAAGTCTCAAGTGATGAAACTCCCATAACTTCCGAGGGCAAGCTGTTCCATTGGTTGATTGTTCTCAATGACAGAAAGTTTCTCCTTATTTCCAGGTTAAATCTCTCCTTGTTCAGTTTCCATCCATTATTCCTTGTCTGGCCTACAGGCGCTTTAGAAAATAGCTTGAACCCTTCCTCTCTGTGGCAGCCCCTCAAATATTGGAAGACTGCTATCATGTTTCCCCTGGTCCTTCTCTTTACTAGATTAGCCAGGCCCAGATCCTGTAACCGTTCTTCGTATGTTTTGGTCTCCAGTCCTCTAATCATCTCTGTACTTTTTCTAGAGTCTCAACATCTTTTTTATAATGTGGTGAACAAAACTGGATGCAGTACTCTAGGTGCGGTCTTACTAAGGCTTTATAGAGTGGTATTAGTACCTCCCTTGATCTTGATTGTGTCCCTCTGTTAATACAATTTAGGATTGCATTACCCTTTTTGCTGCTGCTGCTGCACACTGCTTGACTGCTTGACTCTTGAATCTTGACTATTGACGAATGTATCTTTTCTTTTACATACACTGAGAGCATTTGCACCAAGACAAATCCCTTGTGTGTCCAACCAAACTTGGCCAATAAAGAATTCTATTCTATTCTATTCTATTCTATTCTATTCTATTCAAGGTCATGTGATCACCTTTTGTGACCTTCTGAAAAGCAAATTCAATGGGGAAGCCAGATTCACTTAACAACCATGTTACTAACTTAACAACTGTGGTGATTTATTTAACTATGGGCAGAAAAGTTGTAAACTGGGGCAAAACCTAGCTTGTATGCCAACGGAAATTTTGCCTTGATTATGGTCATAAGCCGAGGACTAGCTATATCCTTATTTCTCCCCTATGGGATTAGGAACTATTACAATTAGAGGGTTTTTTCTCAAATTAGAAAGTCAAAGTAATCATAATTTATATCAGCCCTAAGTCCGCTGCTATCATCTCTCCAAACTGGAATTATTTAAGGGGCCCCAATGCATACCCAGAAGTTATGCCCACAAGAGAGAGAAGAGAAGAAGGGCAAATAATAACATACAAACAATAACACCACTGACATCATCATGTAAATGACACGATATTCTTACATCAGAAGACAAGAAGCACAATTCAATTATTGATGTGTTGACAAATACCATGAAAGTAGCCATATTGGAAGCAATTATCCTTGGGTTGTTGTTTTTTTCATAATTCTGCAAAAGTACAAAGGACCCTGACCTATCTTGCCCATCCAGTATGCCTTCTTTAGATTGTACATTTTATAACAAGAATCCCGCTAACCATAAGAAGCTAAAAACAGGAAAGGCAGGAAACAAGTAACTGCTCATATGCAGTTAGTCGCATCCTAAATTTTAAAATGTAGAGACTCACACAAAACAAGAAAGAAGATGAGTCTGCACTTTGCTCCCAGAACAAATTAGCCCAGATTCTTGTTTTCCCCAACACCTCTCTTCCATGATCTGATCCTACCTAGGAAAAATTGAAATCACTTTATAGCAGATGGTAAGAACTTAACATCTGCATACAGAAAGATGAACACTCCATCTTTAGATACTTTCCCTTGTTTTCTATCCTTCCCTTCTGTCCCTAAAATTAAGAAGCTGAGCTTTCACATTACTTATCAAACTTCAAATGCAGTGCTCAATTTTGTAATCCCTTGTTCAGCTAATTACAGAGACAACAGAGGTAAACCTGGTCTGATTCTTAAGCCTACTGTATGTACTTTCAATGTTTGTGGCATAACCATGCCTGAAAGGGAATGGAAAGCTTCACTAAATGAAATCTACAAGGTAAGAGACAAACTGATATAAACATTGCTGGGATATTCTAAAGCCAAACTTGGTAGAGACATCCAGAGGAAAGATATGGTGGAGAAATTCCTGTGATTTTTACTGGCCAAAATTGGTAGAGATCTCTTTATGATCTTGTGTTGATTTCGGGAGAGAGATCTCTGGAGGCTGGAGCCAACTTAAGAGTCAGGCTGCCAGTTTGGTTAAAGCACCAAGCAAGAAACCAGGAAACTGTGTTCTAGTCCTGCTTAGGCATGAAAGCCAATTGTTGTTATTGTGCAAATAGAAGGAGTTTAGGTACTGTAGCCACCCTTGAGTTATTTGCAAAAATAATAAAGGTGGGATTTTTTTAAAAAAATGTGATACTGGAAACTAGTTTGACAGACCCCAATATGGGACCTAAAAGAGTTGTATGAATAGAAATAAAGCATATGTACAATCTGAGATGCAAATTGGACATAACAATACCACGATGAACATGTTGTCATTTGGATGGCTTTCTTATGTTTACATGTCTTTGAGTTGTCCAAGCTTCTAGCCTCACTACTCCTTTCTGATGACATGGTTTGCTTAAACACGATTGATTAGACACTGAACAAATCACAATGGCTCAGCTCATTCCAGCATACAATGCATTAGCCAAACCAAACCACATTACGGTTTAATGCATATGTGTAATCTTTTTTCCTTCTTTCAAAAACAGGACTACACCAAGGCAGAAGGAGAATGCACAAACGTGGGGAGCTGTCCAGCAGTGATCTACTCTCGGATTCGATATTAATAGTGAAAGAGAGATCTTGAGAAACTAGGTTGCTGCCATTACTTATTTTCACCACAATCTTCAGATGCATAGATTCTCTGAGTATGTTCTGTGTAGCTGCTTACAGCTTACCATAAGATAGCTACTAGATGCTTCCAGTCAGTTCTACAAGAGGTTTCCAAATATTTTTAGAAGCCATTTTGCAAGTTGCTATCTGTATCTCTGGTAGATATGTATTGGGCTAAGACATAATTTGGTAAACAGCTACACAGGACATACACAGAGAATATATGCTGGAGAGCAAGTGGTGAAAATAAATAATGTAACAATTACTCTTAGGTTTTATGATCCCGTGGAAGTTCTTAGCTCAACTGGGAGCTTCTCTTTTACTAACTTCTACTGTAGACTTTAGGACATAATTATAGCAACTAAGCACTACTATTAATAACAATAATAATAAATTAAATGTATAGTATATGCTGCCAAACTCCAAGTGATTCTGGGTGTTTTATACATTGTTAAAACCATCAAAACACAAAACAAAAGCAGAATTAACAAACCCAGATGGGAACAAGGAAAAAGAAGAAAAGAGGGCTTCAATCATGCTCATCAAAAACCAGGGCAAAAGGGGAAGAGAAGGGAGGAGAGGAGAGAGGAGATTTTAGGGGTCTTCTAATCTAATCCTAAGCAGGGGACCCTATACCATTTCAGACAAGTAGCTGATCAGCCTCTTCTTAAAAGCCTCCAGTGATGGCACACCCACAACTTTTGAATGCAAGCCTGGTTCATTGTTCTCACCCTCAGAAGTTTCTCCTTAGTTCTAGGTTGCTTCTCTCCTTGATTAGTTTCCATTTATTGTTTCTTGTCCTGCCTTCAGGGTCTTGCCCACTCAGCTGTGTCTCAGTGAATTACTTTCCAGTGATCCTGTGCTTTCTTAGGGTTTTTTTTGTCTTTAACAATTTCCCTTGGAGTTTTTCTTAAAGCTGATTGAACCCTTCCCTTCCCTTCTGTGTGATGAATTGTGCTTTGGCAGCATAAAGTTTCACACTTTCATTTTTTTTTCATGCCACTAAATGGATCATCGGATTTTTATCCAATTCAGTGGTAGTTCTCTATCTTCATCCCAAAGATGATTAGGGTTTTTTTAAATTTTAATGCTGTATTGTTAATAAATTGACTTTCCCCTTATCAGCTTTTGCCATTCCCAGCAAATAAAAAGGCAGATTAGTTTTAATTAGATTGAGGCACCTTTTCTCTGACCAAGGAGCAAACTAAAGATATCCTTACCTTGTTTTTCCAATAAAAAAACCTATCAGATTTTATTCTGTATCTGTCTGAAAACAAATTTGACCTCAAACTTGCAACTTATATGAGAAAGCCCTTAATAGTTTAATGTTAATATAAATCCAGAGTTGACTACTTTTCTCAATTGATGGCATTTTTTGAGGTACAGCATAATACAATTTTTGAAATGCTTATTTTTTTTTTTTTAATTGTCTGCTGTTAGATAAGAAAAATAACTTCAGATCCAAGAGTGGAGGATCAAGATCCACACAACTGAAGCACTGCACACCTTTTGATCTCTGTGGAAATGGGAGAGGAAACTATTGGTCAGCTACTGCTTTTGTGTGAGGTGTTTGTAAAGTGATTTTGGTTTATGCCTCAGGTGCAATTTTGAACCAAATCAGGAGATGGATGGATGCCACTGATTGGTCACCCTGGAGACTGAAGACTGAGGCTGATTGATTAGCAACCTAGACAAACATCCCAGCATGACCCTGTCATATGCAAAGAAGGGAAATGGAGTGCTACAAGCTATCAGCAGGAAGGCAAAGGAGCACAGACACCTCAGCATTAATACACAAAGTTAAAATTATTTTTAAAGATTTAGGGAGCTTTTCAGGGGTGCAATTCAACCACCTCGCACTACCTCAGGAGAGGTGGTAGGGACGATTTGAATCGGTTGGTCCCACCCATGCCCGCCTGCCTTCTTCCTTTTAGAGAAAGAGTCCCACCAAGCCACGCCCACAAGCCACGCCCAAAGAGCCAGTAGGGAAAATTTTTGAATTTCACCCCTGGAGCTTTTGTTGGTTGCCTAGCTATCTTCTAGACTACAGCAGGGGTGTCAAACTCATTTTCATTGAGGGCTGCAGAACGGTTGTGTTTCACCTCTGGGATGGGGAGGCATGACCAGCATGACATCACTCATGTCAGGGGCGCCTGTGGTGGCCCGAGAGTTCTGCCAGTGAAAATGGGCTCCTGGGCCCCGTTTTCAGCCGCAACAGCCTCCTGCAGCCCTCTACCAGCAAAAGCGAAGCTCGGGGAGTGCACACATTTCCCTGACTTTCGTTTTTGCTGGCAGAGGGCTGCAGGAGGCTGTTGTTGCCGAAAACGGGCATGGGACGGCTGCGCACAGCCCTCCAGAGTTTTGTTTTTGCTGGCAGAGGCACCGCAGGCTGGACCTGTTTCCAGGGCAGCTCCGCCGGTCAAATCTAAGTACCCTGCGGGCCAGATCTGACCCGCGGGTCTTGAGTTTGATATCCCTGTTCTAGAGGTTTATTGGGATAGGAAATTGAATTAAATAGACTTCTGACATAGTCCCACATAGCTTTGGGGGGATTTTTGCACTTGTTTTTAGTTTTCCATTTATAATGTGCATATACAATTAAAGTCATAAAACTATTCAGACCTGAGGACTCACTGATGACTATCGTTTCTGTTTCCTACGTTCTGTTTCCTATGTTCTATTTCATTCCTACATAATAAGCATGTGACAAAACTAGTTAAATTTGATCTAAATTGGCATACTTCTAAGTTTATTACAGGATGCAATAAATATAATGTGGCTGCTGCTAATCCAAACAGTAAGAGTTCTTATCTTGATATGGTGCTTTTTCTCATCAGCTCCTTTCCTAGTAGTAAAGTATCTTAGCAAGATGAGAGAATGTTATATTGTCTGTCCTTTATTCAGGTGACCAGTTACCTATAACTGTGTAGACAATTAAAATTGTATTTAGTAATGACATGTTATTAACAAATAACATGGGGCATCACTGGTATCTTTTTGTTCTTTTGGAAATATTTGCCTCCTTCTCCTTTCTCTATTTTGCTCTTTTAGAAGCTTCTCTCTTCTCTGATTCTGTTTTGACTCTCAGATTTTTATTTTCCTTCCTTGTAAAAAGCTGTTCTGTCAATTCTTTATTGCAAATTGTTTAAATAAATAAGTTTCTTCTAATTTCTACAGGATTCATGTATAAAAGTAGGAATGAAAGAATTTTATTTCTATATCCTGTCTTGAATAAAGCATCAGAAATCACATTTTTCTTTCTTCATATGTATGACTGTTTGTTTATTTGTTTGTTTATTTATTTATTTATTTATTTATTTATTTTATTAGACTTGTATGCCGCCCTCTCTCCCTATGGACTCAGGGCGGTGAACAGTAAAAGAAACCCAATACAAATTACAATAAAACCATTAAACAAATACAAGCCTAATCAATATTATACAAAATTTAAAATTAATTAAAACAAATACTAAAAACCAACCTGCACCGCCCCCCAAGGTCAGTCCAGACCGGCCTGTTGGAACAGCCAGGTCTTCAGGTCCCGGCGGAAGGAGTGGAGATCGGGGGCCAAGCGGAGGTCCATGGGGAGTTGGTTCCAGAGGGTGGGTGCTCCCACAGAGAAGGCCCCATCCCTGGGCACCACCAGTCGACAATGCCTAACCGACGGTACCCCAAGGAGGCCCTGCCTGTGGGAGCGTACCAGGCGATCAGAAAGTGATGCTGGCAGGAGGCGTTCCCGCAAGTACCCTGGACCCAAGCCATGTAGAACTTTGTAAGTTGCTACTAACACCTTGAATCTCAATTTACATTTATAGTTACTGCTTTTGGGGTTTTCTTCCTTGATGTCTGTCAGTTCTTTCCATTGCTGAAGTTTTACCACATTCAGTTTTTTGGAAAAACTTTAAAAAAAGAGTCTAAAAACCAGAACTGCTTTCAGTTCAGTTGAAGAATTATTTCCACAGAAATTTGCTTCTATGCTGTTTTAATTTTGGAATTCCTATTTCATTCTGTCCCCAATAAATACGCAAACTTAGAAATTCAACCATATTTAAAAGCAACTATCTTAATACAACTTCACTTCTCAAATGTCCCTATCTTCTTTTTCTCAAATCCAAATAATATTCACTACTTAGCAGAGAGATGTATGCAATGGCTTTTAAGGCCATTTGATCCTCTCTGGCAATTGACAGTATATAATTACAATAAAGTCAAATGCAGTATTAAAATCATAAATATGAAACAATAAAATGAGAGGACACCTTTTCAAAGCATGTTCATATAAAAACATTTTAAAAGGGCACACCTAGAACTGGCTTTTTCAATTTAAAACTCTCCCAGCATGAAATCTGACCTGGGACTGAATAAAATCAATATAAATAAGGCCACCCTGTCAATCTTAGAACTTCCCTTTACCAGCCTATTATTTGGCTTGTCATGAAAGACTGATGTATGGGGACAAGGGGCATTTTTAAAAAATTGGTACTAGAAGTCCAGATGGCATTTGCTCAATCAGAAAATTGGTTCAACTATCCCTCAGAAATTGTGTGTGCAACTATGACCAATTCAGAAAAAATATTTTTTTCAAGAGCAAAATCTGTCTGTATGTTAAGAAATCACCTTTCAAATGGTTTCATAACTGCCTTTAAATCTCTTCATGCTTTTTGATTCTTTTGGCCTCCACTCCTTTAACCTGAAAATTTTCTCTGTTGCAGCAAGCAGGATTTCAAAAAGGATGCAACAGCAGCAGCACTAAGCTAGAGTTTAGTGAGAACCAGCAGGATATAGTGCAGTGTTTATCAACCTTGACCACTTTAAAATATGTGGATTTTAACTCCCAGAATTCCCCATACAGCTTGCTAGCTGGTCATTCCCAGTGATGAAGCTCCACAACTTCTGAATGCAAGCTGTTCCACTGGTTGATTGCTCTATCAGAAAATTTCTCCTTAAAAATTTATGGTGTAGTGGTTAATCTACTGGATTAGGAGTGGAAAAGCCCAGGCTGTATTTCTACCTTAGGTATGGAAGTCACTAAATCACTTTATTAGGCATGGAGTGATTTTGAGCCAAGCACTGTCTCCTTCTCAGCTCTAGATCAACATCAGGCTCTGTGGCAATCTGGATGAACAACACCCCTCATCACATCCTACATTTGCTGTAAGAGCTAGACAAAAGCAATGAAAACAAGTAGACCTTGTAACTAAATGGGACAAATGCCAAGAATAACAACTACTTGGTGAGTGAGTAACTTTCTGAAGGCAGGGTGGAAGAATTGGAGCAACCAATAAACTTCAAATGATTTTATGTAAAACAGGTTTTCTAGAATCATTTCAACCTCCTTTTGACCTGAGTTCATTGTCAACATTATGATCCTCCAGATAAAGATGTTATATGACTCCAGTTCTTTTCCTTGACTTCAGGGCAGTGCTTTCTGACCTGGCCAACTTCCAGGTGTGTGTGGACTTCAATTATTTGCATCAATGGCTACGTTGGATGCAGAATTCTGGGATTTTGAAGTTTGCTGTTGTTGTTAGTTGCGAAGTCGTGTCCGACCCATTGCGACCTCATGGACAATGTTCCTCCAGGCCTTCTTGTCCTCTACCATCCCCCGCAGTCCATTTAAGCTCACGCCTACTGCTTCAGTGACTCCATTCAGCCACCTCATTCTCTGCCCTTCCTGTTGTGGTCCGCCAGTGGCCTGTGGAACTGGCAGCAAAGTCGGGCAGCAGGGAGGAACCTGGGCCAGTCCTGGAGTCTGGGGAGGGCTCGGATGAGGGATCTGTGTCCAACACAGAGATGGGGCCAGGGGCCTCTGAGAGTTATGTAAGGACTCTAGAGCCTCCAGAATCTGACATCAGTGAAGCAGAGGAACAGGAGGAGCCTGTTCCCAGTGCGTGCTTGCACAGAGCTGCCAGAAGGAAAGAACAGTTAAAACAAAAGGGGCGACTTGGGAGTAAGGCTTGGAGATAATTGGCTCCTCCCATAAGACATAAAGGAGGAGCAAAGGAACATGAGCCTTTTCAGGAAGCAACTTTGTTCATTCTGGTCAGTTTAAAAATCTGGAGCTCTGTGTTGACTTTGTGCTCCATTTGGCCTTGTACAGTTAATTGGCAATTTAGTCGTTGACAGCATTTAAAGGGAGATAAAGGTGGGTGCTTATCAGCCTTATCAGACTGTGGCAGACTTCTGTTGGACTATTCACAAACTGTGTGGGACTCATTACGGGCTGTGAATGCATATAATTCACAGCTGTTGAAATTTTAAAGAAAAAGATTTTTGGGAACAGTGTGTCATGCCCCTGGTGGAGACTGACTCCGAGGAAGAGGAGGAATAGCCAACAGGGAGTGGGAGTGTGGCTCCAGAGGTGGTGGAGGAGGCTGGGGAAGGGCAGAGGCCGGCTGAGCAATCAGAAGAAGATCCAGGCCCATCTCCTATCCATCCCAGGTCACACAGGGAGGAGAGGATCAGGGAAAAGTGTGGTCTACTTGGGAGGAGGGGGCCATGATCCTCCTCATGGGTTGCACCTGGGAGCTATGCATAAGAGTCGGCAGCTGTGTAGTCACAGACGTTGAGGCCAATCTTGTGCTTTCTTCGAATGAAGTTTATCTTTGTTGGCGTTCTGCCCATTGACTCTCCCCGGGTATCTGTCTGGAATGTGGAGTTAACTATCTTGGTTTGCCTTTGAACTCCTGTCAAAGCGGTTTGTTTTTGGCTTTGTTATTGGCTCTTTGACTGTGAACTGTGTTTCTTGCCTTTGAAATGTTATTTTGAACCTAGTTTACTCCTCCACTGTGAACAATTAAACAGTGAAGCCAAGTTGAAGGCAGTAAAGGACTTTTAGTTATGGTTTGTATTTTGTTATATTTCTGATATATTCTGGGTCATCACACAGTGTGTGATTGTTACAGTCTCAGGGAGCCTTGGTCAGAACAGTTCTGTTCTTCTTTTGCCCTCAACCATTCCCAGCATTAGGCTCTTCTCCAGTGAGTCCTTCCTTCTCATTAAGTGGCCAAAGTATTTGAGTTTCATCTTCAGGATCTGGCCTTCTAAAGAGCAGTCAGGTTTTAAAGTTTTCTCATCTGGAAATTGTCAAGTTTGGGAAACACTGCCTTAGGGAGTAGGAGTTTGATATCATTAATTGTGACAATGGTCCTCCATCAGATGAGAATTGGGGACATACTCATCTAGTAGTTCTGCTTCTTCCTGAGAGACCACGTCCAGAAAGCCTGAAATACAAAACTCAAATGACCCCCCCCACACACACACACACAACATTTAAGTGAGAGGGAGGAGAGAGAAGTGGTCCACAAATCTTTCCAGAGAGGGCTGCTTTTAAAGTAAGCCCCAGGTCCCATCTCACCTAATAGACTCTGTCTGTATGGGCTGTTGTTTAAAGCCCAGCCTTCGCTGTGCAAGCTTTACTGATCCTTTATTTATATGTCTTTATTGCATCAAATTGAACCAATAAATAAAGTAGCAAATGAGGGAAGAGCAGTATTAAGCTACTGGATGTGCTTTCTCAAACACTTCATATGACCCTTGAGAGAGTTTCCTTCTGAAAAGTTACAATCCTGACCGAAGCACAGGGCCTCTGGGAAAAAAACCAGGTTTTAATTTAGATAGGTTTTTCTTCCCTCCTTCTTTCCTTTTTAACCAAGTATATTCTTGGCATCTTTTTGCCTTCTGCAGTGGTGGATTGCTTCTATCCTCTAAGTAATTTTCATGGGGCCACTAAGTCTCTTTAGGCTAAAACAAATAAATTTGTTGATTTATGCATAATTGGAGAGAGGTTGCTCCTTGTTTTCCGTTACCCTGGTACACTGACCTGAGTAATAATCCACATGAGCCCCTGGCAGGACCAACTTCAGATAGCATGAGGAACCTGTGCTGCTTAGGTAGCTGATGGAGGTCAGTTGAGAGGGCAGTCTCCCCCTCCACAGGTCCCTTCCTTCTCCTCCCCTCCACCCTCCTTCTCTTCCTCCATCTTAGAGATAGTAAACAACAACACATTGACTATCAAAAGGTACTTCTCTATTCATTAAAGTCACGAAGTCTTGTTCTGCGGGCTTCTGTTTGATGATGCAGAACTTCTTAATTGCGTTAATAAGCTGACAAGAAAACAAATTGTTCGTCTACTCCTGATCAGACTCAAATGGAAGCATGCTCTCCCTCTCTGTGCAGAAAGAAATATCCCCAAGGGGAGAAGATTCAGAGGATCACTAGAGGGCAGCAAATTGATATGAAATCTTCACTACTTGCTGCCATCAGCTGGTCATCTGGAGTTTCACAGCCGACATAAAGCTTGAAAGCCTTGCTAGAAGCTGCCTTTGCCAAACATTTGCAATTAAATGAGCTCAACTCTTGATCGACAGGATTATAGCCCAACCTTTATTGACAGAATCTTCCATATGGCAATGAAATTCTTAATTTATGTCAGTGTTTTTCAAACTTGGCAACTTTAAGAGGTGTGGTTTTCAACTCCCAAAATTTCCCAGCCAGCATGGAATTCCTGGAGCTGAAATCCACACGTCTTAAAGTTGCCAAGATTGAAAAACACTGACAGCTGCTAGTTATCCTACCCCAGGGTCATATTAACCTTTGTGTGTATATATACCAACTTTTTAAAATATGTAACTGCTCTCCATGATCCTAACAAGCTATTCTCAAGATAAGGATGGCAAAAAAGGATGAGTGGAGAAGAATATATGGTTTTGACTGGACATGGCAACCTCCCTTAGATCTAAAATAATCCCTGAAATATGACTCAGGAGTTAGACATTCAAATAATATGACCATTGAACTTCCTAGAAACTGTCTTTGCCTTGTGTACATAAGGAATGATTTTATACACTATTCCTATAACAAATTTATTCATGGTTAACCTAATCATGCTTTATTCCAGATATGTGTTTAAGAGGGTGAGGCTGCAACCTGGCTGTTTGCATTTTCTGTTGCATTGCAAGTCACCCAGTAATACTGCAACATAAAACTAAGAGGAGTGGCTGACTTGGGAAGGCTTATTGTTGTAAATGATTCCTGCACACATCTTTAAATTCCCCGCCCCCAAAGTTGGTCAGGTTATCACTTAATTTCAACTCTGCAATCTAGGGATGATGGCGGGGGGAGAGATTGCATGTAGCCTATGGGCAAATATTGTCCAATCATATTTCAACACACTTCAGTTTTCTAGTTCATAACATTACAGAGCAAGTCACATAGATTTAGTTTGCACAGTGTAGTAGACTAACATGTGGTTGATTACTTAGTGTTTCCATGTTTCATAGAGAGGAAGGATTCAAGCTATTTTCTAAAGTGCCTGTAGGCCAGACAAGGAATAATGGATGGAAACTGAACAAGGAGAGATTTAACCTGGATATAAGGAGAAATTTTCTGACAGTGAGAACATCAACCAATAGAACACCTTGCCCTCGGAAGTTGTGGGAGCACCATCACTTGAGACTTTCAAGAAGAGATTGGACTGCCATTTGTCAGAAATGGTGTAGGGTCTCCCTCTTGGGCGGGTGGTTGGACTAGATGACCTACAAGGTCCCTTCCAACTCTGATTATCTGTTATTTTTACTATTTTCTACAAGCAGAGTCCCTGCCCAACCAAAGCAGCACCATTTATTCTTCATAGGAGAACATTATTAGCAAAGTTGAGAAAGCCTTAACATTTGCAGAATACAACACATTTTCAGGGAGAACAAATGAAAGTTGAGAGGAGAAAAGAGGGGGAGGGGAGGCAATAAGAACATGAATTTACTGTTTTTAAAAATATCCTCCTTTGATTCTGGAAGAATTCACAAAATTGATCAGATGTACCAGAGTAAACAGATGACACAGTATTGTAGTTCTGTTGCTAGGCAGGATTGGAGGCATGTGGCCCTTTGGACAAGTCATTTCCTCGCTGCTTAGCCTACCCCTCAGGATTGTTGTAGGAAAAATAGGAGGCAGTACATAAAGCTAACAAAGAAAGAAAGAAACATTGTGAGCGTGTTCTGTATTCCACACTCTTCTGTTCTTTCCCATCCTTCATATTCTTTGACTCTGTCTAACACCAATTCATACTTCTGTTTCAACCACATTTTGGCCTTCTCTAAAGCGCCTCTAGGCCTTTTAAAGCAATATTGCTCCATGGTCTTTTACAGGAAAGGGAATATTCCTTGCCTCATAATTATCTTTTTGGGGGAATGTACTCTTCAACTTCTCTGACCTTATGAATTATGAATTAAATCCTGCTTGTCTATAATCCTCCCCTAAGTTTCCAAAGACAACAATGCTGTTTTATTGTATCAGGATTTGCTCAGCCTCTTTCTATCAGCAGCCCTAACAGGAACAGCAGCTATTGGAAAACTAGTGTCTATTTCATAAGGGTTTAAATGATAAACTTGAATTGGAAATACAGCCTTTTTGGAAACCTGATGCTAAACATAGAAAATCTGGACAGAAATATGAAAAATAAATTACCTCAGAGTGGGCATAGATAGAATGTTGAATTGTGGCATATGAATAACTAAAATTCTGAACAGGAGTACTTCGCACAGTTACACCTTTTTGCAAGTAACAGTTATATTTTTATTTGTTAGTTCTTATACACTGTATAAACCAAGAGTCGGCACAAAGATTTGGGCTTACTTGTGCATCTCTGAATGAGTTGCAATGAATTGGCAAGAGGTTTTGATTCATACTTGTTTAACAATATTAATAACATTTTCCCTCACTTTCTTTCTAACAGATGAACTAAAGAAAATTGGATAGATGAGTAAGTCACCAGAAATGTATTTTTAATCTGAAAAGACTGTGAGATCAGTCCTAGGCTAAGAATGCAGATCTGGATGTATACTTCACCATTATTTTGATCGTATCTGGGAATATTTAACTGATAACAGCAGTAATCTTGATTTGACCTTAAGGTCAAACCCTCTGATGAGCAACCAACGGCTGCTTCCTCTAAAATGGATGTACATGGAAGGGTGGGGAGTATGTGTGGGTAACTAAAAAGGATGTGCATGGGGAGGGGAGGTTTTGCATCTTACTCAAAGCTGCTCTTTTGGCAGCTGCTCGGAAGAATTTTGGAGCAGCTTCAGGTCTTCCTCGTTCACAATTCAGAGGAGCAATGGTTGGATGAAGAACCCAATTTCCAGGAAGACCTGTTTGCAACTAACAGCAAAACCAGACACAGCTGGCAAAAAGGACAACTGTTACAAAAAGCAGCAAATTATTCCTTTTTGTGGGAGAACACGTTCTCATTCAAGTGAAGTAAGTTTTCATCAACAGGGGAATCAGCACCCCCAATACAGTGGTGAGATTCAAAAAACTTTTTACTATCGGTCCTGTGGCTATGGCTTGGTGGGCATGGCTTGGCTTGGTGGGCATGGCTTGGTGGGCATGGCAGTGGAAGGATACTGCAAAATCCCATCCCTCAGCACCCCACTAACCTGCTTTCCAGTTCCATTCTCCTGTGCAGGGCAACAAAAGAAGACCCAGCCAATCAGCTGGGACTCGGGAGGCAGAGAATAGATGGGGGCGGGGCCATTCAGAGGTGGCATTTGCCAATTCTCAGAACTACTCAAAATTTCCGCTACCGGTTCTCCAGAACTGCTCAGAACAGCTGATACCACCTCTGCCCCAATAGGTAAAAGCAGTAGTCAGGCATCCATGTTGCCTGTATTTAATGAACTCCCCCCGCCTGCCCCGCCCCAAGAAATCCCTCTGCACAAGAGCCTAGAAGGCTCCAGCTTGCTGGGAATTGACCTTTCAGGCTGGGCAACTGATTATCTGACCACAAGACTCTCCTGCCCCTGCCTATAGCTCACTACAAATTGAGCCTTTTTGGAGGAAGCAGGAAAATGTAATCATTTATATGATTTATATGGCCACCCACCTTAGACAAGTGACTCTGGGCAGCATACAAGGATTAAAACCCACACACCCCAAACCTCATAATGTAATGAAGTTTGTTGCCCTGAGCACCAGAAATGGAGATCCCTATTAAAAAAAACAGTAAACAAAACCCAGCACCAGTAATTTGAAATGTTTTTTCATTAAGAATCCCAAAATGTATTAAAAGAGAATGCTCCATATTATTTTGATGGGCTGAATGTTTCCAAACATTCTTATTTGCTTGGTCACTGACTGTAATAGGAAGCAGGCGAAAGATGGATTCCGGTCTAGAATGTGATTTGTTCCTGTCTTGGTCTTTCTGATGACCCAGCCTCCTCTGGCCCAGAGGTCCATAGCCTGGAATCCTCTGAGTAGCAGCACTTGCAGCACCTTGTTACTTTCACCAGCGTGAAGAAAAAAAGTGGGGTCACGCCACAAGAATCACTCCTTTGTGCATGTAATAGAGTGCTGCATACAGAAAAAGGAGCAAGACCAATGCCACAACACTACTTTAATCACTCTGACCCCCTGACCCCTGGACTTTTTGGATTTCCCCCTGCAAACACCCATGGGATTGGGGCAAACTACAAGGATGGTGTTATGAATACGGGCAGGTTTTTTTAAAAAAAAGTTTGGTAGGTACAGGCAGAGGTGTCCATGCAGTTCACATAGGACAGTTCCCTATTTTTCACTTAATCCAGAAACAACCCCTGCATGTGGACCATCGTTCCAAATCCTGGCTGACTGCAGCCTGCACATTCTGCAGCCTACAAATTGCAAATTCAGATTTTGGACCCAGGAATTGCAGAAACCGATAGGAGTGCCACTTGCATTAGCTGCATGAAATTGGTCTCCTTCCAGTGATCCATATTATGTGCAAAAACAAGAGCAGGTCAGATACAAAGAGTGCTTAAATTGCAAGGCTGCCTTGGACCCTGAAGCCCATCTGAGCCTCCTGGACACACTTCCCTCCTTGCTAGGTCTTTTTTTTTAATGGTCCCTATTATTCTCCATTGTAAGGCAAGGAGAATGTTACTATCTAACTATGATTTAGAGAATCAATCTCTGCTGTTATCTAAATGTTTTACTGTTAACATTATGTAGCTTTTAGGATTCTTTCCATCAACTTTCCCCTCTACCTAAAGGAATCAAATTCTATCCCTGGGGGCTGCTCATCCAAGGAGACGCGATTTTAATCCACATCTGTAGGGTCAGTTTTGCTTTCCAAGAGCCCACAGGATGCAGTGAGAAAGACCATTGCTGTCTCCAGAAAAGGGATTGTTAATTTACAAGTAGTCCGCGACTTACGATCACAACTGAGCCCAAAATCCTTGTTACTAAGTGAGACATGTGTTAAGTGAATTTTGCCCCATTTTAAGAATTTTGCCCCAGTCGTTAAGTGAATCACTGCAGTCATTAAGTGAATCACTGCAGCTGTTAAATTAGTAACATGGTTGCTACGTGAATGTGGCTTCCCCATTGACTTTGCTTGTTAGAAGGTCGCATAAGGGGATCACATGACCCCAGGACTCTGCAACGGTCATAAATAAGAGCCAGTTGCCAAGCAACTGAATTTTGATCATGGGACCGTGGGGATACTGCAACGGTCATCAAGTGTGAAAAAAGGTCAGAAGTCACTTTTTTTCAGTGCTGTTCTAACTTTGGTCGCTAAATGAACTCTTGAAAGCCAAGGGAAGCTTGCTTTATAATGCTGTGTGCTAGCTTTACATTTTCAAGAGAGAGAAGCTAAACTCTTATTATTGGAATTTAAAAAAAAAATTCTGCCCTCCTTCAAGGAAGCTCGGTGTGTGCTTCCTTATTATTAAAAGTGTAAATTCAGTGTCACTGACTCTGCAGGGCCTGGTGACTTAGTGGCTGTAGGAGGGCAATGGGAGCAGACAGGAAGTTATGGGTTCCTCCTGTGTCCCCTCTTTCATCTGCCGGTCTGCTGCTGTTTCCCTAAAACAGGACTGATCTGAGATCAGAGTCTTCTGCCATTGCTCCCAGGCACACATGCCCTGAACAGATGCTCTCTAACTCTCAATCTGGCACGAGGTAATTAGGTGCTAGGCTTGGCCCGCCTCTATAATGTATTTCAAATAAAACCCTTCGTTGCTCTGGTTAAAAAAGATTGCTTTGGTAATCATTGCTCAGGTCAGATTCCTGCTGTCAGAAGCTCTTACGTCCTGGGGGGTGCCTCCAGGGTGTGATTTTTTTAAAAACTAAAGGGGTTGGCCATGATATGCAATTAAATCTCTGCCTGTTTTTGGTCATACATAATCTTAAAACTGGAAGACAGTATTTATTGATTTACTGCCACCCCAATAATTAGCAATTCCTATTGCTTGCATTGCAGTTTATAGCAAGAAGAGTAAAAACAAAATATAACCACAAACAACAAAACCAACAATAATCACAACTGGCGTCCTTTCTCTGGGAGAGGGCAAAAATTGTATCATTCCCCAAAGGCCCTCTGGGAAATCAAGAAGTCAGGCCTTGGATTATATCTGTAACTACTTGAGTCGCTGCATTCTAGATCAGTCGCAGCTTTCAAGTATTCGAAGACAGCCCCGTAGAACAAATTCAAGTAGCACAAGGTGTGACTGAGGCATGAATACTATCAGGAGGATTCCTGATCCACAAACAGTTACAACTGGTGCACAAGATGGAGTTGTGCAAAGACATTTGTGGCCATGGCTGACCCTTGCTCTTTGAGAAGCCATGAGTTCAGGAGGACACTTAAGTTTATGAGCCTGTTCTGCACAGGGGAGTATGACCCTCTCTAGAACCAAGGATAAAACAGAAAATGATAAACTCTAGAGCAGGGGTGTTGATTTCATTGAAGGCCACATCAGGGTTGTGTTTGACCTCGGGGAGCCAGAGTGGGTGTGGCCAGGGTGGGTGTGGCCAGCTCGACATCACTCGTGGTGACCCGAGCACTCTGCCAGCGAAAATGGGCTCCCGAGCTCTGTTTTCAGCTGCAACAACCTCCTGCAATCCTCTGCCAGTGAAAATGCAGCTCAGGAGCATCCACCTGCAGCTCTCCCAAGCTTTTTTGCTGGCAGAGGTACTGCAGGCCAGTCCTTTGCTGCTTCCAGGGTGGTCCTGTGGGCCAGATCTAAGCACCCCACGGACTGGATCCGAGGGCCTTGAGTTTGACACCCCTGTTCTAGAGTATGTCTGTTCTCTCCAGTTTCAATGCTTCTATAAAAGACTGGTTGAGGTGTTGTTACTACAAAGTTGATGATTCTTTCTCTCAAAACTTTTGTCCATCCATCTGTAAATACTGCAAGACATAGTGCTTCACTAACCTTACCTTGTGCAGATTCCATCACAAGCTCATATTCTGACTCCAAAAGAGCCTTGTTCAAGGAATGTCTGCTTGGCAAATGGTATGATGGCCATAATAATTTAAAAGCTTCCTTCCAATATGCATTTTCAGTTATTGACAATGCTGATCCAGAAGCATATACTGCTCTTGCAAGAGTGTAATCAATTTTCTCCTGATTTTCAGGTGTCATTTTATCTATAAACGAAAGTATTGTGTACTTTTGTGAGGCAGCGGTTTGCAACACTTCCTTAGCTGAAGATGCTGCTGGTGAAGAAACACTTCGTGAGGATCCAGAAGAAGCAGAAGAACTCTGGAAGGAAAAGCTATTTGCACTTTCATTCTGGTACTCATTGTTTGATTCCATAAAGTATTTTTAAATGTTTTTAGGGCACCTCTGAATGCAAGGATGTGCTTTGTCATCCTTGTAGCACTTGGAAAATAATATTTCTTCTCACAATATCTACAAATTGCAGCTTTGCTCTCAGCAGAAATTGCACTGTGGAATGCACTGTGGATGTTGGTCTCACCATTTTAGTAATAGCAATAGCACTTAGACTTATATACCACTTTACAGTGCTTTATAGCCCTCTCTAAGCAGTTTACAGAGTCAGCCTCTTGCCCCCAACAATTTGGGTCCTCATTTTACCCACCTCAGAAGGATGGAAGGCTGAGTCAACCTTGAGCCTGGTGAGATTTGAACTGCCAAATTGCAGGCAGCCGATAGTCAGTAGAAGTAGCCTGCAGTACTGCACTCTAACTAACCACTGCACCACCATTTTACTGAGTGGAGGAAAGGAAAAACCAATTTACTGACCAGACTATAGGTAAACATTATGCTGTGATGGTGGAGAATATTAATAGGAATCATTTAAGGGTTACAAAAGAGAAACTAAGTTGTCAGACAAATTTACCCTCTAACCTGTCAGTTAAACCCTAAGAGAAGGACTGAAACTATCATCTACTCCTGTACACCAACAATTACTCAACTGTAGGAGCTCCAAGGTACACAAGCAAACTAAACTGGACCCTTTTCCCTGAAATGCCCCCTAGTGGCACAAATGCATATTTCTCATTTGAGAACTGCATTGAGAAGTACAGTACAGTGTTACTTGAATTATATTCCAGGGTTTTTTTTTGTTTTGTTTTTTAATTACATTTATATGCCGCCCTTCTCCGGAGACTCAGGGCAGCTTACAATTTTTGGGATACAACCCAGTGTGCTCAGCAATAGCCTTCATTCCATTGTATATGCCTGCTTATTACTAAGCGGCATTTTTACAAAGTCAGCTAATTGCCCCCAACAATCTTGGGTCCTCAATTTACCTACCCCGGGAGGATAGAAGGCTGAGTCAACCTTGAGCCTGGTGGGATTCAAGCCTAGAGCAGTTGTAGGCAGCTGGAACTTAAGTGCAGGCAATTAACAGCCTGAGCCACCAAGGCCCAGTTTCCCAATTCTCCCATGTTACCCCTCTCCTGTGCTGCCTGCATTGGTTGCCGGTTGCACTCCGAGTGAGATTCAAGGTTTTAGTTTTAACATACAAAGTCCTTCACGACATGGGTCCTCAATATCTAAGAGAGCAACTCCTGCCGATATCGAATACCAACCGCCCTATGCGAACACATAGGCAAGGACTCCTTGGGGTCCCCTCGGTGGGCCAATGCCAGCTGGCAGTCCCCCAGCGACGAGCCTATTCTGTCACGGCCCCTGACCTCTGGAACCAACTTCCCCTGGGGCTCCGCCTGGCCCCTGACCTCCGCATCTTCCACCATGATTGGAAGACCTGGTTGTTTGACCAATCCAGGCTGTGACCCTTTCTTGGGGGGGATGGTTTTTACTTTTTAAGTATTGTAAATTTTGGTTTTATTTTTGGGCTTGTGAATTTGGTTTAATCTTTTTTTAAAAATTATTTATTGTTGTTGGTTTTTAGCTGTGAGCCGCCCCGAGTCTTTGGAGATGGGGCGGCATACAAGTCCAATAAATAAATAAATAAATAAATAAACTTACAACCACAATTGAGCCCAAAGTTTCTGTTGCTAAGCAAGAAAGTTGTTAAATGAGTTTAGCCCCCAGTCTATTGTTGTTGTTTTTTTGGAAATGTCTAAAAATCTGGCTCTGCCAACTCACTTTGGGGCTCACATAGGATTTCACAGCCATGGGGCTAGTTAGTGTCTTAAAGGCCCCTCTGGTCTCCAACCATGCAAAATTTGCTGCTATTCCAAGCCTCATGTAATGAACAGTCAAGGGCAGGTATGCCTCCTTACTATAGTGCAAAATGCAACGTTAATTTCTCTTCAATTAAGGAATCAGTGAAATCATTTCTTTTAGTCATTCACCAGCTAAGTCCAAGAATAATTGCAACGTGTAAATCATTGTTGCAGTATCAATGCCCTCTCCTTGGCGCTGGACGCATGTGTGCCAGAACAAAGGCAAGGATGCTTCTCTTCTTCTCAGGAAGAGATCAATCAAACCATGTTCTGCCTTACTGATGTGGAGCAATCTAAGAAAATTAATGGCAGTCGCAGCACAGCAGGGGTGGCTGGATTGCCCCTGTTCTTTTGTTTGCACTTGGGGATTGGTGTAAATAATGTACCCATCTGAATGATAAATGTGGAAGCTCCAGATTGTCAGCTTTGTTATTGATCAAGTGGCTTTGAATGTTAACAGTGAAAAGGGGAAAGATGGGCTACAGTAGCCTACAGACTGTGTCACTTGCAATCACCCATATATTTATTAGGTGTTGTGAAAAAGCTCCTTTTCAATTGGACAAAAGGTTTATTTACTTTGTCACCACCATAAAACTTTAATTAATATATAATTTGTCCCAAGTCAAGGAGGACAACAAAAGCATTATGGCAAAGCACTCTTTCTGAAAGAGGTGGGAATAACCATAGGTTATTGCTCACAAATTAATGAAATCAAGTTAACAAAGAACAACGAGACAGTGTGCAAAGGCTGCACACCAAACTCCAGCATTTACACTTTCAGATCTGAGATGTCAGGATTATATCTTGTCTCACCTGCCACATGGGTTGGCAATCCTTTGGGCAGCATATGCCATTGTAAAATTGATACCTGTTAATGTTTGTATATATAATCCTGAAGATCTTGCAACATTCAAGTCTTATTCAATTTCCTGCTGTTGTGAAATTGACGTTTAATGAAATAATTATACTTTTGACTTAACACTTGGGAGTCCTTTGGGTAACAAGGCATCTGTGGAGATTGTATTGTTGACTCCTGCTGCATAATACTGGAATAAATGATACAATCAAGCTTTCAGGGTCAGGATAGCTAGCAGATTTATTTATACATACAAAATAACAGTTTGTAACAAAAACAACCCAAATGGGTTGTCTTTGCCATTGTTTAGAAGAACTGTGAAGAGCTGGCTTTTCACCCAGGCCTTTGACAAGGAAGAATGAGACTTCATTGTACTTATTATCATTTATGTTTAATGTCTAATTAATTTTATTTGCTTCACTGTTGTGAGCTGCCCAGAGTTGTTGAGAGTTGGGCAGTTAAAGTTGGTCACCCTTTATGTGTGTTGACACTGGATTTGGCATTTTTATCCACCTATTGAGTCCTTCCAAAAGTAACCCTAATCCTAAACCTAGCTCTTCCCAAGGATCTGGGATAGGCAAATATTGCTTAATGATACTCAATACATCATGGCAGGATATATAAGCTGTTCCAAGTTAAAACTGCCTTTTATAGTTGACTGACGGGGATTTTGCCAATGCTGATAGTGTTCTAGTGGTGCTCCAGATGTTTTTGAGTTGCATCTACCATAGATACTATCTTTGCTTTCTTTTGCCACAGCTGTTCTAGTTGCAAGTCTTTATATTTTGTGATTTTCTCTCCAGTTCTCTTCTCTTCTTCTGCTGTCTCTAGCTTCTCTTCTTCTGCTGTCTCTAGGTGTTGCAGTGTCCACTATCCAGACTTTGTCTTTTTTATCAACAATTGTTATGTCTAGGGTGTTGTCTGTTTGAATTCTAAATTCCCAGAACACTTTTGTTTTTTCATTTTCTATTACTTTGTCTATTTCATGATCCCACCAGTTCTTGCCTGCAGTATTTCTTGTAGATATTCCAATGCGCTATTGTCATGAGTTGTGTGTAGTCAGTGTATGCAATCTTCTTGCAACAGCTAACTAGGTGGTTCACTGTTTACTTCGCTTCTTCATATTATAGGGCTTACTTTGCAACCTGTGTAGTGAGGGAGATTACTTTCTTACTCTCTCTGCCCATTATGCAGCTGTGTGGTATATCTCCCCTGATCTGAATGTTCCCTAGACAGCATGTCCTTCCCGTGTCTCCCAAAGCCATTTTCACATACCATTAAAATGTTTTGTGAGATGGGCAACTATATAAATGGAAAAACAAACTAATAAATAAATGGTAAGTTGCTTGGAAGCATCCAATGAAATAGAACAATTGGTTTCCACTGCTGTAACAACAAAATCTACTATCAGGACTATTTGTGGATGAAAGAAGAAAGCAATGCGTCTTTCCATTTTCACCAGTTTATTGTGAACCAAATAAAGGTGATGTACACAGGCATTTATCTATGTACTTATTCATAATGCTACCCACCCACCCCCGACATCTAATATGGCAAAGGCCCTGGAACCAAAAATATCATCATTCCTGGAATAAGCTGATCAGAGAAGTTTATTTGTTTATAGGTAATCTTCACTTAATGACCCAAATTAGGACTGGCAACTTTGTTGCCAAGTGATGCAGTTGTTAAACAAAATGTCATGTAATTGCTCCAATTAGCGACCAATTTATTTATTTATTTATTTATTTATTTGAACTTATATGCCGCCCCATCTCCGAAGACTCGGGGCGGCTTACAACTAAAACAGGAAACAATAAATACTTAAAAAACGATTAAATTAGATTATAAGTCCAAATTAATGACTTCTAGGCAATCTCAGTTGCTGTCATTGAGTAAATTTCTTGGAGTTGTTAGGTGAGGACTCACCCAGATCATTTTTGGAAGAAAGTAATCCCCCATCCACCTATCTCCCATCTCTTGGAGAGGCAGCTGTGGTGACGCAGTGGTTAGAATACAGTATTGCAGGCTAATTCTTCCCATAGCCAAGAGTTCAATCCTGACTGGCTCAAGCCTTCCATCCTTCTGAGGTTGGTAAAATGAGGACCTAGATTGTTGGAGGCAATATGTTGACATTTATAAACATTCAAGAGTGCTGTGAAGCACTATGGAGCAGTATATAAACCTAAGGGCTATTGCTCTTTCCAATTCTTGCCTTTTTGGTACCCACCAGCTTCCTTCACAACCCACCCACTGCATCACATGGCATTATTGCCCAAGGCCTTCATTCGTGCTGCCTTCTTTTGCAACAATGCACTTCTTTTCATGCTGGTGGATCCTCCTTTCAGGAGGCCCCTGGCTGACACACGAAAGAACCCAACTAGTTGTGGTGGTATGTGGCATGGTACACACTTGCCCATAGCTCTAACTTTCCAGTCTGCAGGATGTTTCCACATCATCTCCCCTATGCATGGCCAGGATGGGGAGTCCAATGGAGGAGGGGCAGATATAGATGACAAAGGTCAGCTGGAAATGAGAGACAGCAGTGGTGGTGATTGGCAGTTGTAAATGCAAGGAGGTCTGAATTTTGTTCACATGACTGTGGAGGTGCTGAATGATCAGAACTTTAAAGACTAATTGCAAGTCCCTGCATTCAATGCCATAATAACATTAAGTCACTGAACAAATGGACATTAAGGACTACCTGTATTTAAAGAACTTTTGTAGCTGCCTAGCTCACATAGTAATCCTAGGCAGCTCACAGTGATCAATAAAGGCATCAATATAAAAACACATTACTCCATCAACATGCCAGAACCACCCACACCATTAACCTCTTAAGTCAACCTCATCCTAACCCAATGCTTTGGAAGAGCCAGGTCTTCATGGCCTTCTATAAGTTCTAACCACCTGGGGCTTCTGGAGCTGGAATTCTTTCAAAGAATGCTGGACTAATTGGACCAAGATTTTACTTGTTAATACTTGCAATATGAATTTTAAAAAAGGAGAAATAGATATGGTGATCCTAACTTTAGATCTCCTGAGGGGAAAAGAAGTGGTATTCCCAGTATTCTTTGAAGTTCTCAGTTCAAGAGAGCAAAGAAAACAGAACAGAGAAATATAAATTGCTGCAATTACTTCTTATAAACCTGATTAATAACTACTATTACATCAACGTATTAATGATGGGCCTATTGAGGAAGATTACCAGTGCTTTTGAACATTGTTGGACCTGAAAGGGGTGCCAAGCTGACTGCTCTGAATTCAAATGCATTTTGGCTATGGTGACAGGATAACCAGGACCCACTCATTCTTTGGCTCAAATGACCACTTTTGTCCAAAACCTATATAAAGACTGAACTCTGTAATGTCACAGAAGTCCATGACACTAAGTATGTGGATGTGAGCAAATTCCCTCTTTGAAGTGTTAAGAGAGTAGAGTTCTCTTGAAGACTTGACATAAATGCTTTTAAAGAGCCTTTTCAAGCTGTCTGCTGTGAGCTAATTATTTTACTGGCATTACAAGCAAAGCAGCTTTGTGTGCACATACACGAGATATTCAGGGAAAAGCTTTCATAATAGCAGTGCTGAATCTTTTAGAGCAGTGTTTCTCAAACTTGGTACTTTAAGATGTATGCAATTCCTAGAATTCTGAGTTTAAGAAACATTTTGTTAATTATTGTGAAGTGCTCCTTTCAAAACAACTTACATAGCTGTATAAATATACAAAATGCTGGAAAATTCCCCCCACTTTAGGCAGTGTCCCACTTATAAAAACTGCTGCAATCTGCCATACAGCTATATCTGATATTCAATTACTTAGGCAACTGAACTCAATCCATTTTCCCCCATGGAAATCCTTTATTCTTGAATACCTGAGGCACAAAAATGATTAAATGAGGAGGGGGAAAGTCAAGAAGACATTTTACAGCCTTGACTTTACCTTACATAGTTTGACTATTTCACCAGCAGAACATTTTAAAGCCCATCCAATGTTTTCCAACCGTTCAGCAATGGCTTAATTCCCAGATACATTATTTAAGATCAATTGAGATTGGACAAGAAAAACCATAGCTAGCATCTCCATTTTTGTATGACCACATGGGGGAAAGCTTATCTCTATGCACTATTTAACAGCTAAGTAAATATGTGCAGACAGGAGTGCTTGTTATCTTCTCCATTGTGCATTGTTTCAGCTAATTCCTAGCCTGTATTTGCTGATTTCATCATGTTCAGCTGGGATACAGTGACATTTCTGAGAAGTGCCAGCTCATGCAGTTATGTTTCACTGCTAAAACAGTTCAAAAGGATCAAGGAGAAGGATCAGGAAAGTTGCTTTCAATGAATGACAAAGATTCTGACCTTTTGTCTAATAAATAGGGGAGAATTTTAATCAGGATCAGTGAAGCTGGGCACTGCCTAAGTTGCAGCTATGCCTTATTCCTGGATGTATTGATTGTGGGGGAAGGGTTGACTTCAGGGCATCAGTTTGATTGATATACTGTGGGTAGGTGAGTAAACTGATCAAAGTGTCAATTAAATGGTTGCTGGATGTATGGGTCCAAATTTATTAGTGTTTAGATATTAATCTTTATACCAATGACAAACGTTCTTTCCTATCAGTTTTAAGAACTGTATTTCAGGAATTCTTTGATTATAGCTGAAAACATATTTGAAGGAGGAGCTAGGTATTCCAAATTTTCCTTTCAAAAATTGTTTCTTAAACAAGTGCACATTAAGCAATATTGCTTCCACTTCAATTTTTTTTATTGGCACCTCAATTACTTTTCTTTTACTTGAAAGGAATAAATTTAAAGAATATCACTAAGAAAAATGTTTGATTTCATCACAGCATAGAACCATTTCCACTTTATCATCACAAGAAATGATATATTTAAGAGATACATATATGCCTGCGGAAACATTTGGAAACTTATCACACTTGGAATATTATGAGTAGCTGTGGACTCTGCTTCTGAGAAATAGTAAGGTAGAGCTAGAGAAAAACTAACACAATGGTAGGGAAATTGGAAGCAACACAACAGTTTGAGGGGCAAAACACAAATCGCAATAAGAGGAGGTAACCACGGCATGTAACATTGGGCATAGCACGAATGATGTATAGATAAATGTTTCTCTCTGTCACACACATTAGCAGAAGGCAGACCTACTATGATTAGTGGGAAATTCAAGGCAAATAGTGACTAGGTTCACACATTATGTTATGCCACATTTTCACTATGATTTATTGAACACCATGTTTGTTAGCTTTGCATAACATGCTCAGCCTTAAAATCAAGATTTACAAGTCTTAATGGCTAGGTTCGCATGACACATTTTTCTACATACTGCATTTTCAGAATTGGTTAGAATAAGGTGTGGTGAGGGCCCCAATTCAGGTGCGTCTAAAAAGGAAGCAGACAAATTAATGGAGAGTAAGACAATCAGTAGCTGCTAGTTATGATGTCTTTTTTCCAGGCTTCCCAGTGATTGTCCCGTCTGTGACACCTGATGCAGGAACAGGAAAACCTGTAATCTGACCCAACCAGGTTCTTGTGCTATCTGTCACACTGCAGTGTTTTTATATAGTAGCATGGAAGATTTTACAGGTCTTCTTTAGGAAATTCCAAATCAAGAACATAACAGTAGAGTTTGAGTAGTAAGCATCCCTTTATTTGCTGACACCGTTACAAAAACTGATTACATTAGCAACCCAAAAGAGAGAGAGTAGGGAGGAGGAGTGTTTACTTCAGGTAGAAGTTACAAGGCTGCTACTCCCAAACTGTATCTAAGTAAAACAGCATAGGCTGTCAGTATTAAAATGTTATTGTTGCTGCTGCTGCTACCACTATGTCAAGGGTGCGTGCGTGTCTGTGTGTGTGAACGAGTTTTACTGAGCATAGTAAAGATAAAAGGTTACACGTTTACTGTAGCTCCAGGAATGTAAAGCTCTAATTATCCAAACCAGTTTATTTAAATTTATTTATTATAAAACTAAACTCTGGAGGTGTCTGCAGAGTCGTCTTCTTCATCATCTTGTTTAAATCAGTAGTCTAACAAAGAGTAGAAAAGACAAAACTCTGTTCAGTGTTTGACGAAGTAGAAAGGGTGAATACATAAATAAGGCTTTAATTTGGCAAAATATAAAATACATTGCCTTCTGCTACCCCCAAATTAAACGATCTCCCCATGATTTCATTCTGCAAAAGAGAAGCAAAACAAAACAAAAACAAAAACAAAACAAAAAGATAAGCTTAAGGATAAGGTAGTCACTATGGCAAACTATTTTTATTTTTAAAAGTAACAGAAAAATATGTCATATTTTGTGGGATCCGGTTCTGTTATTTAAAAAAAAACCCTCCTGATTCTTAGTATTATAAGAGGTTTTTTTAGGGAGGAAAAAAGTCAATATTCAGCATGTATAGTTTTCTTAAAGCTAAAAAAAAGTACTGAGTAAGCCCAAATTCAGAATTTGCTAAATAGAATGAATGAAAATTAACTTTGTAAAGAGGACAGACAATTGAGAATCCAAATTCCATATCTGTCCACACCTATGTTTATATTTGTAAACAAGATTTTTGTTATCCCAGAATGAAAATAATCATTAAAATCACAGCTGTGAAAAAATTATATTTGCCCTATACAAGACCAATAAAAGCAGCTGTGAAGGGTGAATACAAATCCATGGGAATGCTACTGGGAATTTTGAAAATGACAATTTCAATATTTCTGTAGGCTGCTGGTTGGGGGAGGCTGATCTGCAATGACTCTTACTAACGTGTTATTTTATAAATAGAAATAATCCGCAATGGTATTTCAACCACAAGGCGAAGCTGCAGGCTTCTATATTACTGCTTTCTAGAGATCAACTGAAAACTTCACCAGTTACTTTTGACTTCCTCCTTTAAGTCCATCTTAGGAAATCAGACTCAAACTCTCCTACCTAGTAGCTGATACTGTTCTTTTCCCTTTGTAAGCATTTGGCCAACTGATGCAAGAAGCTGCTTAAGATGGACAATATCTTGAATTAGATTCACATTATCTGGACCAGCCTGAAAAAGTTGAAAGAAAGTAGAAAGTATTAGAAACTTTGGAACAGAGGAGGCCAAAGGAAGTGGACAATTAATTTTAGGATATGAGCTTGATAGTTAGTCAAAGCCTCAATCTGCCTCACCCCTTAGATAGGGTCTCTTCATTCCTAAGAATCTTCATTCAACCCTCATTCAGCTGTTCCACACAAGTTTCACATCATGGTCAAAGGACTCCCTTTTCTCCAGGACAAGCAATGGGAGCATTTGCAATGGGAGCCTTGGTCTTGAAACATTTTGGATAGTCACTTCAGAAACTCTTTAAACTCCTCCCACCCACTGTGGCCAGATTAATGTCATGGAGAACTATACCAGATCCGATCTCTTTGATGTGCTACCTTTTTATGTGAATGTTTTTTTTTTCATTGCATAAGACTTCACACATGTAGTGGTGTCCTAAATCAGAACAACCCAGATACCTACAATAAGAACTAGATGATGATGATGATGATGATGATGATGATGATGATGACGACAACAGAGCAAAAAACTTTCCAGCTATCTCTAAGGTTTCCAAAATGCGTTTATAGTACTTGCCAGGACATTATTAGCCTGCCATCTGGTGGCAGGATATAATTAGTCTTTAGCAGTGTTTTTTAAACTTGGCAATTTTGAAGGTGTGAATTCCACACACAGCATGTTGGCTGGGGAATTCTGGGAGTTGAAGTCCACACATCTTAAAATTGCCAAGTTTGAAAAACACTGGTCTGTAGTCACTGGCCAGCCCCAAAGACATGTAGCAAAGAAGCTGCAAGATCATAGTACAGTTACAGTTGGTTTGGAGTCAGCTGCCTAAAGCGAATTAAATAAGTAAATAAAAATATACAACACCTATAGACTTCTAAACCAAATCTCCAATGGCTTCTACAACCCAAACACCAGTTTTATAAAAAGATTGCAGTGGATCCCTTATGCCAAGCAAATGATAACCATGCAAAAATGGGACGTAGAATTTCTATTATGTTCAATGATCACCAATGATACAGAGCAAAAGGCACAGGATAAATCAGCCTCTAGGCTATTTCCTCTGTAACTGCATTTCCTAAGGCATATTATTTACATATCTAGGAAAATACTCACCGTCTGTGAGCAAACATCACTGTTCTGTATCACTTCAGGGCCCATACTAGTTTTTCCTATTTCCCTTTCTAGGATCACCAGTGATTCCTGGGCCTTTAAGAAAATCAGAAAATTAAAATAGTTATTGCTTTAAAACATCCAATCATAATCAGAGCCTTTACTGATTCAGTATTTGATATGATCAGATAGATCGTTATTTTTCATTCTAGATCACAAGCGTAATCAGTGAAAAGATGTACAATACTGAAATGTTCCAGTATTACATGTTTTTCCAAACTCCCAATGACCGAATTACAGATTTCAGTGGGGGGGAAAAGTTGAGAAGAAAATTACAATGACTTATGGCTCAGTGAGAGATAGATGAATATGGGAACTGGGGTTTCATATTCTACTCCCAAGTCTCTGGATCAGAATGTGTCATGAGCAACTTACTAGGAATGGCAACGGGGAGGAAGAGGAAATGTTCATATACACTGTATTTATTATTTCAAATTAATATCTTCCAAAAAATGAAATGTGGACATAATTACTACATTTGCAAACAGTTCTATAAGAACAGATTCACTCAGCCTAGAAAGCTAACAATGGTTACAGTTTACAGTCAAACATCTCTGGTTTAATCTGAGGAGCCACTGTTCCCCCACGCCCCCAAAATGAAATCTCAAATACAGGGCTTAACCAGTGAGAAGTAAAGTTTCATCTACATATCGTTTAGAAAAATTCTTGCTCCAGAAAAACAAGTGTTACAGGATTGCAAAACAAATAAAAAATAACTAGGGCTCTAAACAGTACAAACAAACAAACCCATCAAAGTCTGCAGTTGTGACTTTTTGATGTTCTTTTACTGTTTATAACTCTAGTTATCTTTTGTTTTGAAGCCCTGCAACACTTGCGTCCAGGGGCAGGAACTTTTATTAATTACTGATTAAATCAATAAGAGTTGTCAACAAACTTTCCTGAGGAAAAATATTTCAAAGGGAACACTCCACCAAGAACCACCTTTTGCAGATCATCTGTGTAGGTGGAGATGCTCTCCTGTTAATTTAAGTAACATTTTGGAACTGATATTTCCAAATAACCTTCGTAAGGACAACTTCACATAAAATGCATCGCTATAAACTAACGTGAGGGTTATTGAGGTATGGGTCACCGTTACTTTTCCAGGAGGAGCTAGAATTGGCACAGCAACCTTAACGGATATTTCCATGACTAACTTGAATCGATCAATACCCCAGACCCGTGTTGGCAAACCTATGCCACGTGTGCCGGAAGTGGCACGCAGAGCCATTTCCCCCGGCACGCGAGAGGTCGCCTGGAAGAGCCCCACTGCACATGCATGTGTGCCGCTGCCCGACAGCTGATAGTTGGGTATCTGGTGCGCATGTGCAGAGGGCAGAGGGGGGGGTGCACTTGAGATGCGTGTGCATGTGCAGGGATATGCTGTGCATGAGGGGATTGTGCGGGCATGCACCGGTGTGCTGCGTGCAAGGGGAATCGCATGCGCATGCGCAGATGTGCAGCACACAAGGGAGAATCCACGCACATGCATAGATGCATGACACACGAGGGGGAATTGCACACGCATGCGCAAAGATGTGTGGTGCATGAGGGGAGAATCGCACATGCATGCTCAAGGGGCTGGGGGGGGCAGCACGCATTGCCTTCTGGGTGCTGGCATGCAAGCAATTATTGGCACGGGAGCCAAAAAGGTTAGCCACCACTGCCCCAGACTGTAGATTGTCCTTTCAGAAGGAATGAACTATCATCCAGAATCGGTTGGCCATTATGGAATGGCAACTGGAATGTTAAAAAAAATTGGGGAAAGTACATCCGGTGTTTCATAGTAGTTTATTAAAGCCAATGATTCTTCACTGAGGCCAGCAGAATGGGTAGCTCTGAAGCCCTTGTTCATTGCAGGGCATGAACATTATGAAGTTAAGAAAATTTTGCATTCTAGGATTTTCAGGGGGAAGTTACAATTTTTAATTTATTGGAAAGGCTATCCAATTTCACAAGTGACTTGGGTAAATAGCTGGAAAGTTAATGCTGATAGATTGGTAGGAAAATTCCATGAAAAATACCCACACAAGCCTAAGGCGAATTCTGTGGGTAACAGAGGTTAAAATGTGCATTGTATGATTGTGTTTAACCTAATTTCAATCTTTGTGTATTTTATATCATTACAGGGGTTTCTTTTCAAATGTGGGAGGGCAGCCTGTCAAGCCCAAAATTGACATATGTGTAGTCATTTTGGTTAGGTTTAGTTTATAGTATATATTCTTTTTCTTACTTTCTCTTTGGCGGTCATGGGGGAAGGGTTTCGGGCTTACCACATTCCTAAGCGGGGAGGAGTGGAGATAAAGTTGTTTAGGCTAGGTGATTCCTGTTGACCATGCTCAGGGCCCTTGAGGTGCAGATTTATGACATCAAGCAATGTTGAATTACTTCTATTGGAGAATGTGACTTTTGCGGGTTGTTTCTAACTTCTAATATTGTGAGGTAATTCCAGGTTGTGTCAGATCTGGAATTACTACAGACTTTGCCAATTTGATGCTTTCCTAAATAAAAGAAATTGTTCTGGAAGATGGACTTTGCTCTTTTCTTTTTAAATGGATTTCATCACTTGGAAACCTGACACCTAGGAAGGTAGAACATCAATCATAGGATTTCTTACCTTTGGCAAATCAGCAGCTAATTGGTGTCTTTCACTTTGATCAGTTAAGAGTTTAGATAATGTCTCATTCAGCTGGGTTTTGAGCTGTAAAAGGTAAGTCAGGGTCAGTTCACAATGCTTAAGAGGAGCATGGGGCAATCTCTGGTAAAGTAATACACATATAAGAATATATGCATACAAAAATTGAATCGCTACAAAGTAGATATTGGAAAAAGAAGTTAAGAAGAAAAGATAAGCTTGAAAGAGGTTAAAATCAGTAGAGAATCTTAAACAAACACTATTTTTAATGCCTTGCCAGCATTACCAGTGGAAGTGAATAGATTTTTTACAAATATACTTTACAAGTAGTCCTCAACTTACAACAGTTCATTTAGTAACTGTTTGAAGTTACAACAGCATGGAAAAAAGTGACTTATGACCATTTTTCACATTTATAACCATTGCAGCATCCTCATGGTCACGTGATCAAAATTCAGATGCTTGGCAATAGGTTCACGTTTGTGATGGTTGCAGTGTCCTGGGGTCATGATCATTTTTTGCAACCTCCTGACTAGCAAAGTCAATGGGGAAGCCGGGTTTACTTAACAATCATGTTACTAACTTAACAACTGCAATGATTCACTTAACTGGGGCAAGAAAAGCCATAAAATAGGGCAAAATTCACTTAACTAATGTCTTGCTTAGCAACAGAAATTTTGGGCTCGATTGTGGTCATATGTCAAGGACTACTTTTAGTTTGAGATTTAAAGCTGACCAAAGGTTATTATTCTTGACACTAAACAAGTAACTCTCCATAAAATGCAAATGAATTGATCAGAAGAAGTACTTGTATGGATATAACATTGCTTTGTTGTCTGCAGATCAGTTTTTAAAAACATGAAGAATCCTTCCCCAAGACAGTATTTAGACATTTTCTGAGAGTTTTCAGGATCTAAATCAATATGTGGAAATAAGAGATGAAAATAATATCCAGAAAAAAGAATGGGGAGAAATTTTTTTGTGGAACCAGTTCCCTGCTAAAAATGATACTAAAATATAAATTCTCCTGAATTGGCTCAAAAATATGTTCTTAGTTGTAGGGTTACAAGTTATGTAAGTCAAATCTTTTAGCAAAAATTGGTAATGTAATTTGTGTCCATCATTCCCCAACTGCTCCCAAATATGACAAATTCATGTGGTTCAGTAAAGAGATGATCTTTTTCACTTGCTATTAGGTTAATGTACATTAGAGATCTTTCATTTGCTTGCTTCTTTTGATCTCTCTATGCACATGCTTAGTTTTTCTTCACCAAATGAAAGTGGCTTCCTTGACCACAAGACACTCCAGTCTTAGTTGGGAGTCCACTCCCTTTAGATGGCTGATAAATAGATATGGTCTTTTCCTCACTGAGTAGGCCCTCTGGGTATCAAGCTCCATATTCAGACAGCTTTTAAGGAAATTTTTTAAAACCCTCCCCTTCCTTAAGCTGATAAACCATGTTATCCCATAGAATCATAGAGCTGGTAGTAAATTTTCAATCAGTGGTTCCAATCCTCTGTTTGGTAGCCCAAATTAATGTTCTCCCTACAAACAACTGCTACACCTCTTCTGCCTGAATTCTACTACCCCGTGGGTATTTTATTCGAAGATCAAGCTGGTCTTGCACAGCAAGCTTTCCTACCACTGAAATTTATTTCTCTTTGTTAATAACTTTATTATTTCAATTCTTATATTCTGAAACTACAGAGAATACATTGTGTAACCCTTTTGATATTTGAAGAATATTGTGTCAAGGCTAAATATATCTAACTCCTTCAACTGTCTTTACAGACTTAATTTCCAGTCCTATGATCATCTTCATTGCTCTTCTGTGAATCCTGATAAGGTCCAGTGCTGAGAATTGGATAAAACTCTTGAAGTGTCACTTGCATATTCCAACATATTTGCATACAAGTTGGAAGTTCAGTTTTTCTTTTCTTTTCAGCAACTGAAATTCCTTTCAGGAAAGGAAGTCCACAGTTCAAGTGAAATCAAAGATTTTCCTCCAAACAATCCTACATCAACACCCAAGTCCATTTCCTCTGTGTTCTGTGAACATCATGTTCCAAATTCACAAAGTATAGACTTATGAACCCTTTAGGCAAGGGAGAGGTGGGCAGATGAAAAGGTATACTAAGCACTAGTCGTGTGTTATTGAGAGGCAGAGAAAGGCTACAAAAGTGGCTAAAGTGGGCAAAAGCTGAGTCGAAGTGGTTAGCAGACAGACAGGATTTGGAAAAGTTTCTCCACCAACAGATATATTCAGTGGAGGACAGGCCTCTTACCAATGTTAACTCTTCATTCTGCCTTACTGCTTCAGAATATGAGTCATCAAGTTTTCTCTGCAATTCAGTCAACAGTTCTTTAAGCTGAAATGAAGTTTTCAGAGGCTTTAGGATGCATTACCATATGTTCCCAACTCAGCCATTACTATAATTTATTTCCAACTACTAAATGAATTTGAAAGTATAAAAATCTCCCAGATCGTTGGATGAGCAGGTTTTTCATCTTTGGGCCAACTAAGTGTTCATACTTCCTGGTAAATGTGTACATGTGACATAAAGCATATCTGGCTTCAATAGTTCAACTAGGTACATTACCTCTCGGACTTCTGACACATATGTTGATCGCTCTATTTCTGCTTTTTCCAATTCATGTTCCAAATGTTCTCGTTCCTTTTTAAGCTACAAAAGAAACAGGCAGTTACAAATCACACATTATTTCAAGTGTGATCTGGCCTTTTCTACCTCTCTCCCTCCCTCTCTACACACACACACACACACACACACAAATGATATCCAACTTTATCCAATTTTATAACTTCATTCAAATAACTTTTATATTTAAATTACTGTCTGCACTTTATTGAATATAAAACGGAAGAATTTATTCATAATAATTCTAACCATGTAGTTAATTTTTTCATTAAATAGCCATGTTTAAAAACTGTCAGCAAAGCAATTGCTATTTAATCATTGGGTTGCAGACTGGTTCACTAGGTCTTGCTCTGATATCCTGGCTTACTGGGAAGACCTGGCTGAATTTCCTAATGCATACAGTGGGGAAAACTGTTTCCAAAATAAGAGGTAGGACAGAGAAGGAACACGACAGCCAGACAAATATTGGATTCCTATATGAATAAACTATAATGTATCCATATATTTAGTTTTCGGACAATCTGACAGGTGAGCTCATTGAAGGCATCGTTCACTGCTGGCAACAGAAGGTCAGTTGGGGCCTTCATGATATAACCCCTGAGTGGCTCCTGTCAGCCCCAAGTGTCCCCCTATCATTTGTGGAGGGCCTCTGAAAGATAAAGCAGCAGATGTAATGTCTGGAACACAGGCAGAGGAGGAAAAAGTGGATCTGACTGAGTGTAAAGGAAAGAAGAGGAGTTAAGAGGAAAGACCGGAAAAACTTAGGCTGGTCAAAATTATAAGAAACTATAAGGCTGAGAGATTTAGAGATAAGGGTAAAAGATAATATAAAGGGGGGATACCATGTGGAAATGTATTTTGATCTTTTTTTACAAATATAGATTGAGGAGATTGAAGTTCAAAACTTATTAGAAATTACCTTAACATTATTATATAATTATATATGAGAAAAATGATGATAGAGTAAGAGAAATTAAGATGGCTTTATTGTTATTAAATCCACATATATATATTTGGATTTGGATAATTGATTATTCAAATGATATTAGAAAAACAAAGAATATGGTAAACTAGAAAAAAAATGCTATTATGACCAAAAAGTGTGGAATGAAAATTAAATAAAATTTTATAGGTTAAATTTGGTTAAATGGAAACAAAAAGGAAATTCAATTTTTTCTTTTTCTTTATTGTATACGTATTATATTAGACATGAAATAGAAAATGTAATTGATTATATAAAGGATATGGGAAAATTGTGAATATGGTAAACCAGAAAGGATTATATTGTAAGGTAAAGTATTTGTAATGAGAGTATTATTTTATGATTAAAAAGGAGGGGAATGAAAATTTAACAAAATTTCATAGGTAAACTTTGGCTAAGTGGAAACAAAGAAAAAATATGAAATGGTTATATGAATATCTCTGGAATAAATATAAGATTTATTGTAGATTGGGGGATATACCATGTGGATCCTGAATATATTAGTTTTATTTTATTTTTATTCTTTTTTGTTTGTTTATTATATATCGGCTTTGAGAAAGTTAATGAAGATAATAATATGTAAAATAAAATAGGTGGTAAGTTGAAAATGGAAGTAATAGGGGATAAAGAGTGGAAAATATATGTGAGGATGAAATGTTTGATATTGAATTAATGAATTGAAATATGAAGTGAGAACTTATTTAAAGATCAGTGGAATAGATAATGATTTGATATGAATTAGTTAAGAATATGTATGAATGTTGTAACCTGGAATCATGTTGCTCACTTGAAGAGATGTGTAAAAAAATAAAAAATAATTTTTTTATATATATATAAAAAGAATTATTACACTGACAGTCAAGTTGTATTTTTTCTAGACCGATAAAATAATTAAACACTGTAAGGATATTTTCAGTTAACTAGCTCTAACTAGCTCCCAATTATTTTCAGCATAAATGCTTGATTTTTTAAAATACCTGTTGTAGTTCCTTCTGTGATTCTTCAATTTTTATTTTCCATTTGCTTTCTTCTTCTTCTACACTGCGCTGTAGCCTTTGCAAGATTCCCTCCTAGTAATACAAAATTTCAGTTATGTTGATGCCCACAAGAAATTGAGGAAGAAGAAATATTACTGAATATAGGCAGATTTTATAAAGCTCCTTCCTACCGTCTCTGCAAGGACAACTTTGTACTTTTCACATTCTTGCTGCAACATGACATGTAGTTCATCTGCCTCTTTCAACTTCTGTTCCATGGCCTATAATGATAAAAAAGATTCCATGGATATAATATACAGGATGCAAGGCAGAGAACTCTCTTTATTCCAGTGAAATGCTGTATGGCTACATTTTGAAAGTTTTTTTAAAATTACATTTATATGCCGCCCTTCTCCAAAGACTCAGGGCGGCTTACAGTTTTTGGGATACAACCCAGTGTGCTCAGCATTAGCCTTCATTCCATTGTATATGCCTGCTTATTACTAAGCGGCATTTTTACAAAGTCAGTTTATTGCCCCCAACAATCTTGGGTCCTCAATTCACCCCGGGAGGATGGAAGGCTGAGTCAATCTTGAGCCTGGTGGGATTCGAGCCTACAGTAATTGTAGGCAGCTGGAACTTAAATGCAGGCATTTAACAGCCTGAGCCACCAAGGTTCCATTAGCTATGGATTTTGCACAACTAAACAATCTGGAAAGGTAGCATGGATGATAATAATAGAACAGGGATAATAATAGAATATGAATTCAATATATGTTTAGGGAGTGACCACAAACTAAGAGGAATGTTATTTATTTCTTCAAGCAACTCACATCTATTTAGCAATTACATGATCATCATTTGTACACAATTCTATTTCAAACTCAACCTTACAATGTTCAAAAACAAATTATTTTACCTACTTTAAATCTTTCTAATAATGGTAAATAAGAAAACCAGTGGCAACTATGTCCCTCTACCATCAGCTCTTTTTTATTTTATGTTGTATTCCCTTTGACAAAATTTTAGCATCCCACAATAAATTAGCTGTTTGTGTTTGCTATTATTTCTCATCTACAAAATGCTTCTTGTGCTGAGTCATACATTCCCCCCCCATATACACACACTTTTGAAAACAAGATGTTGCTTTTTATTTATTTCACATTTGTTCCTTTAAGAATCTGGATAGGTGGCGGAGATAATAACAGAATATGAATTCAACGTAAGTTTATGAAATGACAACTAAGAAGGACAATTATCTATTTCCTCAACCAACTCAAACCTACCATTGAAATTATAATGCCAATGAAAAACTTGAACACAAAAGAAACAAAGTTGGCAAAGAAAACAAACCCAGACAGGAACAAAGACAAAGAAGAAAAGGGTTGTTAATAATTTTTCCCAAAATGATGGGGAAAGAGCCACAAAAAGCCCATGCTACTTAGATTGGATCAACAAAATGCTGTGGCTATATTGCTAAATTTCAATAGCAAAGTTCTACATAAACTGTAACAATGACGAAAACAACAAGAAGATATACAAAAGTGGAGATCTCAGCTAAAGAAAAAGTGCATGCTTGTTATTCCACAAAAATGGTCCATTTGCTTTTCATGTTTTGTTCAGTCAAATCTAAAAACTCAGGATTCTGCAGAGGGCAATCAATTCTGTAATTAGGCTCTGCAGAAATATAATCATTCAAAACATTAAAGAACTTTGGGAAAACACTTGTGGGACAAATTCTAAGATTAATCTTGGCGTTCTGCTGTCAATCAAATCTCAATATATTACCAGTTAATTCTCAAACACAGGACATCAGTTTTCTTCCTGCTCCCCAGAATAAAAAAAATCCTGATATTAAAAAACTACTTACCTAAAACTAAATTCATATCCAGTCTGCACTAACCTTAATGTCATCTGGTCGAGAAGTCTCTTTTGTATGTTCTCTTATTGCTTTTTCAAATCCACGCATCCACTCACTGTGACTCTGAATATGAAAAAACACATTGAAAGAATTTGGAAATAAATAAGTAGCACAGCTAATTAACTAGCACAGCCAGTTAACCAGAGTCTTGAATGGTATGTACAGAATAGCAACTTAGAACTTAGCAGCCTTTGAAGACACAATTTTGCTAGGTAGTAGAAGTGAACCAGCCAAAGCTGATTAATTAACAAGAGAACTAAGTTCATATTAGCAAAAACCATTTTTTTCACCTTTCAATATTGCCTTAGAAATCAGTCTTGCTTTAAACATGGTTGCCCATTTGATAAATTTAAACAAATGGTAATCTTACCAAAGTGGAAGGAAGAGAGACTATAGGAAATAGCTTCTGCAATATGTTTCTCATCTCTGCTTCAACAGCCTCTGCATGTTGTTGACTCTCCTGGATTGATAAAAGTGAAAGAAAAAAGATAAAATAAGTGTAAATCTTCTACCATGATGTCACATCAATTTCCATTTCTTGGCCTAAATAGTTCTCAGTTTAATATTACTGATTCTAAGGAGCAAAAATAATTCCATCTGCTGCTCTTGCATTTGGAACATGGAATGATTCGCTTTAAAACTAAAAGTTTTATATATGCATATATATTTAATATAAAAGTTATATAAGGTTTAAAGCAGATGAAAACTATAATAATAATCAACTTACATTTGGAGTCTAATAGAGATTTTTTTAAAAGATGGAAGAGGGGAATCTTAAATGGGTGCCAGATTTATTACCCAAACTAGTTTGAAAAAAATCTTTATCAGTCTGATAACAATTAAGCTGTTCTATGCTGGCCCCCCAAAGGAATTTTATTACAATATTATTCCGTCTTGCATATTTTGGGATACAACAACTTTTCTATTTTTTTCCATTTATTTGCATGCTTGCTGATCCTTTAAAACAGGACTGAATATTTATGCATGACTGAATTAAGGCAAGAAAGCGACACTACATGGGTTACATTTTGAGAGGCTCGAACAATTCTGGAACTAACTGCAAATATTCCAGATTATTTCCACAGCAATTATGCCATTATTAGGAAACATTTTTTTTGTTATTAAAACTGTAGGAAGTTGGCTCCCAGGTGACATTCATTTTCCTTTTCTCCCTCCCTTATCTACTTTAGTCCCTCTATGAAGATTCCATGCAGTACTGCACTGGAAATACAGCTGTTATTAGAAAACTCAATTATCACTTCAAAAGTGACCAGAGCCTTCCAACTTCATTTGCTTATTATGGTAAAGCACTTAAACAGTTACGAGTGGGTCTCACACACACATGTGCCACTTGATCTCCCACTATTTGACCCTCTGCTGAGACTCTAAATAGTTTCTTTTGTAACACAGAACAGGCTGCAAACTAGTTCCTGTTTGCTTCCTCTTGTAAGCAAATGCAGTTAAACTCACTTAAAATTAAGAAGGAAGCATTCTGACCCCAGACTTCTAGTTTATGGTCACTTAACCAATCAAAATCTAAAACTCTATTGTCAGCAGAGCATTATGTGTGTCTTTATTGCTTTGCAACCCCAGGGTGCAAAATGAATGTGATTAAGAGAATATTTATAGTCAGGGTTGAACTGTGGAATCCTTGGTGCTCTGAGCTTGGTTGTTTTCTTACCAAATTAGGTAAATTATCAGTTCTAGAGCTGATCATCATCATCCTAGTCCTGATGATGTCACCTAGTTTGGTAATGAAATGTCTAAAAGACCAAGCTCAGAGTACCAACGACTCCACAGAATGTGGTGGTGATCAGGCAATATTTCTAGATACAACAACTCTTCTATTTTTTCCACTTGTTTGCATGCTTGCGGATCCTTTAAATAAATGTGAGGCAACATTATCTTTTTAAGTGTCAAGGCAAAATATGTTCACTGTCTTTCACCACATGCTTCAAGAGGCGTCTTCTCTGTCCTGCTTTGGTTTTTCTAGAATACTCTATAAAGATGTCAGAGCTGGGCAGCATTTTTTCCCTCTTGGATAAACAATCTTGCCAAAAGAAGAAGGTTCAAGGATTGCAAAGATCAAAAAGCAGGCAGCAACCAACATTTGTTCCTTCTACTTGTTGCTCTGCAACAGAACAGAATGGAAGGGCAGGTGAGGGAGCCATGGCTGGTCGTACAGCACAGTCCATGGATCAAAGCAATGTTCTTCAGACAGATTCAATACTGTTTCTGTTTTCCCTAGGTGGACTGCAAATATTCAGATTCCACAAAAGATGGACCTCTCTGGTCCACAGATCTGCCAGAAGTTTAAGCTCTCTGTGAGTTACTGAAGTTTATTTTGCCACCATTCACCAAAGTTGAAGAACCTACCAGCCCTATCCTGTAACTCCAGCCAACTCCATAAGCATTGCAACAAAGGCCTGCCAAACTTTTCTTTAATTTTTTTAGGAGAGGTTCTTCCTACCAGTTTTTTCAGCTAGGTGAGTGCTGCTTCAAAATAACTTGAGCTTGTGGATTATATCACTAGATTAAAAATAACAAATCTTGCACCACATTATAAACTAACAAATTTATTATTCTGTAAGCTTTTGTGGATCAGCCAGTCCACTTCATCATACTGTATGGTACAGTTTGTACTCCAAGATTATCATTTTTGATGTAAAAGAATCAGCATAATTACTCTTTTGGAGACTGTGATTATATTAAGTTTTTTTTCCAAAAATATAAATCAGTGTATTTAAAAATAAGAATATATAGAAAAGAACTGCTAGTTTGGCTGAAAGCATAATAGGAGAGTTGCTAAAAGAAATGTACAAAACAGAAATAGTTTAAACTGCTTCCTTGTAATAGCTTTCCTCAACCTAGCACACACCAGATGGTGCAATATAATCCAAATCACCAAACAAACACTGTGAAACATTGGGTTGTGGATTATGGGGATTGTAGTTCAGCACAATTAGCTACAATGGGTGGAGCCAGTGTTATTTTCAGTTATCCTAGTTTTAAAGCTCATTTTAAAATTTATGAACTCTAATAAATCTTAAGCTTGGTAAAAAAAAAATTTTTTCAATTATTACAAATCTTAAATCTGTACTGTAAAATTTTACAAAAAATCTGGTTGTGGCAAGCCTGAATCAGGACCTACTAAAATGAACTAGAAGTCTCTGTGATAAATTTAACACGGACATAACTGGGTCCTAGTTAAGCACTTTGAAATATCAGTGGGAGCCTGTGTGTGTAATGCTCCCAGCAAGATCTGTGGGTATTAAATTTTATCCAGACAACTGGGACACTGGGCTGAGTATTAAATTTCAAAGTTGCTATATAACAGAAGTAAAAAAATTGTCTTTAAAAAAAACTTACGGGCAGTTCTTTTATGACAGAGTTCCTTTCAGCACAAAACAAGAGAAATTTTCAATGACCAAGAGGGTGGCAGATCATCACTCTGCAGACTAAACATCACAACCCTACAGCTCTAGCATCTGTCCCAAGCAAAACCAAAATAAGCAGCATGCTCACAAACTAAATGTTTAAGGAAAGAAAGAAAAAGAAGGGTATAAAGATGACAGGCAGAAGCAAAGGTGAAAGTACATGGAGAAAGGAAGGGAGGAAGGAAGAAAGGAAGGATTCAAAAGAGTGTATTTAAAAACTGCAGTAAAAGCTAAATGCTTCCATTTGATTTTAGAAGGCGGCTGCAGAATCATTTCTAGCTAATGCATTGTTTCTAGCAATTAGCATTACAACCTTGGCAGTCTTGTTCACTCTGTCCTGCAGCAATTTTTCAGTTGAGGCCAATGCTTCCATTGCTTTCCAGTTTTTCTTTCGAAGGTCCTAATCATTTTTAGAAAGAATTGGTTTCAGTTCAGCCAAAATAAAACGATTTCTGCTTTCACCTCAAAGAGCGAGCATTTGCATTTGAGCACGGTTCACTGCAAAATGGGTCGGTGCTCAGTTTAGATGAGGCATACTAGCAAAAGACAAGTGTGATGTTAAAAAGACAGAGTGTTGATATGGCAAAAAATTCAAAAGCAAAAAAAAAGCATCTATTTCTGATTTTAGGGCCATAATAGCATCATGAACAGGAACCCCCCCCATACTTTGACTGCATTTGTAAAGAAGAAAATGGGAGAAATATTCAAAAGTTATCAGCATACATACATGCATACTGACAAACATACATACGCTAGATCAGGTATCCACTAAATTGGCTGCATACTCTAGACATTAACCCAAATAGAACAGCACTGAATACAGGGAGCGTTTCTCAGAGAGGTGCTTTCAACCTCTGCTTTGACTTTAAACACTGCTGGAAGGTAGTGTATTTTAGGAACAACACAAATTATGCAATAGTGGTAAACATCTGTAGCTCGGGGGTAAGATGAGGATGAAGGTTCGTTCTCTGAGCTTGTAGGTTGGTTTCCAAACATTTCCCTACCCAGCTAGGTAACATCTTCGGCGGAGTTTAGGGGATGTCAGTGTTGGTGTTCTTCTGTTTATAAGGGCTTCAGGTGTATGTGAAAGTCTTGTGATGGGTCAGGTGTGAGTCATCAGTGAGTGAGTCTTGTGATGGGTCTTGTGATAAGGAGGTTACATTAGGTCAGGGTCATGGGGGGGGTTACGTGAGTTACGGCTGTGACCCATCACAAGACCCTCACTTGACACACCCACACCTGAAGCCCTTATAAACAGAAGAACATTGACCTGCCATTCCCTAAACTCCGTTGAAGATGTTACCTAGTCTGGTAACAAAACATTCAGAAACCAACCCACAAGCTCAGAGAATGGACCTTCACCCTCAAAGGAAATTACTTTAAGTGCTGGAAATTTCAGGCCTACTTCTTTAGATTCTTCTTAGAAGAATCTAAAAGGATAACACAGGAGATGAATGTAGTCTAGCTATTGCTGGACTCCTATTACCCTCACCTCAAACCTGAATTTTGGATAAGCAGGCTGGGGCTGATGGGAGTTATAATCCAACAATGTAAAAAGAAACACCCATTCTTCTTCCTTGAGATATTAGGACACTTAAAAGGTGATCAGCAAGAGTAGAAAGTGCAAAGCTAGATGAACCAATGATGTGAATATTAGATTACAATTCACATTCTTCTCCTCATTTTTGGTGGCTACCAGGGGAAGGGCAAAACCGTTTTAGTTTATGTTCACTGGGAGAATCAGAAGACAAACTAGGAATTAAACTTCTTTAGCATTAAAATTTGTATTCCATAAGGTGTTTAAGGTGATCAATCACATTTTGATAAAATAATCAAAACTATGTTAAAATACAAACAATACATTAATCAAAGGAGAAATTCAAATCAGAATTCTTTTTTCCTAGATGATCATCACATTATAAGGGAGTGATTTTCCTCAATGGAATTCCAAAGTTGATAGTTGTGTATTGATCTGAAGGGGAGGCATCTTTATTCTCCTATGTCACAAACCTCTCCAGTAACCTTTTTAGTTTGTCTTCATTCAATTTTTTTTTATAGAATGAAAGCATAAAATAGCTTTCTAAGGGGAAATTTGCAAATTCAATTACCCCTACTCAATGAACTACACAGTTTATATATCCATTGTCTCTTCCTCTTATGGTGACTGCCCGGAAGGAGATAAAATATATTTCAGGGACAAAAGAAATATTTAGGAAGTTCCAAAGGAAAAGTTTCAGAGCACCTTATGCAGCTCCCAATAGAACAAGAGATTTGACCATCTTGCATATTTCCAGTTTTGCTGAGGATTCAACAGAAAGATTTAAGAGAAAAGATGAATCATAGAACTGGAAGGGACCATGAAGGTCTTCTAGTCCAACCACCTGCCCAAGGCAGGACCATCCTGAATGTCCAATCTTTTCTTGAAAACCTACAGTGACGGAACTTCCACAGTTCCAGAAGGCAACCTATTCCATTGACTAATTGCTCTCACTGTCAGGAAATTTCTCAGTAGCTCCAGGTAGGATCTCTCTTTAATGAGCTACTGTTGCTTCTTGTCCTGCTCTCAGGTGCTCAAATCAAGTCAAAAGATCTCTGAGTAAGTGTTTAAGTTTGCTTCTTTGGTCAAGGGTCTATTTCTTAATTGGGTATTGCTTTTCAGAAGTATCTTTCCTATCAACTTTCAAGAAATTCACTTAGCCAACTAAAAAATACATCATTTTCTTCTTCTGAAATCTGTTTAATAAGCAATGGAACTGTCTCAGGTACTTCCAAAAACTTTTCATCTTATAAAAGTTAGAGTAAAATGACTATCCCCTGAAAAGCCACCCTGCTCTTACTGCTGGGGGAAAGGGGCTAAAGAAGAGGCCTGAGATATACATATTCATTTAAATTTTAAAACGTTTGTGTTTCACTTCGCATCAAAATAATCTTGGAGCGTTTCCTAGTAAAATTCAAACATAAAAAATGGTCAGGTTAACACAACTGATAAAAGTGTACATTAAAACATGATATAAAAGGTAAAAGAAATCCTCTAGACATGCTGGACTACAGTTCCTAGGAGTTCCACAGGGAATGCTGAGGAAAATGGGGCTATAGTCAAGGAATCTTCTAGGATGAGAATATTAGGTATGCAAGGAGGGCTTCCTTCAACATTCATCTGTCCAAAAGTTATTCTAGGAGTTACTTACATCGTTCTTTTGTCTCTGTTGCTCCACTGCAAGTTTCAAGGAGCCCAACTCGTTTTGAAGGCTGGTGTTTTCTTGTTCTTTCCCAGAAATGCTAAATCATACAAGAAAAGGCAAAGTCACAGCCGTGTAGAAGGGAGCAAGACAGGGACTGCGAAGTACACGCCTGCTTTTGTTTCTTCAACAGAAAAGACAGACAATTGACCTCCCCTGTCCATTGTCAATATATATATATATATTCAGGATTCCACTTTGGATCATGAGAACTAGAAAATCTGCTCTTTTAAAAGTAGGTAGAGGAAGAATCCCATTTCTGATGGATTCAGTTGGAAGCAAGAAGGCAGAAATTGCAAATTACTTCATTAGTTAATCATTCTTAACTTTCTCCTCTGCTTGATGCAAAATTTGGTAAATGGAGACACAGACAGTATAAAGCACGGGTCTCAAACTTGTGGTGTCAAATTGCTGTCACGTGACATTTTGCGATGTTTTTCCCATTTGCAGAGCTGAGGTGGGTGTGGCCTGCATGTGACAATCCAGCCCACGGGCCGCCAGTTTGACACCCCTGGTATAAAGCATTTTTCTTCTCCCTACTGACTGACTCTCCCTTCCAAGCTGTACTCAGTGAGGAGAGGCCATAAGGTTGCTATTCCATGCATCACCACTAAGTGTAAAAGGCAACATATCATATACCCCATAAATACATCTTATTCACATAGTAAACCTGATGTTTTTCAAATTAGTTTAATGAGAATGCAGGAAATCTCTGAAATATGTTCTTTCCCTATCCACTTTTCTCCTTAACTGCCTTTTTTCTGAAGAGTCATTTTGTGTCTAGAAGCCCAAAGTGACACCACAATTAATGGCAACTGTGAACTGAGTGATAAAGTTTCTTTTGATTTTAGCTTTCAGGTGATAGATTTGCCTCCTTTAAGTAGAGATGTTTTGCATTCAGAATTGGTTTTACATGCCATTATGTTGATCCACAAAGTGGACTAAGATCAAGGGAGACTCAAATTCAAATCTCTATGTGCCTATTCTCTGGGTAATTTTCAACAAATTACTCAACTGTTTTTACCTCACGTGAGTGTGAGGATAAAACTAGTAAGAAGCCCATCAACATTCTCCTGAGCATTTTGTAGGAAGCATGCCATAGAACTATAATACATGCCACACAGTTATTATTAAATACATTTAAGACATTTGTGCAATTTAATTGGCAACAGCTAAACAGTATTTTAGCAAAATGTTTAGCAGAGTGATGTTACACTGCAACATCACTCTGAGTGCAGAATACATTTTTCTAAAGGATATGAACTGTTCACAAGTAAATAAAATGCAAGCTTTCTGCACCACTAGAAACCAATCTCTCTTAACTGTTATAATAAACATAAAGTCAGAGATAAAACTATAGGAGTATTACAAGTGAATGTCAAATACCAACGATTTTTAAAGGGGCATTTTTAAATGCCAAGGTTATTTTTCCTCACACAAATTGTCAGAACAGCACAGGTGGGACAATATCTTTGTATTATATATCTAGACAGCCAAAAATAATATTGATGTGGGTTTTTTTAAACATGTTTAAACATGTTTGATTTCAATGCAACAGACCATCTCCAAGGAAACACAAATACAGTTATCATTGAAGGTAAGTAATTTCTGTATAACTTGTATATTGTTTTTCAAGCAATGGTGTTCAAGGCCACTGCCTTGAGCCATATATCAGCTTCATACATCATGGTACAAACTGCTGAGGCCTATAAAGCTTTCCAGGATATGCCAGTGAATTTATTTATTTATTAATTCGACTTGTATGCCGCCCCCTCTCCAAAAGGACTCGGGGCGGCTCACAGGTAAGAACGATACAATAAATTAAGTTAACTAAAATAGAATTAAATAGCAGCAAGCCGAATTAAACTAAAAATCCCGTAATACATATAAAACCCATTCCCCCGAGGAGTCAGCACAGCCCAGCCTGTTCAAACAGCCAAGTTTTAAGGTCGCGACGGAAGGTGCGGAGATCAGGGGCCAGGCGGAGCCCCAGAGGTAGTTGGTTCCAGAGAGCGGGAGCCACTACAGAGTAGGTCCTTCCCCGGGATACCGCCAACCGACACTGAGTCGCAGACGGCACCCCTGCCTGTGCGTTCATACACACATACACACATTGTTCATACACAATGTAGCTAAATTGCTGAGGAAAGAGTAACTAATGAAGGGAAATGGGAATGAAGCCGCATGCAGAAGAATACTGTGGTTCATACCCATGTAAAAGACATGCTCAAATAAGTTAACAATAACTTACAGCTGTAAAAGTTGCTCATTCCTGATAACCAAGGATTCCTGAAACAGAGGAGCATAAATCACTTAACTGAAATGCGGTGGAAACTTCCCCAGCATTAACAGTATTTGACATGCAACCATTTGCCACCTCAAAATTTTTCTCTATGTTTTGCCCAGGAGCCTGGAAGCCAATCCATAAATTGCACACAAATGATTAGAGCAACACTTATTGCAATATATAGAATACCTTTGGACATTTATCTGCTTTTCATACTAATGCCACCACAGAAGACAGAAGTGTTCTTTCAATTTTCCTGCAGCTTGCTTGCTTGCTTGCTTACTTATTTATTTATTTATGAGATTTATATGCCACCCTATCTCCCTAAGGACTCAGGGCAGCTTACAATACTAAGAACAATACAATATAAATATTAAAAAGTAATTAAACCGGAAATCTCATAAATCAGTTAAAATTTAAAACAACCACTAAAAAGACCCTCCCCCCCTTCCTTCAGTCCGGTTAGGCTAGTTGGAACAGCCAGGTTTTTAGGCCGCGGTGGAAAGATCAGAGGTCAGGGGCCACCCGGAGCTCCAGGGGTAGCTGGTTCCAAAGGGTGGGTGCCCCCACAGAGAAGGCCCTACCCCTGGGAGCCGCCAGCCGGCATTGCCTGGCTGATGGCACCCTGAGGAGGCCCTGCCGGTGGGAGCGCACGGGGCGTCAGGAAGCCATTATTGGCAGCAGGGTCTCCTGCAATTTACTTCTGATAAGTTTTATTTTGATCTTTAAGGTGTTCTGGGACACCACAGTAGCATTATGATGCGCCAGAATGAGGGATCTTTTTTGTCATTTAATTCTTTGGGGGGGGATTTGGGAAAATCAAAGAGCAAAAATGGGTTAAGTAACTTAAAACTCTGTGAGGCTCAAGACACATATAAGACCCATTATTCCAATAAATGGATAGAAAAATCCCTTCTCCTTATCTAGCCAAACATGAGACCTGGCCGATCAATCAACTAATTGATTTTATTCAAAGTTACTCCTAAGGCAGAGAGCGTGCAATACATCTACTGTGTCACTTTTTAACTCTGTAAATGTAGTAATTTGGAGAAATACCTGTTTGCCGTTTTCCTGCTTGATTTCTTGAATCTGTGCTCTCAATAACCTATTTTCTTCCTGTACAGCCTGTAAGAGAGGATAATGTTTTAAATCTCTCTGCCCACTTCATAATACCCCTCCCGCTCCTCTTAAAGCCGTCACAGGCACCTGCAACTCTTTTCTTTGGTGAGCAACTTCTTTTCCCCTCTCATCTAATAATGTTGCCATTTCTTGCACTTCTTCTTGTTTCTCTCTCAATCTGTGGAACATGGTTTAAAAAATTACTCATAAAAAAACGAAACAAAAAAAAGCTTCAGCAAATTACTTAAAGCAGAATCTTTTAGTCAGCAAGCAGGGCTGAATGATATGAAAACATTTTTATGACAGGATTGCTTTTCAGGTTTCCCAACTAATTGTGTTTGTCATGCTTCTTTGACTATTCTGGCAACCTACTATGCCAGAAACTCTCATTGTCCATTTTAAGATTTACTACCCTGATACAAGAGCAGGTCTTCAAGAAAGAGGGCATCATCCAATACAAAAAGTTGTTCCAGTACCAAGTACAATGAAATGTCTCTCTTCACGCTCCAACTGCATCAAGAGTTTACCCCAAGTCAAAATGTGGAAGAATAGATAATGGTGGAGGAAGTTCCACTTTGTTCACTTACATAGCCTCATGATCTTTAATAGAAGTAGCAACAGAAACCTAGCAGGAAAGAGACGGGAAAGTTAATATGACAAAATATCTAAGATCACCTGCTGAGTTTTAAAGTTTTATCAACTATACCTGAAGGCATTCTACATTCTTTGAAATCTCACTCTCCTTTTCTTTCAACAATACTTCTACACTCTTCACACGTTCCTCTTTCTCCTTCAGTCTGCAAGAGAGAACAAGACAAAAGTTACATTTGTGAGATGGGTGGCTTTTTAAATAAATAAACAGCAGACAATAAACAAAGGCAACATTAATTGTTATATGTCTTCATAGGCAAAAAAGCCAGATGCTGAATTCAGGGAATGATCACAAGGCCAGCAATGTGGGTCAGCATCTCACCAGAATACAAAGAACAGTAAGGTAAGAGCAATGAAAAAGCAGCAAAACTAACAGTATTTTGAAGAATCCTCATGATGTCCAGTTAGGTGCTGAAAAACTGAGAATTAATCTGGATTGGTATTTAGATAACAGATTCCCAGAAATACAAGGGCTACAGGTTAGCCTGGAAAATTAAAAAAAAAACTTACAAAAAGGCAATGGCAATACATCAAATTTACTGCCAGGAAAAGCACAACAATAAACCTATGCTTGAAGGAAACTTTTTTTATCATTTTTTAAAAAGAAAATAGAACTATTGAAGCCTAAACTCTTTTTGACCTGGATTTCACTGATATTTCAGTGACTTCATGTATTCTTTACCACTCTTATTAGCACAGTAGGCCTACCAGACCTGGCAAGTACTTTTGAACTCTGATTGAGCAGTGACAGGGATGCTGCCTATCAGAAATCTGCTCTTTGTCCCCGGGGTTTTCCAGAAATGATTGGGTGTGAGGGCCTGTGCACAGATTGGCTATAAGGACATGCTGAGATTTCTGTTGTACTGACTGCCTAGTATGACTTTTATCAGCTCTGGATGAATTTGGTGCTGGTGTGGGAGTTCCAGGGATTACAGTTCTTACATTCCTATAATTACAATGCCCTGGAAGAGAAATCTCCACAGTTCATGAGTTCCTGAAGTAGCCTTGAGCCACTTATACATAATTATTGCTTTGAACACAGAAATATGTATTAGATACAGTTTTCATATCAGAGCAAATGAGATCTTTGAATGAAGGACATTAACTACTATACTTTGCTGTACAAATCACTTCCTGAACAGACTACAGGTTATGGCATTCCTGAATTCTGCAAGGGCAGAGCACCTTTTAAGATGATCCACTCCTAGTATCTAATGTATTCATAAAATTTTTGAACAGCATTAGGTGTTTCCTTGAAGATTTGCCAAGAACTGTCTTGTGCCATCTATTCTTATTTAAAGTGACTGGATCCTTTAAAGATAGAATTGTGGGACAAAACTCCTGCATACCAGCTGGTATGTTTGTGGGTTTCTTCATGGGAAATGTCACTCATACCTACTCTAGTCTGGAAACCAATAGGGTAGAGTCTACTGTGGGGAATCCAGCATTTTGTGTCAAAATCTGGGATTCTTATGAATTCACACAATTGACAAACTATAAAAGATGGCTTGTAGTATGAGCTATGCCACCATTGGATTAGATCCATGCCCCACTTGGCTTTTTGGGCAACCAGAGAAGGTATGGGTGGCTGTATATGGCAGGTGAGTAATGTTTTCTTGAAGGAGAATTGTCAATGTCTTTAAAAGAGGTGGTGCTGAAGCCTCTCTTGGCATGTCTTCAACCAATCACACATGACATACTTTCCCTTCTAGCGGTACCTAATTTCCAAAGGAGATAGACTAATTATCCTGACCAACAGACAATTGCAGTTGTTGTGATACACTGTTTTAATATCTTTACTTGCTGTTAAGATAATAACTTTGATTTTAGTTACCTAACCTCTAATCAGAGACTTATCATAGCCTTACCATAGTTTTCCAATTCAAGATTACGCAACAACTGTTTATGATAAACATGATTAAAATTAGAACTATATTGTATTAGAATTCTATTTAAAAGGACTCCTAGAAAACACCTAAATTCTTATCAGAAACACTTACTGTTTTTGAAGATCTTCAACTTCCTGAACAAATGACATCTAACAGAAAAAATATACATATATGTAGTCAAAAGAAATGTGCAGAATAATGATAAACCATAAGTTCATGGGAGAGGAAATAAGATAGCAAGCCATAATACAGTGCTAATATCAAATATATACAGTTGTCTTTTGGAATACTTGGACACTTCTGTAAAATGTTACTCCTGGGAATTTAATTAAATGCAGTCAGACTATTTCAAAAACGAGCATTTTTGTAGGATTAAAAATGTGTTCTGGAAGACAAAAGAAATAATGGGCAATAATGAAAAGATCTTGAAACAATATGTCCCTTGACTTCCAGAAATCAAACTAAACTTTTTCTGTATCCAACCAAGCTGGTAGCCAGCACAACACCTTATGGCACTGAATTCTAAAATTGAACTACATGTTATTTAAAAAAGAACATTTTTATCCTGATTCTTCTTGGATTCAGATTTATTGAGTGATCCCCATTTCCTGTATTTTGGGAAGGAGCAAATAGTTTTTCCTTGCCAACTTTATCAACCCATGCATAATCCTGTACACTTCAATCCTGTCCCCTCTCAATTGCCTTGTTAAACTAAAAAGCCCACGGTAGCGCAACTTTTCGTCATTAAGAAGCTATTCTAGCCCTTGATTATCTTAACTGCCTTCTTCTAAACTTTCTCTAGCTCTATTATATCTTTTTTGGGTTTGTGACCACCAGAATTGCACACGATATTCCAGATGCAGTTGCACTATTGACTTATGTAAGTGTATTACAATATTGGCATCTTTAAATACCATTCAGAGTAGCTGTTTTCTTAAAATTCTTCTTGGATGACATCTCTAGCATTTCTGTGAGTCTTCAGAAGTATAATTCATGGAAATGCTAGGTCTATCTTTTAAATAAAAATATCTTATATTTCTCAGTTTTTCTAGGAGCTCAAGATAGCTTTCATGGAATCTTCATTTTATGTCTCAATAAAGATAGTGAGATAGGCTAGGCTGAGAAAGATTGACTGACATATAGTCAATGATCTTTGAGCCCTCCCAATCCAAGTTCAACATTATAGTCACTACACCACCTTGACTGTGTCGGTAAACAACAGCAACAATGACAATGATGTTAGGAACTTGAGTTGATGAATTAAATTTGCATATGGCAAAAATTATTCTTCTTTAGAACTATCATTTCTTTACATGATGTTTTTGTAACGATTACATGATGTAGATGTAGACAAGACATCTATGCCTTCCTCCTATTGCATACATACTGATTAACCTTTTCTAAGATTTTTTGGGAAAAAGGCCATGTCCTTCTTTAAAATTCAGCAACATACTCCTAATTGAATTGAAATATCAATTAAATACTGCAATCCTATATGATTCATTGTTTTAAGTCTCATAGCAAAAACTGAAATAAAACTTTTTTTTACTGAGAGTTAACAAAGAAGCACTTAGATGTGGAGGGAAGAACAATGGCAAGTAAAATACACCCAGCTGCTAGCTCATAATGGCTTTACCTGAGTGTCCTTCTCAAGCTGGGCCTTTCTTAGTTCTTCTTTCACAGCCTCTATTTCCTGTTCCAAAGCCTTTTCAATGACAAAACATACAAAATTGTACAATGGAGACGACACAAAATGAGAATGTTACAAAAAGAAATTTGACTAAAATGCAGCGCAGGGGCAAACACACTCACAAGTTAATGCCACAAATAATGGAGCATCAACGTACAAATGATCCAATACTTACCCCAAGAGTTTTCTCCTTGGCTGCAACTTTAAGGGCTTCAGCTTGAAGCAGTTCCTCCACAGATTTGATCTTTCCATCTTTTTCACTAATTCTTTAGCAAGGCATAAAATTGAAAATGCAGATACAAGGAGGGTATTTTAGAAAATAAACTCTAAATATATAAGTTCTTATACAACTTACAACTCTTAAGAAAGAGCTTAATCAGGAAGCAGTTTGTAAATGCCGGATGGTGGAAAGCAAGTAATATTTCTACAACAGTAATTGGATTTAATAAATACAATAGCAAACAAAAACCTAGATATGGAAGAATGCTTGATAGCAAAGAAATATCCGGTTTATTCCATTTAAAAGAAACATTTATTTTGACATATCTCAGTGTGCTTTTGTATACAGTAACAGATAGTATATGGAAAATCAATTTCGAAAAGTACATGTAGGAAATATTCATACTTATTGAAAGAGTGCTTAAAGTTCAGCCATAGCAATTTTAGAGCATTTTAAATTGTTCCAATAATGAATTTCAAATTAGAACAGAACCGAATACTTTATTTAGTCAAGTATAATTAGACACACAAGGAATTTGCCTTCGGTGCAGAAGCTCTCAGTGAACATGCAAAGCAAAAGAACTATCATCATCATCACGCCAATAAAAGGAGAAGGAAGTAAAGAAGATCATCAGGATAAGTGATAATACTACAGCCATACTACATGGGTATGCAGACCTTAGACAGCACTGTGAGAATCAGTGTTCAAGCAAACTGATGACATGAGGGAAAAAACTGTCCCTGTGTCTAGTTGCTTTGGCATGCAATGCCCTGTAATGCTGTCCCGAGGGGAGGAGATGAAACACTTTATGTCCAGGATGTGTGGAGTCTGTAGATATCTTCTCAGCTCTCCCTCTAACCTGCACAATATACATGTCTTCTGTGGAAGGCAAGCTGATTGCAATTACTATTTCTGCGATCTTATCCATTGGAGTCTGTAACTGTCCTGTTTGGTTGCGGTATCAAACCAGACAGTTATAGAAGTATAAATAACAGGCTCAATAATTTCCCCGTAAAATTGAATCAACAGCCCCTGGGGCAATCTGAACCTCCCTGAGCTGACGCAAGAAGAACATTCTTTGTTATGCTTTTTTTAATGATGATTCTAATATTAACTGTCCATTTTAAGTCCTGGGAGATTACAGAACCCAAAAACTTTACTGCTGATACTGTGCTGTCAAATATAGTTAAGACATAGTAGAAAAGAAGGGCTGCTCCTAAAATTCACTCTCATCTCTACGGTTTTTAAGTAGGTGCAGCTCCAGATTGTTCCAGCTGTAGCACATGGCCAGTTGTTTAACATCCCATCTATATGCAGACTCATCACTGTCTTGAATCAGGTCAATGACCATTGTATCATCTGGAGACTTCAGTACTTTAACAGAGGGTTGTAATCATTGGTATATAGAAGAGCAACCGAAAGAGCATATAGCCTTGAAGGGTGCCTGTGCTAGTTGCCCATGTAATTTTCCTAGCTTCACCTATCTGTTAAAAAGCTTATGATCCACCTAGAAGTATGAACAGACACAGTGAGCTGAATCAGTTATTATTCCTTCAATCTACAATTAAGAGTAGGATTAATGCCGTGTGTGGGCTTGGGGGAGAGATAGACCACTACCCAAACAAAAACCCTTTGTTCACAGAAAAGTTCACAGATCAAATATTTAGGTGACTGGAGATTTTTTTAAATGTAAAAAGGTATACTTTTTTGGAGTGAGGTCAATGCTGGGATACCAAATGCAACATTCATTTTATATATGATATAGTTCAGAATTTTAAAGTCAATATTTATCCATTTTAATTTCAAATAGTAACAAAATCTAAACATTAAGAACGTCTTAAAATTGAAGTCATGCTGCTACTTACACCCTTTGCAGGTCTTCTACCAAGGATGCAAATGATACCTTTGGGGAAAAAGGTGAAAATATATCAGCATTTAATAGGAAAAATTCAAATCACTCTGAGTGGATGCTTCAAAGGATAATAATGATTACCTGGCACAAATGATGCTAGTTTTTAATTAATTGTGAAATTGTGAAATTAATTAATAAATGAATTGTTTTATTGATCTACTGAGATAAATTAGTAATAGAATTACAACTGTATTTGTAGTATTGTAATTATAATTACAAAACAAATTAACTCCCTAGATTCTTCATGAAAAATATGGTGTATGTCACATTTTCCCTCTAGTGACATCCCACTGGAATCCAATTTTCCCTTCTCTCCGATTTTTGGAACCATGGGTCCCTGGAAGCAGTATATTAGGAATGATGGGCATATATCCTACCACTAAACAATTGTATTTAATACAGACTGGTGTCTGAAATGAACTTACATTCCAAGGGTAACCCTTGAACACAGCTTAGCTTACAATACAAATTCTCTGCCTGGTAACATTAACTAGCAACCAGAGTATTGTGCCTTCCTCAAAATGTCAATAATATTTTAGAACTGCAGTAACATCTGTACCATGTATCTTCTACATAAAAGATATAATGTAGAGTCTAGCTGGCTTTTGGGTGTAAAAAAACTCACAGGATATAGTAAAGCAAGATGTGACAACAACTATCAAATTAGAGTAGGGACATTACAATCCAAAAGTGTCAAGCAAAATTCTCCAGACACACAACAAATATGTTTATAAATCAACTATATAGGCTACTTAACTGATAATAACTTTGGGTAGTGTACAAGGTAAGAACAATCAAAACAATGTAAAACAAAGGAAACTACTATTCCCACAGGGGACTCATTTCCTAACCTAGCATCTGGGGGAAAAGCCAGATCTTCAAAGCTAGTTTAAAACAAGACACTGTTACGGCACCGCAATTCTCCAGTGGGATACTGTTATAATTATCAGGATACTAATAGATGGAAAATGTTATACCATAGTTATAATTACCAGCAATCCATTTGAAGATGGATTTAAAAAAAAAAAACTTCTGTAAGATATACCTGCTCAGTCTGTACTTTCCGAAGATTTTCAACTTCACTTTTCAGGGATAAGTTGTCTGTTCTCAATGCCTTTACAAACAAAACAATTTCTATATTGAAGAGTTACAACACTGCTACTGATCTTTAAATAATAATAATTGTTGCTATTAATTAAATTTATATGCTGCCCAACTCCCAACGACACAATAATTTATACATCATATAATTTATAAACTATTTTTATAGTTTATAAATTATTTAAAACATTAAAACAAGACATTAAAAACAAGAAACAATACGGAAGATAAAATGGCAGGATGACAAGCAGAGTGTGGGGGAAACAAACCAACTTGGGTCAAAGTCATCTTCAACAAAGGCCTACATAAAGAGCCATGTCTTCAAAAGGCCCTTGGAAACATCAGCAGGTTGGGGGCCATCTTGGGGGAACCTCATTCCAGAGGACAGGCATTGTGACAGAAAAGGGGTCCTTCTTCAGCCCCCATAGAGAGTGTTACTTAAGCACACCAACCCTGCCAGACTGAATTGGCCAAGCAGGTACAATGCAACATAGATTGCTGTTGATAGCTGAGAAGTCGTATCTGACCCAGTGCGACCCCATGGACGCAACATAGATAGTCCCTCAAAAAACAATATTTAATATAAATTTAATTAAATGTGATTAAATGTAAATCCTCAGTACATATTTGACCACGTTTTTTATTATTATTATCATCATCATCAGAATAATATTTTAATATAGAAGAATGCTTTACACTTTTTTCTTGGACACTGCAAAACATACCAGAACTTGGCACACAGTATCAAATGACACACGTCCTCACCATAAAAATCTCTGAAGGCCTAATCTTATTCCAGCATAAAGAACAGTAACTCGTCTGCCTTGGTGGTGCAGGCTGTTAAACGCCTAGCACTTAATTCCAGCTGCCTGCAATTAGTGCAGGCTTGAATCCCACCAGGCTCAAGGTTGACTCAGCCTTCCATCCTCTCAGGGTAGGTAAATTGAGGACCCAAGATTATTGGGGGCAATAAGCTGACTTTGTAAAAATGCCACTTAGTAATAAGCAGGCATATACAATGGAATGAAGGCTATTGCTGAGCACATTGGGTTGTATCCCAAAAATTGTAAGCCGCCCTGAGTCTCCGGAGAAGGGCGGGATATAAATATGAATAAAAAAATTAAATTTTTTTTTTTTAAAAATCTTAATTCTCTGAGCAGAAGGGTGGGTGGGAGTAAAAGAAGCAATTAGTTGTCTGTAAGTGCAGTTCTTTGAGTAGTTATCTGTGGATACTTATATGTGAGTTGTGTGTCCACATATAAACTCATTCCAAACCCCACAAAATCCTTCACGTATACTATGCAACTTGGCATGGCTAACTGAAGTGCTACAGTATGAAATCTTACACACTCCCGCACCACTCAGAAGTAAGCCATGTAACATTCATAAAGTCATTACCTTTAATTCTTCCTCCTTATTTGCCATTTCTATGAGCCCAGTTTCAAGGAGTTCTTCAACCGTCTTTATTTTGTCATCCTTATCTGTAATACTGAAGTGGAGAATATGTACATTGACAACTATTCAAAACTGGTTAAAATAATCAGAATAGCATCTTTATGCACATTTCCTCAATGGGTGCTTACCACTGAATAGTCTTCACAGAACCAGCTATAACACAGCCTTAATTCCTCAAAATATCACTTCATCCAGACAGCTCCTTCCCATCCTACTTTCCCAATTTCTTTTACTGCAGGGAAAGTGGCTCAGAGGCCACACTTAACTTTGTGAAGATGGATGGAAGCTAATGATGTTGCCTTTCTTTTTGATGTCCTTCTTTCTTGTTTATTGTGGGGAGGGGGAGAGAATTGGATTTTTTTTTTTTCACCAATTATCTTAAGCCTACTTTAAATATATATGAGGTTGTTTTTACATCTGAAAACAGGGGGAAAATTGTGCAGCTGGAATTTTGGAAACATCATCAGTATAAAATTGGGAGAATGCAAGCTAAAGTTTCAGGAACCATAATTTATCAATTTCTGCTTTGCATAGAAAGGTCAAGGATGAGAACATCTCTATACCAAGCCATATTTTTCAGAAATCTGTGGCAGACCCATCCCACCTCAGCTATACAGATTTACAGCAAGGTAAATTTGAAAAATGATTAGAGGTCAGTTATTCCCCCCATTCATTACCTTCTTTCCAGTTGTTCCAGCAATTCTTTGTTAGCCTAATAAGTGAAAAACAAAGCAATAAATGTTAAGTGTACAACTTTCATCCTAAAATATTCAGCTGCTTGGAATATAAATGTTCACTTAAATTCACTTAGTCATGGCACAAAACCCACCCCAGATATTTCAATATCATTAGCTGAGCATTCAAATGGAGTATGCCATTGATTTGTTAAGAAGAAACGGCAGAGCAGGGAGGGAAAAGGAGTTTTAAATGTGGTAATCTGAAAAACAAATATAGTCTGTTTTTTTCACTTTCTCTTTTGTGATGTTTGTCTGGAACCAAGTTAGTTGAGATGAGAGATGAAAGTGAAGTTCTTGGCGCTCTCAGAATTTAATTGTTTGCTTGCACTATGTTTCACTACCAACTAGATAGCATAATAGTGCAGAAATTATAGTCATCAATGCCACTAGTAACAGTGTACAAATCTGCCCTTTTTCGGGTCTTCCTCAACTATACACCTGCCCATTCACAAGACTAAGTTGCAAACTTTGTGGTACCTGACTGAGTTCTTCTAACTCTTCTAACATTGTGAACAAATCTTTCCTAGACACTGCTGTCTACATTATCTTGCTATCTTTCATGACTGCAATGCTAAATTTTATCAATCTTTTATCAATCACAATTTTGATAAAATGAATGAAAAATATTCCAAATAGTAGCAATTTGCTTCAAAAATTGAAGTTATCCCTAGTAAATAGAATTATATTGTTAACATATATTTTTCTTGATCAAAGAAATTTGAAGGATTTTATAACATCTACTGCTACATTTTTGGTGTGTACGAAGTATCCTATACTATTTATACAAAACTAACAATAACTAATTGCATGCCATCAAGTCAGTATTAACTCTTCAGCAAACATGTACACAGATTTTCTCTAGGATGACCTATCGTCAACCTGGCCTTGAGATCTTTCAGGAGGGCACCCATTCATTCCATAGTGATTGAGAAGCCTACATGTTCTGCATAAGAAGCTATCAATAAGTACCTAGATCTTTGGTCCATTTCAATCTTAGTTATTTTCAGTCAACGATCTTTTAAAATCGAATCACCACAGATCCTTTAACATGGGTGGGCACTCTAGACGTTATGAACTACAACTCTAGTATCCCTCCTCAGGTATGTTTGCATATCTATAATAGCAAAGTACTTTATAGTTTAGGGTTAGGGTAACTTAACCAATGAAACTTGTTCAAGAAACTATAATAAAAATGCATAATACATTTTTTGTGGAACAATTGTGGAATAAGACTCAATATGTAATGGAATAGATCACTTTTTCTATCATGTATGAAGAGTATGAAGGCTCCTATTTTTATTCCAGTAAGAAAGATAAAAGAGTTTTCTCTTTTATGGAAGTAAAAGCCAAGCTTCCAGCAGTTGACAGATAACATTATAAAAAAAATGGTTCCACAAGCGTGAGGTTAAAGAAAAGGAACAGGTACCTTTCATTCCTAGTAGAAAAAGGAATTTCATAACAAAATGGAATTTCCATTTTCTTACTTAAAGGAGGATATCCTCATCTGAAGTTAGAATGGTCCTCAAAAGAGTTTGAATGACTCACTGAGCAAACTTACAAAGCACTACTTATTGCAAAGCTCTTCTCCTGAAAGAAATGTCAACTTTGACTTGTGAATTAAAAGAGTTGTACTCTTCTTCCTTTGTAAGGCACTTACCTCACAAAGTTCAACCTAGTCTGAGGACCATGTTGCTGCCCTGCATATAACACTGAGGGGACAGTAGTAGAGAAGGTAGCCAAATGTACTGAAGAGTAGATGAACCAGACAATATAACTGTAGGTTTCCATGCACTGGGCTAGTCAATGAATAAGTTGAAGGAGGCCTTGACATGTTTTACTGAGTGATGAAAGATGTAGCTCTGATTATTCTAATACTGTTGCGGTCTCCCTCATGAGTTTCTCAGAATTGCAGAATGCTACCCTTATTACTTTGAGTTCCAAGAAGGCTACAAGATGTTAGTGAATCCAACATTCACTGCACAAGTCTCCTAAGCCCCAAAGGCTGGCATTGGCCACTAGGATGGGTGAAAAAGAACTTCCAAAGGAATACACCCTTTTCAAGGGCCTTGGATGTCTATCCATCATATGAAAGACTTTCAGATGCGGTCTCAGTGGAATAAATGACTTGGTCTCCTGTTGCTTCTCCTCTCAAGAAGGAAAATGATGCCTACTGTAGAGAGTATGAGTGAGCCCTGGTCATGGAACTGAGCCTTAGAGAAGACCTAGGGCTGCTGAATTTCAACCATTTGGCATGCATCACTGACCTGATTAATTGCTGTAAGGGAGGAGGGCCAAGCCTGCCAGAATAGTTCAGCTTTGTTTCCAGAAGCTGCAGGCATTAAGCGGGGGCATCTGCCTCTTCTCCCAGTTGATGCAGAAGCCAAGGTATGATAGAGGCAACAGACTATGTTGCTCACTCTGTTAAAGAATGAGAACAGAGGAGAAGGTAATCTAAATAGCAGTAGATATGAATTTTGTCCTAAGAGAACACTACATGTGCAACGAGGATCTTTATGTTGCCATGTCAAATGGGAGAGCAGTGTATTGAGGATGATGGCCCAGTTCAAATCTCAAAAACCTCCAGTAGATGGGGAAATGAACATACAAACAAGGTTCTTGGAAATAAAGAAAGACTAGCCAAAAGAATGGAATTTCAGGTTGCCACATGAAACCTATTGCCAATGGGAATGATTCTATGACTTCGATAGCAAATAGATGATCGATAGATGATCGATGGCTTGAAGTAAGTGCTTTGCTTTCTGGAATTTCAGGGAAGAACTTCATTAGCTATGAAACACCCAGGTGCCTGAATATTAGAACACTAGTACCAGGCAAATAAGCAAAACCTGCTCACCCCCAGACTAATTGACTATCTTGATATGTGGTGTCCATTTATGAAGAATGACCTGCTGCTTCAGCTGATAATCTGACTCATGCCAATCAATTACGGATCCTTGTGTAACTTTGGTTGTGGATAGAAAATGAAAGGAAGTGACCTTAGGCTAAGCAAGTTGCTATTCACTCTTCTTGAGGAAATAGCTGGAAAGGCTTCCTTGTTGTCCTTGTTTTCAGCCAAGAAATTATCTAATGATTTTCAAGAGCGTTTTCACCAAAAATGCTGAAAGTTAATAGCAACTTGGATTTATTATTTATTATTTGATTTACACTTTGTCTTTCTCCTGTGGAAAGCACTGGAGGCAGCTAACGAAAATTAAAATAAAACAAAATATAGAAATTTACCAACTGATTCAGAAAACAATTAAATAACAAAATCGTCTAATAAATCAAAGCACTGTTATACTGTGTGCCAAAAAGATGAGTCTCTTCAAGATGGCCTCTCTACTGATCTTAATAACAGGCAGATTAATAACTAGAGGTCTAGTCTGTCTGGTGACCCTGCTCAATACATCTGCAGAGGAAATATTTGCTGCAGTGTTTGAGGCTACAGGAAATACTTCAGCCACCCTTGGAACTAAAAGTAGACCATCCAGGAAATCTGTGCTCACATTCTTAGGAAATGCTTCCTTCTCACTGGCTGTGAGACTTCTGATCTCTTTGAAAGCTTCTTGAGGATGAAAACGTGAAATCCCCAAATTACAATAGCCCACACGGGCAGCTCCAGTGATCATTTCTGAAAGAACTCTTCTTTCCTGGGCTTCAAGATATTCTTTCTTCTTCTGGGTGTCTTCAAAGATGGCTGTGGCCACATGCTTGACTTTCTGGCCAATTTGTTTGGGGGGTTCTCAATTCCCCTAAGAGATTGAAAATATGTCACTCCCTTAAGTGGGGTGAGTAAACTACCACCTCTGCATAATTGTTAAAAATACTTTGGGCAAGAAGAAAGGAGACCTACCTGGAAAGACCATCAGGTCACCTGAAGAGGTCATAGTTTGGAGAGTCAGTCCCCCTAACTACTGAAATCTTTCCTGATATGTCCAAGAAAAGTGATGGACATCCTCGGCTATCAGAAAAAGTAATAAAGGAAAAAAAGGAAGAAATCGAAAAAAGTAGAAAGTAAGGAAGTCAAGTGATATAGGATAAAGCTCTTGTAATGAGCTGTTACTACAGCTGGCAAGACCAAAGAAGTGGCTGGGAGGTTATTGCAGGGTTACAAAATTTCTTTGGCCTCCCATTGTAGCAGGAGAAGCATCATCCAAGGACACTCTCAGCCATAATAGGAACCAAAATTATGATATGCAATAATGTAGATTTTTACTCTATCAGGAGAAAAGATCCGAAAAGTCAATTAGCAAAAGAAGTCAAAAGCAGCATGTGCTTCCATAAAAGTTCCCTTCAAATTAGATAGTGGCAACATTCCTAACTCCCAATGATTTTAGATCAGACCTTAGAAGATAGCCTGTTATAAAATAGCCTGTTATGAGGAACATCAAGAAATATTATGACTCAATATGTCTGCCTATACTCCAAGCCTCTTTGTATCAGAACAAGTCTAAATCTTTCTCCCATTGAAAGGCAAAAGGTATGTGCCTATCTCGGTTCAGCTCCACCCATCACTGCCCTCTTGGCTACTCTGTCACTTTTGCTGCCCTCTGCTCCTACAGCCCTGCCAATCCCCCAACTGACCTTCATCTTCTTGCCCCCCAACTACCGATGAGACAAGCCTGGCCTTTCTGAAGGAATTGCTGGCCACGTGCAGTCTTCTTGCAAAGGGGGTGTGGACAGCATCAGAAGGCAACGGAGACTGCTAAAGGTCCCAGGCCTCTATTTCAACCTCAGTACTGTCAAGGCCACCACTGCTGCTAAGGAGTGCCACTGTACAGGATGGCCAAAATGACCTTGAATTGTTTCCCTACCAGGCTTTCTCTCCTAACATATATATTTTATTTGCAAATTCTGCTGAATGTATAGATTTTACAAGCAATTTTTCTTAACGTGTTGTATTTTTGTCATTACTGTTACTAACATATGCATCGCTTGCTAAAATTTTCTCTAGAAATATATTGTGCACGTGAGAAAAGTTTGAATTTTGACGAACAGTTGTTTCAAATCTTTTAATCAAAAAGGAAAGATTATTCTGCATTAAAAGGGGAAATACATTTATATCTCATTGAAGATTCCTTTCAACAGATATACCACTAAAGGCTCTTCTACATCTAAAAATGCCAGCGCAGGCTTGGTTGACAATACGGAAGAAAAACTCAAAATAACGTTTTAGCAAGGTCACTCAGCAAGTTCATTCTCAACTAGCATGTTTTGTTTAATCTCTCAACCCATCTACCAATTACACACATAAAAACTAATGGATGATGTCATGGAAAGTTATATTACAAAAATAATGTTCTGCGAATGAATTAATGGTTCCATCTGAATGCTTTCCAATCCTATGCTTTTTATTTAGGATAAAGTGTTTAAAAGGAAGCATGAGTAAGGTAATAAAGCATTTTGCAAGCCTGAACTGCTTATAAACATTACCCAGCCTAAAACATTTATTGAACAACAACACACTTTCATATATGGGGCTATTGGATGGGCCTATTACCCGTGGCTAAATTGATCCATGATGCATAAAGGCGAATATCTCTTCAATGGTAGTTTTACACTCTGATGATGTTAGCAGAGGCTAACGAAAGCTAAGTGGATAATATAGTTTAAGTTCCGGAGATTGTGATGTTTGTCTCTTCTTTTATATTTTTAGGATAGTTTGCAACTTTCATACACACACACACACACACACACACACATATATATATATAGACAGAGAGAGAGAGAAAGAGAGAGAGAGGGAGGGAGAAGGGGGGGGAATCAAAATGACCCAGGTACCTCCCATAATTGCTTTTGCAGCAACACTACAAGATGCTGTAATGTCATTCACAGCCTTAGAAGTTCATACTTCTATTCATCTCATTCAGAAAATTGATAGCAGAAATAGCAACATGGAAAACCTATTTGGGGAACACTTTTAAGTCCCTACTAAACTCTCTTTATCTTAAATTGGAGTTCTTTGCATAAAGGAATTACAGAAGTGATTTTATCAGATGGCAAGAGCTTGCATGCCCCCCCAAAACTCAAAATTCCAGAGCTACAATCACAATGGTAAATAAAAGTGGCCACCCCTGTGTGAGTCCCAGAGCAGCCTTCCTTATAGTTGAACTAAACAAGCCTTCCATCTCCTGGTTCAATCCTAGCATGCACTTCCATGCTAAACTAAGAAAAGAGGAGGAGAAGGAAGAGGGTTGTATGTCTTATCAACCTTGGCTATCCACAAGTTATTGTCTCTGTAGCCAGATACTAAATTCAATTTATCTTTTTTTATACAAGTTCCACTGAAGTGACAAGCCAGTGGTGGAAGAGAGAAAAATAAAAAGAGAAAAACGTAAATGAATGAATGAATGAAGACTGGCATTGTGGGATTCCAAATTGTACCATCATTTCTGCTTTTGCATCCATATATTTTGGGAGGGAGTACTGTAGGTGTAGATACAGTAGCTAACTGGAAGACCTGTTGCAATTCTGCTAAGGTCAATGCCAACGGAATGGGACAACCTGCCATGGCCAACCTGCTGTGGCTAACTCACGCAATATACCTCACTGTGGGACAGTTCAACAAATACAAAAGTTTAATTAATTTTGACTGAACCACGAAGAAGAAGAAAGAAAACCAATCCAGAAATACAAGAGTTACGTGGCCACCAATAGCAAAAGTACCTGAATGAAACAATTAATACAGCATTGAATTGTCCTGCAGCGAGTGGTCCCGTAGTGAGCTGGCTGCGGCAAATGGCCGTGCTGAGTTGTCCCAGACCTCACTGACAAGAACTTGGTGTAACTGATTCATTAGAAAGGGAATACTGATAGCTTTTTACAGTGGATGAGGCTGCTGCTCTGCATGGCAATCCTGGTATTGTACTGCCATATTCAGACCATGTAATGTTGTTCTACATCAAAGTAAACCTTAGTAAACATAACCTATTTATTTTTCATTAAACAGACTGAACATCCTAAATTATTATTATCTGCAGCAAAGTGTACCATACCTGCTCAGAGAGGAGAACCTGCAGTTTCTGAATTTCCAACTGAAAAGTTTTGTTTTGATCCTTTACATCCTAGAATGTAATTGTCAGATCATATTGTTAATCTGGAATTATAATCTTGGGGATGGTTCTTATCATTTTCTTTAAGAGGAATAGAATGAACATATGAAGAAATGTTAAGTGATTCCTACTGGAACTGACTTCTACGACTGCCTTGAAAAGGTAAATTTGGGGGAAAGACACATCCAGAGACCCAGCTCTTTGTATGCAATATCCTCCTATTTCATTCTCTAAGCATGATTTAATTTATCCTTAATCTGATGGTTTTAGGATTACAATTTTCAAAAATTCCAAATGGAAAGGTCATTGGCAAGTAATTTCAAAGTGGGATTTTAAAAGGACAATGAACATAGTAACTGCAATTTAGCAGAAGTTAATCAACAAGATGGAATACTACAAAAATGGGGGGGGGGGATTAAATAAATAATGAAAACAGGAAAGGGGCAAAATAAGATTCAAATTGCTTCACAAAGGGTAAGGAAGCCAACCTGGACTTTTCTAGATATTTCAATTCCTATAAACTCCAAATTTGGTTAATAGACAGGTTTTTGAGAAGCCCAGAACATTTATTGTAGGACATATTCACATCACATTTTGATAAAAACACAAGAGATAAAAATACAAAATATGAAATATATAATTTAAAATATATAACCAGGAAGCATAGAGTTAAGGCATCAGAAAGCCTACTCCTGGTTTAGGAACAGGGAAGAAATAAAGAAAACTAATGCTGAAGAAAAGCCAGCATTTAATAACATTGCCTCAATCATAAGCTTTTGGGCCATAGACAATAAGCCAGACTGAGACCACATTTCAGAATGGACCCCTTAGGTGTTTTAATGGAATATGTAATATTCTCCACAATTTAGAGTCTTAGAGCCGATCAGGGCATAAATAATTTAATTTTGGCTTTTCTGTTTCATTGTTTCCTATTCCTACTGTCAAGAGGTCACTGTCTTTTGTTCCATTATAAGACAGCTTTGTAAAAAGTAATACCTGAAGTTCCTCCTTTGCATCTGAAGCTTTGGAGTAATGTCCTTGCAGCTGATCTTCCAGTGTTCTGATTTTGTCATCTTTGACCTGCACACTGAAGGGGTGAAAAAGGATTAAAATAAGTTTCCCCTTTGCTCACAAGACCTTGCCTGAGACCCTCCCCATTCCGAACTAATGCATAATAATCACAGCATTGGTTTCTCAAGAAGCAGTCTTAATTGGTTTTACCTTTTCTGTATCCGCTCCAGCTCACGAATGGCAATCACCTAGACGTAAAAAAGATTAGTACAATTTTTAATGTCACATCACAGCAAAATTCAGCCATTTTACTCACATCCAACTTTTTTTTAAAGGTCACATTTAGTTTCTGGCTCTGCTTTTCACTCTATGACAAGAAAAGGGATCGCACATATTACTTCGCTTGACTCTGAGAAAGGACACATTGTTTGAAAGGCTATGATGTTTTCAAAGCATCCTGATCTAACAAAAAAGAATACTATCTGTAAGGTAATATCTTAACAAGTGGAAACACTCTAGGAGAAATGGCCATTTGTAAATTTTATTTACAATTGTACATGAACAGATTTAAACATCTGTGTATTGGTAGGAATGAGATTGGCAAGTCAGGTATGTTTATATCCACGTTCGCTTATCTCAAGATGTGGATTCTTGATCTTAATGAGGGGAAAAATGCATCTAGATCAGGGGTCCCCAACCAGCGGTCTGCAGCTCACTACCAGTCCGTGGGCTAATTGCCACTGAACTGCCTGAGGGGTCGGCCTCTATTCGTGCCATGGCCCCACTCATATGAGCCTTGTTGCGGGTGTTTGTGGATCCATTCATGCTCACGTCGTAGCAGGCACTTGTGGACACACTTGCACGAGTGTCGTGGCACTTGTGGACCTACTCGAGTGAGCATTGCTGTGGGCGCTCGTGGTCCCTCAAAATCACCCCCTTCCCCCATTCCCCCTGCTCTGGGCCCTACCAACACAGAAAGGTTGGGAACCTCTGATCTGGTTTTTGTTGTTTCAAATTAGAGGGGGAAGTGTGTACCAAGATTGGTGCAAGTAAAGTACAGGTAGTCCTCGGCTTATGACCATAACTGAGCCCAAAATTTCTGTTGTTAAGTGAGACATTAGTTAAAGGGAGTAAAATAGAAGGGCTAAAATAGGAGGAGGAAAGAATATTATATATGTTCACCACTCTGAGTTATTTATAATAAAAATAAAAAGGTGGGATTAAAAAACCTTAAATAATAAAAATATAAAAATGCTACATTTGTACAGATAGCCCTCAACTTACGACAATTGAGCCCAACATTTCTTTTGCTAAGCGAAATAGTTGTTAAGTTTTACGACTTTTCTCGCCACAGCTGTTAAGTGAATCATTGCACTTCAGTTAGTAACACAGTTGTTAAGTGAATCTGGCTTCCCCATTGACTTTGCTTGTTAAAAGGGTGCAAAAGGTGATCACATGACCTTGGGACACAGCAACGGTCATAAGTATGAACCAGTTGCCAAGCATCTGAATTTTGATCACATGATCACAGGGATGCAACAAAGGTTGCAAATTTGAAAAATGGTCATAAGTCACTTTTCCAGTGCTGTTGTAACTTTGAACAACGGTTGTAAATTGAGAACTACAGGTAATCAAAGCAAAAAGGGACTGGAGGAAAATCTAGGGAAGCAACCGAAGGCTTTTGCTTCAGGAATCCATTTTTTTTGTTCCAAATAAGTAAACAAGTCTAGGCAAAAAACAATGTTATATTCTTTATTTTGTGGTGGGTTCGTGTTTATAAGCAATATTGTACTCTATGTTTTCAAGCCATTTGGATTTTTTTTTAAAACAGAAGTTCTTCTGAGTAGGAACAGAACAATATTATCTTGTCTACATGGAACTTTATACTTTACTTTTTCTTCTGTCAGAATTTCTTTTAAGATGCTATGATTTCAACTACTCTGCCCAGAAAAAGATTACCTGATTATTTGTGAGTGCCTGCAACTTTTGTACTTCTGCTTTCAGAGACATGTTGATATTCTGGACAACCTGCAGAGGGGAGAATGAGCATACCTTGTTCTTCTGTTCAATCTACTCTTTGACACACTGGATTAATGTCAAAAACTTTCCTGTGCAATTTTAAAAAGGCTATCAAAGATGGAAATCAGCAGAACAGACCACCTGGTCAGTTTGCACGACCGACCGTAAAACTGATTTTACTCATTCTGAGGTCAGATTTACAAATGCAAAAGAACGAAATGGAAGAATGGACGGTCACCTCAGGCTACAGTTGCTGTGAAATAACAGACACCTCAGACACTCTGGAGCTTCCAAACTAGACTTTCAGGCAACACATTTGAATTTTGTTGGATCTGCTTGCGCTACTGAATTTGCAGAGAAGTGCTTTGCATTTTGGAGAACAAAGAATGGTATTTTTTTCTCTGAACCTGGATAAGATCCAAGAGTGAGGCATTTATAACATGATGGAATGAAAAGAAAAATGTTTGTTGATGTTTAAACTGGCCTGTCGCAGGCTCAAAAGGTTTCTGAAGAAAAGTGGCTTATGGATTATGCCACTATCAATTCTCACTCTCTGTTCATGTAACCTTGTTTCAGAGTCTATCTTACCAATTTGTACTCATATAAAGGAATAATTCATATAAAGGAACAATTTAATAAATACCATCCTCTATATAAAAATTCTCTTAAATCTAAATATTAAGCATTTTCTGTCCCATTCATGCAACATAATCTAGCGTTTTGGGAATCAGGAAAAGAAACTTCCGTAGCTTTAGAATAATTTGTAATAACTGGGAATTGATCAGAAGCTGACTGTGCTTTTTCTAAGATCTACTGCATCTCTTAAACTGCTGAAGTTTTTACTGCTTTCATTATAGGTGCCTTCATGCTTGCATAGGCACATCCCATCCCTCAAAGGCAAGAGAGAGTACTGAAGTCACAGAAATGAACTAAAGCGAGCAGAGGTAGGGGTTATCAATTATTGGTGCCCCACTGATAAATATAAGTATAGGAAGAGAAAGAAGACAAAATCAAGATAATTGCTATTACTGAAATTAGACAAGAAAGAGAAAAATTAGTCCACTTGTTGTTTACATGAAATATGAACTACAGCATCAGCAGCATCTAACTAATACAACTTGACTGCTACTATTATTTATTCCCCCAACTGAAAGATAACTCACTCCACCTTTCATAAATAATATTTCACTGTACCATTAGATCTTCTTCCTTGCTGGTTAGTTTGAGTCGTTCATTGGCTAAGGACTCCTCGGACTGATTTATTTGCTGATCTTTTTCTGCAATTCTGTAAGCATAAAAAAAAATCAATAGCGATCTATAGTGGCTTTCATAAAAGGTAGGCGCAACAGTCTTTAAAGTAGTTGCAGTGGATTATTCTATTACTGGTTTAGAATATAAGGAGACACTGTACTGTCTTGTTGAAATGCATTTTTTAAGGTTTCTATTATATTCTATTCATAATTCTGCAGATCAACTTGGGCTGGACAGGAAAAGGTGATAAAGTACCTAGCAACAATGTAGGTAACAATATGTTTTCCATAAAGTAGTATCAGCACTTAATTTCAAGATATAGTCATTTCAAGAGGCTTTAGAGCAGCGGGGGCACAGCCCACTCAGAACCGGGCCACACAAGTGACAGGTGAGCGTGCACATGTGCACAGCTCCACTTGTGCAAATGGAGTTGCATGCACATGGCTGCCACTCACATAGAACCATCCTCTCACCCCCATCGGAAAGTTTGGGGATCGTTTCCTTAGAGCAGCCTAGCAATAACGTACTATTTAGATGGAAGAAGGAACGGAATACTTTCATTATTGTCACCCACTTGGGTTCAAGACAGTAAATACTCCATTATTGAGGATTTCATACAGTTTCCAACCAGTGCATATTTTATTTCCTTATGCTGAGTTGCGGATTGAGAAACTGTGGCATCAGAGAGCCTGAAGTTCAATACATATTACAGAATTCAGGATGTTGGTTTTATTCTTCTCTCTGCTTTTGACCTTTGGCCTTTGTGTTCTGATACAGAGGTCAAAAATCAAGCCAAGTTGCAGCATTTAGTCCTATATGACTTAAACTTTCTTTAGACCTGTCTGACTTTAGCAATGCTAAATCAGGGCCACTACATTGCCTAACCACAGCCTTATCAATGTAATGTTAACTATTATATTAAGGCAGATAGTAGCATGACATTCCCCCTGTCCTCCCCCCCACCAAAAAAAAAAAATCTCCAAAGAAGAGAATTGATAATGAGATGGTGAGGAGAAACTGTTGAAGAACTGTGATTGGGAATGACAGAAAATAGCTTACGTACTTTATTTTGAATTTCATTCAAAATACTGATACGTTGCCTTTCAAGACAGTTTCCAGGACAGTTTGTAAAGTTTCCCATTCAGAAAGTGTCAGAATCAATTGCAAATCTCATCACAGAACTGAGAAGTTCTGACCTGCTACGTTAGGTTGCAGGAGTCCAAAAATAGTCACAGAAACTAAAGTTATTAGAAATGTTCATTTTAAGAAATGTAGGAGAAGCTTCTCTTCCTGTATCTCATACCCAAAGCCCCACAGCTACACAATGAATCATACACAATGCTATTTCATGGTAATGTATGAAAAACAAGAAGGGGACAAAGGTAATTCTTCTCCTAAAACAACATAAAATACAATGCCCTGAAAACATTCAACCTAAAAGGGAAATCCTTAGGAAAATGCCTGTAACTTCTAAGAAGAATTTGTTACAATAGAGGTAAAAATATTGACAATTACTGTATTTCCTTCAACAAAATCTCTTTCATATGCCATGATACTTCTTACAAGTACAAGGAAGTAATTAGCACAGAGGCAACAAAGTCTGGCTATACATGTGCAAAATACTTACACTTTGTGCAATTCTTCAGCAAGGGCTGAAGCTGAACTCTGAAAGAGAGAAGAAACAATGGGAAATTACATTCAGAATGAATGTATGAAAGAATAAAAGATTTAAAAGTGCTACCAAATTAGAAGAAGGCTAATTCTTTCTCAGTGTGAAGGATTTTGTTTTATTAGTATTTAAGGTGTTGCACTAGGGTCAAAGCGACCCAGGTTCAAGATCCTGGAGAAAAGGATATTAGAATACCTAAATACATCTATAAATCATACCAATGTAAACTTATCAGCAGGGATGTACAAAAATAACATGTGACTTGATCGCTTCCATCAAATTAATCTGCACTCTCTTTCTCTAGTAGCAATGACTTTGCCTCTTATCCTCCAGCTGTCCAGCTAGATACCTAAGGTAATGGTTATGATTCAGAAAGAATTCCGAAAATGAGGTAGAAGATAGCTACTACAGCTTTTTATGCCAGTGCACAGTATGGCCAGGGTATAATATGTGATTCACAGAATTCTTCTGGAAAGATGCAGGCAGAGCAGTAACCTGCTCTAGCAAGCTGCACACCTGAAGCACAAGGAAAGAGCAGCATGGAGAAGATGGAAGAGACTGGCTCCTCAGTAATTTTGGCCACCTGTTCTAATCTGATGCCCAATGCATCTAACAGTAGGGCTTGTCACATATACCTGGACTGCCATCTGTGAATGGAACTTCTGAAGCTGAGTTTTCAAAGCCTCATTCTGTTCCATCAGCTCCTTTACAAAAAAGAAAATACAAACAGTGAAATACTCTATTCTAAACTAGCAACGTGCATAAACGCAATTACATTTTTACACAACGGTGCTACTGGAATTATTCATTCTGGAAAAATCATAAAGTTGCCCATGCTGCATCATGTGGAGATTACAGAAACATCAACAAACCTGAGGATATTGTGGGAAGTCTTAATTCACTCAGAGAAACTCATACATATCAGGGTTATTCAATACTGTCTGCTAACCCTCCCAGGCAAAACAGACAGAAACTAGAATTATGTGAACTAATTAAACTTTATTGTAAGGCTACCTTAGCAGAATCTAGTTAAGTCTGAAGGCATAATATTACTGCCTCCACTCTTAACTGCTTGATCCATTAAGCCAGGTCCTTCCAAAATTTCTTTCCTTGACTGTTAAGTCACTGGGGGCTCCTGTCTGTCTTGACTGTTTCCTAGGCAGCATCAATTGCCCCCCACACACACACACACTTTCCTCAACAGCATCCATACACTCCATTGAAGTGCCTTTGGAGTCATTTCCTAAGGTCTACTATGCATTTTCCAAAATATACTGCAATCACAATAGGAGCACAAAGTAAGTATAAAACAGGATTTGCCCAACTATACAGATTGTACTATATGTAGCAAAACTCAGGTGACAGCTCACCAATAAACACCCCAGGGAAGTAAATTTATTTTTCATATTTTAGCATTCTGACTCAGGGTAAATTGGTTATTATTAAATTATCTATCTTAATATGCAACAGATCCCTTAACATTGATGTTGTAAAGAAAAAAAAATCAAAACGTTAAAAGCTAAGCATGATCCCAGCAGAATGGCATACCTGCACCTGTCTCTGGATAGAATCCTCAGTTGTGACCCTCTTTTGTTCTGCTTCCATTAATTGCATCATCCTTTGTTCCAGCTGTTGTTTCGAGACCATTGTATCAGTTAGTTTGCTATGCAGACTCTGGATTTCATTGTCTTTAGCCACAAGTTTATTCTGCACATCTATTACAAGAAGCAAAAAATTACTGCTACTAATTATTTGGGGGAGCTTCTAACCATTGTCAGATGTGTGCACTATATGAGTGTGAGTGGTCCCACTGAATTTTATGGAAGTGCAGGACATAAATATTTTAGACATACAGAAAAAGAGAGACTGATGTAGGAATGATCTGGCTCAGAACATAAGCAGCACAGTCTCAGCATGAGATCACCTCTCTGGAGAATAGAGACAGAAAGTGCATCACTCTCTCACACTACTAAGAACAAGCTATTACACATTAGAGGATTGCAATAGTGGTGAATATCTATAGGTTGCATGGAGGACGAGGGTGAAAGTTTGTTCTCCAAGCTGATGGGTTGGTTTCCAAACGTTTTATTACCAGGCTAGGTAACATCTTCAGTGAGGTTTAGGGGACCCCTAAACTCTGTGGAGTTGTTACCTAACCTGGTAAGGAAATGTACAGAAACTGACCCACAAGCGCAAAGAACAAACCTTTACCCTCAACATTAGGGGACCCCTGGTGGTTCTATTCTGCCAGAAGACAGTTATGCATGCATAGATAGCTGAATTTTGCAGTCCCCTTTCCCTTCCCTTCAATGGAGAGGCAGGAAAGCTATAGTAGGTAGAAGGGAAACCAGCAAAAATTAGATGCCTTGCTTTGAAGAATGTCAGAACCGTATCGGAAATCCCATGCTCCCAACAACACAAAAAGAACTTTAAAGAAACCAGTTTTATCCCACTGATAAAAAAGGAAGGATCATATTCAGCAACAAGGAAGACGCTCTGAATGCACCTTGCTGGGCAGCCTCATGTTCTGCTGTCCGTTTCCTGAGATAACTTTGCATTTCCTCCCATCTTCGTTCAGCTTCCTGTTGTTGTGCCTTCGTGTTTAAAGGAAAAGAAAAGAATATACATGACTGCCTGTATTACTACATCACCCACAAATGATAAAAGTCAAATACTTCTTGTTCTTAATAGTTTTGAGTTATGCACTAATGCAAACATATTAAAAAGCAGATTAGTCAAAAATCTGAGTGACATGGAGTAGAATAAATAATTCAAGGCTGATCCTAAAAAAAAGGTGGGCTAAAATTGAATAATTATAATGCTTATAATAATAAAGATGTAAATATATTCCAACCTCAGAATTTTAAGGTTTCTTCAACTCTCAGAATTCCCTAGATAGCATGCTGGCTGGGGAATTCTGGGTATTGAAATCCAAACATCTTAAAATTGCTGAGGTTGAGAAATTGACATATCCCTATACAACAAACACATTTTAATGTGAACTATATTAGCACCATATCTGCAATTCCACACAATTCAGAATCTTAAAAAATATGGCAGGAGCAAATTAAGAATTGCTTTACAAACCCACAAATCAAGCACTACCACCTACAATCAGGACAGAAACTGATCCATTGTTATCATCACAATAAAATAAAAACAAAGCTATAGAGCCCATACCACTAAATCAGTTGAAGTAATTTACTGAGATAGCTATTCTATTTTTATAGTGTAACCAGTCAGTCATCCAGAATTCCTTTACTATCAATCTGCATATCAGTATGCATATGGACATGAATATAAAATTATCTCAGAAGAGGAACTATGCAAGTTCATAAATAATACAAGGTGTTAGGGTCATTTTTATTCATGCTGGCTGCTTCCAGGGAATCTTGTTGCTGTAAGAATGAATGTCTTATTCTATCAGAAATAGTTAATCATTAAAACACAATCTTTAAATTATCTTGTAGCTGCTCCTTAAAATCAACTTTATTGTGCTATTTTTACATTTTTTACACTTGTATTATGAACTGATTTAAGAATCAGTATAGAAAAGATGTAATACGAATTTTTAAATAACATATAAAGTAATACTTCTAAACTGACAAGCACCAATTAGAAAATACAAGTCACTTACATAACATGGTCTAATAAAATTATGAGGCCTTTTTTTTAGAATGCTACAACACATACTCTGGCAATAAAAGGGGAATTTATAACTTGTTGGCACTGATTTATATACAGGTCATAATGTTTTTGTGGCTGGTAATTCATTAAAAGAAGAGTTCACAATTATTGTGTATTCTATTTGAACTAGCAACATATTGCTTGCCTATGCATCTCCTTTGGGGGGTCAAACTGCCCTTCACAGAATTTTTGCATGATCATGAAATACAGCATTGCATTGATGAAAAACAGGCAGAAAATGCCGTTTGTAAGCATGGCAAATCAATAGTATAATAGGACTGCCACTTTCACCTCTCCTAAAAAGTCATTCCAAGGTTTCTCTAAAATTCAGGACTTTTCAGAGATATAATGGGCATTAGAAAAAAGAAGTAGGAAAAACAACCGTAATTATTTTAATTTCACATTTGTTTAAAATCATGCAAACCAACTTGTAAAGGAGGTATTTCAGATGCATCTCCTCTTCCTGAATCTGCTAGTAATTTTGTGACATACAGTTTATGTCTTCTTACTATACATTTAACAGAATAACAGAGTTGGAAGGGATCCTGGGGGTCTTCTAGTCCAACCCCCTGTTGAAGCAGGAAACCCTACACAATTTCAGACAAATAGCTGTCCAATCTATTCTTAAAAACCTCCAGTGCTGGAGCACCCACAACTTCTTGACACAAGTCATTTGATCTGGCATAGGTATGCTTACCATACCTGTCAGTAACATTATAGAGAAGCCATGCCTTCTTTGGATCTCATGCAACCAAGAAAAGACATAATTTCATTAAGATGCTTCAGGAAAGGATGAATGATTCCAAAGCACTTTCTCACTTTGGATCCAAACACTGCACACTTCTGTTGGCAATCCTCACACGGGAGAGACTGCAAAGTCACATTTCCTCTTGGCAGCTCTGAATCATTTGATTTGCATGTTTGCACGCACAAGATTTGCCACAACTATGAAGACAAGTTGATACTCACCTTTAGCTGATTGATGGCTTGCTCTGCATTTTTCTTTTGGAGCTCCTCTTGCTGCAATTTGTTACTCTTTTCTTTCAGCTCGCCCACCAGTCTAGAGCAATCTTGACGCAATTTGCTGAGCTCAGAAGACTGCCTAGATACAAAAACAATTGGTTGTTTTCATCATGTTGACAGTGTGAATGAAGCCCATTTGGACAGAAGATTAAGCTGCAGTCACCATAGTGAAGGTATGGTAACATTTTAAGCACATATGGCAAGTATTAAAAATATAGTATGGCTATGTTCCTGGGATAGGCCAGTTCTTTAACTGAGCCAACTATAAGTTCTGTCAAAAATGAAATTCAGTTTCCAAGTTAAAGAGCAAAGAATCAAGGGAAGCAATTCTTCATTAAATTTTGCTCCTCTCACATGTACAGATTCTGAAATGCTAAAGCAACTAATGAAGATTTACTTCTGCCTCCAAACGTCTACTGTAAAGAAAATCTCCAAAGTACCATCCACAATTCACCAAGATGATGAATATACACGCTGAATAGAGAAGACCCTAAGCAAATAATTTCAATGCAAAACTGCAGGAGAAATCGTTCAGGCACACAGCAACAACTGTACAGTTAACTATAACTAGGTATAGTGGTTCTACTTCGTCAAATATAAGTACTGCCTTGAAAATCCAATGCTTGAATTTTACAGGGAGACTGGGAAAACAATTATTAGGATAAAAATAATGAGAAGAGTTGAGCGAATTATAAGATAGGTCATAATTAAGCAGTCTCCCTTGTGCTGCTCAGAGGCAGAAATTCTTCTAAACCTAGTTTGATACTAAATGGCAGAACAGACTGGGATAAGTTCCCATGCTATCTCCTACAGCTGAAAAGCTAAAATTAATGACAATTAATACTGAGCTCTTTTTATTATCAGCAAACCTCTTATCAGACTAATCTTCCCTACATTTTGACAGTAATATAAAGAATATTCAAATTGATAACACTGATTTTTAAAAGCAAATAAAAAACAAGTAAAAAAAACCTAGAATTTACTTTCTGTAATAGAAATAGAAAATACCCATTTTACAGGATACAAAATTATATGAATGCTACTTTTTTGTCAGCCTCTGAATCCCTCAATGCACTTCAATGGAACTAACAGAATCATACAACTAAGATAAAATAGATAAGAGTCCCCTTCCAGAGCTTGGCTCTGGGTAATTTCTTGGCAACAGTGCACAAGTGGTTTACCTAATCTTCAAAATCACATTATGTTTGTCCACAATAATACATCATGATTATAATAATAATAAACAGTTTGAAGTTCAAGACCACAAGACAAGACGTTTTAACAAAATGACCACAATGGCGTACTTGCTTTCCATTTGGTTTGTGGAAGTACTGACAGCATCTCTCAAAATACCATTTTCCTGCTTCAGACGACTGATCTCTGCTTCCATCTGTTCACGAAGCTGCTGAAACTGTAACCAGGAAAACATTATTGTATTCATTTAAGATAACTGCTTTATAATTTATGTTGTTCCATACAAAACACAGGGACATTGTTTATTAATCCAAACTGTGGACTACTTTCGGCTTTATTTCTTCAAGAAATGGAGAAAAAGCTATCACCAGATTGGTTCCCCAAGATTATTTCTCAATAACAAATCTAGGAACTTTGAACCTAATCATTGTTGCATCACACTGACACTTCCCCAGTTTTAGCTCCTGGAGTGTAATTAAACACTAAGGTTTCTTTTGTTTTTATGTTTTATATTATTAGTTCATTTAATTAATGATATGATACCAGAAGATTTTATAGAGAATTGTTATTTTTTCTATTGTAAAATAGCCATTTGGTTGATATTATAATATTCCCTTAACGTTTGAATTGCCTAGGTTTTAATGCACTTTATTTTTTTGTACATTGTAATTTAATTAGTGTTTCCTTATTACGTTCCATTGGCTATTTTTAACTGTAATTTAAATTAGTGTTCTGCTTTTGGTATTGTTAATATAAAAGGAAAACTTTAGGAAACATTCTATTTTAAGTCTTCAGACTCTGCAATGAAACTATAACTGAAATATTAGTATAAACTGAAAAAGGTGCGTAATCTCAATCCTAGTCAAACTTGAAATTGTATACGAGGTTTTCCAAACATGAGCACTATCTTGCCTTTCCATGTCTTTACAGTAGTCCTATCAATGCTTTAGGAATGCTTTAGGAACAAAGCTGATATTCAAACATGCAGTGACTTACTAAATATCTAGGGTCTCCATGTAAAATTCATTAGGAGGTATATACATGTAAAAATCATGACTAATGAAATCAAGATATGGGAACGAAACTGATGTGAGACTCAGTGTCCTTTACAGTTCATTTTCTCTGTTCAATATTGTACAGAAGAACAATTACACAATAATTCCAGTTTGCTTAAAATGTTTATTTAGCCACAGGTCTGCAATATCTTGGCATAGAGACTGAGCAGATAGTTTAGAGAAATCATCTAGCTAGCGATGTCACAGGATTTTGTTCAGTCTACATTTTTAAAAGAACAAAACTGATTCACTCTTACTAGAGAAATAAAGAACTACGATTACTTGTAATTTGGCATAGGTGCTGACTATTTTTTAAAACATTTCTAACTACCCAAAGAAAACACAATACAAATATACAAGAGAAATTAGTATCCTACAGGACAAAAACAATTTAAAATTATGTAAAGGCTAATTCTTTAAAAGAAACTAGCTTATTCACATTACATAGGACAGAAAAGAAGTTATTAATAAACACAGAGAAATGTAATATGCATCCTAAGCATCTAGATACTCAAGTCAAAATGAACATTTTCATTTTCTTTAGAGATGTTGACTTACCTTCATTTTCATCTGCTGGGTTTCTTGGTAGCCCACATGGATTTTGTTTTGGAAAACCCCATGCTCTTTTTCCAATGTGTTAACTCGCTCTCTCATTTTTGCCATAACCAAATTGCTTCTTTCTTTCTCTGCCATCAGTTCCTAGGACCAAATCAGAGAATATCTCTTTTCAATAGTCCACCTCATTCTGAGGCCCATGGCCAGTTTACACAAAGCACAGGATTGCAGTTCCCTATCATATTTCTAGGTATGTCTCAGAGTATCTATGAGGCTCAGAAAGCATTCCTGGAAACAAGGAATATACTTAAGGATTACATTTTGCTCTACAGCATTCAAACATCACTTTTATTTCCTTTTAATGAAAAGAATCTTAAAAAATAAAATCAATAGGACATGAGAACTGACAGACACCAAGGGAGACCTAATGCTACCAGTAGATGCTTTAGTACACAGGTGTCAAACTCACTGCTTCACGTGACGTATCATGAGATTTTTTTAACCTTTGCGGAGCTGGGGTGGGCGTGGCCTGAGCGTGATGCATCCGGCCCGCAGGATTGTGTTTGACACCCCTGCTTTAGTAGGTTCCCAGGTTTTAAAGATGTGAGACTTGGACACAGCTCACAACAGGGAAACAGAAAGAGTTTTTAAAAAAATTGAAAGATTGCTGAGCAGGGCGTAGGGAGGAGCCACTGAATTCTGTATAAAAATAACAAGGAGTTGCTGGAAGGAGTAGGGGAAACAGAGACTGTTATGAATGCTTCCCCTGATAAATTTCCCCCATCTTGTCTTCACACCTGAAGTGTTTCCTACTGAAAATATGTTTCAAAAAGCCTAATATCAAATCTCCCAGCGTAACTGTTTTTATCAGTGATATAAATAACACACTGAGCTGTGCTTTCCATGAATGATGGTTCCACCTTTTACATCTGACTATACCAGTAATGGCACATTTATTTATTCTGGGATTCACTGTACCTGGGAAAGCTGTTTGCATTGTTCCTTTGCAACAGCACCTTCTTCTTTTGCTGCCATAAGCAATTTATCTTTTTCTTGCAGCTGATGGAGCACTGCAGCTGGGTCTCCTTTACTTGCCTGCATGAAGAACACAAAATGAACTTAAGAAGGAACTAAGTACCAGATCACATCACAATAAATCAGTTTAACTCAATAGGAAGCCACAGCAAATCAGAATCATTTTCTTGCCACCCATTTTCCTCTGCTAGCTTATTTCCTGACATACAGTAAGTTGCTGTTATGCTTAAGTCCTCAATTCATTCATATTAATGATTACATGCAGCAGCAGTTTCAGAACCCTTGATCTAAGATAATAACTCATCAATTTGGATAGCTAAAGAATTTCTGAACCAGTTAAAAAATTGTTGCCAGGCATGTCATAAATATATTAAATTCACTAGTATGCATGTGAAATATTTTAGGGTTGCAATAAATAAGGAGCAAAATCTAATTCAAGGACAAAAAGAATTGACCAAATAGGACCAGAACAGAATATCCTCTGGAAGAGCAAATACTGCTGGGAAATAACTTATCAGAAAACCTCAATGATTCCCAATTACCCATGCACTTTCTTTAGAAGCAACTACGTGTGCTACTGTACAAAATCCAAGATGAGCTTTAGTAATAAAACAATGCATTGTGGCATGTGTTTCTGCTCAAGAACAGAATCTCTAACAACCAAGCAACCAGGAAATGTATCTTATGTGGTCCAGGAACAAAATAGTGACATTAAGATTTTAAAGGTTTCCTCAAAAAATGTTCTGATCTATTGTCCAAAGAAAGAAAATCCTATTTATTTGTTCGTTTGTTTTCCAAAGAAAGAAAATCCAGGTATTTATTTGAACGGTAAGCAAATGCAATAGCAATGCTACCCTTAAAGCACCAGTTACCTTCTGCAGAATGTCCTGCATGGCATTAGATTTCTCCTTCAATAACTCCACCACATTCATGGCCTCCTCTTCTGTGAATATCATGTTCTTCATAACCAAGATAAAATCCTTAAATTTCACATCTGCATTTTCTATAATGAAATCAACAAAAGAGTTATAAGAAGAAAGCAGTATATTTTTACAGTAAGAGTAGAAGGGAAACTGTTTGATTGCTATTGTACTCTATGACTATTATTAAGTGTTGTACCTTATGGTTCTTGACAAATGTATCTTTTCTTTTATGTATACTGAGAGCATTTGCACCAAGACAAATTCCTTGTGTTTCCAATCACACTTGGCCAATAAAGAATTCTATCCTATTCTATTCTAATTCTATTCTATTCTATTATGTGATACATAGAAGACAATTTGTCAGTAGACTTTTTCATAGGAGCCAACAAGCGATAAATATAATAAATACCAGTAGTCCTTGCTTGCTGACTGCTTATTCAGTGACCATTGGAAATTATGACAGTGTTGAAAAGGGAGATCCACAATTGGTTCTCAAAGTTGTGGTCCTCATAGCATCCCCCTGATCAGGTGAACATGATTCAGGTTTATCACAACTGACATGCATTTACAACAAATGCAGCTTCCTATGGTCATGTGATTGCCATTTGTAACCTTCAAAATCTCCCTAAGCATAGAGAGTAGCTCTATTGGAAAGTGTACTGGAGTCATTTTGGTTCCATCAGAGGCTTATCCTATCATAAATAATAATTTTGGTTTTTTTTCTCTTAAAGGTAACAGAAACAAGAACATGTTCAGATTATTTCCTACCCAAGATAACAAATGAATTTCCCACCAAAAGATAGATTTTTTTTTCATATGCCAACTTCAAAAGAAAAATAAAGGCTGATTATTGGCACGTTACTTCAAGGCTCCTTATCTTTCTTTTATGAAACATAAAATTACTGTTTTGACTACTCTTCAAACACCATAGACATTGGATATGCAGTACAGTCATTACTTTCATGTTTGTGCCCATATTCATTTCAGAACTCTGCTATCATCCTCTGAAAAATGTATTTCAGGAACTTAATGTATTCCTCTACTTGGAAGTTAACATCAGAGTTCAGGCATTTCAGCTTGGTGAGGCCATCAGCAAGTTCTCTGATCATTGTCTCAATATATAATATACAAATATACAGTACCATTTTACTTAAAATACTGAAGTTAGTCATTTATGGAACAGGCAAACCAGCTACAAGCCCCAATATCAAGCCTTTATCAGAAGGCCAAGCCAACACAATCCTCAAAGTGCAGTACAGAAAGAATTTTAAAACTTTTGTATCACCTGAACAGGACCTCTGCCCCCTTTTCTTTCCTCTTGCCTTATCTCCTTCCAATTTTGTTCCTCTCCATTCCCTTTGATTTCTGATGCAACTTCTCCAGCCCTTCCTTTCCATTTACCATTTGGTTTCAATTCATTTATCACAAATTTTTGCATCTGCCCAGAGTCTAAACCTTTCTCAACTAAAAAAACCCAAAACCCTTAAGTTCTTAAGAATATTGTGGCAATGACTATGTTTCCGTGCTTCATAACAGAACCAACTAAGTTTTCCTGGCCATGCCTTCTCTTTTGCACCAATACCTTTATCAGTTTCATTCTTCAGTTTCTTCACATTGGTTTTCTGCAGTCCTTCAAGACCATCATGCCTCACCAAATCAGCTGCTTCTCTCTTTTCTTCTGTTACGCTTGAGTCTGCATTATCCATCAGAGGAATATAGGTTGTTGCACGAATCAAAGGTTCATCCACTAAAGTCATAACTGGAAATTTAGGAAACACACTCACAATAATACAGAGTAACATGCATTTAAAAAGTAGCTTCATTTGGTTTCTTCCAATTCAAGCTACATATGCACTGGCACTTTGATTATTTCTTGAACAAATACATAGTGCTTTTTATATTTTTTTAATTGTTTATTGTTCACTTTTGATGGTTTGGGGTTGTCAGTTATTTTTGGTATATTATTTTAAAAATTGCAACAAAATGTATATTAAAAATGCATATAAATTAGCAGTTAGAAACTATGTTTCTACTTTTCAGCCTATAGTATTTGAATATATTCAAATAAAATATAACTTCTGGCATGAACCGACTACACAATTTTAAGCAAGCATTTTCCATGTCTTAGTATTCCACATCTACAATATAGGAATAATACCATCTATTTACAAAGAGTTTTTATAAGAATTATAAAACTATGCATATTAAATATTTTGAACACATGGAAAGTGCTACAGAAATGCTTTTATATTAGGGTTGTTAAACTCGTCATTCCTAAGTCTCTCTAATAACTTACCCTTGTTAAATCTTAGATTACATATCAGTATTGGTAATCTATTGTAAGTGTTAAGGGTAGCACTATGCACAAGTCAAAGACTGATGATAATTTTCAGGATTCTCCGCTTAAACCAAACCTAGATGTCATAAAGAACAAATTCACACTTGAGAATCTTATGCTATAGTTTGCAGGATACTGAGAGCAAAATCCTAAAAACCTACACTAGGTTATTTGTTAAGTTGGTGCTCTTCAGATGATAGGTAGTACTGTGCATTTAATACATTATACATGGTATTAAAATTAAATTCAGAAAAATTGTTTTTAATCAATGAGGAGTCTCTGATGCTGTTTGAGCTTGGTTGCTTTCTTGCAGACGTGTCATTACTCAGACTAGGTAACATCACCAATGCTAGTAAGGAGGGTTTGGCCTTTTTAACCAAATATCAAATGCATCTTTAAAACTGGTCCAAGCTTGCCATGCTGAAAACAAAAATTACAGGCTAACTTGAAAACTTTCAATAAGCAAAATGCCATCTTGCTTAATTAAACATAAAGAGAAGCCTCTCTTTAATATGCCAAGATTGCAGATGGTTTTAATTTTATATGAAGAATGAGGAAGAACCTAGGCCCTTAATGACATTATATATATTTTACTGGCATAGAATTTTGTGTCTTCCAGCTTCTACAAAAAAAGTTCAACGAAAGGCTTTAATTGTGAAAGATGGCTGGGGAAGTAAGAAGAGTTGCTCAATCAGAACAAACCTCTTCTTGTTCAACATGCAATTCCGCAGATGGGAACACAAAGTGTATATATGGGAAGTCAGGACCCAAATCTGATACAGGTAGTCCTTAACTTATGGCCACAATTGAGTCCAAAATTTTTGTTGCTAAGCAAGACAGTTGTTGAGTTTTGCCCCATTTTACGACCTTTGTTGCCACAATTAAGTGAATCACTGCAGGTGTTAAATTAGTAACACAGTTGTTAAATAAATCTGGCTTCCCCATTGACCTTGCTTGTCAGAAGATCACAAAAGGCGATCACATGACCCCAGGACACTGCAACCATCATAAATATGAGTCAGTTGACAAGTGTCTGAATTCTGAATTCTGATCATGGGGGGGGGTGTTGTAACAGTCATCAGTGTAAAAAATGATCATAAGTCTTTTTTACATTGTCGCTGAAACTTTGAATGGTTCTAAGCAAACTGTTTTAAGCTGAGGACTACCTGTATCATGCCCATATTTGTATTCTACAACACTGTCTCTAATATTTTAAGTCTATAGTACTTAATAGGATGCTTCCATTCTTTTGGACTACAACTGTCAAAAGCTTTACTATTGGCTATATTGGCTGGTGCAGATACAATTAGAAATCTAAAAAATCCAGAACATATCTGTTTTACCTCTATTTTAGATAAGAGACCAGGTTATTTATGGTCGCCACTGTTTACTTGATTCTCCTTCAACCTGTTTCTCTCTCTTTCAAACTGTGCAAATTGGTAGCGATCACTTTTGGCAGTGAATTATACGGTATAACTATGTAGAACAGGTTGTTCTCTTGCCTGTCCTAAATCTGCCAGCACTCAAGCTCATTAGATATTGACTCTGTTTAAGTGTTGACACTGTAAAAATAGCACTGAGGTATAGTGATAAATTTCCATATTTTTAACGTAATATTAATTCTCAACATGAAATTCTCCTTTTTCACAGCAACTGTATTTTTGTTACTCTCTAATGAGCAAATACGTTCAACTGCCTCACTCAATGTACGACACATTAATTTTCAGTTATTCTGAAACTATCAACTGTTCAATCTCAAGCCCTCCTGGTTGGTTATGTTAACTACAGAGTTGAAGAGCATCCAGAAGCTTCAGTTGGTGCAAAATGCAGTGGCCCGCATGGTTTTGTGCAGACCCAGTGTGCACATGTATCACCTCTCCTGCGGGAGCTGCATTGGTTGCTGATTTGCTTCCGGTGCAATTCACCTTTAAAGCCCTTCATGGCTTGGGATCAGGTTATCTGAGGGACCATCTCTTGCCAGTCACATCTACCCAACCCATCAGAGTGGGGAGGCAGGGAATGTTGCAGGTCCCATCCCTGAGGGAGATACACCTAGTAGGTCCTAGAAGAAGGGCCTTCTCTGTGGTGGCTCCCTCTCTCTGGAACATCATCCTCCCAGAGATTAGAATGGCCCCCACTCTAATACTCTTCCGGGAGGTGCTGAAGACCTGGTTCTGCCAGCGGGCCTGGGGGACCCAGAGCAGGATGGAGCCCATTAAATGACTCATGTGATCTGCTGTTGCCGGGTGGGGAGTGGGAGTTGGGGAGTGATTTCTTATATTGCACTATATTAATTTATTTGATTCTTTTTGTTAGTTTTTATTGTTTTAAATATGGTTTTATATTCTGTAAGCTGCCTTGAATCGCCATGGGCAAATAGGCAGCAATATAAATTTAAAATGAATGAATGAATGAATGAATGAATGAATGAATGAAAATCATATGCAGTATACCCTACGCTACCCAGTATACACCTGTATATGAGTACACATGGACATGAAACAAACACACACGCATGCTATTTCATTATACAATAACTATGCCCCTTATGTGTACTGGTGGTAAAGAAATTAGAATTCCAGAAGCCATGTTCTGCATGCTTTCCCTAATTTGTTTACCATAAGGAAAGTTTAGAATGAAATATCTCACTACAACATAGAAGGTCACAGAATAATCTATGCCCTGCCTATTAACATGTATGTAACAGTATATGCACAACGTCATACTCTGGATTGACTAAACTGTGCTGTATTGGCCAAAATCTAAGTTCAGCTACAGAATTCTTGTTGAAGCTGTCTTTCCAGTAGATGGCGCTACAGCCATCTTAAATAAAGTATTTACTTTCAACAACTTGAGAAAGTCCAGTGACCCAAAGAACAATGAGCAAAGTTGTAAGAAATATGATTCTCCAAATGTGGACAACCATGATTTTGGTTTAAAATATATAAAGAGCTACTTTTATGAGAATGGGTAGCCCACAAATCTTACTACATGTAGTTCTCATCTTATGACCATATGTCCTTGCACTTATGACAGCCAGTGTCTCTGAGATCACAGGATCGCAATTCAGATACTTGACAACCAGCATTTATTTACAAGAATTATAGCATCCTGGAGTCATCTGATTGTCATTGATGGCCTTCCCAGCCAGATTCCAACAAGCAAAGTCAATGGGGACAAGCAGGATTCATTTAACAACTGTGTGATTCGTTTAATGACTATGGCAATAAAGATCATAAAAGTGGGTGCAGTCATGCAATGACTCATTTAGTTATCACCTAGCTTAGTAATAGAAGGCCGGTCACAATTGTAGTCATAAGCTGAGGACTATCTGTATACAAAAAATAGACTTATACAGCGAGGTAGAAAGATGTTTGGCAGAAAAAACTGAAGAAAGCAGTGAGTGGAACTAGAGGCCAAAACAGACAGAGTTAACCATTCTCTCTCTGAAAACTTTTTGTCACCTCATCCCTAATTTACAAAACTATGGACAGTCATACCAGCAATCTGACTTGATTGCTCACTTGTGTAAGTTTAAATCAGTTCAACTGCCATTACTTGGACCTAGTTCAGAGTCTGCCCACCCTGACCTAACAACACACCTATGTTTAAATAGCAGGTTCCTTCATCCTATCCCATCATATAGCAGTAAAGCACTTGCCACTTTTGCTGGTTCAGCAGCACCGTTTTACCTCAAATCAAAGTTTGTTGTTCAACAAATTGGTCTGATAATGCAGGAAACAGATGTCCCTTGAGGGATATGCTTCCAAGCTTATAGTATGGATAAAACTGAAACATTCCACACACTTCTCAAAGAGAGAGGAAAAGAAAAATAACAGAATGGTTGTATGTCATGAGATACCTCTAAAGAAGGGATCCCCAACCCTCAATCCGTGGACTCGCACTGGGCATGCCAGAAACCGGGCTGTGCAAACAAGCAAAGCCCCATCTGCAGGAAACCACACCCCCTCCGGTCCATGGAAAAACCTCTCTTCATGGAACTGATCCCAGGTACCTAAATGGTTGGGGGACGCTGCTCTAAAGATATATTTATAAGGTTAAGTGTACAGTAATAAATATACATGCAAACGTATTTGCAATGTACCATTAAAAATCATCACTCAAAGGAGGAGGAAATAAACTATCATTTATTATTATTATTATTATTATTATTATTATTATTATTATTATTATTATTTGGACTTGTATGCCGCCCCATCTCCGAAGACTTGGGGCTACAACTAAAACAACAATAAATAATTAAAAAGGAATTAAACTGATCACAAGCCCAAAATAGTAAATCTAAAATTTAAAATAATTAAAAAAAAACCGTGTCCCACCCCCAGGGATGGGTCACAGCCCGGATTGGTTGAACAGCCAGGCCTTCAAATCATGGCGGAAGGTGCGGAGGTCAGGGGCCAGGCGGAGCCCCAGGGGTAGTTGGTTCCAGAGGTCGGGGGCCGCGACAGAATAGGCTCATCGCCAGGGGACCGCCAGCCGGCATTGACTTGCCAACGGGACCTCAAGGAGTCCTTGCCTGTGTGCTTGCACAGGGTGGTTGGCACTCGATATCGGCAGGAGTTGCTCCCTTAAGTATTGAGGACCCATGTCGTGTAGGACTTTGTATGTTAAAACCAAAACCTTGAATCTCACCCGGAGTGTGACCGGCAGCCAATGCAGACTGCGCAGGAGGGGGGTGATATGGGAGAATTGGGAGACTCCCATCACCACCCGCGCAGCCGGATTCTGCACCAGCTGCAGTCTCCGGATGGTATGCAAGGGCAGTCCTAAATAGAGAGCATTGCAGTAGTCGAGTCTAGAGGTGACAAGGGCGTGAGTGACTGTGCGCAGGGCATCTCGGTCCAGAAATGGGCGAAGCTGACGAACAAGGCGGAGCTGGGCAAAGGCCCCCTGGCAATGGCCCCACCTGCTCTCCAACCGGGCGTACATCCAGGAGGACCCCCAGATTCCGCCCTATCCACAGGGGCAACACCTCTCCCCTATGGCCAAAGATGGATACTCCTGACTGGGCGAGATGCGGTATGCACAGCCACTCAGTCTTGGCGGGTTGAGTGAAGCATGTTCCCGCTCATCCAAATCCATACCGCATCCAAGCACGGGTCATCAGGGAGAGGGCATCACTGATCTGGTTCGGGTGGAGATGTACAGCTGGGTGTCATCCGCACTGATGGTATCTCACCCCAAAACCACGGATGATCTCACCCAGCAGCTTCATGTAGATGTTAAATAAAGAGGGAGAGGACCGACCCCTGAGGGACCCCACAAGAGAGCACCCTGGGGTGACCTCTGCCCCCCACCAGCACCGAGACGCCCGAGAGGTAGGAGGTGAACCACTGAAGAACAGTGCCCCCCACTCCCAACCCCGAGGTGCCGCAAAAGATACCATGGTCGATGGTATTGAAAGCCGCTGAGAGATCTAATAGGACCAGGACAGAGGAAAAACCCCTGTCCTGTGCCCTCCAGAGATCATCCATCAGCGCGACCAATGCTGTCTCCATGCTGAAACCGGGTTGGAAGCCCGATTGGTACAGATCCAGGTAGTCCGCTTCATCCAGGAAGAGTGGAAACTGCCGAGCCACCACACTCTCAACAACCTTTGCCAAAAGCGAAGGTTGGAGACTGGACAGAAGTTGTCTAACACGGTCGGGTCCAGGGCAGGCTTCTTCAGGAGGGGCCTCACCACCGCCTCCTTCAAGGTGGAGGGAAAAACACCCTCTCTCAGTGAAACGTTGACAACTGCCCGGAGCCAACCGCAGGTGGCCTCCCTGGAGGCATAAGCCAACCAGGAAGGACACAGGTCCAACAAACATGTGGTGGAACTCAGATGCCGCATAGTCCTGTCCACTTCATCCTCGGAAACAGGATCAAACTCATCCCAGGTCACATTAGCCAGACTCCTTGTACCCTGTTCCTCAGACCACTGCAAATCGGAGGACAATCCGCTCCGAATCCGGGCGATCTTATCCGACAGATATTGACCAAATTCCTCAGCCCTTCCCTAGCGGGTCCCCTCCCCATAGGAGAGGCGGGTAGCACGAAACAGGGTGGCTGGGCGGTTATCTGCAGACACTATGAGGGCGGAGAGATAAGACCTCCTCGCAGCTCTCATAGCTGCCAGGTAAGTCCTAATATGGGCTCTTAGCTGGGCTCGGTCGGATTGGGAGCAGGTGGACTCCACCTGCTCTCTAAACCCTTCCGACGACATTTCATCTCCCAGAGCTCCTCGATATACCAGGGAGCCATCCGGGATCCACGGCGTGTGAGGGGACGCATGGGGACAACCCTGTCGAGGGCACCTGATGCAGCCTGTTGCCAAGCGGACGCCAGATCCTCGGCAGAGCTGTGAACAAGGGAAGAGGGAAAAACCCCAGTTCCGCCTGGAACCTCTCAAGGTCCATCAGGCGTCTGGGACGGAACCATCTAAGTGGCTCCTCATCCCAGCAGTGGGGGGCGGCCTGTTGGAAGACCAGCCGTAGGAGATAGTGATCAGACCATGGAACGGGCAATGCCGTAAAAATGGCTTGCCCTCTGTCACTATGCCACTGTTCAGAGACAAAAACTAGGTCGAGAGTGTTTCCCCCCTCATGAGTCGGGCCTTGAATCAATTGGGTCAGGCCCATGGCGTCCATAGAAGCCATGAATTCCTGGGCCAAACCTGACACTCCCCCCAGGGAGGGCAGATTGAAGTCCCCCAGGACTATAAGATCCGGGAGCTCCACCGCCACCCCCGAGAGGACATCAAGAAACCCAGGTAGGGCTGCTGCCACACAGCTGGGGGAAAGGTATGTAAGCAGCAAGCCCACCCAACCACTGGGTCCCCACCTCAGGAGGAGGGTCTCACTCCCACCTATCTCTGGAACCGTGACCTCCCTTGGAAACAGGGTCTCCCGAATAACCACAGCCACCCCACCACCCCTTCCCTGGGCCCGTGGCTGGTGCAGAACCCGGAAACCTGGAGGGCATATTTCAACCAGAGGGACCCCTCCCTCCGGGCCCAACCAGGTTTCGGTGATACAAGCCAGGTCCGCAGCCTCCTCCTCAATGATCTCACAGAGGAGGGAAGATTTATTAGCCACGGACCTGGCATTAAAATACACCAGCTTAAGCCCAGGGGTCCCCGTTCCCATGTCCCCTAGGGAGGAGGCCATAGGGTCAGAGCGTGCCACCGCACAGAGATGGCGGGTATGTGCTCCCGATACATGATATGGTCCTATGCCTCGACGTCTCCTGCCAATCCCAACCACCCTGGGAATCGCGGTCCCCACCTCACACCCCGGGGCCCCGCCAGCCCCCAACCCCCGCCCCCCCACCACGCACTGGGCTGCAGCCCACATCCCCGGAATCACTACCCACCCTCCTCCCTAACCTTCTTAAAAATTTTGTTAAAAATTTAGCTAAAGGGGCCCTAGTGACCCTCTTTTTCCTTTTAATAGAGCCCCACCCATACCCCATCCCCTGCCATGCCATCTCTCCGGGTTCCAAGACCCATCCTTGAGGTAGGCCAGAGATAGCATAGCAGGCCAAACCCAGAGGGAGGGAGTCCCCTCAGGGCCTGCAATTCTGCTACCGAATAGGTTCGAATGGTAGGAGAGCATTAAAGGACAGGCACAAGGGTTGTCAAAGATGACAATGACAAAGCGGCAACAAAGTCTGGTATAAGGAACTTGGTAAGGACCCGGTTGATAGCTGGTTGGGAAGTCCAGATTCAGAAAACCAGGCTGCCCTCTCACGACAGACCTGTGGCAGATATTTAAAGCTCCAATCTGGGCTAGGCCACGCTCTCTCACCGCGCTCTCTCACTTAAATGATACGGTGTATACTACTTTTAAGTTTCTAGAGCAGGGGTGTCAAACTCAAGGCCCGCAGGCCAGATCCGGCCCAGGGGTGCTTAGATCTGGTCCATGAGGCCCCCCTGGAAACAGCGAAGGACCGGCCTGTGGTGCCTCTGCCAACAAAAACTGAGCTCGGCATGCTATTTCTGCCCTAACCTTTTTGTTGTCAGGCAGGAGGACCCCCTTGGTTCTAGAAACAAATTGTCACAGAAAACTATAGACTCACAGAACTCTGAATACTGCTGTTCTTAATATCTATAATCGGTAGCCCTGTTCAAGTATATGCGTTAAATATTTACAATTCATAAATGACTCATCTTAGTTAAAAGATTCCTCTTTCGTGTAAAGTAAGTGGACTCCAGACTATGAAAGTCCGTGCCATAATGCAATTGGTTACAATCCTTAAGTGAAAAAGGATTGTCATTTATCACAATTAGTAAAATAGGAGAATTCTAAACTAAGTAGATTAATATAATCTAATAAGCACATATTCCCACAAAGTCAAGTATCTGCATGCGTACTACAAGCCAGATCTTCCAGTTTTGTCTTCCATTTTATGGGACAACTGGAGGGAAGAGAATGTTCCAACTTCAGTCTCCTCTAAGTACATTTGATTCATGAGAATGGTGTTGCCAGCCATTTTCCTTCTTTCTAGTGCATTTGAGAAGGAAGGAAGCCATTGAGGATTCACACCAAAATTACATCTTCATTTCCACAAATGCACCAATGCTGATTTGATCTGGGAGTGATTTTGTGATTGAATTTGATGCACTGAACCCAGAAATACTTCATCTAAGAAAGATCACCCACTAAAGGTGGTTATTAAAACATCAGATATAAAATACACTTTATTACCATTATCTGTCTTTTGTTTTTTTGCAGATACTTTCTTCTTCCCAGAGCCACTTTCTTGCTTTATCTCAGGATGCAATATGAGAGGATCTTGCTTTCTGGATGTGGACAGAAGTGAATCACTCTTGGCATCCTGATCATCTGTTTAAAAAAAAAAGGAGCTATATCAGGCTTTATACTGTACATACTAATCTACAAATGTTTGTACATGTTTGTAGATATGCATGCATGCTATACATATCTATAGCCATGTACAAGTTGCATGGAGCACTTGCATTCATATAATATCATATTATATGTTATACAAGTAGTCCTTGATTTATGATCACAATTGAGCCCAAAATGTATGGTGGCTCAGGCTGTTAAATGCCTGCACTTAAGATCCAGCTGTCTACAATTACTGCAGGCTCGAATCCCACCAGGCTCAAGGTTGACTCAGCCTTCCATCCTCTCGGGGTAGGTAAATTGAGGACCCAAGATTGTTGGGGGCAATAAGCTGACTTTGTAAAAATGCCGCTTAGTAATAAGCTGGCATATACAATGGAATGAAGGCTATTGCTGAGCACACTGGGTTGTATCCCAAAAAATTGTAAGCCGCCCTGAGTCTTCGGAGAAGGGCGGCATATAAATGTAATTAATAATAATTGAGAAATTTGCTAAGTGAGTTTGCTCCATTTTATGGTTTTTCTTGCCACATTTGTTAAGTGAACCATTGCACTTGTTAAGTTAGTAACATGATTGTTAAGTGAATCTGGCCTCCCCATTGACTTTGCTTGTTAAAAGGTCGCAAAAAGTAATCACATGATCTCAGGACACTGCAATTATTATAAATATGAAACATTTGTCAAGCATCTGAATGTAATGGGGACATAAGTCACTTTTCAATGGACATAAGTCACTCTTTTTTTAGTCCCGTTGTAACTTTGAATGGTCACTAAACAAAGTGTTATAAATCAAGGACTATCTGTATACTGTATGTATAGATATCAAATTAACCCAGAATAGGATGTGGCTTTATACTTCAAATCAAAATAAGTTTAGAAAAATCAAGTAAGATATTTCAGTGGGGACATAAGGATAAATCACCTTAAAGTTCAACATCCAGAGAGAAAATATAGCCTTGGTGGCGCAGTGGTTAGAGTGCAGTACTGCAATCAACTCCTACTGCAATTTAGCAGATCGAATCCCACCAGGCTCAAGGTTGACTCAACCTTCCATCCTTCCGAGGTGGGTAAAATGAGGACCCAAATTGTTGGGGGCAATATGCTGACTCTGTAAAGCGCTTTGAGAAGGCTGTAAAGCGATATATAAGTCTAAGTGCTATTGCTATCTATTCCAAGGATGTTCAAGTATTCCATCCATAGTTTGTCAGGGCAGGGAAGCCAAAGGTTTGCACTGATGTTTGTAACACAGCTAAGGCTGGGTTGTGATGTGACCATGAACCTCTGGAGGGGAGGGGACACTTATTTTTCTACAGAAAGTCCATATAGAATTATTTCTATTCTGATTTAATCAGTAATGGTTTGCTCTTTAGCTATAATAAATCTTAGAATTACAAATCATAATTATTGGATCCCTTTATTAATCTTTTTAAGCCATGAAGCAGTTCATTTTTTGCTCAGTATGTTGTGAAATCCTAGCTACTATAATCTGATGAAATGTCACTTACAGCCAATCCCAGATCTACCTGTCAAGAAAGAACAGGGAGCAGGTTCCAGCTAAGCCTTATTTCAAGGCTAGTAACTTCAGGACAAATCACAGCCACATCCAGTAATTGCCAGGCTGTGCCTTGAAGGACTGTCAAGACTTGTTTTTGAACTGTGTGCACCTCACTTTGATTCCAATTGGCCATCATCAACATAAACAGATAACATTAGAAACTGGTGCCTGAACTTGCTTAATTTCACTGTTGCTTTCCCATTCCCTTTCCTTTGGGGCAGTATCATTTAAACTGTAAGCCTGCATTAGCTGACTCTTATTCTGTAGTGGCGGTGTTACCTGCACAATTAACTAATGTTTTGCCGCCGCCACCTCAAAAAAACAACAACACCCAACTAGTAACACAGCCATACCTATTCCGTTTTTCTGCTTTTTTTGTCCAGACTTTTTTTTAGACCCAGCTGAATCTGAAGGTGGGGTGGGCTGTTTTGTTACAGGTACGGGCTCTACTTTTTTTCCTGCAGACTTAGAATTCTCCAGCTCTTTTGGCACAAGTTCCTCTGAGTTGCCCTTGTGTTTCTTCTCCTTCTTCTTGCGCTCCCGGAGACTGCTGGGGGCCTCTGTCACATTCAGTGGAAGAGGGACAATGTGCTCCTCCTCTGACCCCAAAGCATCAGACAGCCGGAAGTCCCGAGGGCTACTCTCCGAGTCAGACTCATGGAGGTTCCCATTCTGGGCCTCTTTTTTCTTGCTCTTCTTCTTCTCTGCTTTCTTTTTATCAGTCTTACTAGGCAGAAGCTTTTGGTCCCGCTTTTGTTTGGCGAGGGCTTCATCGTATAGTGTTTCTTTCATAAAAAGCCAAAAAAAGAGGAAGATGACAGCTATCACAACAGAAGGTACTAGGACGATGAAATAGGGAGACTCGTAAAATTCCATTGTGCTTTTTCTTAACTATAAGAACAAATCTGCAAAGAAAATAAGGACAAATGAGAAAAACAATTAAGAAATCTTACAGGCAGCATTTTTACAGTTATATCACTGAAGCAATGGTATTTCCAAGTAGCTGGTCAATAATGAGATTTTTTAAAAAAATCAATAAAATAAAAATATCAATAAGGAAATTATAATATTTAGAATGAGCAAAAGGAGAGAAGGAGAGCAACACCATTTTTCATTGTGCCCTTCTGGCACAAGGAACCAGGAACAACACAAAGTGTTGATCAGAGTAGCTTATTGCTATTGCCAGGAATCTTAACAGACTAATGCACTCACTACAGAAACTACTAGATAAGCATTGCGAAGTTTAGAGAGAATCTGCTTTCAGAGGCTTTTTCCTATCAGCAATTCAAGGCTAGTCAGTCTTTTTACTCCACTCCTCACTTCAGCTCCAGATTCCACCATAATGCCTGATTAGAGAGAATTCTGCTTTGGTTTGCTTCTCTCAGTTATTTACCAGCAGCCATTCCAAGATAAGAATTATAACTTTAAACAATGATGCCCAAGATTGTGTTTTTTTCCCTTCTTCCTTTCCTCCCCATTCCTGCTTCTTGTAGGCACTGCCTTTTAAGCTATAAAATTAAAGAAATTGATGAATCTAATTGATACATAAGAAATTCTATATTTTTACATCATCACACATTATATTTATATACCTCAAACTATTAAAATCAATTTTTATGCAAACTATTTTTTTGACTTGTGAATGCTCCAACACTGGAAATTTTAAAGAACAAATTGGACAACTACTTGTCTGAAATTGTATATCATTTAAAATCTAGCAAAATAGACACAGTTTTCAAGTTTCCTAAATGGAAGGGATGGCGGACATAAAATCTGTAAGATAACACTACAAGTTCTAGCAACCACATAGATAGGTTTTCTCCAGGAACATCTATCTCTAACCTGTTCTTTCAGGCCACCCAACAGCTAAACTTATCACTTTTGTAACTGAGTCCAGCCATCTTTCTGCTGGTTGTCTTCCTCTTCTCTTTCCTTTCTCCTTTCCCAGCATTAGATCTTTACCAGAGAGCTAGGAAATCAAAATGCCAGGCTAAGCAAACAATGCTATGGAAATTGTGATCTCATATTTGGAAGGTGCTGGGAGTCTGGATGGGAAAAAAATAGGCTGAAGTGAACTCTAGTAAGACTGAATTGATGTTTGCTAAGCCTCAGATTGTTTACTTCTGCATCTATGGTCTCAAATTTGACCAATGTGTCACCATTTAGGGAATTTAGTTCATATAGTTCCTCAATTCTTAATTTTCAGAGTCCATATTTAAGCAAGTGGCAGTTGTTCTATCTTGTCCACCATCACTAATCTATGCATCTATGTTTGTTATCCTATGTTTTTCTTGAGGAAGGATGAATTACTGCCCCTTCTAAGACAACAGACAATCAATGATGCATTTTCCTCAGCCTGTCCAGCTTCCCATTACTTTCCCTTTTCTTCATGTCTTCTGACTGCTAGTTGATGTCTAATAACGTGCTCTGCTAGTCTCTTCCCCCTCCCTCCCATCCTACATATTAAGTGTTACAGTCATTATAAGGAAAGAAGGAATGAACAAGCTAGTAAGAAATTAGTTGGGCAATAAATCACACAACCAAGAGATGGAAGAAGATGGCTTGGGTAGTGTTGCTATAAAATCATTAATTGCCTTTGTATCAGCCATTATGCAGGCTTCTGTGGGAGTTGAGCCAAGTTAGCAGCAGAGAACAAAGCTGCACTGTCTGTTTTGTTTATCCTGTTCCAACCATGTAGCCGCAAAATGTAACATCTTTGCTCACACACCAATTGTAACAACTTTGTTTGATGCTCGCACCTGCATTTCACCAGTAGCTAGATAGCACTTGCACCCACCACTGATAAGGTGGCTAACATGATAGGTACATATCAGCAAATGTTACATGCCTGTTACAGCCGCTTTTCTTTTCTTCCTTATATCACAATAACCAAGTATGGTATTAAGTGTAATATGTAACCAATAAGAATGAGCTTCTTGTACTGTAACTGCTTGCTTTGTAGAAAACCTAATAAAAGGGGCTGAGTCCACCTTTCGGGACTTTCTCACCCCATGACAGAACTGGAGAGGTTTTGTGTGGAATTGGCTCACTGTGGGAAGCCCACCGGGCGAGGGGGAAAGCAATGCCTCAGGGTAGGCCTACTTCAAAGGGCTGACAAAAAGTTCCAAAGAGTCGCACATATGAAGCTATGTCTTGGTAGATCACAAACTAAACATAACCCTGATTCTGATGCAACTGCAAAAAAGTAAATGCATTCCTTACTTCATCAGCAGAGCAGAGAGCCAAGATCAAGAACATTACTTCTCTTTATGCTGCATTGGTCAGACTAGACTCAGAATACAGCATCCAGTTCTGGATGTTTTAGGAAGACTGACAAACTAGAGAATGGGCATTGGTAAATTTACCATGAACACCCTTTCTATCTATGCTGTGAGAGAGCCCAGGATGGGTAGACTCCTTCCTATGGTGTCATTAAGCTGGGTCTGTTTTTGAGGATATAAAAGCCAGCCCCCTCAGGAGTAGCCTCAGCTTTGGCGAAGATACTTGACAGACCAATAAGTGTCTCTGAAAGCCAACAATCAAGGATAACACATGTCTTACTCTGTCTGGACGAACCAAGGGAGGGGCTGGGCTCTCTCACAGCATAGATAGAAAGGGCGTTCATGGTAAATTTACCAACGCCCATTCTCCATGCTGCAGCGAGAGCCCAGGATGGGACATACCAAAGCTTGCATGTCCGTGGGCAGGTCCTCGTCCGGCCAATCACTCCGACTGTGGAACTACTCGTTGAAGCACTCGTCTGCCGAAGGCCGCTGTTGCCGAGGTGTAGGCATCAAGACGATAGTGTCTGATGAAAGGAGACAGGAATGTCCACATGGCCGCTCTGCAAATCTCTTCCAAGGATGCCTGGGTAGCCCGGGCTGCTGAAGTGGCCGCACTTCTGGTAGAGTGTGCCGTGAACCCTCGGGGAACTGGAAGAGGTGCTGCTTGGTAGGCCTGTGCAATACACTTCCTGACCCACCTGCTAATAGTTGGGGAAGAGGCCTCGTTTCCCAAGTGAGGAGGGGAAAAGGCATTTGTCATCACATATAAAGTCCTTCATGGCTTGGGTCCGGGGTACTTGCAGGAGCGTCTCCTGCCAGCGTCAACCTCCAATCACCCTGCACGCTCCCACAGGCAGGGCCTCCTGGGGGTGCCGTCGACCAGACACTGTTGGTTGGTGGCGCCCTGGGGTAGGGCCTTCTGTGTGGGAGCACCCACCCTGTGGAATCAGCTCCCCTTGGAGCTCCGGTTGGCCCCAGACCTCCGTTCCTTTCGCCACGACCTAAAGACTTGGTTGTTTCAACAGGCCATCCTGGACTGAATGGGGTGGGGGTGGGGTTTTTTATTAATTCTTAGTTTTAATTGGGTTTTAAATTTTATTGGGCTTAGTTTAGTTTAATTCTATTTTAATATTTGTATTCTTGTTTTTTATTGTAAGCCACCCTGAGTCCCTCGGGAGAGAGGGCGGCCTATAAGTCCAATAAAATAAAATAAATAAATAAAAGGAAACAAACATGGCTTCTGTCTTCCGAAAGGAGGAAGTGCGCTTAATGTAAATTCTAAGGGCCCTTCTGACATCTAGAGTGTGCCACTTGCGCTCTAAATCATGGTGTGGAAGGGGACAGAAGTCCGGTAACACAATATCTTGGGACCAATGGAACCAGATGTTAACCATAGGGATAAACGAGGTATCCAAACAGAGGACAACCCTATCATCATGAAAGGAGCAGAGATCCTGCCTGATGGAGACAGCTGCAAGCTCTGACACTCATCTGGCCGAGGTGATAGAAATGAGGAACACTACCTTTAGGGTTAGAAATTGGAGAGATACTGTTCTAAGGGGTTCAAAGGGGGGGCTTTGTGAGGGCGTTGAGGACCAGATGAAGGTCCCAGGCAGGATACCTGTGTACCACAGGTGGGTGAAGGTTAGAAGCTCCTGTTAAAAATCTCTGACCAAAGGAGAGGAGGTCGCCCTCCCGAAGGCTCTCTAAAATAGAATGCAATGTCTGCATTTTGAATCGCCTGTATTTGACAAATTGGTTGAGAAATTTTAGATCGAGGATGGCTCACCCCTCCCCCCCGAGGCTTTGGGAACAACAAAAAGGTGAGAGTAAAAACCACGTCCCTGTTGTGAGACTGGAACTGGCTGAATAGCCCTGATGTCTAGTAGATGTTGAATGGCGGAATTCATGAGGACTTTCTTTGAAGTGTCCCTTGAAACGGGACAAATCAAAAAAATTTCTGGGGGTGACGACAAAAATTCTAATTGCAATCCTGACCTAACAGTGTTAAGTACCCAGGCGTCCATCGTTGACTCCTCCTATTTGGAGGCAAGGAAGGCTAAACGACCCCCTATGGGTGGGGAGAACAAGGAATTACTTAGAGCAATGGAAGGCACGATCCCCTTTACCAGCAGAAGATTGCTGTCTGCCAGGTGGTTCTGCCCATTGGTCCTGACGTTGGGAATACGACCTCTGTGGACGAGAAAAGCGAGAGGAGGTCTCTGGTTGAAAGGCAGATGGGCGATAGGGAGCTGGGCGATAGTTTTTTTAGCCGAGGAGGAAAGAATCTTCCATTTATCTCTGGTTTTGACGAGATAAGGCTCTAGAGACTCTCCAAAGAGCTTGTCGCCTGCACATGGAGCAGAAGCCAGCTTCCATTTGCATCGTGACTCCGCCTGCCAATTATGGAGCCACAGAAGCCTTCTAGCTGCCACCGAAGATGCCATGGCCCATGATGCAAATTTGGCAGAATTGAGGATGGCATCCGCAGTGAATTCTGCCGCTGCTATAATTTTGTTGAGGTCTTGATGAGACCGAAGGTAGGAGGCAGGCAATCGGTCCTGCAGTTGATACAGCCATCGTAAGGATGCTCTCGTGAAAAAGGATGCAGTGGTCGAAGCCCGAACAGCCCACGCAGCGGCTTGGTGGTTGCGTTTGAGGGTCTGTTTGGAACGCCTATCTTCTGCCTTGAGTACATCTTCTGGCTCGGTTGGCGTGCCAAAAGAGGAGAATGATGCCACAACTGGAGCATCTACCGATGGTACAGCAAGGGCGTTGTCTACGGCTGAGCTGACATTATAGAAACGCTTGTCTAGCATTGATGGACGAGGGCCTGCCGAAGGGGAAGCGCACTGCTCCTTGACCATGTCGAGGAACAAGATAGGGTAAGGCAAAACCTCCGTGTGTACTACAGGCTTGGAGAAGAGCAAGTCTCCTTGCCCTGAGGGTTTGCCTTTTGGTTCCGGAGCCACTTCCTCAGGTGACAGGTTGGCAATGACCAAGGCCTTGCTAAGTAAAGGCTTGACGAAGGGCGGTTTGAAGACCAATGCAGAGGATGGTGGGTCTGGATTAGGGTCTTCTTCCTCTGAAAGATTGCGATCACAGATTTTGCCCTCTTCCCACTCTGAACGAGAGGAGCAACTGTGTTCAGATGAGGAGGCACCCCCTTCTGTTTCATCCTCCTCCCATTCTGCCTGAGAAGCATGGACCCTGTGGACATCTTGCTGCAGTGGTGAGGAACCTATGGATTGAGGAAGGAGAAGGGCCTGGACCCTTTCCAGTGGCCGAAGAATCTGCTGAAAACCTTCAGCCAACCCCTTTCTGATGGCTAAGGAAACCACATTTTGGATGTCTGTGGACCTGTTGTCAAAGGAAGTTGAAGGCCTAAGGCCAGCTGCAGTGGGGGTGAAAGTGACTTCTGGCCTGGACATGGGTACCTGGACCCTAAAGGGAAGAGAGGGTGCATAAGGCCCTGATGCTGACTGGAAATAAGGCCCAGACCTACTGAGGTCTTGAGGGTCTAGTTGTTCCTCAAATGCCTCGGGAGACCAGGTCAGAGGAGATCCAAAGGCTCCAAGAACCTGGGGGACTCCTCTGGGCACCCTGGAGGGTACCAGGCTGGGCCTGTTGCAGTTGCCCCCTCATTTGTTGAACGGTCTTATTAAATTGCCTCTCTAGAGCAGCATGTCTGCGTTTCTCTGCCCTCAACTCAGCCTGAATTGTCTTCTTAGGGGCTAGGGCCTTTGCTCTGATTTTAGCAGCCACTTCTCTCTGAGCATTACATTTTCTGCACCTTTTCTTTTTAGGAGGTTGGAGAGTCTGCTCCACTGGAGGGGAAAGCTCTGCCTGGGCTCTGTCTTGATCCATTTTAAGCTAGCTATGCTCAAGCGTTGAAAGATAAACTCCCAATTGCTGAGAAGGGATAGCTGGGCCTGACCAGAAAATGACTGCCAGAACCCTTAAAATGGCCGCTCACCTCGTGGCAGAAGCCTTAAAATGGCCACTCATCTCATGGCAGAAGAAGCTGCAGTAAAGATGGCCGCTGCTCTGCGAAGGCTCCGAAGAAGAAACTTCGCTCCTTAAGCTATTTCAAGCCCCGAGTGATTGAAGCAGCCAGACAAGGAGGATCGCCACCCACGCGATCAGCTAGCTGGCTCTGCTAGCGGTTTGCTGATCAGATAAGGGATTGCGCAAACCGCGGCTATGGGGAAGGCTTCTAAGGCGCTTCCCTGCTTTGCCTGGCAGCGTGGTGAAACGTTGATCCAAACATTGCAGGAGAAACGGAGCCCCACTTCTCCTGAGGTTGCAGCTACCCAGGTCCCTGGGTAGCTGATTGAAGCAAAGGTAGCTTCTGTAAATTCGTTTGAAAATAATTCTTAGCACTTTCAGAGACACAGCTTGTGACTAAAGAAACTGAGTCAAAGCTGGGGCTACTCCCAGGGGGCTGGCTTTTATATCCTCAAAAACAGACCCCGCTTAATGACATCATAGGAAGGAGTCTACCCATCCTGGGTTCTTGCTGCAGCATGGAGGAGAATGTGTGGAGTAAAGCAACCAAGATGATAGAGCCTGGAATGTTTATCAGGGTAAGAGAAAAATACAGGGAGGCAATTTAGCTAGCTTCAGGTATCTAAAGGGCTGTCATGTAGAAGGAAGGGCAGAATTGTTCAGAGTTGTTCCAGAGGTCAAGAAGCAATATGTCTCAATCACAAGAAAGTAAATTTTGGGTGTGGAATCAGGACAAACTTCTAATGCTAAGAGTAGTTCATCCATGAAATTGATTCAGGAGACAGTAGATTCTTTTCCATCGGAAGTGTTTAATGCTGTATTCCATGGCTATACAATTCAATTTATGACTGTGTTGTGGAATACTAGTTGTTAATAGCAACACAATTCTCACTACTTTCTTCCAAGAACACAGAATAATTGGTTTCCAGTTCTAGGGAGAAAAAAAACATAAAATAATTATTCCTTAATGTCAGAACCATCTTTATTGGGTGCTTATGGGCTTCCTAAACTGCTTCTTGAACCACTGAAATGCTGTTTGCCTCTGAAGTTAAGCATAAACAGTGAGAACAAGTGGGTAAGGCTCTTGACTATCCATGGCATGACATGAAAACATTGGATTTTGATTTTGTGTGCATCTACAATACACAGCCTGACTTGTTCTTTAATTTCTAAGACAGAAGATCACCATCATTCATATTAAGCTCACATAATCAGCTTGCAGACAAGAGATTGCAGGAGCATATACACATTTTTTCACTAACCCAGACTTATGGTTTAACCTGACATGCTAACTGACCTTATAGAATGAGAAGGGCACTATATTACTATTGTGCATCAGTCATTACATTTTACTGGAGTCAGGAAGGAAATGCAAATCTCCAGAGTATTAAGTGCTCTACACAATGCTCTTTTCCTGAAAATGCTAAACGGACTATTATGTGATATTCACAAGCCCCAAAAAATTATAATAGATCTCTTTGGGGAACCCAACAGAATTTTTATACATCTACATTTATTCTAGCTGAAGCACTAAACTGCAAAAAAAAAAAGCTGTATGCTTGGGAGTAGCCAAAGCTAAAATAGGATTGGCTGTGTACCAAAAATAATTATATGATAATATGAATAATCCAAATTATATTAAACAACAAAACTTTCTAACTTTAAGCTCTCAGGAAAAAGTATACTATCATCTGTTCAATGAACATTAATCTTTTTCCTGTGGTCTAAAAGACATACATTGAAAAATCAAATAATACACTCTGAATATCATGAAAGCCATCTAAATGACTTTAATCACTATCTCATCCCAACCTATCCCACAGGATTGTTGTGCAGAAAATTGGAATTGTAATATTTTATTTGGACAAATATGATTAGACATAGAAATAACTGGTTTCCACTCAGTGTACTTGCAAACAGTACACTGAGGACCCAAGATTGTTGGGGGCAATTAGCTGACCTTGTAAAAATGCCGCTTAGTAATAAGCAGGCATATACAATGGAATGAAGGCTATTGCTGAGCACACTGGGTTGCATCCCAAAAATTGTAAGCCGCCCTGAGTCTCCGGAGAAGGGCAGCATATAAATGTAATTTAAAAAAAAAAACAGAGATGATAACAACAACTGGCTGACTGTGCAATCATCATCATCATCATCATGCTAATAAAAGAGGAAAGATGATAATAAAAAGGATAAATAATACTACAGCTTGATTATATGGCTTAATATACATACACATCAGACAGAAGTGCAAGAATTAGGTGTACACAGAGAAATGGCACTAGGGAAAAAACTCCCTGTTTCTAGTTGTCTTTCCATTCAATGCCCTATTGCACCGTCCCAAGGCAAGAAGTTGAAACAGATTATGTCCAGGATGTGAGGGGTCTGTAGATATCTTCTTAGCCCTCCTTCTGGTCTGTGCAATAGACAGGTCTTCTATGGAAGGCAAGATGGTTGCAATTGTTTTTTCTGAAATCTTGACTATCTGTTGGACTCTGTATCTGTCTTGTTTGATTACTGTACCAAATCAGAGTTGTAGAAGTACAAATTACAGACTCAATAATTCCTCTGTAAAACTGTATCAGCAGCTCCTGGGACAGTCTGAACTTCCTGAGTTGACTCAAGAAGAACTTTTTTTTTTGTTTTAACTTTTTAATTATGGTTCTGATGTTAAGTGTCCAAGTCCGGGCAGATTATAGAACCCAAAAACATGAAGAACTCTACTGCTGATACAATCCTGGAGAATATAGTTCTACATATATTAAGTATGTATAATAAAAGGGAATAAAATAGAAGGAGGAAATATTAGATATGTTCGCCACTCTGTTTATAAAAATGAAAAGGTAGGATTAAAAAACTTTAAATAATAAAAATATTTTTAAAATACAACATTTGTACAGGTAGCCCTCGACTTATGACAATTGAGCCCAACATTTCTGTTGCTACACGAGATATTTGTTAATTTTGCCCCATTTTACAACCTTTCTTGCCATAGTTGTCATGTGAATCACTGCAGTTGTTAAGTTAGTAACACAGTTATTAAGTCAATCTGGCTTCCCCATGACTTTCCTTGGCAGAAGGTCACAAAAGGGGACCCCATGATTCCAGGGCATTGCAACCATCACAAATCTGAATCAGTTGTCAAGTGTTCCAACATGCTGCAACAGTTGGAAGTATAGAAAAACGGTCATGTCACTTTTTTCAGTCCTCTTGTATTTTCGCACAGTCACTAAATGAACTGTTGTAAATCAAGGACTACCTATATTCTGAATTCCAAGTATAAACATTATTCTTCTAAACTACTTTTCCCTGATTTGACAAATGTCATAGTCATCATTAAATAATAGTATTTGCTACCTTGAGTCTATAAAGACGTTAGCCTCACCAAACTAACAAAAGTCTGTGTTAATTAAAGCAATGAACCTTCTGGAAAAAAAAATTATATTCAGAACAGAACATTAATTATTCTGTAGCTAAATTTCTTAAAGTGTTTCTGAGCCCAAAGAATTCAAACTAAATGGGTTAAACCAAGCCTATTCCAATCTAATGCCTCGTAGATGTGTTGGATTACAATTTATATAAATCTCAGATAGGTGGCTATTTGTGCCACCTAACAATTAGGCTGTTATACAATTTTTAAATTACTGAATGGGATGCAACTTTCAGTCAAATAATAGTCAAGTCTTCCTATTTCTCCTATCCTTTGAACAGATGACCAAGTATCGTGTAAGTACTATGTAAGCATGCCAGATCACAGTTGGGGAATGGTACAGCTATAAACTGAATATTGCATTGAGCAAGTGGAATCAGGGAATTAAGCAGAGAGCTAGCCAGCTCTCAAGAGCATTTGAAAAGTTAAAACTATTTTAATATGTAGTATGATTGAAATGTCTGCAATACTGAGAACCTTGGTTTGGAATAGGTTATAACAAATCTGAAAGAAATTAAGGAGTATGAATACACTTGTACAATATTTCCTGCACCCCACAAGTACTGAATATATCTTTGACAGTCAGTAAAGACTAAACAGTGAGACAGGCAACACATCAGACTTTATTAATACAGTCAAACATGAGTGATCATGAAGTTCAGCATCATCTGAAAGTCATATATTGCTCATCCATACCCTGGATTAGAAGGAGAGACAGATTCAATATTCCCCTAAATGTAAAGAACCATCAAGAGGACCTTTAAAAAATTATGCAGAAATGGTTAATTGAGGACAGCTAACCTAGTACACAAGAAAAATTGGAAGGAATTGCTATGTATACCACTTTGAATTTCTGGAAGAATATAAATACAAAAACCAACCTACTAAATTATTCCTTGTGTGGTATCATTATAAATCTGATAAACTGAAAGCAATGCATATTTATATTATTTAAAGAAGCACTGCTTCATTTCTATTTTCATATTCTATTTTCTGTGTTTTAGCCAGCTTTTATTATTTTTATTAATAAAATTATAATAAAGCAATTTGTTCTATTTTTAAACATAGGCAAAATCCAGAGTTTTTTAATCATGCATCTATTCTCTTCATTAAACTGATCCAATTAAGCCTTTTGTTGAGCACAAACTCAGCCCTCCAAATATCCTCTGGGCAAATGCTTTACATTCCAACTATAATAGAAACTCATCAAGTCAAACCTACAGTCCTTTGAAAAAGAAAGATCTGAGCAAAGTTTTTTTGCTTTAAAAAAAAATTGGGAGTATACCCTCCAGAAATATTTGGTTTTAATCAAATTCAAAACATCTTTATAGGAAAAATATTCTAAAGTATTTTAAAATTAATATACTATATTAATGCATTTAAACCAAGAGTTTGTTAGTATGTCAACAACGTCAGCATTAGTCACAAGTTTTAAACATGATTATATTGTCCCAAAAAGAGCATTCCTTGAATCCCAGCTATTACTGGATTTGTAGATAGCGGCTATATTAGGGAGCATATTTGTGCCAAAAATTACTACTCCTGAGTTAGCTGGACTTGGCAACAGGTATCCACACCTTGGTTACTAACTACCTTGTCTAGTGTCTGACTACTCATAAAATGCTTCTATATATTTTAATTGGTACAAAATATAGTGGGTAGACTATTGATCAGAACAAACTACATGATCTTGATTTTGAAAGATCTCCATGGGGTGTTAGTCACCTATTGGACACAATCTGAATTGCTGGGGATGAATTTTAAGCCCTAAATAGCTTAGGACATCATTATTTGAAAAACTTTTCTCCTACCATGTGCCTGTCCAGTTACTTAGATCAGCAGGAGAGGACCTTTTGAAACTGCATTTATTCCTCAAAGTTGATTATCTGGCAAAGAGAAGGCTTTTTTCCTACATGGCTATGAAATGCTCTCCCAGGGAGGTATAGTCATGTGAAAAAGAATACCTTATGCAAAAAAAACCTTTTAATAATTGTAAAACAGATCAATATTAACAAAAGCTGCAAGATGTGGCTCTTTACCCAGGTCTTCCTCATTGGAAATTAAAACACTTCACTCAATCACATTTGCCAACTTTTACCTTTATGTTTTATGATTTTATGGCACTTTTGTTTAATTGTTGTGACTTGGCCAGAGTCATTGGGAATCAGGCAATTTATGTTGTTGTTATTATTATTATTATTATTATTATTATTTCTTCATTCATATAATATGTAAAAATATTATATTATTATATAATAATTATTATGTAGCTGAAGAAAAGAACTATAAAAATCCTGTAAGAACCCCTAAATAATATATTTCATTTCCTTCTGTGGAAAAATTAAGTATCTTTGGTACTAATACTTAGTATTGTTCCTTTTGCCAGAACCAATCTCAAACAGGTGTCCCAAAGGTGCTTTTTCAAAAGGCAACTGGAGTTTATTTTTCTTGAAGGTATTTTCTCATCCAAGAAGCATCCTCAGTTCAGACTGAATGCTGGGGAATGGAAGGATTTATATTTCTTATAACTCTCTACCAGTCTCTGACATTAACTAGAAGGAATTTTTCCCATTTGTCCATGCAGAATCATTTCAGCTCTACAAAGTTTGAGGGATTTCTTGCTTATACAGCCCATTGCAAGTCACCCCATAACACCTGAATGGGATTTAGATATGGGTTTTCCAGGCATTCCTTGATGGATTGGTTGGAATACTTGGCTCACTGTCATGTTGAACTTTAATTTACAGTTGGACTCACATTATCCTCAAGCACTCTCTGGTACAATGAGGAATTCATAGTGGTTAGCTGCCCAGGCCCTGTTGCAGCAAAGCAGTCCCAAATTATAACAGTTCCATAACCTATTTTACAGTTGGCAACTCTATCCTTGGCTCATTTGTCTAGAGCACATTATTCCAGAAGTCCTGCTCATTTCCAACGTGTTATGAGCAAACTTTAGTCTTGTCTTGGTGTTCTTTCTGGGCAGCAAATATTTTCTCCTAGCCATCTTCCATATAGATCTGATTGGTGCAGCTTCTTTTGAATGCATGCACTTTGACATCAATAGTGGTGAGAGTTACTGTAGGCTATGTGATGAAATTCTAGGATTCTTAAAGACTTTTTCAGCATCTTGCATTCTGCTCTCAGGTTGAACTTGTTGGGGTGGCCTGACCAAGTTGGCAGTTGTCTGAAATCTTCACCACTTGTGGAAGATCCTCTACGGGAATGATTGATGGCTAATTGTTTGCCTATCTTTTTAAATCCCTTCCTCGGTTTGCAGGCATATATAGCCCTATTTCTGAAGGCTTCAGAATGATTTCTGAGCTTGGCAAGGTGATACCAAACACACTTCAACAACAAAGAGCAAATCAAACTAGATGTTTTAGGTTTCAATAAGATGGGTTCCTCTCAGATCTTGTCTAATGATGTTCTAATCACCTGTACCTGATCTGGGAAAACTGATTATAATTTTAGGTATTTGAGCTAATGATAAATGTTGAGGTGTATTTATTTTTCATACATGTGAAATCTGCATATATGTTTATTTAAATTAAGATAAATTGTGCATGATATTTGTTATATTATATCCCCATATATCAATACTGATGAAATATCTACATTATCAACATTTGAAATATATAGAAATATCTACCTATCTACATTTGAAATATATAGAAAAAGTCCAAAATTTCAGTGGGGTATACTAATTTTTTAACATGTTTTTGTTTGGTTCACTGGGCATCCGACTGTGTAATGATAGAGATATAAAGCTAGCACATATGGAATGTAGATTTTGAAGATTTCCCTCAACAGTTCGTTAGGGACGTGTACAATTTATTCCTACAAAAAGGACAAGCTAATTCAGAGAAATTCTCACTGACATTTCAACTTGAAAAAGAAATTTCAGCAGGTAGCAGCAACTGGCTTGGAAGATACAAAAAGTCAAGCTGAGCTGGTATCTGGCTAGGCATAATAGAAGAGCTACATTATGTTCATGGTGGCAAAAATGCATCTGGTGAAGTGAGCTGCGGTTCACAAAAGCTTATGCCTTTTCATAAAAGCTCTTAGCTGGAAAAAGTGCTACCCAACTCTTTCTGATTTCTTGGACAGAGACCACCTGGAAATGTCAAGCATGATAAATTATAGTGGAAAGTTTTTTTAAAAACCCAAAAGGTGATGATGGCAAATATTTTCTGCATTATTGTCAAAAAAATTATAAAGACTTGTCCGGGGGTGGGATTCAAAATTTTTAACAACCGGTTCTGTGGGCATGGCTTAGTTGGTGGGCATGGCTTGGTGGTGATGTGACTGGGTGCACATGGCTTGGTGGTCATGAATGCAGCCGCGCGGGCTGTGATGGGGGTATCCCGATACTCCCATGTTACACCCCTCCTGCGCGGCTTGCATTGGTTGCCGGTTGCCTCCTGGGTCGCCTTCAAGGTATTAGTTACAACTTATAAAGCCCTAAATGGCTTGGGTCCAGGGTACTTGCGGGATCGCCTCCTGCCAGCATCACTCTCCGATCGCCCTGTTCGCTCTCATAGGAGGGGCCTCCTTGGGGTGCCGTCAGTCAGACATTGTAGGCTGGCGGTCCCCAGGGCTAGGGCCTTCTCTGTGGGAGCACCTGCCCTTTGGAATCAGCTCCCCGTGGATCTCCGTTTGGCCCCTGACCTCCGCTCCTTCCGCCGGGACCTGAAGACTTGGTTGTTCCAACGGGCCGGCCTCGAATGACCTGGGGGGTTGGGTTTTATTTTAACTTTATTTGGCTTGTTTACTTGTTTAATTCTGTTTTACTGTAAATTTTTCTCTGTTTTAATGTTCGCCGCCCTGAGTCCTTAGGGAATAGGGCAGCATACAAGTCGAATAAATAAATAAATAAATAAATAAATAAATAAATAAATAAATAAATAAATGTTATTGGCTGGTCATGGCCAACTCAACATCACTCACATCGAGGCACGCATCTCCTTGCCTGGCCTCTTGTGACTGTGGGGATGCTGCAACAGTCATAAGTGAAAAACAGTCATAAGTCACTTTTTTCAGTGCCATTGTAACTTTGAATGGTTTCTCCACACAAGCAAAGTACCAGCAAAGGAGGGGGGAAAAAACTCCAGAGAAGTTCCAGAGACAGGAAGTCTAGTCCCGCCAAGAATGTAATAAGGGTTAACAGAGAGGCAGTTTCTGTAAGCAACACCAGAATGTTTCCTTCCTGCCTTTCCTTACAGGATTAGGCCAGTAATTTCTTCTAACAACCGGTTCTCTGAACTGTTTAGAACGTTAACAACCCGTTCTAGCGAATAGGTGCGAACTGGTAGAATCCCACTCCTGGACATGTCCCCGTAGAAACCAGGACTCAACTTACTTCTCTCAGGAATTAAAAAGAAAAACACATTCTTCTTTTATCATTCTTTCCTAACCACATTTCCAAGCAAAGTAAAGGAAGAATGCTCTCCTCCACAAAGTTATGTCTAAATACTATAAGGATGAAAATAATCAATATAGTTAAATATGAAATGCCAGCAAAATCTGAAAATAATTTATGTTGGAGTATTATATGAAGGAAGATGGTGATATAAACCAAACAAAAAATGCAATCAATTTACAATGCCCCATTTCCAGGATCAGCAATCAAGACATTGCAAGGTTCTGAAAACAGCATAGTTGATGTATCTTTTGCGTCGATTCGGAGACATAATCAACATGAAAACTGGAAAGCACAGCATTCTTCTTTTCTCAAACATGTAGGTAAAAAAATGTAGCTTGGCAAAGTTTCAAGGATTTGGAATGGGGCAGGGAAGAGAAAAGAGAGAATTGCTCCATTTTTGCAATTTTCACGTCAAGAGTATAATAACCTGGCCAATGGCAATCATGAAATATTTACTCAGTCTTATCCTCATGGAGAGCAAGTTCACTGCAACCCAGCATATCTGGAAGACATGAAACTAGAAAAAGACCATGTTGCATTCAGACAGAGGAATCTATGCCCACTTGTTTTCTTTAAAACTCATTTTCTCTTAATTCAACACAGACAATTCCTTCCTTTACAAAATAAGCCACGGCCATCTATGTAAAGTTTTAAAGTGAGAAGGGGAGGAGTATGTGGAAAGCAATGGGGGGGTTTGAACAGTTTAAATTTAAAACAGTTCAAAAAAAAGCACAAAATAAGCATGAGAATGTTGAGTATTGTAACTAGTTATCAGATTTCTCCAACTGCCAGACAAGATTCAGCATCTTAATGCTTAATCCTATTTTCCAATAGGAAAATGTGGACATTTTGAACTGAAATTTACACTGAATTATAATCTGAATTTTTTTTTTATAAAATGATGTATTATTGATATTTAACACCTGAAAAATTGTCAAAGATGTATACCGGAATGTCAAACAAATGTTGGAAATGTAACCAATGTGAGAGTATCTTTTACCATTTATGGTGGACCTGCAAAGTGCTAAGAATTATTGGGATTAGGTAGGTTTGCTGATCCAGATTCTTAAAGTTGATGTACATTTTTCCTCTTATGGTTGATGGATAAACAGAATGAAAGTAAATACCAGACTTTGTTCTTATATATGACAAATGCTGCAAGGCTTCTATATAAACAAAGGCAGTAGGATATGCAAATTCTCACAAATGGATCGTGGAACTGGTGAAGAAAGCAAAACTGACTATTTTGATTAAAGATAACATTTTGACTGCTTTTTTCCCCTGCATGGAAACCCCTTTTTGGATTTTCAGTTCGATAAAGATAAAAATGAAGTTCTGACTTTGAGATTTGAGGATTAGATATTAGATTTTGATTATAGCAATATTGTATACTGTACATTAATAGATATACATTTTATGTCATTTTATAGTTTTATACATTAGATATGTGTAGTTGTGAAGCTGTTATGATTATGGTTTATCTCTTTTTTTAGATTATATCTCCATTTTGTATCTGGTTTTGTTAAAGTAAAATAATAGAACGTTAATATCTTATAACTGTATCCATGTTGAAGATAACTAGAAGTACCTTTTTGTTATTGTTTTATGTCACTTTTTAAATTTTTCCTGTTGTTCCTTGTTCCTACTTTGCCCTTTTTGTTGTAATTTTGCATTTTAACTGTCTATCGTTGATATTTAATAAAATTTGGCATATAAGAAAGATTCAGTATCTTAGTGCAGAGATGCATGATTTCCTGTGGGAACATGCTCAAAATTCACTCCCACTTTGTCTTAGTTAGTCCACAATGCGCTTGCACATGAAAAAGAGAAGCAAAACCAGAATGAGTAGACAGGTAATTGTATCTTGCCATCTGCCAAAAACTTCTGCCACGTTATTGCTTCTAAATTAATTATTATCTTTGGTCACTCCTGATCAGTAGGTATTATCTGCAATAATATTTAGCAAATCAAAAGAGCTTTGAGAAGAATTTTGTTCATTAAAGTTTTCATTTATAATTGAATCTTCTTAAAGGGGGAATGCCCCCTCAACCTAGGTCAAACTAGTTGTCTCTTTATTCAGCAAACAACCAAGCTGACAGAGAGCACGAAGAACTCCAGAGCTCTTTATTATCCTTTCAAAGGGATAGGCAAAAACATTATTTATTCAAGTATGCTTTCAGGATGTAAGTACTTTTGAACTTCTGAGCTTCACGGGAGCTCTATTTTGGAAAAAAAATTGTCTGCTCTTTTAAAATATTCCTTCTGCTTATTATTTTGAATATTTTTCTTTTCTGAAAAAGCAAAGCATATGTTCAGTAAATAAAATAAATTTAAAATTTATGAAGAAAAACATTTCAGGAAGAAAAATTATTTTGCTGGTCTTAAAGATGAGCTCAATTTATTATCGGCATCTAGTCAGAATAACAGAATAACAGAGTAGGAAGGGATCTTGGAGATCTCCTAGTCAACCCCGCGCCCCCCCCCCTCTCAAGCAGGAGACTACTATGGTATTTCAGACAAATGGTTGTCCAATCTCATCTTAAAAACCTCCAATATTGGTGCACAACTTCTGGATGCATTTCAACATATAAACAAGAATAAAGTAATAAAATAATAACATACAATAAAATATAAATAAATGAATAAATATAGTCATTCCAGAATCAGTCATCTACAGCTCCACAAACACTTAGTGTTCAGCTTAGAAAAATATTATTAGAAATAAGCAGTAAATACATTAAAATTGTTCTGAAATACAAGAAATTTAATGTTCTTAATAATAAACTTCAAGTTTTGAGTAATATGAAACAAAGGGAAAGTAATCAAAACATTTCCAAGGAGAAATATATGTTAAGCCACATCAGGAACTAAAATAACATATATTTTGAAGTTAGAATAAAAAAAGAACTAAATGGATCAGCTCTTTCTAAGGGGTTTTCTATTTAAGATACAAGGAAAAAAACCTTCAAAATTGATTGCCTTTACACAAATGCATGCACAACATATATTCCTAGTGAATGTTTCCAAATGGTCTTTCCTGATCAGATGTGTATGTAACATGGATGTATTTACAAAAATGGATGGAGACGACGAATCATTTCCTTCCCACTGCATAATGTTAAGTCCTTCAATTCCAGCCTACTTCACAGATTCTCTGCTTTTTGAATCCCACTTTTTCACTGCTTTTTTTCTACTCAATCCCAGTCCTGGTTTACTTATTTCATATTCCCTTACTGCAATGACTCTTACTGGGATACCGTTTATTTACATGCAAGTATCTGATTTTATTGGTGCCACAATCTTAATTTCCGGGTAGTAAAGCTTCAGTAGAAATATCTCTTAGTAGCACAATCTACAATTTTTAGCAGTAAATGTTCAAATGCTTTTTTGTACATTTCTATCCTAATGCACAGAAATACAGTTACTAGGACAAAGCATGTTAAACACCCAAAATTTCAGTTTCACAAATGTCTGTGAATCCTAACAAATGCATCAAAATGTGTGGGTCTCAGAATCTGAATATAAGAATTTAACAAACTAAATTCAGTAGCATTTTTTTCTCTAAATAACTTCCAAAATTTAATCTGGCCTTGGAGAAAGTCTACTTGTTAAATAATAGGACAGTCCTCATTAGAATATTTCTCATGCTTCCTCTATTTTGCCTGGATCCAAATATCATCTTTGAGATTATGTAATAACTTGCTGAACAAACCACAGTGGCCTGCTTCAAAAAAGCTTCATGTACTGTATATTCATACATTACCTTTCAGTGCATTTTTGACATCTAGAACAAACAATTAAACCAATGAGCAAACTTGAACATGTTAATTAAAGGTCATATATGCAAGAAAATTATCAGTTAAATATTAACTCTCAATCATGTAATGACTGAGGGTTAATTTTTAACTGTTGTCTGTGTGCACAAGATAAATTAAATTATACAGGGATGGAAATATCTTTAGTGATTAAAAGTTCCTATAATGTTTTTGTATTTAGAAATTTACCTGTAATTTCACTCATGTCCCTGCATAAATATTGCACAATTTTGATCTCTTTTTTTGGAACTTAATCTTCTGATTTAAGAATAAGAGAATGAAAGTAAAGAAAATGATCAATGTTCAGTTTGTTAAATAGCACTAAAAATTAAGGTTTCAGTCAATTCTCCTTTTTTGATTTGTTAATCTTATCAGAACTGAAATCACAATTTTATTAAAAGGTGTCAGCTTTTTCAGATTTCCAGAGGAAAAAATGCCTCAGTAATCCCTTTATATCTCCACTGCCCAATGACAGAATTCTTCTTTGCCTTCCAGCTCCTCCCAAAATTGCATTCTATATTTCGCAGTGGGAGACAATGAAGAAAACTTCCTGCAATGAACAAAGTTCATTAGTTCTCACAATGACAAAGCTCATAATCTGGTTCAAACTGCAGCTAAATGTACTTTGCCCTCTATTCTGCAGAGCAGAAATAGGTGGAGCACAGAATGACTGTGGGGACAGGAAAGAGAAAAATGTTTCATAGCTAGTTGCATCATCATACTACCTTGCACAAGCTTGAACAAGTCTAGGGTTTTTTTAAATATGGCATGAGACACAATACAGTTCTTGATACTATTCTCAGAAAGGAAGAGTAAATGTGCTTTAAAATCCCATGTGGCTTCACAGAGAGCTGAGTTACCGGCAGACAATACTATATATTTTACAGTATGTATATTATTACAAGTTTTGAAAGATAAAATAAAAAACTAGAATTTATCAAAAGAACAGAAATATAATTCCCATACTTTTATATTTTATATACTTATCTTCATTTTGGTAGAGAAAAAGTATTTTTGTACTGTATTTGTATTGTACACAACTGTAGAAGTTCAGCAAAGGTTAGCTGCAAAGCTGAGCTTTAGAATAAATGCCACTGATTTTTATTTTATTTAGCATTAACACGCTGCTAGGAAATGTCCAAAATAAAGACAAAATTATATTAAATTAGTGGGAAGTGGGAAGAGAAAATTAAAAGGACTCTTTCCAACAAAACTTTGACCAAATTACTTTCACTAAGAGGAATATTTTAATACATTCTTTCTGGATTCCACCATCTCTTTCAAATCACAGTGAGTAACTGTTATTCATCTTCCTAGCAGACCAATAAATATTATTCACATATTACAATGTAGGACAGGACAGCAACTGTTAAGCTAAAATGCAGTCTTCTGGGTAGGATACAAACTCTTTTGTTCTGGATGGTTAACAATTCTATGTTTTACTTGGAGGGTCATAAGCTATTAAACCTCTTCTGGAGGAAGTATTTTCTGATGCTTTCAGTAAGTGAATTACGAAAAGCACATTCAATTTAGGCAAACAAAAGAACCATCAGAAGAATCATGACCTAAATGAAACAAGTATAATTAACAAGCAACTCCCCCCTATATCTATTTCAGTGATGGGATGCTTAAATACAGGTAGTCCTTAGCTGGCTTAAAACAGCTTTAGTGACCAAAATTACAACGGCACTGAAAAAAGTGATTTATGACAGACTGTTTTCACACTTACAACAGTTGCAGCATCTCAATTGTCACATGATCAAAATTCATACACTTGGCAACTGACTCATATTTATGATGGTTGCAGTGTCCTGGAGTCATATGAACCCCTTTTGCAACCTTCTGACAAGCGAAGTCAATGGGGAAGCCAGATTCACTTCACAGTCATGTTACCGGTACTAACTTAACAACTGCAGTGATTCACTTAACAACTGCTGCAAGAAAGAGGTAAAATAAAATAGGGCAAAGCCCATTAACAACTGTCTTGCTTAGCAACAGATTTTGGGCTCAACTGTGGTCTAAATTGAGAACTACCTGTTTCTGTGTTTCTAGCAAGAAGCATGCAACAGAAAGCTTCAGACATGTTCAATGAATATATGCAGTAGAAATGAGTGTGTGTGTGTGTGTGCACTTCTGTATATAAGAGTAATTGTCCCAAGAGATTTGAACTACTACACTAGCAATCCCAGCATCCTGCTAATAATGAGGGCTACCTGGAATTGCAGTTTGGGAACAGCAGGCTGGCCACGGGTTCTTCCATATCTTGGGGGGTGGTGGAAAAAATATGGGAGTGGGGTTGAAACAGACTACACAATCCTCATAAGAATCAAAGTCTTGCTGACTGTTCTTACCAACTCATATTAATCAATGATCCCATTTAACAATTTAGCTAATAAAATATTGCAATCAAGACAAACACTAACCTATTATAAAGAATTAGTACCATGCTTCAATGGTTATTTTGTACGCATTCTTCAAATAAATGCTTCTCTCAGCACTTGATTTGATAAAAAGACGACTACACTAAGCTCAAATTGCTATAAGCGAGACTTACACCTTGTTCCTATGCAGTATCAGACATTTTCATGTCCACATCCAAGAATCTACTGGTCTGGACACATCTTACATATAAAAGCTCTGTCAAGACTATTTTCAGAGCTTTTTAGAATCTACCTCTATTCCATGTGAGATTTTGCCCCTTGACCCTTACATTACAAAATATTTACAAAATATTTCTGGATATTAAAAAGTAGACACTATTTGGATTAAAAGGCTGAAATGTCACAGTGGTTTGCACAGTAACTTTAAACAATTCTTTAATATTTTTATAATTCAAGTAAATATATTTGAATTAAAAAGTTACTCTGAGTAAGATGGGCAGACAATAAATTTTACAAATAAATAAAGATCCTGCTATAGAAAATCAAAATCCTCCTAAGTTTTCATCCTATTATTAGGCTAAACTTTTCAGCAGATCCAAAATACCACTCAGAAGCCAGAAATCTCATGCATTCTTCATATGGAATTTCCTGCCATTAATCTTTGCAAAGTTTAGAGCACAACCCATCCACATATTTAAGAATAAGCATTACAAAATTATATTCAGAAAACATATAGACAATTTGTATAACACTATATGGTAGTCAAAAATTAGGAGGAGGTTGGTAATACCTTTTCCATCTAATGTGATTAAAAGAAGTATGCTTTTGTAAGCTATAGCTCACCATCAAATGCATGGAATAGTGAACTCTTACATTTGCCTTTCCATACATCTGACTCAAAAGAGCCATGAATCAATATGCACTGGTGCTATATTTCATAACAATAACAAATACCAACAAAATAATTTAAATATTGAGAGGAGAGTTTATTTATTAAATTTATTCACCACCGATCACACTGTCAGGCAGCAATCAATTACATTAGCGCAATCTCAGTTCCAAACTCAGGTTAGTTGCCTTTGTGACTTGAAAATCTTGCATCTTTTACATAGGCATTTCAGAGATTCTGTCTAAACTTCATTTTCTGAATAGATGTGGGGTGGGGTAGAGGAAAGGAGACAAAGAACATTATTGTAAACTTTGTTTATTTAGGTAACAGGACTACACAATCTGGTATTCAGCTGCAAACCTAAACAGATACTTAATTTGTGGTTCCATTGAACTCTATTGTACAAACAAAAAAAATAGATTTAGGACTGCTTCATTTGCTATTCTACTAACATAAAACTCTTCCCTTAATTCAGTAACATTTGAGGCAGTTTCTTCTAAGGATATGCAAGCAAACAAACCCTTAGAACATTCTCAGCAAACAATCATTAAATATCAGAGAACCAATTTTATTATGCTGAATTATGCTGATTAAGACAAATATTATATGAGTCTCATCATAGGCAGGATTAAAGAGATGCACTATTATAAAAACAGTTACACTCAGAATATATAATGGATATGGTCCTTTGCTTCCCATGTGCCTTTAAAGAACATATGCAATATTAAGAAAAAGACAAATGGTGCTGGTGCACTGAAAATGGAGTTTTCCTTTGTATACTGCAGTGCTAAATGTTGTCAATAAACCAAAATAATAAAAAAGGGGAGAATTGCACTAAAATGGCAAAATTATTCTGCTTAAGCCATTACTTTTCTCTATTTCACAGTCATCTCCAAACAATGTGCCTTTACTGACACTATCCTTAGGTCAGAAAACACTGAATAATATCTGTGTGCATGTGTTGTACACATTAGTACATTTTAAAAAAAGGAATTATTAAAATATATTAAAATACTATTCTATTCCCTCACTTTTACTATATTGACATTAAATCCTAATGGGTTGAACAAACTTAGCATATTTCATCCATATCAGAGGGAGACTTGTCAAAGAATGTCTTAGAATTGTAGTAACATTCAATCTATTTCATTATCTGATTTTGTCTGAACAACCCTCACGCTGTTCAGGCATTCTGTGTAACAGTTCAAGAAACAATGAACCACAGCATTAAAGAAAATCAATCTCAACCCAATGCACTGCTAGAATCATTCCAAACTATGAATTTTAAAAGAAAGCACTTCAAACACAATAATCATTGATCAGTTTAGGATTCTAAAATCAAGCTGACACAATACTCAGAGTAAGGGGTCATAGTTCAATAGCAAAGGATATCTTAGTTTCCATTCCTGTCATTTCCAAGAAGGCTATGAAAAACCCTATCTCCCTATCTGAAGCTTTTGAGGTCAGTTTTCATTTAACATAATGTAGTCAATATTAACTACTATACAGAGATTAACGATCTGACTGTGTAAACCAGTTTCATAAAAGCTCTAACCTTGCACATACAAAATTAAAATTCTTGCTTCACAAAGAACACAAACCAGTTTGTACTTGGACATCACAGAAAATCATGATCAGGTTTAGATGCTTCTGATTTTTTCTTTCATAGAAGAAATCAGGAAGAGCCTAACCAGAGGCTCATTCCAACTTATTCTATTAATACTACGTGAAAGTTCAATGTTGCTTCAACCAGCCCTTTGTTTCCTTATCTATAACCAACTAGAACGAATGCCTTAATAGTTTCTTTTTTAAACTTAACACCAAGTGTTGGGTTAAATATCCTCATATGCTGAATGACAGTTCTTGAATTTCCCAAAAAGCAGCTCAGACTTGGAAAGAGAAGTAGAAAGTGAAAGCACATGGGTTTTGTGCTGAATGGACTAGCATTTTTTTCAGTTGGCTATACAATACCCTTCTTCTTCCCCACCCATGCCACACTTAAATACGTCAACTTGGAAGCAAGGCTGATTCAATCCCAGTTACGGTATCTCCCGAACTGCAACTCAGATCCCTTCCCAAAGGTTGCCTCCCCTCCTTTTCCCCTTCCAGCTCAGTTTCCTGCACCCAATCCCTTGAGGCACGTTTTGACAGAGGTAAATCCCAACAGTCTTAGAAGCAGACTCTACTTTGGCCCCTTAATCTATACCTATACAAGGGGAATCATTAACTTTGATTAAAATCACGCACAAACATTAAAAATAAATAGGAAAGAGAGAAAGGTGATTCCTAGTAATTTCAGGGGAGAAAGGAATGCAAGCCCTCGTTATTCACCGCACCTTCACACGATTTCCACAGAAGCAAAAGACGGGGCCTTTTAGAGAGGTAGTAATAGGGAAGGGGCCGTTTCTCCCCATTTCTGGGGAAAAAGAAGCAAAAGAGTGCTCCAAAGACCCTGTACAAATTTAGGATACTACTGCAAGACTGTAAAGAGTTACTTACTCTCCCGATTCATTTCCTTCCTCCACAAAGGCCGTTCTCTTTCTGGGGAGCAGAAGTAGCGCCAGAGAAAAAAAACCCCACAGGTCGAGGGGGGGGGGCTTCGACGCCCCTTTCCCTGCCCTCACCGGCCCTCAAACAGGGCCTGCAGCGAAGGGGCAACCTGAGGAGGCTCCTCCACGCGGCCACCCTGAAACCCGCGGCCGGATGGCCCCGTCAGCCACTCCTCGCGTTCCCCTCCCAGGCCTAGCGGGCCCAGGAATCCAGAGCAGCGGCCCAGTGCCACGGAAGCAGCCCCGTTAAGCGCTCCCCCGTCCCCGCCCGGGCGCCGGCGCCGCTGCTTACGAAGCGGCTGCCTTCACAAGTCCCGAAAAAGGAATCAGAACAGGAGATGGCGCCCGCCCGCCCGGAGCGACGTACCTGAGGAGGGCAGGAGCCTGGCAGCCAGCTAAAAGGGGAAGAAAAGCTGGGATGAGGAGAAGGAGAGGCAGCGGCGGCAGCGAGGCCAGCAACGAGCAGGCGGCGACGGCTCCTCCTCACACGACGGGCCTTTCGAGGCGGAGAGGAGCCGGGAGGGAGGGGGAGAGGCGGTACCGACACGTCCGCGGCGTCGGCCCGACCCGGCCCTTCATACATCTAGGCAGTCATCCATCGCTTCCTCTCCCCGCCCCGCCGCCTATTAAAGGGGCGACCGACTATCGCCCTCCCTCCCTTCCTGGAGGAAAACCGGCGGCTGTTGGCTCTCTTATTCCCGCAGCCTGTGACTGACTAGAACAGCTCTCTTTGCGGAAGGGGATCTCTGTACGTCTTCAGCGACGCATATATCCTCCGATCTCCAGCCCAGATGTTAGCCATCTGTGGAGACCGTGAAGAAGAGGGTGCCTCTGAGAATATGCGAAGTGCCCGATTTCCATCGCTCGGCTTCTCCGCGCGATAGACACGAGGGGGAACGAAGATTTGTAGTGAATTGCATACCGTTGCCGTTGCAGCCTCCGCGCATGCTGTTAAAATTTACACGCATTTGTGTAATTATCGCGTGGGGATTTCTCATGCAATCTTTCTAATCCGCTGACTGTCAGTCAAACTAGCCAGCGGCGGTTTCTCCATGTGGTCAAATACTTATTTTTTCAGGGTCCCCATCGCATGGCGAGAATCCCGTCTTTGTATAGGGTAGCCGCATGACGAGCGCTTTTTTCAGATATTATATGAACACGTGGAAGTGGGAGTTTTTATTTATTCAATTTATATAGCCCCTCTGGCCCCATCTCACAGTTGTGACAGTGGGCGGTTTATAATTAAACAGGTGCATGAAATCCCACTTCCTCCATCAGAAATAAGGCCCAAATATAGCAGACTAGGGTGCACAAATAACCAAGCATTTTGCTTTTCAGAGTGGCTGTGCCCAAGCAAGACAAAAGGACAGTGGTGTTTTGTAACTGCTCCTATGCAGCTGGCATGCAAGAATATCATGCCTGGGCATAAGGAGAACACAATGCTACTGTTAACGAATAGCCATATCCAGTGGGTGTGTTCACAAAACAGTAAGCCCACAATCAGAGTTAACAAGTATGTATGTACATCATCACATCCTACACATTAACCAGGATTTGGGATTTATTATGTTGTCAACCCACAAAAGGCATAGTGCAAATTCTTCATATATTCTTACGATTCAGTTTCAATGTGTTTTTCAGAAAAAGATAAATGTCTACCTATCCATTTCCCACATATTCTGTATTATTTGTTAAACCTTTGTGTTCCATAAAATGACTGGTTCTTTCCTTGCTGGACAGTGTTTAGTATTACCAGAATTGGCTAAAACTGATTTATTGTACCTTTTCCTTATAGAGCATTGTTAAAAGTTTGTAGTCAATAAGCTCAAAAATCCTTGTTTCCAATTAAACTTGAGTTAACTTTAAATCCTATGAATCATCATTTTAGCCAGTCTATCCACTGCAGGATGAAGTCCTCTTCTACATGTTTCCAACCAATACTGTCCTGAGCTTAAATCCTATGCATATTTTACATTAAATGTTTTATATCTTGTAAATTACATGTTTTATGTCTTATAATTTTATTAGTTTAAATATTTGCCTATATTTAATCTGTACTTTGATGGGAGCCCACCACAATTCCAGTTTCATGTACTAAACCAAATTTTTAAAAACTTCCAAGAAGGAAATGGTAAATCATTTCTCTATTGTTGCCAGGAAAACAATATGAATTTCTTCAAGAGTAGTCACCAGGAGTGAAGCATAACTCAAGATAAATTTTACTTAAGCTATCTCAAGCAGGCTTTATCTTGAAGACAATATAAAAATAGAAGAAGTAGATATAAGTATTAATTTAGTTTTTATCTGGATCCCTAACCAGTATAACAAGATAAATTTATTCCCCCATATTCCCTGTGCTGATCCCTATCAGTAAGAAATGAACCTTCCTCTGTCTATCAAATAATTTCCTTTATTTCAGGCAATGTTAAGCCTAGAAGTACATCACAGTTTCGTTTTAATTATTTTTATTTAATTTATGTTTACTAGAGCTTTTCGTGAACTACATTAATCACAAATGTGTGATTAAATATCAATTTAGAAAAAGAGCTCCCCCTTCTGTCAGTATAGTGAATAAGTATGTATCTTAGTGTGCAAGATGAACAGAAAATAATTTTTGTGCTTTTTATCTGTGGACGTACTGGAGAATCCTATCTTCGTGATCAGTAATGCATTGGAATCAGCATTTTATTAGTGAAATTTACAAGAATCCTATTAGCTGGAAAAGAAAATTTAAGATGTCTGCTGTGGTACCATTGGTTTATGGATGGGAAATACAATTCAAAGGCTTTAAGTATCATCATTGTCAATTGTAAGGCTGATTGTTGTACTTGTCATTAGTTTGATCTTTACATTTAATTTTACTGCCCTTTTTCACTGGGTTCTTTCTTTTTCATAATGTCATCAGCCAGTCTATTTCACTATGTTCTTTCTGTATTGTAGTTTCCTGATCTGTAAATAATTGTTTCTCATGAGGACAATAAAATGTTCTTGGATTCCAATTTGTCTAACCACCTTCTATAGCTTGATGTGACTGGCATGAGCCTTTCAGGATAAATGAAACACATATTGATTTCTTTTTGGCTTTCTCAGTTACCTAGTATGCATCAACTATAACGTTTTGTAACACCTGAAACATCTGGCATCCCCTTTTCCATTTAGGGCTCTAATCTGCATTGGATGATCATAAGCATTATTTTGCTAGCACATTAAATTAATTTCTTTTGGTGCTTCCTTTGTGATTGGTAATGTCAATAACTATATGATGGGATGGCTCAATGGGAGGACTGTCAAATAACATAATTTTATACAGGTAGTCCTCGACTTACTACTGTGATTAAGCTCGGAATTACAGTTGTCAAAACTCCACAAGTTGTGCCAATACACTAAATGATCTCTGGCTGGACACCATCTAGTCATTTCACACAGAAGTAGTTTGCTAAGAAATCTCTAACCCCCTCCCCCACTCATGTTCCCGAAGCACTAGGAATGTATTGTATCTATAGGAATGTGGGGAGGGGGAGCATTTGCAAGCAAAATACTCCAAAAGTTCAGAATCTATCTGGATAAAAATTAGCCATGCAGAAATTAAGTAAAACCCATACATACAGCACTACATAATAACTGAACTTTTAGGCTCAGACTCACCTGTACATAGATCTTGGTGTTGATTGTGAATACTGGTATCACATTGATAAGAAATTTAATATATATTTCCAAAATAATAAACAGGTATAGGTTGATGCTCTTTTTCATAGAAAAGACAAGCGTCTTCCCTTTCATGAAAAATATGAATTGGAATATTTCTTCCTTAATTTACATATATAGGTTTCTCATATGAAAACACAGTATGTGCTTGAATTCTTCTATTGAATATGTTTTTTGAATTCTTTAGAATAAGTCTTATTCATTAGGCTCTGAAAGATATATTCATTAGCCACTTCTAATCAATTTTCAGACTAAAAGGTGCCACAGATAATTTTATCCTCTCATCCTCACAGAAATATGACTTTGTTATTCAACCTATCTCCCTGTCAAAATTGAAATTATTGATAGGAGACTCCTAAACTTGGAGCTCAAGCGTGCATCTGAAAATGCATGGACTTCTTCTTATTCACCATCTGTAACCATCAATATAGTCCTTGCAACTTGATTTCATTTCCCTGATACTGTATTCTGTATTGTCAATTTTAATAACTAGTTCAGAATCCACACAATCATTGGAATTGTAAAATATCTGATTCCTAGGCACAGATATTTCACTACCTATGGAATTTCAAGTTCTCCCACCCATCACAGCACAGAAGAAACTACATTACAAATATGTTGATGTACTGAAAATGGTAAATAGTTGGTGTACAAAAGAGAATAGCAATATCTTCTTCCATCACCTGTATTCTGCTGCGATTTCTTGTGTCTTCCATAGATTCCCATGTAGAGATTGATTAATACATTGTCTGGGTGCCCTGATAAATGAGCTCATCCCATATTTCATTTGCTGTCTCCTCTTTAAACTGTTCATGTAAGCCTTTTTCATTGCAGCTCCCATCCTGAACTAACAACTAAAAGTCAGCAACATGTTTGTACAGATCATTTACTCAGTTATAGGCAATGGATCTCACAGTTAGTAGATTGACAAGGCTGTCACATTAGTCCCTAAGAGTCTCACAAATGTGCTGTATACGTGGCTGTGTCTAAAATTTGGGCTGTTCCACAACTGAGAGGAGTTTTCCTTTTGGCAGTTCTCTCTGTTAAAGACTCAATTAAAAATCCTATCTAAAATCATATTTGGGAAGTCATTGGGGGTTAAGAAATACCTAAGTCATATTGAGCGAGATGGATAGTACATCTGCTTGGATGATCCCCATCATATTAACCAGGCAGGCAGCTGTTCAGTATCTGAGAACAGCTGCCATTGCTACAGCTCCTGGATCCTGGGCAGGATGGCAGCACAGGAACTATTAGTGAGGATAAATTGTGCTAGCTTGGTTGCTTCATCATCTGGCTTGCCATATGATTCTAATTCTGGAATCAAGTTTGGGATCTGACTTGTACTGAATGGATTTGTGGGTGGGTGTAGAACCATGCTTTCATCCTGGAGTTTTGAGTATTCTTTTTCCTCACATGAAGTTGAGAATAGGAGTAGCTGTTCTTAGTGTCAGGATTTCATGGAGAGCATGACAATAAATCTCTAACAACTTGACCAGCACTCAGGAGTTAGCAATAAAAGAGTCAGTAGCAGAGCTTGGGTAGGAAAGTTGCTTTTATAGCAGGTATAAAAAGCCAAAATATGAAAAGGAGCTACTACAAAATCTAGCAGTTTTCCTTCTCTCCATACAGTAATAACTGGCCCTAGTATTTTAATCTTTTAAATTAAATTAATCTTCCACTCATTTCTCATCTGTAGAAGTGGAAGACATCTGCATCAGATTTTGTTAATGACCCAGTCTGGTGTCAAATTATTTAATTTTCACTTTGGTAGTTTCAGCCCTCATTAATGTTGGAGCGTATACAAAGCCCTCAAAAATATGCATTGTCAGGCTCCAAGAACCAATAACAACTCAAGGAATTACTTCTGAGTAGTTTCTTTATTGTTCACCTACAGACAGAATCTTGCCAGACTAAAGCAACTATCTGGAAAAGTATAGCTATATTCCATGAACTGCTAAGGAAACACTATGTTTTTCCTCTTCTTGCCTAATAGACTTTCCAAGCTCTGCCCTCTGGGATACCACCCCTTCCTCCTGGTACTTCAGACTTCATTTCATCACAGTATAATGCTCAGGAATATATACAGCTCTTTTCAAATAATTAAAACATCATTTACAAGGACGATACAGATATGATGCTGAGTACACCTGCAAGCACATGCACGTATGAGTGAAGACAGCCAGGTTGCAATTTCCAAAGCATGAGTAATGGAATTCAAGATTGGTGGCTGAATACAATTAGAATAATGCAGAATGTGCTTAGTAAATATTTAAACATTGAATATATAATATTCCCTTGTTTAATGATATACAAATGTAGAGGGAATAGTTGTAATGATTTTACAGGTGAATTTATAGATAAATTATGAAAAACTATATGGGTCTATGCACCTTGGTAGACTGTTTACTACAGATCGGGAAATGGATGGAGAAATATTAAGATCTGCAAATGTTAATTGAAAGTTAGTGGATGTTATGGTCTGTTGTGATGAAGAAATTGGAGATAAATATGTCAAGAGAAATATAAAAATATAAGTTGAATACATGGGAATGGACTACTTAAGAAATCAAATTGAATCAAATCAAATGCTTATGACAGTCAATGACCACCATACTTAAGAAATCTGTATAGAAGCCTGAAAATAAGAAAAGATTAGTTTGCTGTGATATGTCTATGGCTATCAGATAGCAGGACTAGAGAAGAGCTATAGCAGATTTTTGCAACTCAGATTTGGCAGGTTTAATCTCCGATTAGTTTGCATCTTGCCTTTACTCGAAGGATCCAAAAGGGCTCATACCAAATCGGCCCCCATCTTAGCCTCACAAAAATCTGAGAAGGCATAGTGTAATTCAATATGAACACATGCAAAGTAATTATGAAAATGCTAGCAGGGAATTTCAGAACAGTACACTAGTCTGGAAGACCTACCTAGAAGACCGTAAGAAAGCACTTCCATATTGTTGCCAAGAAAATTATAGAGTCTTTATAGTTAGTGGAGATGAACTTTATCATAAGATATAGATATCCTGAAATTCCAGCAATACACCAAGAAATAGCTTATTGAAAGTCAGCTGTATATGCCATAGAATATTTTTAAATTTTCCCTGTTAGGAATCATAGTGAAGAGGACTGAAAATTGAATTAAACCAAGCAGCAATTTATCTATCTATCTATCTATCTATCTATCTATCTATCTATCTATCTATCCATCCATCCATCCATCCATCCATCCATCCACCTATATGGCATGACTATATTTTGTATGTTGTGGTTTTGTTCTAAAAAGTATGTAAACTTGCAAAGAGGCAGATAAAATGAATGTGCTAGGATCAAGGTCCTCAAGATATGTGGTCTTCTGACCTCATCAGAATGAATGAATTTGTGTGATTTACTTGTGGATATACAACTCATCAGTAGTAGCGTGCCAGCTAATAATTTAACATCAAATGGGTTCCTTCTCCCATTCCTTATCCCAGTAGTTCCTAAACGTTCTCAGTTCACACCACCCTTAGTATTGCTGTAATATTTTCATAGTCCCCCTAAGCTAACTAAATACCTAGCTGTGTTTCTTTCAAACATTGAAAATATCTGCCCAGTTTGACAACTGCAGCCTTATCCCTTTTCTCTAAAGAAAGTTGGAGCTCTCTTTTGCTGCCAGTTTGTCCAAGCAGACTGGTAGGAATACTCTCTAGTTTGTGCATACAAACCTGGATTACTGTCAGAACGCAAGCTTGCACACACAAAGCAAGATTGCTAAAGAAGATGTCACACGGACAGGAACAATGATGTCAACCCAGTGATGGGATTCAATTTTTTAAACTACCAGTTCTGTGGGCATGGCTTGGTGGGCATGGCAGGGGAAGGATACTGTAAAATGTCCAGTTTGAGGTGGTTTTTGCTGGTTCTACAGAACTGGTCAGAACCTGCTGAATACCACCTCTGCATCAACCCCTCTAGGTAGACCAGATGAGGACTCAACTCCACAGGAAAGCTACACCTACTTCCAAGGAGATTTGCTGTAACTACAGAATCTTGCAAGTCTGATTGGCTGAACCTTTTCCTATACCCTGCTGGACCCACGTCCTAATGTTACCTCATTGAAATCTCAACATGGGACCTCAGTGAATTGGTCACTGCAAGAACTCCACATCCTTAAAACTGTTATTTACTCCTGGGATTCTTGGCCATGAGGAAGGAGGGATGAAAAAGCAGGGCCTTCTGAGGATCCTCTGTATGGCCTGCTCCTCCACCTTCGTTTTCAGAGCCTATTATATCCTAGACACCCTTTCTATTCCTCAGACACCATTTCTCTCCCCCTTCCCCAGTTACGTTCCTCTATTTTTCCTTTCCTTTCTCACTCCCAATTTTGCAGGCCTGCTCTGCGTTGCATGTTCCTTTAAAAAAAACCAAGCCGAAACAAAACAAAAGTGATCCTTCCTTTCTTGCTTCACAACACAAGGTACTACTATAGATCAGCCACCTCAGCCTAGCCATCAAAGAAGGCCAACCTGGTGCAGGACAAGCTCTGATCCTGTTCTACCTCTATATATGTTGCCACCCCCTTTTCTAGGCATTGCTGCATGGCATAAAGCATTTGGTTTCCCGTTACAGCCTGCCCACTTGACTATATTGAACAAGCCCATTTCTTCATATCATGTGCGGGATTGAGCAGGCTTGCCATCAACAATCCAATTAGACAAGCTGCTTGCGGCTCTTCAGCTGCCTTGGCTCCAAACTGCATGGTCAAATACAGACCACCCAGAAACCAGCCTGCTAGAGCAAGGGTCTTCAAATTTGGCAAGTTTAAGACTTGTGGACTTCAACTCCCAGAATTCCTGAGCTAACATGAGTGGAGGAGGAATTCTGGGAGTTGAAGTCCACAAGTCTTAAAGCTGTCAAGTTTGAAGACCCATTGTGCTAGATCCAGTGATAATGGGTCCAGAGCTACTCATCTATGGAGAGAGACCAGGGAGTCAATCCCTAGATGGGAGTTCGTCTGAGCATCACTGAGGGAACACAGCCTGCTATCCTGCTGTACTCCATAGCAGAGAGGAAGCTCTAATAGCTGGTGGTGCTCCAAGCAGAGGTTCTTCTCTCTGTATTTCTTTTGAAAGGGTGCACGTAGCTCCTAACCCTTTGGGCTGGGGGCTGTCTTTTCCACAGACAGTGAGACCTAGTCCCAACCCTGCTGATCTGATCTGCTTACTGCCCGCATACTACACCAAATGAGGAGGGAGTGCACTGCATGCCACCATCCCGGAGTATCAGTCTTGCATGCATAAAACCTGAACTCTGTAAGAATTCAGTCTCGTTCCGTCTGGACAAGTCAGAATCCATCATGTTTAGGCAAGTAGAATTAAGTTCACGTAGGAATTTGACTGTGTGTTTCTCAACTGCACGCCTATTCTCCCTCTCAAAAATTTGTATATGATCCCTTGGCCTACAGTTTGAGAACTCCTAGGCTAGAGCATTATCTTACAAGGAAAAACTATTACAGGTAGTCCTTGACTTACAACAGTTCGCCTGGTGACCATTCGAAGTTACAGCGGCACTGAAAAAACGTGATTTATGACCAGTGGTGGGATTCCAAAAAATTTACTACCGATTCTGTGGGCATAGCTTGGTGGGCATGGTGTGGCTTGGTGGGCGTGGCATGACTTGGTGGGCATGGCAGGGGAAGGATACTGTAAAATTTCCATTCCTATCCCACTCCACTGCAAAATCTCCATTCCCTCCCTACCCCACTAACCTGCTTTCCAGCTCTATTCTCCTGTGCAAGGCAACAAAAGACCCAGCTGATCAGCTGGGACTCAGGAGGCAGAGAATAGATGGGGGCGGGACCAGTCAGAGGTGGTATTCCAAACTACTCCAAATTTCTCCAAACTACTCAAAACTTCCGCTGCTGGTTCTCCATAACTGGTCAGAACCTGCTGAATACCACCTCTGCTTATGACCATATTTGTCACTTGTGACCATTGCAACATCCCGCTGGTCATGTGATTTACATTCGTGCTTGACAACTGACTCACATTTATGACTGTTGCAGTGTCCCAGGGTCACGTGAGCACCTTTTTGTGACCTTCTGGCAAGCAAAGCCCATGGGGAAACCAGATTCACTTAGCAACCATGTTATCAATTTAACGACTGCAGTGATTCACTTTAACAAATGTGGCAAGAGAAGTCGTAAAACGAGGCAAAACTCACTTAACAAATTTCTCACTCAGCAACATAGATTTTGGGCTCAATTCGTAAGTGGAGGACGATCTGTATTTGGATGCTCTTTGTATCAACAGAAGGCAGACAAAAATGAAAGAACATACTATAGAAATGATCTGCTTATTTTTCTTGGGATCAATAAAACCAGTAAAGCTCTGCATTTTTCAACAGCTCCCAGCCCAGCCGAAGTAACCAAAGGGTTAGCAATATTTTTGCACTTAGAATATTTTGGCTGCCTTTACATAGCATGCAGGGGTGGGCTTCAAAAATTTTAGCAAGGAGTTCTCTGCCCAGGTGCTGGGTGGCCGTGGCCATGGTGGGTGTGGCCTAGTCTGCCCACTGCACCATGGCAGGGAGGGTGTTTTTGCCTTCCCCGGGCTCCGGAGCCTTTCCTCAAGCTTTCTGGAAGCTGAAAACGGGCCTGTTTCCGACCTTCCTGAACTTCTGGGAGGCCCATTTTTTGCCCTCCCTGAGCTTCTGCATGCACCCTGCACTTTACCTGCATCCAAAATGGGCCACAGGGGAGTCCTGGGGGGGAGCCAGGAGTGGGATTTGGGGGTTCTTTGAACTGTGCAGAATCTTAGCTAGGGGGTCTCCCGAACCCCTGCGGACCCCCAGCATTGGCATGCTAATCTGTTTCATTTATCCATGTTTTGCTAACAAATCCCAGTTGTGTGTCTCTGCACACTCAACTTACGAATATTTATTTGGTGATCGTTCAAAGTTACAAGGGCACTGAAAAAAGTGACTGATGACCATTTTCCACATTTACAATCATTGCAGCATGATCAGTTGTAGTCATAAGTCGAGGACTACAAGTAATCTTCAACTTATGACCACAATTGAGATCAGACTTTCTGTTGTTAAGCACTGAGGTTATTAAGTGAGTCATGCCTGGTTTTACAACCTCTGTGCCACGGTTAAGCGAATCACTGCAGTCATTAAGTGAATCATGTGGTTGTTAAACGACTCTGGCTTCCCCTAATGACTTTGCTTGGCAGAAATTGTCTGGGAAGGTCGGTGATCTCGTGAGCCCGGTATATTGCAACTATCATAAATACATGCTGGTTGCCAAGTGTCAAATTTTGATTATATGATTGTGGGAATGCTGCAATGGTTCTAAGTGTGACGATCTGTCGTAAGTAACGTTTTCAGTACAGTGTAACTTTGTATAAATGTTTGTAATTCAAAACTGACATGTTTGCAAAATATGGTTAACAAAATATAACAGGGCTGTCAAACTCTCGGCCTGCGGGCCGGATCCGTTATGCGCTGACCACACCCACACCCATTTTAGTGAAGGGGAAAAAAGTCCCAGTATGTCAAATGACATCCTGAACTATAATGACATACAATATAGTAGCCAAAATGAAGCAAATCACACAATGGCTTAATGTACTACCTAGCCTTTAGATCAGAGGTGGTATTCAGCAGGTTCTGACCAGTTCTGGAGAACCGGCAAATACCACCATCTATTCTCTGCCTGTCGAGTCCCAGCTAATCGGCTGGGTCTTCTTTGGTTGCTCTGCACAGGAGAACAGAGCTGGAAAGCAGGTCAATGGGGTGGGGAGGCAATGGAGATTTTGCAGTAACCTTCCCCTGCCATGCCCACCAAGCCATGCCTACCAAGCCACACCACACCCACCAAGCCACGCCCACAGAACTGATAGTAAAAAAAATTGAATACCACCACTGTTTTAGATACTGTATGAAGAGTAAATTGGGTTCCCATAATAAGAATAAGAATTTATATTAAACTTCTCCCCAAGATGTAAGAGAAGTAGCAATGACTGGGTGATACATCTAATTACAGCATGTAATTACAGCATGTAATGTACACATGCCCCATCTAACAACAAATTTTTCTTTAAAACCTAGTTCCTTTTGTAAGAAAGTATACTTAGGAATTCTGAAAAAAAAGGGATCAGGCTAGGTGTTAAGCAAAATACTGTAGATATTTTGGGGAGAGCAAAGGTCTGGCTAATTTTTCTGAAGAATAAAAATGTTTGCTCTGTTTGTTCTTTTATCTTGGTAATAAAATTAAACAACACAGAAAATAAAACAGGAGGAAATAAAAAGGAAATACCTGCATATTAGTTCTTCTTGGTGGAACTCTATGGGTTTTTTTTTGCTTTTATATATTTAAACAAATTAAATTTGGAAGTTCTCTTCCCGTTAGGTCCCTTTGCCAGCTTTATATATCTGTATTTGCTCATAGCTAATAACTACCATGGAAACAGTTTTCAACTCCATTGTTACCCACATTGACTCAGAAAACCCAATGACTCTAGTAAAATTTCTTGAGCTACTGTTGCTTTTGGTTTTATTGAGATCATTGGTTTTGTTCCCTAAATTTTATTCTGGAAAGAAAAAGAAAAAGAACAGTCGCCCAACGTGGGGCTCGAACCCACGACCCTGGGATTAAGAGTCCCATGCTCTACCGACTGAGCTAGCCGGGCTCTGTAGTTCCGCCTTCCTATAGTGGATATCACTCCGTTATTTTTTTCAATGAAGTGCGCGCACCTGCAAACCCCCGCAGTGATTCGGCGATCCTTCGTGAGCGCGCCCTCGATACTTTGTGCGATTGGCTCCACCTCCTCGGGCCCGTAGCCTACCGGAAGAAATCATTAGTCAAGGCGCTTGGAGGCGGCGTCCAATGGACGTGCGCGTTGTTGAAAAGCGAGTGAGACGCGCGAGTGGGTGACCGTCTGAAGGGGCGAAAAGAAAAAAAAAGAAAAGAGAGGAAAAGTCCGGGTAGGAGCTAAGAGAGTGGTTTGTTTTGAGGCTTCCTCCGCCATGAGCTCCATCGGCACCGGGGTAAGTGAGCCGGCGAAAGAAGGGGGGAAGGAAGCGCTGACCCTCGCCCCGGCGAAGGTTGGGGTGGGGTGTTCGAAGGTGGGAGGGGGAGAGGCGCTGGGGGGAGGGGAGGGCGAGGAGACGAACTGCTCTGCACATACGGGGTCTGCGAGGGAGCCACGCGCTTTCTATTACGTCACCAGCAGTTGCCTGGAGAACTGGGGGTTCTTGTGGCGGTGCTGAGTCACAGAAGAAAATCGAAAGCGGAAGGCGAGTCCAACCGGCGGAAGGGAGGCGCGAATCTTCCTGGAATAGAGTGGGCCTCGGCCGGGGAACTTTCGACAGCGCCCTCAAATGCTCCCAAGTCTTGGCATCCATTGCCTTTCCATTGACGGGGCCCTCGAACTACGGCTGGGGGAACCTGGCTGCCTTATTGAGGCCCCCTCTTTGGTTTGAGAGCTTCCCTGCCAAGTTGCTACCTAACGGGCGGTGTGGGCTGAGAATCTTGAAAGTGAAAGCCCCAGTCATGCATTCCGTAGTTCAGGGGTCCCCAAGCTTGGCCACTTTAAGACTTGTGGACTTCAACTCCCAGAAGGAGACTTCTGGGAGTTGAAGTCCACAAGTCTTAAAGTGGCCAAGTTTGGAGACCTCTGCCCTAGTTACTAGGGATGGGGAGTATCCAGTTCACGTGCGACTGTCCTTTTCTTACTAATTCGCTTGTCGTCTTTCAAAGTTAAAAAAGTTGACATTGTTTTACTTAAGGCCTTTAGTCTCATTTGCTATTAGTGACCAGCCAAGTGGCAGCTTTTGAAGACAGGATGGGTTGGTTGTATTTCCTAGGGTAGGGCTCCCTATCTGGGGAGGCAAAAATTCTGACAGGTGCCAAATGAGAGGAGAATAAGTCTTGTTTGCTACTACTGTTCAGCGGTTGAATAAATTTTGGTAGCATCATTCATGAGTATGAAATCTTTTTTCCAGAAAGCGCATTAATTATGATGCATCTGAGCAAGTAATTTATTCAGAATTGGAATAGATTAACAGTTGGAAGGCACCTTGGAAGTCTTCTAGTCCAACCCTCTGCTCAGGCAGGAATCCCTATGTCATTTCAGACAAATGGTTGTCCAATCTCTTCTTAAAAACTTCCACTGTTGGAGCATTCACAAATTTTGGAGGCAAGTTGTACTGATTGTTTTAACTGTCAGGAAATTTCTCCTTAGTTCTAGGTTGCTTCTCTCCTTGATTAGTTTCCATCCATTGCTTCTTGTTCTGCCTTCAGGTGCTTTGGAGAATAGCTTGAACTCCCTCTTCTTTGTGGCAGCCCCTGAGATAGCAATAGCACTTAGACTTATATACCACTTTATAGTGTTTTGCATCCCTCTAAGCAGTTTACAGAGTCAGCATATTGCCCCCAACAATTTGGACTCTCATTTTACCCACCTCGGAAAGATAGAAAGCTGAGTCAACCTTGAGCTTGGTGGGATTTGAACTGCCAAATTGTAGGCAGCTGGCTGCAGAAGTAGCTTGCAGTACTGCACTCTAGCCACTGCGCCACAGAGGCTCATAATAATAATAATATATATATATATATATATATATATATATATATATATTAATATTATAGATATTGGAACACTGCTAACATGTCACCCCCTAGCCCTTCTTTTCATCAGATGATACATACCCAATTTCTGCAACTGTTCTTTGTATGTTTATATTCAATTCAGCTTGAATTTATAAGATTCATGCTGTACCTTATGAGGATGGACAGGCAGGCAATAGCTATAGGTTTTTTTTCCCCACTAGTGCTGCATAGTAGCAAATGTTTAAGAAATCCTGCCTGTTTTCTGGAAGTTATAAACAGTCATAAAAAATAAGCCATTTATAATATCCTTCTCCATATAGTTGTCCATTTTTCAAATTCTCAGGTGCCATCATCAACAAATTTTCCAGTTTAATGATGGATGCAAACATGCTAGGCTAAAATATTCGGTGTCATTAGGCAAATTATGTGTGAATACAGTATGGTGTGTGCCAAATGTTAATCCATAGGTTTTTTTAACAAGTTAACCAATTGCAATCATGTTACATGTGATCTGCTCATAATTTGTATGTTTTGGTTTAGCTTGTTGCCTAATTGAAGGGAATTCAAGATGGTAATTGCTTTGAGTTATGCCATTTGGCAAATTTGAGGTCTTTTCTTTGCTAAAACATGGCATGTGACAGATGAAAATAGTGCAAATCTTCAGAGGTAAGGAGTTCCGAAGAGCAAGAGTTGGAATGCTAATACACTTTTACCCAGTCCATGAATCTCCTTGCCTCATGCAGAGTGGGAACTCCAAGTAGACAAATCTTACTATATTCTTACTGGCCAGGCAGATTCCATCTTGGGAAAAACAGTGATTCATGATAAAAGCTTTGTAAATCGTCACCAGCACTTTGAATTGACCTGGAAGCCTAACGGTAACCAGAGCAATAACTTTCCTAATGCTGTCATGTTGTTATGATGGAATTGTCCTGTGAGTAAACTTGCTACGACATATCGAACCAGCTGAAACTTCTGGATTGTCTCGAACTGCTGTCTGATTTTGAATACATTAATCAGTCAGATAAAGGTAGTTCTTGACTTACAATGGGTCAAAGTTATGACAGGCCTGCCTGGAGCTACTTATAACCCGGATTCAAAGTGTCAGTGGTCACATAATCAAACATTGGGAACTCAGCAACCGGGCTGCATTTACAACCATTTGTAACATCCTGTGATCACATGGCCATGTTTTACAATGGTTTTGCCAAAATCCAGCATTTACTTCCAGTTTTTAGCAAAGATGTACCCATGGCAAACCTTAACAATTACTGTTGTTCACTTAACAACCCTGGTGGCTGCCTTATGATGGTTGCAAAGCAGATTGTAAAATCAAATTGATCATCTGACTAAACGTTTATGACCCCCGTGACATGACTGTGAAGGGCAGATTCCATTATGGTCATAAGTCAAGGGTTACCTGTAGTGATCAGAGCATAATATATTATCAATCTTCTTGATCCAGGTAGCTCATTATATTCAAAACAGCCAAAGCTGGACAGAAATCTTTCACCTACTACTTAAGCAATAGGCACAAGTCTAGGAGGAACTTCATTGTGAACCAACCCTTTCAGGTAGAGTTCCACCCCATTCAGAATAACTACTAGGGCCAAAGTTGCTGATTTTTTGTTGACAAAAACCAACTTCATCTTGGAGGGATTCAGTCCAAGAATACTTTGTCCCATTCAGCCCATTTTGCTGATGGAGCCAAAGAATTCATTTAATTCTGTAAATCTTGATGCCTTTAATAATGGCGTAAAATGTGTAAAACACAGGCACAATGATTTCCCTTAACCTGTATTCTCTATATACTTATCAAAATTTTCAATAGTCTTAACTGGCTGGAAAGTTTGGGGATAATGAGGGGTGTTGGTTGAAAGCTTAATGTGATGGGTCAGTCGCCAAGGCACATGTGACCGGAACTACTTTTTGTGGCCTTCTATGCAACAACCATTAAGTGAATGCCACACTTAAGTGAACCCATTTGAGTGGGCATTGTTTTTGTTAGAAATCCACAAAAACTATTGCAAATTGCAGTTGTCACCACAGAACCCTGCAATAGGTCAGAAACCTGATCCTGACATGCATTTATGTGACCAGAGAGGTGATACAAATATTTACAATGACTGGGGGGTGTTTTATGGGCTGTGAAGCACCCATTTTATTTTATTATTTCATTTATTATTTAGACTTGTATGCTGCCTCATCTCCGAAGACTCGGGGCGGCTCACAACTAAAACCAGACCACAACAATAAATTAATTAAAACAATATTAAACAAGCACAAGTCTAAATTGTATTAAAACCCCAATATGCCGGATAAAATTTAAACCTCCCCCCCAGGAGATCAGCACAGCCCAGCCTGTTCGAATAGCCAAGTTTTCAGGTCATGGCAGAAGGTGCAAAGGTCAGGGGCCAGGCGGAGTCCCAGGGGTAGTTGATTCCATAGGGCGGCAACCACCACAGAGTAGGCCTGTCCCTGGGGTGCCGCTAACTGGCATTGACTCACCGACAGCACCCTGAGGAGCCCCTGTCTGTGTGCTCGTACAGGGCGATTGATACTCGATATCGGCAGGAGACGCTCCAGTAAATATCCGGACCCATGCCTTGTAGGAATGTTAATACTAGAACCTTGAATCTCACACGGAGGGCAACCGGCAGCCAATGCAGGTCGCGCAGGAGGGGTGTAACATGGGAGTATTGGGAGACCCCCATCACCACCCGCACAGCCGCATTCTGCACCAGCTGCAATCTCCGGATGACATGCAAGGGCAGTCCTAGATAGAGAGCGTTGCAGTAGTCGAGTCGGGAGGTCAAAAGTGCATAGGTGACTGTGCGCAGGGCATCTCGGTCCAGAAATGGGGGTAGCTGGTGGACCAGCCGGACCTGAGCAAAGCCCCCCTGGCCACGGCTCCCACCTGCTCCTCCAACTTGAGCTGTGAGTCCAGGACGACCCCCAGGTTCCGAGCCCTATCCATAGGGGGCAACAGCTCTCCCCCCATGACCAACGGTGGAATCTCCTGACTGGACCGAGATGCCGGTATGCACAGCCACTCAGTCTTGGCCGGGTTGAGTCGAAGCATGCTTCCATCCATCCAGGACCGTACCACATCCAAACAACGGGCTATCACGGAGAGGGCATCACTGACGTGGTTTGGGGTGGAGATGTACAGCTGGGTATCATCAGCATACTGATGATACCTCACCCCAAAACCACGGATGATCTCACCCAACGGCTTCACATAGATGTTGAACAAGAGGGGCAAGAGGACTGACCCCTGGGGGACCCCACAAGTGAGAGCCCTCGGAGTCGACCTCTGCCCCCCCCGCCAACACCGATTGCGAGCACCCCGATAGGAGAACCACTGCAAGACAGTGCCCCCCACTCCCAATCCCGAGGTGCCGCAACAGGATACCATGGTCGATGGTATCGAAAGCCGCTGAGAGGTCTAACAGGACCAGGACAGAGGAAAAACCCCTATCTCGAGCCCTCCAGAGATCATCCATCAGTGCGACCAATGCCGTCTCCGTGCTAAACCTGGGTCAGAAGCCCGATTGGTAAGGATCTAGGTAGTCCGCTTCATCCAGGAAGAGCAGAAACTGCTGAGCCACCACACTCTCAACAACCTTCACCAGATATGATAGTGGTATCTTTTAGTGGACTTTTTGTAACTTGAGGGCTATTTGTACTGTACAGGAACAGTTTCTAAAGCAACAATTGCAAATCATTATTTGAAAAGAGATGCGTCATACTTTCTTATGAACTGTAGAACCTGGGGCAGATTTGGATTTGTCTGCCTCAATATACAATATAATATGATTTTATGGAAATTAATATGGATCCAGTATAACACCTGCTATTAATCTGGATTTCCATAATCTGTGAAATGATTTAAGCATAAAGAGTTGCAGTTTGAAAAGTAAAGCAACTCATTGCTATGCTTAGTCTACCAGCAGGGGTTGCTGTTTTTTTATGTCAGTCATATGTAAATCACTACAAGCAAACTACAAACCGAATTTTTTCATTTTCCCTGATTGGGACATTTGTTTTTGCTTAGTGTGTTGTTTGAACCAAGCTATGATTATTTGGAAACCATGGTTTATGGCATAGTAAATTGTAATTCAAAAATAAAACCAGAATTTAGCATGGTGGACAGATCCAGCCATGGACTGATTTTTAAATTAATTTGTTTTTATATAGAAGAGTGAATAAAAATAATGTTTATTAATCGACAACAGTTAAGATTCAGTAAGCAAAGTGGTGTAAATCTGCCCAAGAGTCATGCAAATTGTTGTTACTACATAGTAAAAAGTGAAAGGTGATTAATATAAATGGCAATATTATACAGCTGGTCCTCAATTTATGATCATAATGGAGACAGCCCATTACAGTCACAAATTGTGATGGTTGTTAAACGACATGACCACCTTATGGTTTTGTGTAATGACCCCCATCCCTGGTCCCCAATACAATTGTTAAAGCAGAGCATAGGGTACCTCAGATTTGCTCCCTGCCTCATGCTTCTCCCCCCACAAGGCTGTGGTGGTGAACCTGTGGCACACATGCCACAGGTGGCACGCAGAGCCATTTATGCCTGCACACAAAGCTGCAGACAAACTTACCTCACTGTGCATGTGCGTGCCTCACAGCTGATTTTTGGCCGGTTTGAGGCCTTAGCTTGAGGAAGTCTTCTGCAGGCCAAAAACTAGCCCTGTTTCATCACTTCCTGTTTTTCCAAAAATACCAGAAGTGACAAAACAGGACTAGTTTTTGGCCTGCAGAAGCCTTCCTCAAGCCTCTGGGAGGCTGAAAAAGGCCTCAAACTGGCCGAAAATCAGCTGAGAGGTGCAGTGCAGGTTAGGGGCAGCGGGGGTGGGTGGGGATTGCGTGCACATGTGTAGGAGCGTGGGGGAGGGTGCATTGCCTTCTGGGTGCTGGCACACGAGTGCGAGCATGCAAGCACACGCACAATTTTTGGCACAGGAGCCCAAAAAGGTTAGCCACCTCTGCCCTAAGGCATCCCATGCTCCACTTGCTGCCCCTTAGGTTCCCTTCATGCCTTGGTCCTGGTTCCCTCCACCACTGGGTCCCGCATCATCCTCTCCACTCCCAGTTACTGATTGTGTACTTACTTTTATAAGATCTCTGGAGCTTGTATGAGGGAAAAAGAGTAGGCTGCTTTGTTGCTGGAGCCATGTGACCCAGAGACAAAGCAGCGGCCGCTTCTTCCCTGTAACATGATCTCTCTTGCTAATGTGAGGCATGTTGGTAATTGGAACAATCCTTAAAGTTGCCATTTTTTGGCAGTGGAATGATCATATTGAATCCTGTGGCCACATGTTTGTTTTCTAAATTTTCTGATCCAAGGTATAATAGTTGTGAGTGATACTGATCTCATTAATTTTGCAAGGATGGTAGACACCTGGGGACTTATTTGACAGTTGATTCATAGTCCACATAACTTCTTCCTGAAGGATGGCTATTTCTATTTCTGCTTCCCTTTCTTCATCCTTGAGAGGCTGAGCTTCTTTGTTGCTGGCTGACAAGGTTCCAACTAAGAGACCCAAGCAAATCAGAACTCCAAGACTTGAATCTTTCTGAAAGAACTTTATTGGGTACATCATATTGGCACATTTAGTGTAAAACTAACTGAATTGTTCTCGCAGTGTTATCATAATTAAAATAGAAAGTAACCCCTTCTCCAACTGTCACTGGTCATGTTGGCCAATTAGATTACCGTATTTTTTGCACTATTAGACACTCTAGACCATAAGACACACCTAGCTTTTGGGGAAGAAAACAAGAAAAAAAAATCTGCCTCTGCTTCCCAGCATCCATTGGTATTCATCTGGCTAGCATCCTTGTAGCAAATAGCAAACAGCCTGGTCAGCTTCAGCACGTTATTGCAGCCTGATTTAGCACAAGCAACTGATTGGTGGTTGGATCCGCCTCCCGAAATACTGCCGATCAGCTGTTCCAGGCTGTGGGGATCGTTGCCACCACGCATCCCGTTTTCAGTCTCTGCGCATCCCATTTTTGATCTGAACTGCAATTGACACCTGGATATGTGTTTGATGGCAAGGAATGGACCATTGATGACTGCATAGGACATAGTCAGTTTGATTATGGTGCAGTTTATTTAGTGAGGTCCACATGTATAGGTAACACTTGTGCTGTATGAATCAGGTATTCATAATTCAAAATTGATTTTCATGTCAAAATTGAACCAAACAATCACTCGCATCATTTCTCACCCCAAACCCAAAGCTGCCAATGATGCCCGTTTCTGCTTGGCTGTCTTTTGGGGACACTGTTTTAGAATATTTTCGATGCTGGCATAGAAACCTCTACAGGTAATTCTTAACTTACAACCATTCATTTAGTGACCATTCAAAGTTACAACAGCACTGAAAAAATGACTTATAATCATTTTCACACTTAAAACTATTGCAGTATCCCCATGGTCACGTGATCAAAATTCAGACTTTTGGCAACTGGCATGTATTTATGATGGTTACAGAATCTGCAAACAGTCAGTGGGAAAGCCAGGTTCACTTAACAACTGCAGTTATTTATTTAACTCTGGCAAGAAAGGTTGTAAAATGGGGCAAAACTCACTTTAACTATCTTGCCTAGCAACAGAAATTTTGGGCTCAATTGTTGTTGTAAGTCAAGAACTACCTGTATTTCAAGCTGATGCATCAGTCATTGGGGCATTGCCTTGGATAACTGCAATTTTGAGGGGCTTGGCACAAGATTCAGATGGTCATCCACTTACAACTGAGACAATCTACATATATAAATATTTTTACCATTGTCTGATAGTGAAGGAGTGAGTGAAAGTGGGTGTGTAAACACTTAAAATATTTAAGTATTAAAATAATGTTTCTGCCTGTTAAAATTAGTACTGTATTCTGAATATGTAATAAGCTATAATGATTGCTACGAAGTTTAAATGAAACATAACTTGTAATACTTCAGAATGAATTTCTGATTCTTTTTTGGGATAGGAATAAATACAAAAAAATACCTATGACCTCTTTTTGTTACTCGGAATAAGGGTTCCAGGGAATATACTTTAAGACTGAAGTCTGCATTCTTCCTAGAGAGTAAATGCTATTGAGTTTAAATGACTGATTTGTGAGAAAATATGCTTAGAGTTGTATTTTTATTCTGATATGAGAACAATATTGTCTTATGTGTTTACATTTGTTTAGTAAATACAGAATTCCTTTGCATTTTGGAACCTACTTGTTTTAATAGTGGGAAGCCATTAAATACCATAGTAGTATTTATTGTGGGAAGCCATTAAATACCATTAAATACAAAAATATTTATTTTTATTCTGCCCATTTCTCCTATAAGGCGATTCTGGAGGATATTCAGGTATCAAGGGATGCAGTGAAAGGCTAATGAATACAATTCTGTGATTTTTACTTTTTTTAAAAAAATCTTTTTTTTTCTTACAGTATGATCTGTCAGCCTCCACCTTTTCTCCAGATGGCAGAGTATTTCAAGTAGAGTATGCTATGAAAGCTGTTGAAAACAGCAGGTAAGATTTGAATTTTTATATTCTGCAATAATGTAGTCACTTACGTTTGTGGATTCCGCTAGTCCAAATAACTGAAATAATGTTTATTGGTATTTTTATTTGAATCTCAGAAACAAAATATAAAGAGTGAAATTATGCTTGTAGCTAATTCACTGTAGAGGGAATTCAGTTAATATATTTATTTCAAGAAAGCAACCTTGAAATATCAACCTTAAAGCCTAATAGAGAGGGCCTGTTGAATTCCTTGCCTGAGATGACTGATGGAGTCCAAGAAGATCTTGAGATTTTCCCTAGGGATCGGTCATGCACTTCACCAGGCCTTCACTGCAGTCTGGAATAGGCATGTGACAAGGACTACCTGATTGCAGTCAGTTTTTTATTCAGTTTGCACAGCCACTTATTTCAACAAGTGACTGAGAAGTGAACAGTATTAAAATAAAAATAAGATGGTATTGTGATAGAACATCAAGAGTTGTTTTAGATGCTCTGTACATAGGCTATTGGTTTTACTATTGCATTTTTTCAAACTCAAATGGAAGGCACGTGGGCGCTCCAGAGTTTCACCTATTTTTTTTAAATACTGTATTGGTTATAAAATTGGTTTTTGATATATCTGCTTTTTATATAGCACCTCTTTATAGGGTTAATCCCATATACTGTACTTGTGAAAATAATTTAAATTTTGAAATAATTTAAATTTTGATTTGTCCAGAAGAATTGCCAAGAAGCATTGCTTACTACTTAACCTGTAGCTGTGCATATTTTAAAACTAAAATGTTTTATTCAGTAATTAATTTTTCATTTGAGACTGTTTTGCTGAAATAAATTATTAAATCAACTCAATATTTTAGATTTGGCTTTTAAAATTAAATAAATTCCTTTGAGGTGTTTTCTTTCTATTAGATTACTAAAGTATCCCCAGACACCACAGAATTAGAGTTTGAAAAGGCCATTTTGGCCATGCAGCTTAGCCTCTAAACAGTGTAGCAATACAAATCATAACAAATTAAATGCAATGAAGTGTATATTTAACCAATTATTATGCTTTATTTTCTCTTCAGTACAGCAATTGGGATAAGATGTAAAGATGGTGTTGTCTTTGGAGTAGAAAAATTAGTTCTATCCAAATTGTATGAGGAAGGATCCAATAAACGTTTGTTTAATGTTGATCGACATGTAGGAATGGTGAGTTGGTATTTACTTATTATTTAGCATGTGGCTAAATGCCAGCATCTAACTGATCTTGGCTGATATTAAAAAACTAGGCAGAGTTGAACTTGATTAGGAACTTCATGAGAGACTTAACCTATTGCCCTTGGTTTCCTGATAGATTCAGACATTTTTTTTAAAAAATCCAACTTCTGTAAACTACTTCTGTATTAATGCCAAGAAAACAACATAGATATGTCCATGTAAGCACAAAAATATCAAGCTTGATTCATGAGACACTTAACTCAAGTTTTAACAGAAGCAACCCTATAATTAAACTGTGTCTTGGATAATCAACACGTAACTTTCAGTTTGAAACCAGGAAGCAGTTGAGATTTCATCTTGTAGGGACAGAAGTTCTGGTTTATCCAGTTCTCAAAACGTGCCTGGCAATCACATTCCTGATATAAAAGACACTGTCAGAATGAGGTGTAAAGATTGGCATGTTGAGTTTCAAATTCCTGTCTGCTTAGGTTGTGAAATGTGCTTCTATGTTTCAGGCAGTAGCAGGACTCCTCGCAGATGCCCGATCTTTGGCTGACATAGCAAGAGAAGAAGCTTCTAACTTTAGATCCAACTACGGTTATAATATCCCATTAAAAGTAGGTTATGGTTTTATCAAAGCTACTTTTTATCAGAGCTAAGAAAAACCTAAGCCATATTAAATTGTTGAAATTAATTTAGAAAGTTTTTTTACCCATACTTTATTATGAATTATCAAACCAGGATAGCATTTAGCTCTATAGTAACTCTAATCTACAGCCAGATTTATAATCCATAGCTTGAAGTTATCTTGTTTTGTAATTAATTACAGCTAATTAAATTACAGTTTGTTATTGTAGATAGCATGAAAAGTTGAACAAGGTAAAATAAACCTTTTGAACCTGCATAACACAGAGGATAGGGCTGAGTGGGTGACCTTGTGGCTCACCACTGTTCTTTCTGAAATACAAATTAAACTTACCTCAGTTTATTTTAAATGGAAATATTACTTTCAGTGCTCTAAAATTATTTTCCTTTCTCCCTATAGCATCTTGCAGATAGAGTGGCTATGTATGTACATGCCTATACTCTATATAGTGCTGTAAGACCTTTCGGCTGCAGGTATCAATTTTTCTTATATTATTGTTCATTAAAATATTATGGCATTAAAAACTTCAGAGCAAGTAATAAATCACAGTCTATTTCTCCTTAGCCCCTGAATGCTGATAGAAAGAAGACATTCCTGTAGATCTTATACTTGATTAAAGCTGGGAACACACTGCATATAACATTTTTTTGGTTTTTATTTGGACTTCTGGCAATTGCTTGGATTAGTTCCTGCAGTTTTCTTGGCAAGGTTTTTTTTTTAGAAATCGTTTGCGATTACCTCCTTCCTAGGACAGAGATGTGATTAGTCCAAGGTCATCCAACTGGCTTTGTGGCTAAAGTCTACAATTCAGTCTCATTTCAAGCTTGATGCCTTAATCATTATACCAAATGGAATCTATAGGCTCACCCTATATATTCTAAATAACTATAGCAGCAACCAATATAATTATATATTCTTGGGCAATCAGATTAAGTAGAAGGAAAAGCTACAATCCATCTAAAATAGCAACAAGGAGGACACAGGGAGATAAACTGATACCAGTAGAGAATTTATTATATAAATAGTACATTCCCAATTCACCCAGGTAGATTTTTATTGAGAGAAATTATAGATTCCTATTTCAGTGAATTTTTTTTCTGTCTGCAAAAAGACACTCAAAATGGTATTTAAAAAAATCAAACCTTCAGGAATGTTACCAAGTACTCAGTAACCAGGTTAACACATGCTGTAACATAAAATTTGCTGAAATAAGGTTTATTGAATAAACCACAATTTATTTGATTCACAAATCCTAGATCATAGCAAGAGTACATTTCATAGCTAAATAGGCGAATCTTGTTAAGTGCAGAATAACTCCATTTCCAAATGCTCCATTCTATCTAGATCATTATGGTTTACCTTTTCCAAGGATGTTCCTTGGTTCTCATCGTTATCATTATAGCCATTGTCTGTCTTCAGGATGAAGGCCTCTTCTGCATGTTTTCAACCAATACGTTCTCAACATACTCCTTATTTAACCCTATCTCATAGAACAATCCCAGCTGGCTCACAACAATAAATAAAAACAACACTACCTTTCTCTCTAGCTGTTAAACAGTTCGTATTCATGTTGTTAAAAAGAGGGCATATTTAAAGCAGAAAAACCTGACTATGAATGAATGTAGATTGTTTTAAGAAGTAATGTACCAAATTGTACATAGGGTCCTTGTAGTATTCTGCCACTATCCAGTTCAGGAATGTGACTAAATACTCCTTTTAATTTGGAAGGATAATATAAGTGATTGATTAATAGTTATGAATATCTTACTCTTAGGAAACTACAACTTTTATTCTATGCCAAGAGATACTGTTCTGCTTAATCCCAGGCTATAGTTTATAGCAATTCCTTCAGTGAAACAACTATGAATGATGCAAACTTTGCTTTTCTATAACTTATTTAAGATTGTGCTACAATTCTCCCTAATAGTTTCTAATAAGAAATCTTGATTTTCCAGCTTCATGTTAGGTTCCTATGATGATGATGATGGTGCTCAGCTGTACATGATAGATCCATCAGGAGTTTCATATGTAAGTATTTTGAACTACATCTGTTTAAATGAAAACCAACAATATTATCCATGAGCTTAATGAAATAGAAGCAATTAGAAGATCACAGAAAAGCATATTAATTCATGGAGGCAAGTGTGAATAGCTAAATCTATTTAACAGTAAACAAAATTTTGAGAACAGTGTAATAACTGTAGAGAATCTAAAATCATAAGCTGGTAATTGTAATGTTGGTAGTTTTTATTACAACTGTGTTCATGGTAAAACCACATAGGCACTTTACAGCAAAAGTGCAAACTTATTCAGATAAAGATTTAAACCCATTGGCCAGTCATAGCCTTAATTCTGAATATCGGGTAAGTGATTTATTCACAATTCCTACTTACTGCCTTTACTTTATAATAAATAGGCAGAAAAGACAAATTTTTTTGCTCATTATGCTAGAAGTTAATTTATAACTGGAAAAAGAAGCAAAATATCTGCAGATTCAACTTCTTTCTCCATCTCTTGCCTCAAATGTTTGTGTTCTATAGTAGTGGTTCTACTGTTGGATCACTTATCATCCTCTGAATTGTTATATTGTTAAAGGCAGCTTCTAAATAAAGATCAGCAAACTGATAGATTTTTATTAGATTAAATTATCAATTTGGGGATGGTATAAAAAGACTGTTTTGAGAAATCATATAATTTACACATGTGTTTATGAAAATATAATTGTGTCTGCCATTTTTAAACAATCTGTAAATGTGTTTATTTCAGTGATTACTTTTCTTGAATATAGCCCTTTTATTTTTTTATTTTTGCAGGGCTACTGGGGATGTGCTATTGGTAAAGCAAGACAGGCTGCAAAGACAGAGATTGAAAAGCTCCAGGTAAGACTATATTATGGCACATTACATACTAAAAGCATTTCTTGTTCTTCTGTACAAATGTGTGATATTAACTGGAAATCTATATGGAAATGCTTCTGATTTTCCAGAGTTCTTCAGTCCTTTTGACAAAGGTAAAAGCAATTAAAACATTGACTTGCAATAACAAAGTTATCAGTTCTAGCTAGACTCCATTTAAGTATTGCCATTCTTGTAGCATGTTAATATAAATCATTGAATGAATCTACCTTTGCACTCTGTCTTATTTCAATCTTAATGGGAGCAAAATCTCACTAAAAAGTTGTCCTTAATCATTGCACAATTAAACTAAAACAAGTAAATGTAAAGGTGAGCAATGGGATAACTTTGGTAATAGTTACAACATGAAACTTTAGTGCTTTGGAAACTTTCCTGTGTCACTCAGACTTTGTAAGAAGATATGGTTTTCCATTCTACAGCTTGAATTCATTTCCAACCACTTTTCATTTACAGATAGAGTGAAAACTTGTTTCTAAATTGAAATTGCTATTCCTTACACTCATTCAAAGAAACCAGGATCACACTGTACGGTTCTTAGAAGCACATGTATAAATTTTTAGTTTGAATTATTTTCTGTTCAGCCTGAGTCTACTTTAGACTAAAATAAATGAAAAACTAAGATTCGTGCCACTTCCCATTTAATATACATGCCATAGAAAAACATAGAAACGGAAAACTGACAGCAGAAAAAGACCTAGTGGTCCATCAAGGCTGCTCCTTAAGGTTTTTGTTTTCTTTTTATTATTTTTGAATTTTATTTTTTGTCAGGTGGTGGACATGTGTTTATCCCAAACTCAGTTACTGATGATTGAGCTACTACCTCCACTGGAAGTCGGTATCAAGCTTCCACTATTCTTTTTGTGAAGTAATACTTTTTAACATTATGTTTTAACTTCCCTCCTGTTGGATTGAGGTTAAAGCAGCAACTGGGAATACTGGGATTGTTGTTGCTAAGCAATGTAGTCATACTTTATGACTGTATCACTTAACAGTGGCAATCCTGGTCCTATTTGCAGTTGTAAGCCAAAGACTATCTGTAATAGGATAGATGAGCTATATTCTCACTATATTTGTTTCCAGATCTTTCTCTGGAGCTTCCCAATTTGGTTCTCTAGTCCCATCCAGACATGGTAGAATTATATTTTACATGTAGACATATCAAAACTTACATTTTTAAAATATGTCTTATCTCAAGAAGTTGGTATTACCTCAGGAATTGTTGAATGAACCAAAAAAACTCTCCAAACAGCAATGCATTAATTATATTCATACATATAAACATATTTTGAGGCTATTTATGCTCTTTAAATTCACTATTGTTTTTCAATAGTATTTAACAATTAGTAAAATTCTAATAATACCTCCACAGATGAAAGAAATGACGTGCCGTGATGCTGTTAAAGAAGTTGCAAAAATGTAAGTTTTTTTAAATTGACTTTCATGCCAGTTTTTAGGTTGAAACAAAAATCATTACAGATAATCCTTGACTTATGTAATGAGTCTGCCCTCATGTTTATAAGTCAGACTTAATTGTACATTTTTCTTTGAGGCAGTTAAGTGAATGCCATGGTCATTAAGCAAACCAATGATTCACTAAGGGTGTGCTTTTTCTGAAAGCCAGTAGTAAATGCTGAGTTTTGGCAGAACTGTTGTAAAATGCAATCACATTACCATAGGACATTGCAAATGTCTGTAAATGTGGCCTGGCATCAAGCACCCAAAGTTTAGTCATGTGACTGTGAGGGTGTGAAGACTGTCACAACTTGGAACCCAGTCATAACTAGCTCCCAGTAGGTCTGTCGTACTTTTGAAGAGTTGTAATTCAAGGACTACCTGTACTTTTATTTTCATCTAATTCCCAAAGAAAGTGCTTGCATGAGAATGTTTTGTTTTTCTGACAATGGGGCAGGAGAACCCACAGTTTAAATAAATTAGATGCTCTGTTTAAATGAGATCAGAGGCTCTTAAGACATTGGAATGGGCCAAAAAATTCATGTCCACAGCTTTTTATTCTTGGTTGATCCGAAAAATATATGAACTTTTACACTATTTAAAATCTGAGAATACGCTGTACATAAATATGGGTAAAACATTTTAATACATATCAATCTACTTGAAGTAACAATTTTCTATTTTTTTTCCCTTCTAGAATCTACATAGTCCATGACGAAGTAAAGGATAAAGCCTTTGAACTTGAACTAAGTTGGGTTGGAGAAAGTAATTATCACATTTTTCAAAAAAATACTTTCTTAAATAATGTGAAGTAAAGTCTTGCTCTAAAATATTAATCTTTATGATAGATCATTGTTTGAGGTATATAACGGACACAATGTTTAAAGAAAATATTGCTGAATTGAATTTTATTCTCCAATTATACATTGTGTTTTAACCTCTTTTTTTAAATTTACAGTAACTAAAGGAAAACATGAAATTGTGCCCAAAGATGTTAAAGAAGAAGCAGAGAAATACGCTAAGGTAACACTGGGAACTTTGGAGCAAATGAAAATGGCTTTTAAATTCATACAATTCCATATATTTTCCCAGGATTGTCAAGATATTTTCAAATAGTTCAGGAATCAAAATTATGCAGTTAATGATGAAAAGATTTAAATAAATACTACTCAGATCCCAAGACTCACAATAATCCATAACAATTATAAAACAGAATCCAGAACACTTCTCCACCTTAAAAAAACATTAAGTAACACTAGAATTAGAATATGTCTTTTTTCAAACACTTAGCAGCCTGACAACTTTATGAAACAAAATGATGCTGGGGTATCTCCTGGAAAAGATATGCCAAAAAATTAGTGCTATCGCTGGGAAGAAATTTTTATTAAATCTTATTTCAATATTATGGGAGAAAAAAGTGTATTTCTGATGTAATGTTGACTATTATTAGACAATGTATAAAAACACCAGAATAAAAATATACAGTGAAAGGCTGCTCTTGAATTTTTACCTAGATTAATCCAATATGTCTACATCAAATAATTTGCATTTCACTATCTGAAAATCTGATTATTTTTATGTTGCTTATTGGTTTTTTTAACAAGGTAGAATAATTAAGGTCTGATTTTATTTTCTTAACAGGAATCTTTGAAAGAAGAGGATGAATCAGATGATGAAAACATGTAACATTTTTAATTCATTTTGTAATCTGTACTACAGGCCTGGTTATGTATTTGCCATTATGTATGTGCTAGACAATATTTTAATGACCAACTTGCACTAAATCATTTTCCAATTACTGTTTAGAGGTTTTTTTTTTGAGTGATTGGTCCAAGAATTTATTAAAGAAAAACTGGAAGGGATATGATAGATTTGAATATTCCTTTACAGAGGTTTTATTCCTACACATGCACATCTAGTGTGTTTCAAAGCATTGCAAATTCTGCTTATGTGATGCCAAGTTTAAGTACAAGATATTTGACATATTTGATTAGAATCCATGGAAATATCAGCTTGCTATATGGATCTACTTTGCTAACATATTTTGCTTGCATAACATTCTAGGCTGTGATTTTGGCAAGTGTTAGACAAAATTGGAAGCAACAACAGGAGATAAGAGTTTTATCCAACACCCCAACTTACTTAACCCATCATTGTCTGGGAACTTTCTAGAGAACCTGTCCTTTCAATCCTTAATGCTGATACATGGGAATTAGCATTTCAATTCATACTTAATGTATTCAGGTATGCCCTGACTGCTTTTCCAGTTGTGATGAATAATACAGTCAGAGGTATTAGACAGGATACCTGTGTGACAATACTTTAAAACAAATCCTGAAGTACTTATACTAATTACTGAATGAATGTGACAGATGAAATATTTGCCCAAAGTATTATACTTTTATAGCATTTAAATGAGAATGTAAAAGAAACATGTTAAATATATAAGCTTTGACTATTCTTTAAAATTTTGTCAATTTGTAGCTACAGAATAGCTTCCCCAGTGGGATTTTATCAGGCATGCCTTCAATTATCACCTTTTAGTTGACATAATCTAGTCTGGAATATTGGAATATGACAAGAGATGGGAAAACAGTATTTACAAATTTAGATAATGGATAGTGCTATTTTCTTCCATTAAACTTTCAGTTAAAACATTGCTTGAGAAATACGTTCAAAACAAAACAAAAAAATCTTAAATGTACTTTTCCAGTGAATTTGTGTAGCACATAAAAGCTTTTACATTCTCTTTAAAAGTTTCCAGGACTTTTCTAATGGGTTTTAGTTGTATTATATATTTGCTGGCTGTTCGTGTACTAGGTAGCTTTTGCCAATACATTAATAATATGGCCCAATTAAATAATTTAAATCCTTGTACTTCCTTTAGTGAATCCATATATATTACTGTCCTCTCTTCTTGCCATAAATACTACTCCAAATAACCTGGTTTTATTTAGAAATTATTTTTTAATTCCCCAACATATTTGAATATTCAACGTATAATGTTGGGTAGTTAAATTATTGTTTCAATAAATAATTATTCAAAGGCAAATGTCCTACCTTAAAATAAAGTATGTATTTTGCACTTAATTTCTATGCAGGCCACACTGTCTTACTTGTTTGCCATTGCAGATTGTCACTCAGGGGTTAGTTACAAAAAAAACCCTTCTTGACAAAGCCAGATACTAGTCCTCCTGTTCTCAGGCTGAGTAGTACCTCTAGGTTGCCATATCACCGGTAGCTGTAAACTGCTATAATTAGATCTTCATGATTAGAATTAAGCAGACATGACTAGCCAATAGACTACAAAGACTTTAGGATAAAAAAAGTACTTCCCTATGTAGAAAAACATTGTACCCTATGGTGTTTCAATAGCTAGGTTCACAGATTATGTACATACAGCTTTTATACTTACTTTAAAAAATCAATTTTTCCCAAATAGTAAAAGTAATTGCACAAAAGCAATAGAAGGGAACAGAAGTAATTTACATACTTGTACAATGGCTTGTACTTGGGTTTGGAAAAACTACACAAATTGTGTAAGCCAAAACAAAAATACAACAGTGTCTTCATAAAGCACCAATAGTCATGAGATGCCATTAATCCATTATATAAAGATAACACAGGAAAAAAATGAAAGCACAGAGCATGCATTCCACTGGGGTCTTCTATTAGTTTTGAGATCACGAATTCTTGTAAAATAGTTTTGACTTACTAGAAATTTAGCAGGCATCTTGTCTTTACTGTTATCCAGACATACTGAAAGAACAATACTTAGGGTGGTATTGTATGAAATATATAAACAGTTACATACAGATCAAAGTGCTTGATCCATAATCTGCCTAACATGCAGATAGATGAAACAATGATTTACTGAAGAGGACTGAGCAACAAGGATTGCAAGCATCCATGTGGCTCGTGACTCCCTTTCTGCACATCCTGGAACTATCCTGAACCACAGTTGTTGAAAATGAAGTGGAGAACCAATGAAAGAACAAATCTTAAGTCTGGCCATATGACTTCACCTGTTTTATATCTCCTATCAGCCTGATTTTTCTTCATATAAGTACAAACCAAATGTTTGAGTGTTTTATAGTCTGCAAGCAATGTACTATTTAACATAAGTATCATTCAGAATAACAGAATTCAATCTTCCATCCTCTGAAATGCAATAGTTTTAAAATTGGATCAAAGTGTTCACTATCTGTAAGAATAGTAAACTATATTCCCTTCCTTCCAATTAGTTTTTTCCATCATGACTTTTATTCCATTGTAAAATAATATGAAAGAGAGAAGGAAAACAAACTAAATTGTATTCATTTTCTTTGCCATATTGCTCCCAATTTTTTTTAATTGCATTTATATGCCGCCCTTCTCCGAAGACTCAGGGTGGCTTACAATTTTGGGGATACAACCCAATGCGCTCAGCAATAGCCTTCATTCCATTGTATATGCCTGCTTATTACTAAGCGGCATTTTTACAAAGTCAGCTTATTGCCCCCAACAATCTTGGGTCCTCAATTTACCTACCCCGAGAGGATGGAAGGCCTTGAGCCTGGTGGGATTCGAGCCTGCACTAATTGCAGGCAGCTGGAACTTAAGTGCTAGGCATTTAGCAGCCTGTACCACCAAGGCTGAGAACTAGTAAGAGTAAAACCCTAATTGCTTGCAGGAACAAGATCAAAGTTTTTATTAGCCACTGCCACAACATGAACTAAATCTATATTCATAGTCAGAAATTTGTAAGATCAAACATTTTCATACATATCCTAGGCTGTTAAGATAAAACCTAGAATTACTGCTATTGTGATTTTAAAGTAGCAATTTATTCGAGTTAAGTGTTTCATCACAAGTTACAATTACCATGATTCCAAAAATATTTGGCATACTTGAGAAAGGCATCCAACAAGACATTTCATGTCATAAAACAAGTCATTATAATGTCTCACTGAGTGAAGTCTTGGGAAGCAAATACTTCAAAAGTATACTTAAGAATTTGCTTCTGAAATTGGATGCCAAGTCTCATAGAGCTGTAAAACAATATATTATGCCCTAGTTTTTCCCCCTCACCAAATCAGCATATTTTTATTAATTATTGCAACTGCTAACATTTCGACCTTGCCTCACCAGCTCTCTGATGACGCCCCCCACTCCCATAGGCGATAGAAAACCTGAGCTGAACCTGTTTATTACAGAATGAACACCCAGTTATTACAATGGGCTTTCAGTGCCCCCACTGTTGTGGTAGACTCCGCACAGGATGGTCGTCTTTGAACCCGAAGGACACCAGCCAGGCTTCCACGAAACGCCACCTTCTTCAAACGGCACTCGGGAAACCTTCCCACCGAAGGGAGAAGCACAAGCCCCTCCCCTCTCCCAACGGCGCTTGCGCCAATCCGGACGTCACACTCCGCTTCCACTTGGGTGCTCCGCCCCTCCCCCCTCCCCCGTAATACTGTCCGCGGCCTACGAACCAGTTTCCTCTGTAATGGTCGTCACAATCTTTGCCTCCTCCCTCGTTGCTGCCATCGCGGAAGTCATATGTTTTCCACCTGAAGGCGAAGTTCCCAGGGCCTCCCTTACCGGAGCTCACCGTGCCGACTCTCAAAAAGGCTTCGTGGCCGGAGAGCTGAGGCAGCTTTCACGCAGCAGTCTTACCTTCTTTTTCCGGCCCCCTCCCTTTCCCTCAGTTTTAAGACGTGACTGAGCGGCGCATAAAATGGCGCCGGCAAAGAGGACGGTAAAAACACACACACACACACCCCCGGGCCAAAAACGCATGCGCATCAGGAGTGCGGTGTCTTCGTTCGTCACCGCTGTTCCCTAGTTTCACCCCGCCCCTTTCCGTTTTCACGAAAAACCAACAAACCAATCAAGTTCCATTCCTCCCCCTTTATTTTCGTCGCAGCTTCCGGCCCCGCCGGGCTTCCACCAATCCAAGCGTCCGGGGCTTCCCATCCGGATGCTTTAAAAAAAAACTCGCTTGTTTCCAATCAGAGGCAAAGGAACGAAGGAGGGATCGGTGGAAGCTTTGACTTCACTCCCTTTTAAAGTCCGGGCTTCCAACAAGGCTTGGCTGCTCTACTATTTAAGCCAATGAGAAGTCGCTTCCCCTTTCGCTCTTTCTTAAAAAAAAAAGCCTGCCAATTCGCCCAATCGTCTTCCCAGAGAAGCTCTTCCGCAGTCCAATGAAAGGCGGGAGGCACGCGAAGCACCCAATGAGGGAGGGGCAAGCCCCCCTCCAGCGTCAAGCGTGCGGAGGGGGGCGCGCGAGGGGAGGAGCCAATGAGGTGCCGCGCAGCGCCCCTACTGCTCAACAGCTTGTTATTTGGGTGGTGAGAGTGGCGCTGGGCTGAAAGAGTGACACTCGGTCCGTCTGTGAGTGGGAGCCGCCGATCCCGGGCTGCTGAGGGGGCGGAGGAAGAAGAGAAGGCGGAGCAAGGCGGGACAGCCCCTATTGCTGCTGCCGCTGCTGCTGCTGCTGCTGTCGTCGTCGTCGCCCTCCTCCTCCTCTTTGGCCGCTGCTGTCGCGGCTTGTTCCTGGTGGGGGTCGGACGGTGTCTTCGGCCGGGCTGCCCGCGCTCTACGCCGGGCGAGGAGAGCTGCCGCCGTGGACTGCACTCAGCAGTGAGTTTAAGAGGGGCTTGCAAGCGAGGGTGGGGAGGGGACTGGGAGTGAAGCCGTGGAGTTGAGAGGGGGCCTGGCCGGGAACCCGTCCTCAGTCCGGGGGCGGCCAAGGAGACGGACTCTCAATTATTCAGAGAAAGGGAAGGTCGGGATGCAATCCTGTTCCTCGGCTTGGAAGGTTGGCTGAGGAGGGGGGTCAACCGCGAGGGACGGGTGGTGAAATGTGAGGGGGGGCGTGATTTATGCTTTTGCCCTTTTTGGGAATAAACTAGTCCGGTCTTTCTCTTTCCTCACTTAGAAGATGGTCCGGGTGGGATGATGCCTTTCTCCGCTGCCTCCTCCTCGGACCACTTACCCAGACTGGCCTCGCTTGGTTGTGGGGGCTGGCTTGGGTTTCTTTGCAGGTTTAGTTCCCTCCACCTTCGTCTGCCGTATTAGCCGGATTTCTTCCCTTCCTCTTCAGTCTCAGTTTTACTCACCTACTTAGCCCTTCTTCCACTCCTTCCTCTTTCAACTCGGGCCTTCTCACCCCACCATTTACAGTCAGAAAGTGGGAGGGTGGCTTCCATGAGTTTTGGGGGGCAGGAGAGGCCTCAAGGGTGAACTGAAGGAGTTGTTTGTTGGGATCCTGTTGTACAGGATGCTGAGTTTTTGTGGTTTGAGGAAGAGACGGGGGTTTGTGGGATGGGGGAATATTTCCTTCTGTGGTGAGAACAGAATAAAGTAAGAACAAATGTACTGTGATGGAAGAAGAGATATACTTTTTGAAAGTGGCATGTTAAATTTATGTTTTATATAAAAAAAGTCCAGACCACTAGACAACACCATATGGGGAACTGGTGGGAAAGGCCTTGAATCATTTGAGGGAGGCTGCTGCTACCAGAAAGGAATGAGATACTTTTTAAAGTGCTTAAATTATTACCACACATTGAGAGAAGGCAGTACTTTGAGAGACTGCTGCAGTCCCATGTACACATGACAATAACTCCCACTTCATATATACTTTTGACTGAATATGATTAGAAATAGTTTGAAAGTCTACCTGTATAGTAGACTGGCCCATGACCTTAATCTTTATTTGCATAGCTAATATCTTGGTTTCAGATTCAAACATCATGGACAATGACAGATCCAGGTTGCAATTTTTCACCTTTACCCGAGAAATCTCTTGATGTGATTTATATTTTGCATGTATATGGAGTTCCTTTATTTTCCTAACAGGTTGCAAAGAAAGAGGGAGCAACAGTGGTGATTGATACAAAGGAAGTGGAGATGAGCAAGAGGCTGAATGTAGTAGCATCCGTTCCTCTTCTAAGAGAACTGAAAAAGACCTTCGTGATTCTTTACAGCCCTTTTTTCTTATTTTTCAGATGCAAGCTATGCTGACATGAACATTCTAGACTTTTAGGGATTGCTGTTTATAACACCAAAAGTCAGTGTTTTAATGACTGACTGCAGTTTTCATAGGTGATTCTCTTATTCAGACGTCACTGATCTTTCTTTGAAGTTGATGAATCTGATAACAGTAATCTTCTCCCCTTTGCTTCCAGAGTTTCTTCAACTGTGGTACACAAAACGCTTTGAGCTGGAATCCCTCAAATAACCATCAAATATGAAGGTAAATCTCCATGTCTGTTTTGGAGTGTGTGAAAGCTTTCTCTGTTTTACCTTTTCCACCTTATTTGCTACTTGAGGATGTAATATTTTGCTTACTTCAAAGCAAAAACATGAAAAGGATGTAATTGTGTTCCATACACATCCTGAGTTACTGTGGCAACAACTGAGCTGTCAAAACTTGCAAAATCACATAGTAGTCTCTTTCATATTGGACACAGTTTTTTCTCTGAAGTTTGTTCTCAGAAATTACTAGATAAGTTGTATCTGGGAAAATGAGTCCTAAAACCTGGAGGACAAAGCCTTCATTCCCCTTGTAAGATAAAAAAAAAATAAAGGAAATGTTCACATTTGACTAAAGCAATGAGAATTTAAGAATGCAGAAACATGTTGGACTTTGGTTCATTGACTGGTTTTTCTGTATTTCTGCATTCATCTTCGAAATGTTCAAATTTTGCTGTATATACAAATTACATATTTAGTAATAAAAAAGCAGGGCTGAACTTTTAATCATTTATCAAGTTTGTATAGCTGTCTGTCTCATATACATGACAGGGCAGCTTACAATGTTAAAATTGTGTTTTTATTGATACAATACAAAAATAAAAAATATATAACAAAAACTATTAAAAACAATGAAAACTATTTAAAAACCCAGAGTACTCACCAAGAGCACAGTTAATTTCACTAAGATTACAGCCAGTTTGCAGGCTCTACACCATATTTATGTTATCCACAGGCCAAATTACAAAGCCATGTCTTCAGTTCTTTCAGAATGCCAAATAATGTCAAAGCCGATCTGCTATAGATTATTTGCTTACAGAAGTAGAAAAATAATTTCTACAATATGTTGAAAATGGACTTTTCCTGTTTGGTTGGAGAGAGAAGTAAGACTCTGTTATTGACAAATTCTTTGTTGTTCTTCTGAAGTTACTTGTCTATTTTGACTGATGTAGGTGTGGAGTCAATATCATTCAACATATACAGTTGAAGATGTCAGGTGTATAGGTTTTCCCAAAGTGAAAATAGTATTCAGTGTTTATGATTTCTGGCAGAATATTTATTATTGTAGTATAAGTGCTAACTATGTTTTTTTAACAGTATGCCATTCATTCACTATACATGTTTTAATGACTTACATCCTGATTGTAGGATCAAGCCTGCAGTCCAGTGCAAATTTACTTAAGCAAATTAGTCTTACGAAGTGGGGCTTTCTTTTGTATAAAATGTTGTATAAAATTTTTTTGTATAAAATTTCTTTTGTATAAAGATGCTACTAGCATCTTTAACATTTTATTACAAATTATGACATAGGTAGTACTGTGTGCTTTGTTTGGGAGATACAAACTTTTGTTTTTAAAAGGATAATTTAGGCCTTTTGATGTGCTCTGTCACTTATGACAAAACTGAATGACAGTTCTGAAATCTGAGAAGCATATCTAAACTCTTTTGTCAGTTCAGCTTTGTTTTTACTGATTTTTCTACTTTTTCTTCAGGCAGCAGATGAGCCTGCCTACCTAACAGTGGGGACTGATGTCAGTGCCAAATATCGGGGTGCTTTCTGTGAGGCAAAAATTAAGACAGTGAAAAGGCTAGTGAAAGTTAAGGTAAGAAGAAATGCTAACAATAAGAGTTTAAAGACCATTAAGGAACATTCTAATCTTCTTTGTGTAAATTCTGGCAATAAATTTGTCTAGATCTGTTTTGTCTAGTTTAACTGCCATTCGTTTTTCATGGCAGCCAGGTTTTCACATAATTTTCTCTGAGAAACTATTAACCAAACATACAAATAATATGCCCTCCTGATAATTATTGACCTAAGGAAGACCATCCATGCAGATACAGGCTTACCAAGGTGCAGGATAGCTCATTACATTTCTGTGGCATGAATTGTCACTTCCTTCCGATACCTCAGTTAATAAATTGCATGTATAAAACTTTGAGTATTGAATTTCCCCCTATAGCATTTTCTGACAGAATTAGACTGAAGCTGACTATTGATATTTAATATTAATTTGTTTGTTACAAAGAATTAGAAAACTTTGTAAAACTGACATTAGTTACCTTGAATTTATATATGTATTTCCATGTGTATTATAAATGTATTATAAACATAGTGCAGATTCAGAACTACTAGTTTGTTAATGTGTATAATTGATACTATCTACAATTTTTCTCAAAGAATGGAAGGCCCAGTTGTTTTACTTGTTCATTCATTTCATAGGAAAGAATATCTAAATTAATAGGCCACTTGTATTAAATATGAGGTTTTTAAAGATGGTCTGCTAAAGTGTTACCTGATTTAGATTTATCTTAGATTAAAATTTTATGCTCATATTCCTTTAAGTCAGCCTTGTTGATTTCACTAACATTACTTTTGATAGAGACTTATAGTTTGCTCTGTTAGTTGGGCAAACAATTTGTGGGTTACAGTATAGCTGAACTTGACAAATTTTGGTTAAGAATGTAACATGCTTTCTCACTTATTTGATAGGCATTCTTATAAGAGTGAACTGTGTTTTCCCTAATTTGATAGTTTGGCAAACTATTAAATACAACCTACTCATAAACTGTTCAAGCTTCAATGTTACATGAAAGTTTATTTTGTTCATAAATTGACATGCATTGTAAGACACTCTTATTTGTAAGGAAATTCTAAGTTGCGCACTGGTAAAGATGGGTACAGTCTGGTTTTTCTCTTTCCATGCATTTCTTAAATAGACATATGTACTTGAAATCTCCTATTGAAAAAAAATGAAATTATTTTCAGTCACTTCAGCCTGCAGTGATGGTCATTTTTCCTTTCTTCATTGGTAATGTCCTGTAACCAGACTTCTGCTTTAGACTGGGTGTCAGCAAGTTTAAATTATGCATATAATTTTTAAATATTGTACAAGTATAAATGTAAAAGTATAATTGAAATTTCTTTCAAAATATTTAGGTGATCTTAAAGCAAGATAATTCAACACAATTGGTGCAAGATGATCAGGTGAAAGGACCTTTGAGGGTATGTTTCTTCAGTTATACTAATAAGATTTTAAAAATTATATAGGATGACTGAAGTAAAACTATGTAGTTACTGTTTTGATATTGGCTCCAAGAAACATGCATCATTCAGATGTTGTAAACTAACTATTTTAGTAACAGGAAAGAAATTACCAATAGAAGAGGCCTTGGTGGTACAGGCTGCTAAATGCCTAGCACTTAAGTTCCAGCTGCCTGCAATTATTGCAGGCTCGAATCCCACCAGGCTCAAGGTTGACCCAGCCTTCCATCCTCTCGGGGTAGGTAAATTGAAGACCCAAGATTGTTGGGGGCAATAAGCTGACTTTGTAAAAATGCCGCTTAGTAATAAGCAGGCATATACAATGGAATGAAGGCTATTGCTGAGCACATTGGGTTGTATCCCAAAAATTGTAAGCCACCCTGAGTCTTCGGAGAAGGGCGGCATATAAATGCAATTAAAAAAAAAAGAACATCATTAAAATATTAGAATTTATTTAGCTGCACATATTCATGTAACAATCTCATTCAGGAGATAATTTCTAAATTCAATAGTATAGCTTCAGTTTTGATAGTGTATCACAGCTGTATTGAAATCAAAAGTTTTAAATTGAGCTAGCATTCTTTGGACTGAGGATTTAGGTTGTTTTTTTTAATGCTTTACTGTTGCTTTCTACTGATCTAATTTTATTGCTGGGAGACAATTTGAGGATGCTATGAGAAAATAAGCTAATATATGGAATTAACCCACTGGACTGATTCAAGTTGTAGATGCAAGATTAATTTGCCAATACTGCTTCTACTGGTACATGAGAGATGATAACATAATAGAGAGGGTAAGATGATTTAACCTATACATTAATAAACTTGATAATATCCTAGATGTGTTGTCCAGAATATATCAGGGAAGAGATGAGGATAAACACTGATGGGCCATATTGATGCAGCTTTCTTGACTATTTTAAGCAGTATGGAGTTCTGCCAGATTGAAAAGTTTGTTAAAGTGTGATTCCAAGTTTTAATCTAAGGAAATTGGCAATATAGGTTTGGGCAGCACTTGTGAGTGTTGAGGCAGAAGATACCTACCATTTCAGTATATTCCTTGTCAGTTGTGAGGCTGTTTGTTGTACCTGTTACCTTTAGTGAGGTTTTCTTCATATTTATTCTTTGTTCCATTTGTTTCACTCCTTAACTCCCATTACTAAAGCTTTCAATTCATTTGCATTTCCAGCAATCAAACTGGTACCATTAGCATAGCACAGGTTATTAATGTTCCTTTCTCCAAGTTTTAAAATCATGTTCATTTAAAAAAATATCTAGCTTCCCTTGATATATTTTCAGCATATTTGTGGAATAAATAAGGAGAAAGTATACAGCTTTGTTTCACTTCTTTGCTAACCTGAAGTCAGTCTGTTTTGCCATGTCTTGGCTGTGCTTCCTGTCCTGTATACACTTTTCACATGAAGAAAATGCAGTGTTCTAGAATTCCCACTTTGCTAGTGAAATACTTTAATGATGTAAATAAAAAATCTGCAATAGTACATTAAATATAAACATCATCATTTTAGGCTGGTGCAGTTGTTGAAACCAAGATGCCTGATGGAACCTTTCAAGAAGCTATCATCAGTAAATTGACAGATGCCAGCTGGTATACTGTGGGTAAGTATTATTTTAGTTTATTTTTTATTACTAAAGACTAATTTTCTTGCACCGAGATATATTTGAATTCCTTACCATACAGCTGCAGATCTTATTTTCTCATGAGCAATTGCTTACTTTTTATGTTTACTCAGAGACATTCTCTGTGAAAAGCAAATGGTCAAATATAGTGCAATAGTATATTTGAGAAAGAGGACTTTGGGTTTGTTTAAAGCATTTAATTTCAGAAGAATAAGTGGTGCTGTCTTAAAATGCTTTGGACAAAAGAGGCAAGACTCAAATCTTTCATTAAATTTGAAAGCTCCGGCATCAGTTACATTATCAGTAATTGAACAATAGGAATGTATAACACTTATTTTACTGCTGGTCAGGAAATGTTGAAGAAAAATCTGAAGTACTCTATTTTGGGGAGAAGTTTTCCTGGGAATGAACTAGTGGTTTTCTGGAAAATAATTCTGTATTGGGAATAGTTTGAAGGGGAAATGGTATGATAGTTTTTTTTTAAATTCATTTTTATATCCTGCCCTTCTCCGGAGACTCAGGGCGGCTTACAATTTTTTTGGAGCACAACCCAATGCGCTCAGCAATAGCCTTCATTCCACTGTATATGCCTGCTTATTACTAGGGCTTTTTGCCCCCCCTCCCTCCCCAGCAGCATTTTTACAAAGTCAGCTTATTGCCCCCAACAATCTTGGGTCCTCAATTTACCTACCCCGAGAGGATGGAAGGCTGAGTCAACCTTGAGCCAGGTGGGATTCGAGCCTGCACTAATTACAGGCAGCTGGAACTAAGTGCTAGGCAGTTAACAGCCTGCACCACCAAGGCTCTTTTATACGTGTCTACTATTCATACTGCATTAAACTCCATTGATTAATCACATACATTAAAATTACTTTCTGAATCGAATAAACCCATTATCATTTAAAACAACTTTAATATATACAAAATATTTATAATGGACACAGTGATTCTATCATTAAATTCTTCTGCCTGCTTTCTAAATGCGTACAGAGTTCTTGTGCTGTCATTTAGGCCATTTGTAAATATTAGCAGCATATAACAGTTGAAAACATGAAGGAATAGTTTCAATATTTTTCCATGTGCAAAAGTGTTTATCTTTTTTTCAAATTTTTCACATTTGTATATATATCTTGGAAGATTTTGTGAAATGAAAGAAACTAATATTAAATTTTTAGTGTTACTAAAATAGAACCTGTTACATTTTTATGTAACGATACGATAATGTGAAACTGATAACATTCAGGCAAAATATGCAAACATTCAAAAAAACATTTTAATGATTTTTTTTGGTCTTTTTTATATTGATACTCTAGAATCAAAAGAAGTGATACATTTGGCTAGAAGTTTTAGTAACTATGTATATTTCTAGACATTTCAAATAAAACATTGATTTCTGATACACAAGAATTGCTTTCACAATTGTTTGTTGAATATGTGAAGTTTTGATCTCTTTGGCTTAATAGTACTACCCCCCAGAAATTATTTCAGAAGCTAAAATAGCATTTACAGTAAATATTAATAAAATTATGGAAATCAGCATTGTACCAGTATTTACATGGAAAACTTTCTTGATGTTTTAATAATGCAATGAATAGAGTATCATTGGGTTACAAACATTATCATGCACATTATATTTGGAGAAAATTCACAATCCAGTCTTTTCTATTAATAGTTCTACCTTAAGCATGTGTCCAAGATGTTTTTGTTATCTCACTAAAAAGAAAATTATTCTGAATTTAATATATATCCACTCTTTACAAAAACAGAAATAACATTGATAAAATTAATTTGACATTATTAATGTATCTTCAGTGATTCTAGCAGGAACTTCCCATTTTAACAGCACAATACTTTGATTGGGGGAGTGGAGACTGATTTGCTTTAAAGTAGGTAATTTTTTTCCTAGATAGTATGATCAATAGCCAGAGATAGTTGACATTTTAGTAGGAAACACTGTGTTAAATAGATCAGTGACTGATTTGCTTTCAAGTAGGTAATTTTTCCCTAGATAGCATGATCAATAGCCAGAGATAGTTGACATTTTAGTAGGAAACACTGTGTTAAATAGATCAGTGATATGTCTGATTGTTAGACAGCTTTAATTGTATAAAGGCCCTGGGACCATTGCTGACTTTAGACCATTTTATAGGCAAATAGCATAACAAAAATTTTAAGAGTTTTTGGTTAGCTTTCAGCTTAAATGCTGCTTTTGTTCTAAACCCATGTAACTATCTGTCAGCAACTTGTAAAACAGTTTTCCTAGTCTATGAACACTTTATCTATAATTTGCATCTTTCACTTCATTTTCTACGAAGTAAAAATTTCCTACAAAGTTTTCTACAAAGTAAACTTTGCATTTTAACTGATATTGATTCCTGGAAAAATACAACAAATATTCTAAAACTGTTTAATGCAAGTGTCATGGATAGCACTATGGAGATACTCAAATTTAGCTTTTTTGATTGTACAAGAAACAATTAAATTTGGCTTTCAGGTGAAAATTTTAATTTGTAAAATTTGTTGTACGGTTTCACTGAGGCCCCCACTTGATTGTGGTTTGTCATATTTGTAATGATATTTGCTCCTTACATCCCCTTGGCTGAATGCCATGTATCTTTTTTTGCTCAAGGGAGTTTTAATTAAAGTTACTCACAACCGATTGGTAGAATTTTGCTACTAAGCCAATGAGTCCAGGGGGTGAGAGACAGGCAAGGGATATGTTGTAATTTCTTTTCCTCTTTTTTTTTTGCTCCAAGTTTTTTTATTTTTAGAGCATATAAAAATTCCAATTTCAATTGAACAGTGCGTTGTCTGGGTACAAATATTTTTAGGGTTAGGTTATGTTGTAATTTCTTGATTCAATCAAGCAACATACTGAAGGCCAGCAATAAACCAATAGGTAGTATGTCATGCTAAAAGTTGGACCTCTTCACCTTTTCTTGCTAATTTCTATATGCCTCTTTTTTCTTTTCTCCTTTTGTTATTACTGTATTTATGATCCTCTTAATTTGCACTATTTCTTGTTTCTTCTAGTCTATTTTCATCTTTCTTTCACTTTGCTGTAAAATTTCTCATAGCAGATATTGTTACAGGGAAATTAAGATAGTTAAAAAAGATGTTTAAGAATCGTATTTAGAGATAAGCCTCTCTGAGCTCTGTAGGATTTACCCCATGGATTATGTACATGGGATTGTATTTTGAGACAAGGAAAATAGATTATATGAATTTGGTCTGTGAATATAGGTGCATAAAAATGATGTGGATTAGTACATACATGTTCATTATTGGATATACCTTATATTTGAATTTCACAACATTACCAAAAAACCTCCACATGAAGAATTGAACATTTGTCTTCCAATAATGACATGGTTTTTTTGGACTACACACACACACACACACACACATATATTGCTTACTATTATTTTAGCATATATGGAATTGCAACTCTAAAAAGATGACAGAATTGACAAAAGCCTGAATTTGTATTGCAAACAGAATAATTTTCTGTCCGTGTGATATTTTACAACCTGATTGCAGTACTGTCATTCTAATTAGAATACAGCCTTAATTGCATTTGTAGGAAATGGGGTTTGTTTGCAACTGAAACATGGATTCAGAAAGGGGGCATCATACCACACAGTATTAGGCTATCTCTGGTAGATGGTGTCTTGGTTTAAGGGGATTGAGTAGATCATTAAGTTCGGTGTCCAGTCTAAGCTTGCAACCTATTATACTTCACAGCATTTCTTCGCAGGTAAAATAAACTTGAGATCTGCCTGGAGCTTTCTGTAGGAAGATGACCGCAGTCTTTAATAATGAGAGGTGGGCAAGTATTAAATATAAGTCCTTCATCTCTCTGTAGGCATAAAGAACTTTTCTTCCTATCAATAAAGCAGCCACTTATTTTTCAAGCTAGTGTAGTTACTTCAGAACCTATTACAGTGGTAACATGGTACTCATTGTTATTTGCTTTTGGGAGGTGCAGTGAATACCAAAAAAGATGAGTACCAGAGAAATTTTTCCAATCAGGAATAATATAGTGAGTCATAAGGTAAGCGACATTGACAAGTTCTAGCTGTGTGTCGAGTACTAAACAAATGATGAGTACTGGGACAAAATTTTCATAGCAAAATGCACTGAGTACCAAATTTGATGAGTTTCAAAGCAGTTGAGTACTGTACCAAGGTATCATTGTATTGCTGACTCTTTTATGTGTGTGCATGCACAGTTACTTGTATTGTTGACAATCCCAAGAAAACTGTTGCCTGCACATATGCACATTTATAGTTGGGAACAGCTTTTGAAGTAGCTACCTGAAATTTGCAAAATATTTAATAACTATTTAAAAGTAGCTGCTTTTTGCTCATGTGTATTTTGAAACATCTTTTTAAATGTTTTCCATGGCTCAATTAATAAAAAAAATAATGCCTGGAAAGAAAAGGATCCGTTGTTTTTAGTTCTCCATTTTTTATTCCCCAAGTGCTTCACACTTCGCTCTTTCTTTCTTTCTTTCTTTCTTTCTTTATTTATTATTTGGACTTGTATGCTGCCCCATCTCCAAAGACTCGGGGTGGTTCACACCTAAAACAACCACAATAAATAATTAAAAAGGAATTAAACAGATCACAAGCCCAAAATAGTAAATCTAAAATTTAAAATAATTTAAAAACCCATCCCCCCCCAGAGAGGGGTCACAGCCCGGATTGGTCAAACAGCCAGGTCTTCAAATCGTGGCGGAAGGTGTGGAGGTCAGGGGCCAGGCGGAGCCCCAGGGGCAGTTGGTTCCAGATGTCAGGGGCCGTGACAGAATAGGCTCGTTGCCGGGGGACCGCCAGCCGGCATTGACTTGCCGACGGGACCCTGAGGAGTCCTTGCCTGTGTGCTCGCACAGGGCGGTTGGCACTCGATATCGGCCGGAGTCGCTCCCTTAAGTATTGAGGACCCATGTCGTGTAAAACCAAAACCTTGAATCTCACCCAGAGTGTGACCGGTAGCCAATGTAGACCACGCAGGAGGGGGGTAACATGGGAGAATTGGGAAACTCCCATCACCAGGCCGCGATTCTGCACCAGCTGCAATCTCCGGATGGTATGCAAGGGCAGTCCTAAATAGAGAGCGTTGCAGTAGTCGAGTCTAGAGGTGACAAGGGCATGAGTGACTGTACGCAGGGCATCTCGGTCCAGAAATGGGCGAAGCTGACGAACAAGGCGGAGCTGGGCAAAGGCCCCTTTGGCGACGGCCCCCACCTGCTCCTCCAACCGGAGCCGTACATCCAGGAGGACCCGCAGATTCCGCGCCCTATCCACAGGGGGGAACACCTCTCCCCCTATGGTCAAAGATGGATACTCCTGACCGGGCCGAGATGCCGGTATGCACAGCCACTCAGTCTTGGCCGGGTTGAGTACTTTGGATACTTACTTGTTTACTTAGTTACTTACTGATTAGGCTGCCCAACTCAAACTGACTCTGGAGAGCATACAGTAAATGCAGACAATTTGAGCTATCATATGTCTTGATACATTTGTTCAATAATTGTGAAAATATTGAAGCCACATTATTAAACTTATTTTAATTTAAATATATTTATTGCTAAGAAACTACAAATGTTTGTATGTGCACTATAACATTGTAAGATAGCAAGACAGGAGTACATTGGTCAGACAATTCTGGTTTCTGGTATCCTTATTTTATAAAGGGTAAACAATCCTGGTTTATTAAAGACTTGCCCTTTTTTACCTGCCTATCCAGCTGAATTAAGTCTTTTTTTTAAACAAGTTTTATTCAATTTTCTACATTTTAATCTCTTTTTAGTGAACAGCATGAGTACAGGTTCCACATATACATACAAATGTGACCATAGTTACATATTCAATTTTTATATTCAATGTCTAGTCTTAACAATATTTTTATGCATTTTCTATTTTGTTATATTATTCCAAGTGCTTATCTCATAATTTAATTCACATATATTGACTTCATAGTTATTGTGTTGTAGTACTTTTAATTGTCACATTTGTATAATCCTCCTAAATTCTAATTAGTAATACTTCTTCTATAAATTGGTTTCCCCCATTTAATATCAAGAGCGCCACCTCAGAGTTACATATTCATTAATTATTTCCCCTTTTAAATCACATCAAATATTTAGTATTTTATTACCTAGAACTTTAAATTTACTAGTCCCCTTTAAAGCTACATAACATATGTAAATCAGATTCTGCATGGTTTCCCCTTCTTAATTCCATAAAATTTATCTACAATTTCAGAAAAGAAAAGGGACATATTTATCTACTCATTTAATCCTTGATGAGCCTTGGTGGTGCAGGCTGTTAAATGCCTAGCACTTAGTTCCAGCTGCCTGTAATTATTGCAGGCTCGAATCCCACCAGGCTCAAGGTTGACTCAGCCTTCAATCCTCTCGGGGTAGGTAAATTGAGGACCCGAGATTGTTGGGGGCAATAAGCTGACTTTGTAAAAATGCCGCTTAAGTAGTAAGCAGGCATATACAATGGAATGAAGGCTATTGCTGAGCGCATTGGCTTGTATCCCAAAAATTGTAAGCCGCCCTGAGTCTTCGGAGAAGGGCGGCATATAAATGTAATTTAAAAAAAAAATCCTAAACCCTAATGCCAATCTCATTTTCAGCTCTCCTCCTATATCATTTCATTTATTTCAACCTATTTATTACACATATTCTATTAATTATTCCATTCATACTTCAACCAAAATAAATGAAAAGGAAAATCAGCATTCCAATCCTCAAAAGTATTTCAATATATTTGATAAACATATTCCATATGTTTATTCTATTTACCTCTTAAACATAAAGGAAGAGGGCATTACCAAAAAATAACAATTCTATTATCCATCTTATATGACCCCATTCCACAACTACAAATTTATCTATATTATTCCCCAGCACCTTGCAGAATCCCCTCTCCCAGTATCATTCAGCCATTATCTCTGTGTAAGAAATTTACCCCCATTTTTTTAAAATTCCCATATTCCTTTGTTCCAAAATCCTGTTTTTTCTCCCTCCTTTCCCCTAACATTTCCCCCTTTATTATTTCACTCCAGTTTTTAACGCCCTCTCTCTTTTTAGCTATCTTCCACCCTTTGAATTTCTGCTGATTCTTTTCCCCTTTTTTTATTTTCCGGATATTTCCCTCTTTAATCAATTTCTCAGACCTCCAATATTTATTCCCAATTCTTTTTCTCTTTCCTTCTGGATTCCTTTGTTCTTGATGGTGATTAAAGATGGCCCCTTCTGAAATTTGCTCCACCTCTTCTTCTGTACTTTGTCTTTGTTGTTCATACTCTGCAATTGCCTCTTCAAAAAATTTAAAAACGAAGCCCAAAGTTTCACCTCTTTCCTGTAAAGTTTCCTTAATGTTTACAAGTTCCATTTTTAGTGCCTGAAGAGATATTGCCATTTTACAATTTTCTATTTAATCCAGTTGGTGTCTTTAAAGTTAATTTCCAACAGTCCGTTTTTGTTTCCTTCCTCTCAACTTTTAATCCTCAGCTAGTCCAATACCAAGTCCATAACAGAATCAATAATTAATCCAAGGGCAGAATCTTCATATATCTTTCTTTACTTCAATATTTCAATTTTCCAAAACTCTTATTTTATTGTATCAATTTTCCTTGTATTTTTAAGAAACAGAGTCTTTAAAAAAAAGGAAGTTGAATTTAACTCAGATGGCACTCTTTATTCTAACAAGTCCACACCTCCTCTTTTCTTTTCCTTCCCAATTATTTAGAGCTTTTCAAACCACAGTCCTCCAAAAAGATCCAGTTAATATAAATTTCCTCTTTAGCAATCTATAGTTCAGCTTGAATTAGTGCTTATATAAAATCAAGATATACTCATCCAAGTTAGTTGTGTAATTCCTTCTACAGCTACTACCTCTCTCAGCTCGAAGCTCCATTGCTGTCAAAGACAATTCACACCTTTTTTTTAACTTCTTTCCATTCGCCGCTTTGAGTCCTTTCTTAAAGATACTTTGTAATGTTAATCCAGAGGGTAATTTCCATTTGATTATATCGTCCCATTCCTCCTGCTGTTCGCTTCTTCCACTCTCTCCTGCCCAATACTTATTCCAGTCTAATCCTCCCCTTCAGGGTGGCCATTTTGGACCACTACTTCAGGCGTCTTCGGGAGGGAGCTTTGCCAAACCAGGGGGGGGGATTTGCGGCTCCCCTCTACCCGGCTGATGGTCTCCCCTTCACCGCCCCTACGAGGCAGCTTCTGCCCCAAATTTAAAAGATCGGGGCTCTCCGACGCTGAAGCACGGACCAAAGCCGCGCACGATCACGGTCAGTGGTCCTTCTTCGGGGAGGCTCAAAACCGAAAGCCAACTGGTATCCTTATTTTAATAGTTTCTTGATGGTATGTTCTTTAAGAACAGCTATATTATTGAAAAAGGACATGCTCAGGATGGCTTTAATTTAATTAAGGAGGTTTAAAAGAGGAAGGAATATTTAGCTGAAAGAACATGACAAAGGCATGATACTATAAAACACGGATAAATACAGCCATGTTTTCAGTACTAAGAGCAGTACTAAGAAACAGGATTTGATGATATACAATATTTTATATTACTCTGTTTTTCAATCTAGTAACTTTAAAAAAAATGAAAGCAGAATTTGATATATTTTAGAAAACGTTTGTTTCCTCTTTTCCAGTGTGCTTATGCCTGCTCATTGGAAGGTGTTATTATATAACTGATGGGTTTGTGGCCAATGGTTTATACTAGGAGGTGGCAATAAAAGGAAGGCTCTATGGAATTCATCATAGATAAATTAACCCCCTTTCAGATTTTGAATTCCAATATATCTTTGACACTGAATATTAGCAGTTGTTCCTGTGGGTCATACATATGTTAAATGAGGGTCTGTGGGGGGGATATCCTTAAAGCTTAGCATCTGTGCCATTCATTTCATACAATCATCTAAGTTATGAAATGCCTAAATGAAAGAGTAATTGTCCTTATTCCCATTCCCAAAAGTTCAGACAACTCATTTAGAGAGATAGATTCTAAAAGCATATCATTCTAGGGCTAAATATGTCCTAGGAACTTAAAAGAAGGATTTGAAGATCTCTTTTAAAAAGCCATTGATGCCTATCATCCTAGAAAATGTTAGGTAAATATTTCTAAAGTTCTGAGGCTCTATAGATACACAGTTATAGTTTTTAAATGGAAAAGATTTAGAACAAGCAAGAATAGCCCTCCTTCAAAATCACTTCCAACATTGTCCAGGAAATCATAAAGAACCTCAGATCATCACCTAGGGAACTGCAGGCTATCACATTCCCTATAAAGTATTTATGCTTTATATATTTATTCATATATTATTGGGTAAAAAGGGGATTCATGTAAGAGTAAGACAGAAGCTTTTGTTCACTAGCAGGAAAATTGGAGCTCATCTCAACTTCTTCAGAGTTCTAGACTAACATTCTACAGGTAGATGAGTCAAAAGTGCAAATATTCAGACTGCATGGGTGTTATTACACTTGACAAAAATAAATCAGTGCATTTCTCAATTAAACCTTCATTCAAGATATCAATCGTGGAGGGGACAAGATATTAATCATGGAGGTGACAGTGGGGATGCCTTGTTGCCTCAAGGACTCTGACAGTTTTTCCATCAGAAGGAAGAATGCATTCTGCTTTATATTTCAGGAGAATTTGAGGCTATTTCTCTGTCAGCTGAAAAATAGGTGGGTCAATGCAACATGACAGATTCTTAAAGATACAAGCAAAATAAATAGAATGGAGCAAGAAGAACATTTTCTCTATTTATGAATGACTAAGTTAAAGTTCGGACCTAAATCCCATAGACATTTTTTTATATAAAAAACCTGAAGTAAACAGTTCATGTTAAGAAAGTATTAAGTGTAATTTAGTTGGAGTTGCTAAGTTGAGGAATGGGCCAAAGCTCTTGCACAGTGATAAGAGAAAATTGATCATGAGCTACAGGAATGTTAATTAAAGCTCTGGATTTATTATGTATTCTTTTTGAACAAGTAATAACATTCAGTGGCAAAGACATGCAAAAATTAAAAAGGGAAAGGAGCAAATAGTTCTTTATTGTATATAGCAGAAAGATATAGTTTGAATTCTGTTCCCTTGTCCATTAAGCGATGGTGATTAGGATTGTATCATTTATATTCCACTTTTCTAAAACAAATAACAAAAAAATCCCCTCTAGTATACAAATCAGCAAAATGTAGCAGCACTGTTCATCAGTATGAGAAGAACATATAGAAAATGCTCATCACTGCATATATGCAAGGTCACTTTTATCTTGTTAGTTTTACTATTATCTGCCTTAACCGAGTGTCCTGTGTTGTTGTAAGAATACTGTGAAACATCTGATTTAGGAAGACTGCTCTTTGTTACTCAAACTTTTACAGAGGGTATGTAAACATATTACAGAATATGATCAGGATTAGAATAATAGCTCTTGAAATCCAGATGTCTTCAATTTTGATTCCATAATTTCAAGCCAATGTGGAAATAAAAGTCCACACATCTGAAGCATTATTTAGTTATTCACTCTCCCTCCCTCCACCTCTCTCTGTGTAGCACTTCTGTATTGTACTACTTGTAAGTCTTGTTGCCTGAGCAAAATTTTAATCTGGATGAATGTTACCCATATTTGACTGTTCATGGTCACACACAGCAAGCCAAGACACAGTTCAACATTACAAAAATGGTTTATTCTATAGAAAATGAATAGTTTCCCCAAATGTTGAAGTCTTAGTAAAATCAAGCAGATGAAGACTGTGTCCTGAGTAAAAAAGATAAAGTTGTGAAAGAGCAGGATACACAGGAAATATCTTCTTTTAAAGAAAAAGATTGTGATTGAGGGTGCCTTTGCTTACAAAAGTCTTACATTTTACACACTTTGATGGTCTAATTCAGAGGTCCTCCAAACTTGGCTACTTTAAGACTTGTGGACTTCAACTCCCAGAATTCTCCAGCCAGCATAGCTGGGAGTTGAAGTCCACAAGTCTTAAAGTTGCCAAGTTTGGGGACCCCTGGTCTAATTCTTCCATGTATATTGAAAGAACACTTGAAACAAGGAGTTCTGTTTACTAGGATAATCTATACTTTCTGTTTAGTTTTATTTAGAAAATACTTTACTATTTAGTTAATAATAGTTCTGGCTTTGTTTAGTTTTTGATGATGGTGATGAGAGGACATTGAGACGGACCTCACTGTGTTTGAAGGGGGAGAGGCACTTTGCTGAAAGCGAGGTAGGATTTTACAGTTGTTTTTTAAATGCTATTTCACTTTTTATTTGAAAATCAGCAAACTGACTTTTCTAATTTCCTTCCTTAGACACTTGACCAACTGCCACTAACAAATCCAGAGCACTTTGGAACACCTGTAATTGGAAAGAAGTCCAACAGAGGAAGAAGGTCGTCTCTTCCTGTGTAAGTAACTTTTACGATGCCACATTTTTGTTTGGGTTTTCTTTTCTTTACCTGGGATGAGATAAAGTAATTGTGCATGTCTTATACAGATATCTTTAGAAATGTACTCGACAATTTGGGGAATTGAACTTTGTGTTTTTGTACTATCTGTTGGTCTACTTTTGTCATTATGTCTGTCAAGTAAAGGAGGAGGGTCAAGTTGGTGCAAACAATAAAGCTACTTGTTTAAAATGTGCCTACTGATTATAAAACTAGTTGATAGTACTTTGGACTCAGATGAGGAAGTTGAAATCCTAGGCCAGTTGTTTACAATCTGTAAGAACAGCTCCTGAGGTGATAAAGAAAGAGGGAGCTCAGTGTCTTTTTTGGACAAGTATAGTGGCAGAAGCATGCAGAACCCATGTGCTAGGAGATGCCTTTCTGGATTTCTTACAGATTTAGATATCTATGCTAGGGTAACTTAAAAATGCATTTCTAGTACCCTGTTCTGTGAAAGAATTTAAAATGAGATGGAGGACAAAAGCAATCAGAAGGCAGGATTTCCTATAAATATTGCTATTCAGTGTCTGGTAATACAGGAATTCTGCAAAAAAAAAATGTTGCAATTATATAGTGCACATTACATATGCAACTGTGATTTTAGCTTTCGTTAGAGCAGGTCTGTTTATTATTTCTTTATACATGTTCCTAATTTGTATATTCCATTGTTTTAAAGAGGGGATAAACTTAAACAATGGACAATTTGGGTAGGTAGATATATTCCTGAATGTAACAATAGGGCAGCCCTTAAATACTCCAGGTCAGTATTTCTCCGCCTAAGCAACTTTGAGATGTGTGAACTTCAACTCTGAGAATTCCCTGGCAAGTATTCTAGCTGGAGAATTCTGGGAGTTGAAATGTTCTCTACATTAAAACTTCATACCTCAACATATGGGTAGACACACATAAATTCAGTGGTTCTCATTTCTCATCTCAGTATCCTTTCATAAATATTTGTAAATTATCCCTAAGGTGCTTTTTCAAAAGGCAACTGGACTTTCTTGGTTTTTTCCTTGCCTTTTGAAAAAGCATTTTTGGGATAATCAATGACCTGGATGATAGAGAATCTCCATAGACATTTGTAAATTAGCATCAGAATGTCTACTGATGTCATTTTTAAACATTCTAGAATTTACTGAATTTTTCCCACAAAATAAATTTCCAAGAACCTCTGAACTCAACATCCAATAGCTACGATGAAGTTAGTCACATTCTGACAGTGTAAATCTTTATATGCCTAATTCTTTTAGCAATGAAGATGAAAAAGAAGAAGAAACTAGTGAAGAGGAAGAGGAAGATAAGAGACGTCTTAATGATGAATTGCTTGGTAAAATTGTCAGTGTGGTATCCAGTACTGAAAAGGCAGAACGGTATCCAGCTTTGGTAAGTAAGAAGTTTTTTTAAGGATGACATCAAATTATATTTCCCCCCCAAATTCAGGTTATTTGCATCTTGAGAGCACAATGTTCAAAAAAGCTGCTAGCCATTATTTAGAATTTATGTAATTTACAGAGTAGCTTTATAGTAATAATAATAATATATTTTCATGTCAGCTGTCTCTGAGAGTATATCAGATTTTTGACTCCTTCCAGTTTTCATTTGAATATACCTATAAATATATTTTAAATATATTCTGTATAAATATACCTTATATTCTACTAAAGGTGTTGGACTGGCAGTGAATAGTCCCAGATTTAAATCTATGCCGCAGAAGCTCACAGGATGACTCTGGACCACCACTCTTCTTCCTTCTAATCTACCTCACAGGGTTATGGTAGCTAAAATGTGAGGATGGAATTCTGTGATTCTTCTTTGAGCTCCTGCATAGAAAAACAGGATAGAAATCTAACAAAAAATGGCAATATTCTACAGAAATCAGTTTTGTATTTCTGATTTATATGCTGTCCATTCTCTTTATATAGTACAGTAAAGCATCCCTATCACCAGTATTAAAACAGGAGTCATGTGTGAGATGGGCAGCCATATAAATCCAATAAATGAGTGAGAGTGAATGTGTGACAGCACCAAACAAAGTTGCAGCGATAGGCCTAAATAAATACATAAATGTACTCGGAAATGTTTCAAATGGGAATTTTATTTATTCAAATTTTGTTATAGCGCCCCAATTCTAGTGGACTGGGTAGTTGTACAAAATCAAAAAAATCCATAAAAACAAAGAAAATATAAAAGCATACATGCAACCCAGACTAAAACTGTGTTAAAAACAATGCAATAAAACAAAATAGCCCTCCCACAAATTTACCTGCCACACCAGGTAAATCTGTACAAAGCATTCCTGGCCACAACTGCTGCAATTAAAGCAATAGCTACAAGTGCAGAAGGGTCCCTCAGGTTGTTCACCACTCTCAATTGGGGTAGTGCAGCACCATTAAAAACCAATAATGGTAACATCTCCAACCCCACGGGCCTAAACAGCCACTGTCAATCAGTGTTGTTAAGATTGAACCAAAGTTTGTTTCACCTCATCCAGATCCAAACAGTCTCCAGACACTGGATTGATATATCAATAGCTTCACCTCTGCAAACCAGGATCGAGATGCAAAGCTAGTATCTTCAGTATATTAATAATACTGAACTGGTAACTGACCTCTCCCATTGGCTTCATGTAGATCAGTGTTTTGCAACCTTGGTAACTTTAAGATGTATGGAATTCAACTCACAGAATTTCTCAGCCAAGTGTCGAGAAATACTTATTAGATGTGTCTAATCTTAGGAGAGGGAAGAACATTGAGTCCCCAGACATCCCGATGTACAACCACAATTGAGAATGACCTTGAGGGATAAGAAGAAATGTTTCCTATGATGGAGCCCCCAGTGGCTTAATGCTCAGAGGAGGAAACCTAGAAAGAATCCACCACAATTGAATGAGCTGTTAAAAGTGGTGGTTTTATTTTTATTTCATAGTCTTTGACATACAACCATAATTGAGCCCAAAATTTCACTTTTGTTAACTGAGACAGTTGTTAAGTGAGTTTTGCTCCAATTTATAACCTTTCTTGCTATAGGTATTTATATAGGTGCAATTGTTGAGTTATTTCCACAGTTAAGTGAATGTGGCCTGTCCATTGAATTTGCTTGTCAAAAGGGTGCAAAAGGTGATCACATGACCCCAAGACACTGCAACCGTCATAAATAGAACCACTTGCCAAGCATTAGAATTTTGATCATGGGGATACTGCAATAGTCATAAGTGTGAAATACGGTCAAAAGTCACTTCTTTCAGAGCTGTTGTAAGGTCAAATGGTCACTAAATGAATGGTTGTAAGTTGAGGATTACTTCTAACAATATGTGAGAATGACCCTGAGGGAGAAGAAAAAATGTTTCCTAGGGGGAGCCCGCAGTGTCGTAATGTTCGGAGGAAGAAACCTAGAAAGAATCCACTGCATTTGAATGAGCTGTTAAAAGTGGCGGTTTTATTTTTATTTTGTATGGTGTAGCAAAATACACCATAAAATTCACAGAAACAACATTTAAAATGTGTATCAAAATATAAAACACCAGAGCAGTGAATTATTCTAAGAACGCACAGTATGAGTCATGAAGAAAATTATGAAGAAAATTATGTATGAGAAGTTTATTGAAGTGATAAACCTGTGGCTGGATATCTAGATCATTTAGCCATTGGACAGCAGTGCCCTCGAGATGATGTATTTCATACAGAGATCTAGGGAACCTTCTGAGGGGACATCCCATTGCAATATGCTGTAAGGTTTGTGGGATGTCCTACAGTCACAGTCAGAGATTATCAACCAACCCCATTTATACCATATTTCCAGTATTGGTATCTGCCACAAATCTGATTGAGCACTGTCCAGATTTTCCTTAGGACAAAGTACAAAGCCGAAGGGGCATTGTACTGGATCAGGCACTAAATTAAACAGATCTAGATTAGACATTGCTCCTAAAACAATATAGACTAACCTCCTCTTGCTGCACCCTGGGCAATGTGATTGTCATGGCTAAATAGTCCATACATTCTGTCTAATGGACCTCACCAGGATCTCCCAGCAAGAAGCAGCAACATGAATACTAAAAAATGGTGAGAGATTTGTATCTTCAGACTTCCAAGATTCTGTTTATGAAGCTTTACAATACAGTAGAATTAGCTCATCTAGTTGTATTTCCTATCTGGTTTACCTGGGAGGGCTGATATCCTCAACATAAGGCTCTGGATGTGATATGTTCTTCCCCACCCCCACCCTGAGCATCAACTAGAACCAACCATTGAGGAAGGGTATGAACCAATGAAGTATAGTGCTACTCCTAAACTCCTGCAACTAATCCAGAAGGATACTGTGGTTAAAGTGTCAAAAGCTGTTGAGAGATCAAGGAGCACTAGGATGGATGTCCCACCCTCTTTGAAAAGTAATGAACAAGCACAACTGGTGCCCTTCTGGATATGGTACCCTGGTTTGAAACCACACTGAAATGGGTCCAACCATAACCTCTTGAGGAAGGGACGTACAACTGGTGGGACCATTCCCTCTCAAATAGGCTGAAAACACTTCATATAGCCAACCTGTGATTACGCTTCAGGCTGCTTTAATAATCTAGGAGGAGCCAGGATCTAACAAATAAGAGGCTTAGCTAACAGACAGAGCACTTATCTACTTCTTTGGGTGTAACTCAAAGAACAAGATTCATTCCAGATAACAGCACAAAACTGCCTGAACAACTCAACTAGCAACTCTGATTTGCCTAGTCAAGGTTAATCAAATCTTAATGATTTTTGTCTGCCAGATTAATTGATTATTCCTTACCTAGCCCTGCAGATGATTCTGTGATCCATCTATCACCAATATATTGACCAACAAAAGTTACTATAAGAGCAGAGAAATAGTGATATTTTGCAGACTTTATATCTATAATGTACATTTGTATTCGTATTTAGTTGGATTCACTCTTTGTCTTTCTGCAGAGGGACTCCAGTTTTTGCTTCTGGTGTTTCACCTACTGGAGCTCTTCAGAAAACCAAGGAGCACCCTAGGATTGGTTTACAGAGAGAGTTTGTATAGGAACAATATGGCCCAATCACATGCCTATTATAGACTATAGTCAAGGCCTCAGCTGAACTGCCTGATAGGTGTTCAAGAAAATCTCCAAGCTCCCTCTGAAAGCCAACAGGGTTCATCAGTCGTGCAAGGAGGGTCAACCTAACTTGCCCCTTCTCCCTCCAGAGGTAGGTGGACCCAGAATGTTAGAGGGGAACCAAAGAGTTATGTTCATGGTAATGAATTATTAATAATGTCCTCCAACACAAGATTACAGTGCAACTGCTGTGAGACATTTTTTTTCTATAATTCTGACACAAGAGGGAAGAACAATTGCTTCTGTTGATAACCTAAGAGCATGAATGGGTTATATGGGAGTAAACTGTCTTGTAAATAGCTTGACCTTACACCAGGTAAAGCATTACATAATATTATGAGCTTCTCAGATTGGAGTCAGAGAATGGTCAGCCTCTATTGAAGCTGTTAAAGATGTGGAATAAGGTGGAAACTGCAAGAAGTATAACTCAATAATTGTATTGCTGCATTCTGAGGCAGTTGCAATTCTTGGACTGCCTTCAGAAGCCATTCCATGAAGAGGTCATTGAATATTATTGAGGTTATCAGTATACGAGTTACCAATTTTGGATTTGTTTCTTTTAGTAGGGATGTTAAATAATAAGCATATGTTAGGGCCCTCTGGATAGTTCCTAAGAAGGTATGCAGAAACTTCGCAATATTATTTCTAGCAGGCTGAATATAGAACACTGGACACTGACAGATCCTTTTAAAAACATGTTCCAATGATTTTGTAAACAAGGTCCATGTTACTGTTTCTAGTATTATAATGGAGAACTTGCCAAGAAAAAAAGAGTGACAATTGGTAGGGTAGGGGTTTTAAAGACACTTAAAAGCCAAGCAGATGAGAGATTTAATATTTATTTGTTATTTCTTGTATATGCTAAATTTATTTGCTGCTTTCTTGCACACACAAATATAAGAACCTTATTTTGCTTTGTGAGGAGGCACACATCAAATACAATCAATGCAATGGAATAGGCAGATAGATTATTGCTTAAAAGGATGAATCCAAGTAGTATTGTTTTGAAAGAATTATACAATTTCCTCACAGTACAACTCAAATGATATTAAGGTACTGCTCACTGAAGATTATCTGCTAGATCATCTGTTTGATAAATCTTCCATAGATGTTTTCATCTATGCAATAAGGGAGGAAATCCATAGCTCAGAGGTGGTATTCAGCAGGTTCTGACCAGTTCTGGAGAACCGGTAGTGGAAATTTTGAGTAGTTTGGAGAACCAGCAAATACCATCTCTGACTGGAGATTTTACTGTATCCTTCCCCTGCCACGCCCACCAAGCCACACCCACAGAACCGGTAGTAAAAAAAATTTGAATCCCACCACTGCCATAGCTGCTTGTCCTTTGCAAATGCCATGGCAAACTCAGTTCCTATATCAAATTTGGTGGCCTGAATGACTCATTTTAATAACTACTTTTGCATAATACTATTAACTTATTTACTATTTTTGTCTTAATCAAATGAGAAATTTCTTTAAGATTAAATATTTGTGACGTGTTAATGGCAAAAATAAGCCTGAGAACTATTTCAGTTTAATCATATCATTGTTAAAAATCTTACATGCTTAAATCTTACCTGTATACTACTAAACTTCTTTTGTGTGTTTATCTTTAATTAGCCCAAATGGTACATAATATCACAAAAATTTTCAAGATACCTCAAATATCTACTAATTTAAACAAGGCATACAAAATCCAGGACTCGTTACAGTACTTTTTTGTAATTGAAATATCAAGGATCCTCACACCAGCTGTGTTCATAAAGTTGTGGCTTCTATAGCATTGCCACAAACATGATCATGATTTCCAACGTTCTCTGCCAGCTTCCTACAGTATAAGCAGTCAATGGGGAAGCTGGCAGGAGGTCAGAAGTTGCTCCTATTTCCACTGGTTGTTGTTTTTTTCCCCCTGCCCATTGTCATTTTGTTACTCTGATTAGGGAATCGGGAAACATATCCAAAAGAATGACCCAACTAATCATGGATTGTCTAGTATATTCTAAAGCTAAATGAAGCTCATCTGTTTGGTAGCAACTTTATATAGAAAGGGTTTTTTTTGGCTAGACTACATATGGATTTGCATCACATCCTGAGAGAACTCAGTCCTATCTGTTACTTCTGATGCTACTCTGCCTTATCCACATTTTTTCATCAGTGAAATACCTGGCATATAAACCATATCTTTTAGACAAAGCAATAAAAATTTTAATTGACACTAAGTCTAATAGTGTGGCTAGAATGGATACTAAATACTCCCCAAATCCCATACCTTTCCTTTAAATATAAGAGAGTGGCACTGGATCAGATTTCATTTTGCTGTTAAATTCATAAGGCAACTACTGTGTTTATGTGGCAGTAAAGAGTTTCATTTGAGTGTAAATGGTATGATATACATGTTGTCCTAAATTCAATGTTAACTATTGTAATTTATTGGATGATCTCTAAAGAGAGGAGAAAAAATTACCTTTGTTCATAGTGATTACTTAAGGTTATATTTTTTCTAGATAATTAAGTGTTGCACCTGGGAGATGCCATAACATAGTTTGAACCTTGTTTCCATAAGCTGTTTTTTTTTACTAATGGAAAATGGAAAACACTGCTCAGTCTAATGTGTTTTACTTGAAATCCCAGGTCTTATCCCCCAGCTGCAGTGATGACATTTTAGTGAAAAAGGACCAGTGTTTAGTTCGTTCTTTTGCAGATTCCAAATTGTGAGTAAATTTTAGATAACATTCCTATATATAGTGGTGAGAATTTGTATGTATATGTGTGTGGGTGTGGGTGTATAGATGATATATTATAAATAATATATATTATGAAATATATTGATTTTTAACTTAGAAGCAGAAACCAGGAAGATGAAACTTAAAAAAAGTATTTAATAGGGAACTATTTATTTATTTTACTTCATTTGAGATGATCCTGCAGCAAGTACAACTATTTTGGAAGTTTTAAATGTTGGTGACAATTAACAATTACATGCTATGTGTAAAATTACAAAGCATGATTGATAAGAAGGGCCACTGTAATAATTCATTTTTCTTTTCCATTCCAACAAGTGCTCCTTATCTTGCACTCCAACTGACATTTAAGTCAAAATTTAAGTCAATGAGCCTTGGTAGCTCAGGCTGTTAAATGCCTGCTCTTAAGATCCAGCTGCCTACAATTATTGTAGGCTCGAATCCCACCAGGCTCAAGGTTGACTCAGCCTTCCATCCTCTCAGGGTAGGTAAATTGAGGACCCAAGATTGTTGGGGGCAATTAGCTGACCTTGTAAAAATGCCACTTAGTAATAAGCAGGCAATTACAATGGAATGAAGGCTATTGCTGAGCACATTGGGTTGTATCCCAGAAATTGTAAGCCGCCCTGAGTCTTTGGAGAAGGGCGGCATATAAATGTAATTAAAAAAATATATATATATAGCTCTATAGACCTTGATGGAACCTACAGTTTTGGCAGTTTGGAAGTATAGCATATGCTTCAGATTAATCTAGCAGAAATACCAGACATATACAATAGGTATACATATATTTGAAGACAGCTTGTTATAGACAATATTTTCACATAATGGTCTCTTTATAGACCTTACAGTGTTTTACTACTTTTACAATCAGCATATGCAGCAACAATTTTGTCAAGTGAGTTTTTATAAAATTGGAGTTCAAACTTTTGGATATTGGCTTGATGAAAGCCACCAGTAAATCTGTGGTAAAATTAGGATTTGAACCCAAGTCCATTTTGTTGTCTATTCTTCCGGGCCTAAACTAATGTTGTCTTATGAGGAAGGCAAGCCAAACTAGTAAAATTTAAAGATATTTATTTTAAAATATTTGTATGACTGTCCATCTTTAAACAACTCTGGGCTCACAGCAACAAAACGATAGAAAAACTAAATAAAAATGTTTCCTCAATCAGGGGATTCTAATAACTCTCTACAGAGTCCACAACTCTACCTCAGTGCTTGGGTAATGAGCCAGATTTAGTGGCCTTCCAGAAGACCCAAGGGGTTGGGGGCTTTCTGGATTGCTGTGGCAAACATAAAGGTAGGGACAGTCATGGAAAAGCATGGCATTGCTTTAGTTATGTATTAGTTAGCTTGTATCACAGTTCAATCACACTCTAAGCAGCTTACAAGGACCAGATAAATAATGGCTAAATATGAACAAACAAGATCAGCAGGGTACATGATGCCCATGAAAGAGGAAAATACTGTAGGTTCAAACAACATTGCGAAAAATGTCCCATGTGATGTGAGTGTGGCCACCTCTATACTCATTCATCATCAGCCCTGATGATTAATAAATTCCATTAATCAATTCATTTTTAACCATATTTCTATGTTGCTGCAGTTGAAATCTCAGCTTCTGTAGAAAGGGTTGCTTTTTTTAACCATGTAAAAATACATGGTTAAAAAAAGCAACCTCTAAAAAGGTACAAAAGTAAAAATGACCAAAAGAAAATAAAGATAAATGAGAATGGAGATGGACACATTCACATCAGGTGAAATTGCTCCAGAACTATTCATTCTTCAAGAATTTCTGAAAGCAAAGCGCAAGCAGCTTGATCTTCATGTGGAGGCTGTTCCACAGTATCAGTGCTGCTGTGGTTTCCTGAGCCTGCCCAGTTTCTTCCTGGTCAAGGTAATCAGCTGGGCCAGTATTGATGGGAGCAGATATTAATTAAAACATTTTGGTAGATGCCAAACTTAATTTTTCAAAACATGTTTAATATTATATGTGATAACATAACCTTACTAAATGTTAAACATTGAAATAACATTTCTGCATAGAGCAGAGAAATTTTTAGCATTGATAATACAAGTAGCAGCATTAAAGGAAAGAGAAATAGAAGTTAATCAACTTTTTAGGACAAATGTAATGTAAATAATTAATTTCATTGCAGTTATTCAGTAGCAAGAAAGGACGTTGAAGAATTAGATTTTAGAAACTCAGAACTGCCTTCTAATAAAGGTAAATGTTAACATTTGTTTAGATTATTAACAAGTTAATTTATTGTGCTGTATATATTTAATTGCCATATTGTGTTTTTAACATGAAAGAAAGATGCAATTGAAAGTAATGCCTAATGGTTATTGACAGCCTTGTTTGTGTCTTATTCAATTCTGACTCCAAGAAGCAAAATCATTGAAGCACAAAATTCTGAAATTTAGTTACGTATGTCACATTTATCATAACAAAACGATAGATGATATTCATCAGGTTCTGACCTGTTCTGGAGAACTGGTAGCAGAAATTTTGAATAGTTCAGAGAACCAGCAAATACCACCTCTGACTGGCCCCAGCCCCATCTATTCTCTGCCTCCTAAGTCCCAGCTGATCATCTGGGACTTCTTTTTTTGCCCTGCATAGGAGAACAGAGTTGGAAAGCAGGTTAGTGGGGTGGGAATGGAGATTTTACAGTGTCCTTCCCCTGCCACGCCCACTATGCTACGCCCACAGAACCGGTAGTAAAATTTTTTGTATCCCACCACTTGTCACCATTGACATATATATTATTTTACACAAGAATATGTAATCACTATTTCAGAGGTGTTTTTATAAAGAAAGCTTACTTAACAAGTTGTAGCAGCTTTGTTTTGCCACAGGAATTGAATATTGCCACAATAGAACATTATATGTTCAGAGAGGCAAAAGTTATGATGGGCTGATAGCCTTGATAGTCCAACATCCAGACATCTTGCAACAGTCAGTGAATGATAATTTTCACTGGCCCTGCCATTAATACATCAGTAACAAATGAACATTTGTTCATTTTATTGGGGTAATTTAATGTAATTAATTTTCTCTAAGATTAAACATCTGGAACATAAATTAATGGTAACAATAAGCCTGAGAAATGTATCAAATTAATCATACAGTTATTAAAATCTTACGTGCTTAAATCTCACATCTTCTAGAGGTAAATAAAATTCAGCACTGAATTTTATTTACAATCTGAAATCAAAAATGGCTAGCAGAGAAGCAGAGTTAGCAGTGATTTGCAATGATTATGTAATTTATTCCGATTACCTTGATGTGTAATTTTCCTCCCAAGGGGTACAAGAGGCAAGCTCTTTCTTCCATTGGAAAGCCATTCCTTCTATTTGGAAGATGGACATGCGTGAAATCTTGGAATCCTCCAGCAGTGATGAAGAAGATGGAGGAGAGACAGGAAGTAATGATGATGAAGAAGAAAAAGGAGAACAAAAAGAGGAAGAAGTAGTGGTAAGCATATTAGCATTTTTGTTCGATATGTCTTAACCAAATATATAGCCATTGTTATTTTTTTCTTATATAATATTGCTCCTCAAATGATTACTTCAAAAACCACAGCCTTCGCTTTCTTCAATCTGGCATTATCCAGATCCTCTAGAAATCCCATGTGCCTCAAAATTCTAGAAATTTTAATACGATGCATCTGGAGGATATCGAGTTGAGGGAAGTTGAGTGCCTGTTTTCAAAAGGCAAGGTTCATGAGTTCAGTTATGTTTGCCATAAATGATGAAAACTGAATTAGAAAGCAAAAAAGCAAAAATCGTTGGAAAACCATCTTATTGGTAATGAGCTAGCTTGATGGTACATACGTCCTGATTTCTCCTATTTAACTTTTTCTGCAAGTGGGAGCAGTTTACAGTCACCAGGAATTTAAATTATCATAGAAAGCTTGATATAAGCATTTGAGTCCTAATTTGGATTCTTTTCTAACAAGTAATTTTGGAAGCTTGCTTGTTGCCAATAATCCATTGTTGCCATGAATTCCTTTGTGCATCTATAACTAACTAGTGAATTATAGAAATAGGAAAAGCCTCCAGATTCGTCTATCACTACTCAGTTTGAGGATCTTGGCACCTTCTGAAAAAGACAATTTTTTGTGCAGTAACAGTGAAAGACATAAGAACAGAGATGTTTTAGTAAACCCTGCAAAGAAGAAATGCTGTGTTTCCCGTACTAACCAAAAATTATGATTATGTGCCTCAAATGAGGTTAATAAAAGGATAAGAAACAAGAAACATTCAACCTAGGATCTTAAATACCTTTCTGAGAACTACAGAAATATTCTACAGAAAACTACAGAAGATACCAGGGCTGTACAGTGCTTTTTATTTGATTCTAAAAAGGTGCTTCAGATTTCATGGGGGCACAAATATATTTTCTGTTTTCTAATTGGGGGTAAGAGTATATTGTATGTAACTCAGGTAGCTGTGGGGATCTTGGGAGCACTCTGAACTTGGTTATTTGCTTACAGATGTTTCATTATCCAACTAAATAACACCATCAGTGCCATTAATTAATGAGTGCACTGATGAACAAGTTGGGTAATGAAACATTTGCAAGCAAACAACCAGTTCAGAGAACATGAAGGACTCCACAGTCCAAATAGTGGAACCAAGCAAATCAACAAACAAAGCTCACTTAACTTCCTGGCCCCAAACTTTGAAAGAATAGCCAGAGCTTTAATGAAATCCAACAAGATAAGAGCTATTTGGATTTGCTGTTCCATAGGGCAAATACTGCATTAGAGAAAGCATGACTGCTAGGTCGCACAAGATGAAATGGCTGAATACATGGGACCTAACGTATGTGTAGCCTCCTGATTCTTGTGGCATTTCTATCAAATAATTTGGCCCTGGGCCTTGCAATATAGGCAAGATTGTCCTGCCTTAAAAAATTTGCAAGGCCCATATTGTACATCATAAAGTTGCTGACTGTGATACAATTTAAACATGGTATTTTAAAATTGTGTATAGTGAAAATATGAACTAACATAAATTTTACAATAATTTAATCTGAAATTTCTTTATCTGAGGGCATTTTGAGAGAGAGCAAGGCAGGGTGTTCAATATCCTTAATTTCATTAATTTTTACACCAAGAATTAAGTATTTTCCCTATAGTGCACTTCTTTTATCTGAATAGGTTCTGTATTTACTAATTTTTATATTTGACTATGTAATCTGTCAGCTTTAAGACACGATAGGCAAAACAATGTGATTTTTCTTAATACAGGAGTCAATAATTCAACTTCATGACATGTATATTCTCCTAGATCTTTTTTTCATTTTGCATTCATGATTCTGGCTTTGTACATTTAAATAATACTAGTTGAATTTTCCCCGTTTTTCTTATTAAAGAAAAATGTACGATAATTTTTATACATAATATCTTGGTGAAGAAGTATAATTCTTTTTATTTTCTCTAGACTTTTAACCTGTTTAATATTTTTCATAGCTGGATTCTTTTCACTATACAGTAGTATAAAAAGTAATTTTGCCAAATATAATTTACATTATTTTTCTCTCTCCTATTTTGAGGAACCCTCTCTTGGGTACTGACCGATCTTGCCAGGATTTGAATGCCTAGTAGGCTTAGATCTAGTTAAAATAACAAATTATTAGTATTAGTATTATACCTTTATCTCATTCTTTTTAAAAACATCCCGGAAGGTGTCAGCTCCTCAGTACTGCTTCAGTTCTGTTGCTAGGAAAACTGCAGGAGCAAGTTAATGAAATTAGAAGCTGTAGAACCTCACTTTAGAAAGGAGAGTTTACTTTTTGTAAAGGTCAAAAGACAGAGGCCTCTGAAGAAAATTTATTCATTGTAATAGATGAAGAGCCTATAGTATGAAGACTGTAACAACTTATATAGTGTGAACATGACTAGTATCATTTGTGCCAAAATGTCACATTGCCATATCTTCTACTACAGCAAGGGGCTGAAAATATTGAAATGGATATATGGTAACTGACTACTTTTTATGGACAGTTGGTCACTGATTAGGAAAACGATGTGAGTTTTTTGTGTTGTAACCCAGTGGAGTGTTGTCTGAGTGTTGAAATTGTTTACCACAAATGATCAAGGCATATTCTTCCATGCCTGCCTTCTTAGAAATGCAGAACTACTTATTGGAGGAAGAAACCAAGAAGTCCTGTTATTGATCAACATCACCATCACAAATTTTATATATAGTACTGTAAAGTCTACATCATTTTGAAAACTGCATTATTAATTGCATACAATTAATTACATTAAGAAATTTTTGTATGTGACAAGCCAGCATTTTCTCAAATATATTTTGATTAAGAGAGCAATAAAAATTACTGGTTCAGATGACAACCAGTTAAATATACCTTAGGTGAATATATCCATAGTTTATTAGCCATGTTTGCTAACATACTGGCTAGCAGGATGAAGCAATGGACTGCTAAATTGCAATCTAAACTGAATATGTTACTGCGTTAATATTCTATATGTTAGGTATACAAGTTTTTAGAAGAAAATAGCATCAATTACTTCCTAAAGGTAATACAAAGTGTGCTACACACATAGGATAAATAGTACATTTAAAAAACCCTCATTGATCATTTTAATTCAAAACTCACCTGGCCATAATGCATGTGAGAGCTTATGTCTTATCCTCAGCACCTTCATATGGAAGATAAGATCAAATTACTTGCTTTCATATTAATATTTAGTGTTCAGAAAAAAGATTTTACTCTCTATAAACCATGACTGCAGAATGAACTTCCGATTTAAAAAGGCGAACTACTGTGGTGCCTTCTTACATCTGCTGAATCCTGAGTTTAAAGTGTGAGATCTGATCACTACTGGTTAAACTTAAACTCCTTCCATTTCTGGCAAAGTGATAGGGCTTGTGAAAAGCTTTAAAATCCCAATTTAAAAGTGACTTTCTATTCCTCTGATTTGTGGTAGTCAGCAAAGCTTTATTATTTCTATGCTTGCTTCTAGTGTGTCACCTCCCCCCCCCCCCAAAAAAACCTCCTCCCATGATATTTCAAGGCACCTGGCCGGTGAACATTATTGTATTCCCTTTCCTTCTTTACACCATATAGTTTACCTAATCCTATGTAGATATGTTTTGGGACTGGAATTTCTGAAGGTGAAGAATTATGTGAATAGCTGTTGCAACCTATCCTGAGAACTATTTGGAAAATCTGCTCTCTACATCCTTTTTGAGTTTGTAATGCATATAGGGAGGGAAACTATATATGCTGTTAACTTTTCAGTACTTGTCTTCTAAGGGAAGGAATTGTGAGTGGATAATTGGAGCAGTGGTTCTCAACCTCAGTAAGTTTTAAGACCTGTGGACTTCAACTCCCAGAATTCCCTAGGCAGCATGCTGCTCGGGCATTTCTGAAAATTGAAGTCCACACATCTTAAACTTCATGTGGTTGAGAAAAGCCAAAGCTGTTTCTTCAGAAACTAGTGACAAAATATTATACCTTTGTTTTTTTTACAAAGCAATGCTTTTTGTTTACTTTGTTTACCAAAGTTTTGCACTTTATATACTTTTAGATTGTCTGGTTTTAAACATTAGCCAAGATTGGAAGAGGAAAAACAAGCCTAGGGTGACAAAAAAATTGGGAAATTTCTGAGTTTGTGTATCTAAAACTTAAAGGTTACATCTATTAAAAACAGAAAAGGAGAAGAAACTTGGATGAGTTAAAGTACAATCTTGTTTCCCTTTCACTTCCCCCTGGAAGTCTGTGGTCTTAATAAGGCTGAAAACAGAATGGCTGTTCATGGTTAGAGGCTGCCTACCGGGTTGCCATGGTAATGCACTGTTGGTTGCAAGTGAGCATGCTCAGAAAAGGGGAAGATTTAGCAGAGGCTTGGCAGAGTGCCCGGGGAGGCTTACCAGATGCTTTGAAATGGGCTGTCTCTTTCTTTTCCTTTCATGTAAAGTCTGATTTTTTTTTAACATGGAAGAGAATGTAAGCAATGCTGCATAACATTGGATTCAGTGCAGCAAAAGGAGGAACGCAAATATTTGCAAGTTAGGCTGAAGTGTATTGAGGCACCGTGAGCTGATTAGGTAGAAAAGCAAATGTAACCATTTTACATTTGAGAGAAAATGCAGCACCTGGGTAAGGACTATTTGTGGATTCAGGTTGTAACTTATTTAGTTTGCCGTGGATATGGGCCTTGAAGAAGAAGGGTTGGGTTTAGATTTTGTAAGTTTCTGGTCTTTTTTTCTGGCTTGTTCGTGATGCATGTATTTTCTTTCCTTTGCAAAATGACAATTAGAATCTGGTTATAGCTTTTAGTGTGCCATAAAATAATGGCTTTTAACAAAATGGAGTCACTTTCCACGCAAACATGCTAATACTGAACAAAGTGTAGAGCTTGATCGTTTGTGGAATGTGGAATCTCACCCTTCCCCTCCCCCTTCCTCATGTTGTTATACACAGTTAATAGGCCACATTTTACTGGGTGTGAACTGTTGCAGACTGCACTGGCTTTTAATGCTAGCATTTGTAAATATCCTGCTGTTTTAGGTAAGTGAATAGAAGTCTAGTCTGTAAAAATCTAAATGTTGTTGCTTGAAGCTGTTATTTGGTTCTAAAGAGCTTTAGCTTTTCAAACAAAAGAGAAGGGGAGGAGAGGAGCTTTGTTGGGGGAAAAAAATAAAAATGGCATTCCTGTGGATATTTTTCAGACTTAATTTGAAGTAAAATAAACTATTCGGCAATTATTGGAAGGTAAAGTAAAAAAAATAGATTGCTGGAAAAAAATTGCTGAATCTATTGTTTCATGAAGCAGAGGAGATTATTTCTTCAAAAAAGGAATATAGGTGTAGAAACAGTGGCATATTTCTATGCTGTCAGCAGAAAAATCAACATATTGAATACTGAATTTATAATTTAAATTTTTTAACACATTCTCTGTTCTTGTCTTTCTCCATCTCCATTCTTGTTTTTCACATCTGAAAGGAATAGTAAATGGTTTTTTTTTTTTTACGAACAAAATGCAGTAATAGGGAAGCCACTAGGTAGCTAGAGACCTTGTGATTCCTATAGTTTAATTTTTTAAAAAATAATCTGTTTATTTAAAAGGGTATAGTTCTTTATTAAACCATTACAATATTTGAAGAAGCCCCTGTACAAATTTTTTATCAGATATTTATAGTGCACGTTTGGACAATGCAGTCATCCCAGGAATAGTGGACCAATTCTTAGATAAAAGGATTTAGGTCCAATCCAGCAATTACTACTTTACTTATACAGTAGTGTTTATTTAAGACTCCACTCTGTCCTCTTGAAATAAGTAGAGGTTCTATAGCAGCAGCCACCTTCCCATTACTTTTCAATGTACTCAACATGATTAGGAATTTGAACTCAGGGCTTCCTTGTTGAAACATAAGCTACTTTCTATTAAATACTGTAATAGTAGTCTTTAAAATGTATATTTAATAGATTATGTAAAATAAATTTGAGGAAATAATCACTAAATTATCCAGAAATATGCCTATATAGAATATAACATCTCTAATAGTTGCATGTCTCTTGTCTGATGTGATTTGCAAAAGCTGTACATAACAAGGATCCCAAAGTTGTCCCGGTATTTTTAAACCAAATTTTCTGCAACTTCTGTGCATTAAGATACTTTAACCTAAACCAACAGGGGTTGTCATTATTCAAATAGTATACAGTATATGAATTTGGAGAAGCTTTAATGTATTGCTTTTTAGTCACAATTGAAAGCATTCATCTTGAAATTTTCTTAATTTTGAAAGCTATTATGATTCTCTTTTAACTAAAAACAACTCATCTCTTTCTTCAGAGATTAAGTAGTTAGTTTCAGGTTTGAATAACTAGAATTCTGTTTGAAATATAAAACAAGTTTGTCTCTATGATAGCATTAGACATTTTTCTTTTTAAAGCAGCTCTGTTGGACTTCATACTGAATCAGAATGTGTCTATGTTATTTAGTTTAAAATTTAAAATGCTTTTACTCTAAGAGTTAAAACACTGTTTTTTCTATAGCAAAACATTTCTGATTTTTCCCCTTCAGATTACTTAGAGGTTCATTTCTCATTAGATATAATAGTTTATTAGGAATCTTATTCTGGGCAAGGATATATTACTAATTTCAATTTTTAATGGCTGAATTCAACACCATAGTAGCATTATGTTTTGAATTTAATGAAACACTTAGAATTATTTTCAGTGTTAAAACACTAAGCTATCAACAATTGGAACATAATATATTGTTCAGGTTATTTCATCTAATTGGTATTAGATTGCTACTAAAACTGTTCAGTTTTGTTGCTACTTAACCAAGCACACAAAGCTAAGAATTAGGCTTTGCAGTTCATTAAAACCTTGTAAATGTATAAAAAATCAAGAGTTTCCATTTGATTGAACGTATTTTTACTGCCTTGTGTGTTCTAGAATGTACATGTACTGCAGCCCAAAATTGCAATATCCATTTGACTCTTGTGTCCTTGCAGAAAGGTGGTTGCATGTACATTGAATGAGATTTTTTCTGCATTGAACATGTTCAAATCTGTCTAGCAATTCAATAATATTTCATTAACAAATGTAATACTGCATTTTTCTTAAGGGACAAATTATAACTTTTCCAGAACATTGTAACATATAATTGTATATATAGCATAGTGACTTTGAAAATGAATATTCTAGTATTATGAACATTTTTGCATAAAACATACTTACCAATATATAAATTTAGTTAATATAAATGTGTTCTTTTATACTTTAAACAAGATCGTGTATGGCATCTCTCAATTACAGTATTTGGTATCCTCTACTGATAAATATATTCTGCAATGTTTCAGCAATTCTTACGTTTTCTTTTTAAAGGGAGGCAAAAATATATTATTTTCCAGTCTTTTTCCTTTAGAATCTGTCTGAATTTAACTGCATATTAGCTGTAACCATATTCTGTAACCTAAACAAAATGGTTATGGTTAAATGGTTATGAAGAAATATAATTACTCGGTTGTTCAAATTCATAATACACAAAGGTTTGTATGCGTAAAAAGTTCTTGTTTTATTTTGTGTAAGGAACAAACAAATATTAGACTACAGTAAATCTCTAATGATTTTTCCTTTATTAATCCCACTGCCTTCTAATCTGAAATTTTAGAAAGAAACAATTCCTTCATTGATTTAAAACAGTACCTGAAGAGTGCTACTGAAGTTGAATACAGCTGATTGTTAAAGGGTATATAAACATAGATGTTTCAAAGAAGGAACTATACATTTACTTCATCTGTATTGTCTGATTCTTTAAAAGTCTGTCTTACTACCATTCCAAGTTAATTGAAACAATAACTTTACAAGGACATGGTTGAGGACATATGAGTGTCATTCTATTTGTGATCTAGTATCCTATAAACCTTTTGCTGTATTTTGACAAAAAAATGTACATTTAATATTTGATACAAAAATCTATGCTTCTCCACTACTTTTGTATTTTTTATTCTTTTGCAAACTTAAGTTTAGATTGCTCTCGTCTAGATGTTTTCATGCAATACCATTGTTTAAATATTTTAGCTCTTTATCTATTTTATTTTCTTACCAGAGAGATCAAGTTCATGTACAGTTATTTCCAAATAAACAGGTTTAAGGATAAGGCTGTTTTCTACAAGATACTTTTCTGGAAAAATACAGACTTGAAGCTTTATACATTTGAAGCTCCAAATCACATTTGTCTTGCCTGTCTTTGTTCAGTTTCCTCTTGAATGAAAAGAATCAAATTACCAATGGGCACACATTCAGAACTTCACATACACTGATTTTACTGAAAGCAACCGAAAGCCTAGGAATTTAGTTCTCTGGTGTTGCTCATATAAGGTTACCCTAGTGATCCTTAAATTTTTGACAAATTTATATTAATCTCAAAGGTATAATTTTAACAAATAAAAATCAATTTTGATTTGAGTTGCAGTAGACATTTTGCTCAATATATCTGATAAAACTTTATGGCATCATATGAATTTCCTAAACTTCATGCCTGCTTATGTTTTGCAGCAGCAATCATGTACCAGCAGACATGAAGTTTAAGAAATTAATGTGGTGCCACTGAGGTTTATCAGATATATTGAGCAAAATGTCTACTGCAACTCAAATCAATATTGATTTTCATAATATATTTACAGAAACATAGAGGCACAAATTAATCTTAGGACCATTTTTGTTCATATATAAAAAATCACATTATGCAGGATTTTAGGACAGGGATACTATAGGAGTGAAATATTACTTTAAAGACCAGTTTTGAGATTTCTGATAGGGCATTGCTCCCCAATCTGTGTTTGGAAATAATAGGTTTGCTATAAGAATACTACACTTGATTCATAATGCAGGTGCCACTGTTTTCTTTTTAGAAAAGCAGGAACATGGGGATATCTTGCAATAATTTCAGGCAGGAGCACCAACATCTTAACATTTTGCAGGATAATACAATTCTGTCCATCTAATTAAAATGTTAATTTCATTTAATATTAGATCCTATGGAGGCCATCCACCATGGAGAGTTGCATGTGCTACATGGCCTCAAGGCACTAACCTCTCAACCCTTGCATTGTTTCATGTGTTGTTACTCAGAAGCTTTTAGTATTGATGAAGTAATCTGCATTAAGGGAAGTATGGGAACCACTGAGCTAGGATTAGATAAGAAAATTACTTAAGAAAAGTAGACAAACTCAGCTATCTAGAAGCCACTTTCAAATAATGTAAGCGAGTTGCTGTAATAGCATATATGGTTGCTAGATAGCCAAATTTGAACTAGAGTTAAGTCACCCCTATCTCCCTAATAAGAGTAAGGTCCCACTTACTCCCCATCCAGTTAGCTAACCAGTCCATATTATATGGTTATAGAGAGTGGGCAAAGAGAAATTCTGTGCCTCATTGAAGAACCATTTGAAGGAAGGGCTGATGAAAATACAATAAGGAGAGATTCAAAAAAGCTTCTTGAAAATACATTGTAATGGAATTTTATATTTGCCATATTTTGATGGATTTGTTAATTCATAGCCAATATACTTTGGAAAGTGGTGAATACCAACAAAAAATAGGACATTAAATAACAAGAGGGAATTATTGGAATGCTTGGAGAAAGCTAAATTAACACAAATGTTATGGATATATGCTCAGTAACTCTAGAATGCCGAAAGTTTAATATCTAGTTTTAGTGACTTCATGATAGTCACTTTTTAGTGCTATGTGCTCTTGAAACTTAGTCCAGTTTTAAGGTTTCTTTAAAGCTAAGGATTGGTAATTGGCAGGAGTCATATGTACCATACTAACTTAATTGGGATTTTTATGAATAGTTTGATCCTCGTCAGTTTTACTTTTGTTTACAGATTCAAAATTTGTTGTTCAGATATGTATTACAATGTGTCTTTTTTATTTTTAAAAGCCTGAGGAAGAGCTTGATCCTGAAGAGAGGGACAATTTCCTCCAGCAGCTTTACAAGTTTATGGAAGACAGAGGTAGTATGTTTTAATTTGCTTATGTATAGATTATAGCCTGCCAACTCCTCTAGGAACTGCTTTGGATCCTAATCTTTAAAATAGACTTCATTCAAGTTTATCAACAAAAGAAATCCCATCCCAAGCTCTGTCCTCCCAAACTGAGATATGGTTGTATTCATTTTTTGGTTCTTAATTCCCAAAGTATTAATTGCACCTATTGGCCATCTTTGCCTACTTGTGACGAATGGAGTAATTTCCTAGCACTATATGTTCTTGAATGGGAAATGATCTTTAGTTGGGCTTTGCTATTCTGAACTTTTCAGTTGGCCTTTTCACTTATCAGTAAATATCAAAATGTTATATTTTCCACTGATAAGATTTTAAGTATTGAAGTTCCAATAAGCAATATATCCCACCAACTTTCTAATAATATATATGGCAGTGGTTAATATAATGAAGAAATACTATTTATTCATTTCCTGCTACTTTTAGATTGGGGTTATTATTTCTCTGGTCGTTGAAGCTTTAGTCCTTTTACCGTATATATTTAAAATATTTCACAAAAAAAGTGATCCTTGGATTACTTGACTTATGACCACAATTGGGGCTAGAATTTCAGTCATTAAGCAAGTTATGTGACCAGACCCAATTTTATGACCATTTTTACCATGGCTGTTAAATGAATCGTGCTGTTGTTAAATAAATCTGGCTTCCCCAATTGATTTTACTTCTTTGAAGCCAGCTGGGGAGTTAGCAAATTGCTATCATATGACCATAAATATCATATGACCATAAATGAAAACTAGTTGCCAATCACCCAGATTGTCATCATCTTGGCTGCTGGAATGGTGCAACGCTCATAACTTCAAAGATGGATCATATGTCATGCTTTGCAAGACCACCGTAACTTCAAAATATTGTTAAACAGTTGTAAGTCAAGGACTACCTATGTCTATGTTCACTTACATCCATGCTGGAATTTCTAGTATTTAATAATACCACTTAAGAAATATATTGCTATTTCTAAATACACATTTTAAAAGATCTGTTTCAACAAAGCAGTTATATATGAATTTTTATGTACAGTACTAATCATTATTCTGCAAGCATCAGATAAGTTGAAATGTATTGTTTTTTGCTCTAGTGTAAAACATTTGCATCATAATATTCTGTCCTCATGTTTTCATTAATTAGGAACTTCTATCAATAAACCACCTGTTTTGGGCTATAAGGATCTTAACCTCTTCAAACTTTTCAGACTGGTATATCAGCAGGGTGGGTGTGACAATGTAAGCATAAAATTTCTTACATTTATCCTGAGTTTGTGCTATTTAATTTCAAACTAGCAACATGCTAAGATGCTTTATTTTCTCCCATTCTTTCTTCCAAGATTGATAGTGGAGCTGTTTGGAAACAAATTTATATGGACCTTGGCATTCCTATTTTGAATTCAGCTGCTTCCTACAATGTGAAAACTGCGTATAGAAAGCAAGTGATCTCTTTTCTTTTTTAAATTTGTATTTGGACATGAACTGGTTGAAGAACAAATATTGAGTACATTTTATCAAGCTTTTATTTGAGCAATTCCTTGTCAAATGATCAAATTATTCTGAATTCAAAGGAATGTAAGAAGCAGAGAGGACTGGGATAGGCGCTAATGATGGCATTTCACTAACAATAACTCCTTTGTGCAGGAACATTTTATTATTTATTTGTAATTTTTCTCTCCTTTTAGTCAAACCCACTTGTAGATTATTTACTTTCTCTAAAGAAATCAAAGTGTCAGAAAAAAGCAAAACAGTAATCCAATAACAACAGAGTTAATAACAAGTGAAGTGCCTCCAAGCCTCATGTATCATACTAAGAATTATTCTTGTAACTCAGAAATCAGAAAATTGGAAAGGAGAGGATGGTAACTTGAGATGCTAGTTTAAAAGCCCAGACTTACTTTTTAATCTGTTACTTTTGAAGGAGCTTGTGAGGATTTTAAAAAGTGTATACCGTCCCTGTGTACTCTTAAGTTTGATGGAAATTATTTTTAAGGATATCCCATAATGAATATGTATTTAAAAATCTGTAGGTATCTTTATGGTTTTGAAGAATACTGTCGTTCTGCAAACATTCAGTTCCGAACCATCCACCACAATGAACCAAAAATAATTGTAGTACAGAAAAAAGAAGAGCAAATGGAGGAAAAGGTAAAAGAAGAGCCTGAAATGTCTCCTGTAGAGATTCAGAATGAGATGGAAGAAAACAACTGTAGCAGTGAAAGTGAAAAAGAAGAACTGGAACAGAGGTCTCAACGGGTAAGCAACTGCACTGTAAAACAAGTTGCTATAAAATAAGGAATGGTTTTTTAAATTTAGTTGAGAACATCCTTCCACTTGCTTCTCATTCTCCCAAATACTGGCTGCATTGTCTGTTCTTGTCGTTTTCAAATGTAGTTTTAATTCCACTATTTATTTCAAGTATTTTCACTTGCCCTATATAATAAATCCTCAGGATGGCTGAACAAATTTAACAAATTTGTCTAAAGAAAGTTGCCTCTCCTAAAGCCTGCGGGATTCAGTTAACAGCAAACTAGGATTGCTGTCACTAAGTGATGTGCTTGCCCTTTATAACTGCATCTCTTAGTGACAGAAATTCCAATTCCATTTGCTGTCGTAACTCAACAACTACCTGTAGACGGTACTTCCCCAGCATCAGAAAAAGTATTACCCCTTTGTTTTCAAGCTGGAGAAATATCCTTTCTAAGATACAAAATCTGTCATCTGTGTTACTGCATTAACGTTATCAGGGTATTATGAAATGTAATGTATTCTTAATAAATCTATGATTCCAGTTCACAACTTGAGTTGCTACTGAATTTATAGAGAAAAGAGTTTCATAGAAATTAGCAAGAGCAAGTACGTTTCACCTTACATATGTATTTCCTGCTACTGCAATTAATACAATCCAGTTATTTCTATCATTGGTCTTCCAGCAGTTGTTCAAGTATCAAATTATAGAGCATTGAGAAAATGATAAATATTTGATTCATTTTGAAAAAAAGTTGACTTGAATACTAATTTTATAGCTTGGTTCGTGTATTATAGTAAATCAAAGTTTAACGATGCTTTGTTTAAAAAAGTAACAATCATAAAACATCCTGAGTCGTACTTCAAACATGTCACAATTAGAGTTGTATGTGATTAGCCACTGTGTAATTTCTTGTATTCTTTTCTTGTCTGTATTCTGTGCAGCAGCAGAATTTATATGTTACATTTCTAAAAGAAAAGCTAACACTCTTCTGTTGAGAACTATTCTGGTTGTCCATTAATTAAGGAAAAAACCCACTGTTATGGAATCGTGCTTCCTGGAAAGCAACAATGCATCTTAAGTGGGATGATATTTCACTGCTTTCCTTACACAGGGACGAAGAAGACATATCCGTGATGCGTCTCTTGTTAAAAAAGAAGGTGAAGATGATAAAATACAAGATAAGCTAAAAGACAGCAACAAGGAGAATAAAGACATAGAAGAGATTTCCAGTAATGTAGAGAAGATTGAAAATGATATGGCACTTGCAAACAGAAAGACTACACCAAAGCAAAAGGAAAAGAGGGCAAAACAGGAAGAGGAATCTGACAGGGAGTCAGATGAAGAGGAAGAGAGAAGGCAAGGAAATTTCTTCAGGCTTTTGTCTGGGTTGCCAAACATTGCCTGGCAATGATAATTGATAATAACTTGTGAAAAGAGGGGTGTGTGTCATTATTTAATAGGCTCAGTTTAACAGCAAAGATAGAGCTATATTGGGGTCAGCAGTCTTTTTACCTAAACACTGCCAGGAGGATTTAAAAAAAACCCACAAATGTAACATTTTTTAAAACCAGCCAAAATCAGTATATTTTGTAAAAACTTCAGCAAAGTCCCCACGGCATCTCATGTTAAATCTGGTAAACATCAAATGGTTTTACAAGACTTTGGCCATTTTTATTGTCTGATAATAGCACATTAAGAGGTCTGTATTGTCAATTCCTGACTTAAATGTAGTGTTAATTTTCTTTTCAAAATTAATTCATAATTCTAGCCTTTATAATTACTGAGGTCAGTAGCAGAATCTATAGCTGGATTCTAATTACATCAGTTAATGTTATGTCTTAAGCTTCCTGACACAGTGTTTACATTCTCCTTACTTAGGTGTAACTACTTTAACTTAAAGAATTCCCAGTTTAGTTTACTTTATTGTCATTGCACCTTGTACAATGAAATCAAACACCATCTTCAGTGCACAGCATGACCATGACCATGAAAATAAACACAAACACACATCCTTCACCCTCCACACATTGAACCGAAAACCTCCGACACCGCACCAACACTGCACTATACAGCAGAATTCAAAAGAGCTACTGCCCTGGGATAGAAGCTGTTTTTCAGCCCATTTGTCCTTGTTTTTATTATTCTGTACCGTCTGCCAGATGGTAATAGTTCAAAAAAGGGTTCCCAGGATGAGATGGATTGTATGCTGTTATTTTATCCCTTCCTTTTTATAGTTCTTGCATTCCCTGCCGACCCCACTGTGGTTGCTGAAAATTCATCACAATTTTATATCAAATCTAAAATTAAAAATACATAAAATACAAGGATAAACTCTTAATACATATACAGTTTTTAATGTATCTCCTTCCCCTTTACCAGAAAAAGGGGAGGGAACCCACATGTATAGCATAGCCCTTTCTACATTATGGATGTTGTCCTGCTTTTTTAAAAAAAAGAAACATCAGTTTTCAACCATCAAAAATAGTTTATTCTTTTATCTTAATGTATGATTAAAATTAATCCTGGATTAATAGTGATCCCTATTCAGACAGTCAGTCTGTAAATCAACCTAAAACAAGTGGTTGTACTTCCAAATCTTTATGACTGTAATGGAGACTGAAGAGGCTATGTTGCTTTTATCATGCTAATTATGTCTTTGCATTATGATAACATTTTCACAGTGTCATGTCAAAAGACAGGTACAAAACCCTGTGTTGGGTTTTCTATGTTGCATCAAAATGTCCTTATGGCAAAACAAATCTGCCAGTCTTCATCATTCTGTATTACCAGAACCCTAAAATTTGGATTGCCTCTGAGCAAATAGTTGAATTTTATCCTTATGTAAAAAGTTTGCAGAATGCAGTTAGGCATTGCAATTCTAGGGCAGTTATAATTTCATGTTATATATTTAGGGAAAAGCAAGGCTGTATCGATAGAGAGCTGAACCATGTTACATACACCTGTTCTGATTTTTTTTGTGTGAGGGAGTACTCCTTTTACAATAGTAATATGGGAGTACTATCTTATTCTACAAGAGGCAATTTGAGTAATTGCTCCCTTTTCTCACACTGAAAATGATCATTTGATAACAGCTTTTAAAAGCTGGAACCCAGTAAAGGTATTCCAAAACTTGAGAAAGTTGCACATCTCTTCTGTAAGATCTCTGTGCTATTCTCACATTACTAAAGTGTGTATGCTGAACAATTACTTTTATACCTTCTGAGTCTGGCTGATATAAGATGTGAACTGGAATTTCTTTGGCATATGCTTTTCATATTTTTATCACATTCTAGCTTTTTTATTGTTGGATAAATGCATCCTTCTGCCTAATTTAAAAAAAAGGTTTGAAAGCAGGTAATTCAGAATTGTGGCAAGAGAGAACAATCCATTTGCTATTTGTTCAGTGAAAAACATGAGAGAATATAAACCTAACAAAACAGGTGCCCCCACTCCCCATAGGTTCTAGGTTTCCCTTAGGCATGAAAGCCAGCTGGGTGACTTTGGGCTAGTCACTCTTACCCCAACACACCTTACAGGGTAGTTGTGTGGAAAATAGGATGCAGAAGTATTAGATGTTTACCAACACACACACAAAGGAGAAGGCTTATTCTGTGTCCAGAAGTTACTACTTTGAACCCTGTGATGTAGGTTGTTTTCACTGATCCTTTTAATAAAAGCATGTATTTATTTAATAGTTATACACAATCATCCTGAAACTCACAAGAATGCATAACAAAAAGTACAGACAAAATTGTGCATCTGTTATAATATTAAAATACTAAGCTAATCTATCTTGACTTTTTTTTTCAAAGCAGATAGCAATAGCAATAGCACTTAGACTTCTATACCGCTCCATTGTGCTTTATAGCTCTCTCTAAGCGGTTTACAGAGTCAGCATATTGCCCCCAACAATCTGGGTCCTCATTTTACCAACCTCAGAAGGATGGAAGGCTGAGTCAACCTTGAGCCAATTAGAATTGAACTCCTGGAGTGAGCAGTGAGTTAGCCTGCAGTACTGCTTTCTAATCAATGCACCACCATGGCTCTAATGGGGACCTCTCAAAACTCCCAAGGGCTGCTTTCACATATATTAATATTTTCCATTTAATTGTATTCATTCAGCTTCTTACACAGATCATAACAGCTAGGCAAGTTCATAACAAATGCAGCCTTTTGAGTTCACAGGCTTTGCAATCCATTTAAATTTTCCAAAAGTCAAGATTAGAATAAAAAACAAACCAAAAAAAACCTGGTGACCAAAGTAGAGATTTCAGTACTGCATTGATACCATGATGTGTTTAGCAACTGAAATGCATTGATTAAAGTTTCTGGAATCTTTTTTTTTTAATTCAAAGAGAGAGGAAAATGCAGGCCTGAGAAACCAGATTCCTCAGGATCAGAGAGCAGAACAAAAATACAATCTGTATACAGGGCATATATTTGGATTGAGCTGTCAGTAAGTTTATTAAATTTAATTTTAGTGCCACTAATTGTGTATTGTGATAGATTATCCCATAGCCATTTTACAATATAATCCATCTAGACCTTTACACATGCACAGATATATCCATACATATTCAGTCCTATTCTGTGATATGTTCCTGGCTAAATATGTATACTTTTCATTAAGGTACAAGAAATGTAAGTCATTGAGGTGAAACAAAGTCACCATAATTATAAATGTTAATCACAGGGTTCAACATCATCCTGACCTCTAAATTCTCTTTTTAAAAACCTTCCAGATGTAATATTGTTGGAATGACTTGATATCTGCTTGGCATTATGATATCCTAGTGGACTTTTCAACTAGAAAGCTCCATAGCAAAAGTAAATGAACAATTAAAATGTAGGAAAGGATTGTAAACAAAGTATAGGTAGTCCTGACTTAAAACAGGAATTGGGACAGGAATTTCTGTTGCTAAGTGACAAGGTGATCAAGCATGATATCACATCACTGCACCACTTAGTGATGGTAGTTCCAGAATTTTTGGTTGCCATTGTTAAGAAAGCCCAGTGCTGCCATGGTTTTTCCTTGCATCAGCTTCCCCATTGCCCTTGCTTGTTGGAAGCCAGTTATGAAATTACAAGGGGCAATCATATGATCATGGGATGCTGCAACGTTATCACTGCAACCCAAGCACCCACTATAATCACGTGGCTGAAGGGATACAGTACCTGTTGTGTGAGGACCAGCCATAAGCACCATTTGTTCAGCACCATTGTAAGTTTGAATGATTGTTGAATAAGTAATGTAAGGAGGAACACCTATAGGTGTACAGGCACCTATAGATAATTAATAGATTAGATCCAATATGCTTGTATACATCATTAATTGGAAATCATTTTGAAAATTTGGAGTGGGTAGTTACAGAAACTGAAAAAAGCAAATTATTGAAAAATGTTGAATTTAGATAGCGTATATGGGAAATTAAATAAAAATGCATCACTTTGTGTAAAACTTGCAAAACTTAAGCAAAATAATTAACAGTTCTTTATCTGGGACATCGTGTTATAGAAAACAATGAAAAGTGCATTACAATACCATGCAGTTTCTGCATGAAATTATTTGCTGTATAAGGGAAAGCTAATACACGAATTATGATTTTGGTTTTTAACTTTTTATTTCATAACCAATTTAGAAGTACCATTGGGAAGGATGATGCACAAGTAAAAGAAGTATCGTAAGTGGTAGGGAGCCACTTCAGAAAACTTCAGTGCAGTAACAAAAGTTAGTCATGCAAAGCTGATCATAGTTTTCCTTGCGACTGATCTGGGCGTTGCCTTTTGCTAATCCTTGACATGGGATTGATCAGATGTGTGTAGAAGATTCATTACTTGGAAAGTGCAGGTATTGTCAAGATTTCCTTTCCGAGTCATTATCCTTAAAGGAAATGATGGCAGCACTATCGGTGACCTGAAAGAGTGGCATGAATGGGGAAAGTCACAGTTGTCTACATTTGGCCTCTTAATTAATTAATATCTTGTTGTCTATTCTGCAGCAGGGAAGAACTTGAAAATCGAGAATCGGAAGGGGAAGAATGTGAAGAAGATGCAGAGCCTTGTCTTACAGGAACCAAAGTAAAAGTAAAATATGGCCGTGGTAAAACACAGAAAATCTATGAAGCTAGTATTAAAAGTACAGAAAACGATGACGGAGAGATTTTGTATTTGGTGCATTATTATGGCTGGAATGTTAGGTAAGGATTGCTGCCCTGTAAAAGTTAAAGTGGACTGTTCAGGTCTATTTCAGGTGCCTACAGAATTTCAGTCCTGCTCCCACTCCTTTTTTCTTGAATATCAATGTTCTTAAATATGGTCAGATACAAATATTGTCACATTGGCTCTGTTGAAAGATGGGAACCTGCGTTACAGTGAGACCTTTTTTTTCCTAAAAAAAAAAAGTCATCATGGAGAATTGCCGTTCCCTTCGATTTACATATGGTAGTGTTCTTATAGAGGTTGGCTCTACATGTAAAATTTGCTGCTGTATATGTTCATGTTCAAAATCAATAATAATTTCATAGTAGATCATGGGCAGAATCTGTCCTGTCCTTGCTATCCTGGCAATTTTTAATTAAAGGCACATAGCTTTATTCATAAAAAAGGAGAAAGAATAAGAGTTGAAAATTGTTTCAGATTATGTGGGGAAATTTTAAAGCTCTGCCAATAAGTTATTTATTTGCCAATTGCATTTATCTATTGTTTGAAGTAGGATGTAGGATTTATTTATTTGCCTGCTTGCTTATTATGTTAAATCCAAGCAGGATTCTTTTTTTTAAAAATTTATTAAAAAAGAAAGACATTTAAAAACAATGAACATGGTGCATACATCCTGATACACCTACTTATCTTACATCATTAAGTAATAAATATAAAGAATAATACAAATTTACATATATACATAATCTTTAGTCATCTTTAATACACTTATTCCTTCCTTTTTTCTTTTCTTTTTGCAAAAAAAGTTTTTATTTTTAGGACCAACATACAAACAAAACATAAAAACATAAAATCATCTTCCATATTATATACATACAGTGTGTCAGTTGGTTACAAATGTTTTGTGCTATCTTTTTTGTCATCATCACTCACAATTATATAAACTTTCACATTGTCAAGTTAACATATGTTTATATATTTATCAGTTATTAAACATCTGTGACTAGGCTATTTATTCCTTCCTTTTTTCAACCAGTGGTAAAACTTCTCCCAAATTTTATAATAATCAGATTTTTTAATTCTTGAGTTAATTTATCCATTTCAGCACACATCCAAATTTTCCTAATTATTTCCATCTCATCTGGCATTTCATTACCTTTCCATCTTCGGGCAAAAGCTAACCTCGCAGCAGTGGTGACATGGATTATTAACAAAGGTGTTATAATCTCCCACGTTAATTCCCAGTAGAAAAATTTCGGGTCTAAATTCTATTTTAATTTTACACATCTCTTCTATCCAGTTCTTAATTTTCAACCAATATTGAGCTGTCTTACAATTTCACCATAAATGATAGTATGTTCCAATTTCTTCATTACATTTCCAACATTTAGGGGATAGTTTCAGATACATTTTTGCCAGTTTTGATGGTGGGATATGCCATCAGTAAAACATTTTATATAAGTTTTCTTTATACGGTTTATAATCCAAGCAGGATTCTGAGTTGCTAGGATTTTACATTCAAACTTACAATTTAAAGGAATGATTCTTAGAATTCTGGATGTTAACATGTAATTCCAGGTTGCAGGTTACAAGTTATTTTTGTAGTTACTTTTGCAAACGAAGTTAAATTTACCTCTGTGGTTTTGCACTGAGGTAAATGGATGCAATATTCCTTTCCTTGTAGATATGATGAATGGGTAAAAGCTGATAGGATTATTTGGCCTGCAGAAAAAGGAGGACCAAAGAAGAAGCAAAAGAAAAAAACAAAAGTAAGTCATTCATAACTTATTTTTCACATCAAAGTACATTTATAAAAATCTTTCCCTTCCCTGATTACTATTTTCAATGTATTTGAGGTAAGAGAAAATGTATCACCATTAAGACCAGGAAAATACCCAACATTTGGACAAACAAATCTAGGTTTTTCTGGAAAGTTTGTGAGTAATTTGAAGGGATGCTTCACTTTTTTCATGAAATAAAATATTGAGGTGCTTAGAATTATAAGATTTATGGCTGAGAGCTCTGATTTTCCAAAGGGTTAATTTGATCTTTCAAAGCAGATCTAGGAACTCCTATTCCACAAATGGAGATCTGTCACTTGACACTGGTTGTATCCTCTGTTGAGCAGAAGCTCCACAGTGCATATTTTCATGCATTCTGTGATGGAAAAGTCTAAACTTCCTGTGACAATGAGATTGTTTATGCTTGTATTCAGAGTAAAGAAGACTCTGAAAAAGATGAAAAGAAAGAGGAAGAAAAACAAAAGGGAAAGCGTGGACGTCCTCCTCTGAAATCAACTCTTCTATCAAATCTCTCTTGTGGTCTGTCTAAAACTCCTAATAGTGACAGCAAATCAGGGGTGCGAAGTGCACGCAGCAGCTTGCTGGATTGTTCACCCTTGCTTAATGGGACAGAAGGTACTTCTGCTTACATGTCATGTGGTGTGGCAATCAGTTTTTTGCTCAGTTGCTCAAGCTGGCAATGAGGCACATTAAGGTAGAAACGGTTTTCTGTTTCCAAAATCAACACATTCTTGTGTGTGAAAATATACAAATAATTGCAAAATTATTAAATGGTGCTACCTGTATTATAGCCTCTTTAATTTTTTTAGGTATGCCTCGCAGGCAAACAAGACGTAGCTCAGGAATGTTGGATTCTGACAGAGGGTCAAATGGTGAGAATTTTTTAAAATAAACTCTAGGGAGAAATTTCACAAATTTGGGGTATGAAAGGGCAAGTGCCAGCCCTTAGATGAAGAGATATATGGTGCTATCTGCAATGAAGAAAGAACTGAGTGTATATTACTTGCCACTTACTGACATAATGTACACTTCCATTTACATGAAGGACTTTTATAAAACAGTTGCACAACATTTTGAAGGTGAGAGGTGTACTTGGCTTTAAAGTGATGTCTGGGTCTGGACAAAAGTAACTTAAATTTAAATGTAAATATACTTTTCACTAACATCCTACAGCACATATGCACATGCGCGCGCATACACACACAATCCAAAGATGATAGAAGGTTTACTCACTTTATGACATAACCCCAATTAATACCCTTTTAAATTATATTTTGTGATATTTTTTAGAAATTAAAAGGGGTATTTTTTGTCCACAGCGCCTCATTAGAGGCCGAAGACCCACTGAAACAAAATGATTTTCAATGCTAATGAGAATATCAGAAGAGAAAGACTAAATGTGCCACTGGAAATAGCATGTTTCATAATGCAAGGACTACCACAGAGAAATATTGAAATTCTATTCTTTTAATTTTATCTTACATTAGAAATTAAAAATTAGGTGGCAACTTTTGAAAGGATTTCACTAAAAGTTCTAGAATAGCCACATACAGCCCTTCAGTTTGTAAGGCCTGCCATGTAAGTTGAAGTCTTTTCTTTCTTTATTAAATATTAAGCTGGGACATGACTTGAAATATGAAAAAAATGAAATTTTCTTTCTGATATTTTATGTATTTTGCAGTTACAAATTGGAATTACAAATTCCTAAATAAAATTGTGTGGCTGTGTTTGTAACTAAAGATTGTTAAACATTTAATATGTTTTAGATAGTTCTCACTGGAGTACTAAAAGCAAAAAGCTTTGAACATTGTATTTTTTCTATGTAGTACATAAATACAATATTTATGTAGATTTTAATCTGAATTTCTGCCTTTTTGTCCTTTAATGTTGTTTTTGATAGACTCAGTTTCATCAGATAGTGAAGCAGATGAAGCTTCTGAAAAGAACATTAATGAAGAATTTTCTCCAGCAAGTTTTGAAATGGAAAATGAAAAACGAACAGTTGATAAGCCTGTTGAAGAGATTGCAAAGATCTCACAAATGCTAAAAGAGAATGATCAGAATCAAGTTCATCCTTTAGAAAAATTGAAATTAGAAAGTGAAGAGAGTGAACAAGTGGTTCAGAATTGTGGAAGTAAAAATGATCAAATAGAAGAAGTGAAAAGAGAGGTGGAGAAATCACCTAAAGGAAAAGGCCGGAAGAACCGAACAAGAGATTCTTTCCTAGAGAATTCAAAGATTACGTTACTAAATCAGGAAGAAACAACCAATGAACCTGTTGCAGAATCTGAACGATTAAATATTTCTTCCTTGGAAAATAAAGGTTTGAGCTCTAATTCTGAGAATGAAACAGATCTCTGGGCAAAAGATAAGAAGCTTATGAAAAGAAAAGTGATAGAACAGCCATCACCTGACAAAAGGATACGACAAGAGGGTGAGCTCACTGTGCCACATATTGTGACTGAAGAGAAGGCAAATGAATGTTATGGGGCAGAAGAATGTAAGGATTTCACTGCTGATGAGTCTCTTCGAAATGAGAATGAAGAAATGCCATCATTGGTGGCAGAATCAGATCAACGGCTCCATGTTAGGGGAAGTGAACCCTTTGATTGTTCTTCAGAGGAAAACCGTAGCACACTGTTGAAAGATGAAGATGACTCCATGCCTCAAATTGGTCCTGAAACTCTTCTTTGCCATGAAGTAGACTTGGATGATCTTGATGAAAAGGACAAGAATGGGCCTGAAAGTTTGGTTGCAGAAAAGCATGATGGTAGTAACCTCACTTCAAATCCCCCTATGTTACCTTCTGTGATCCAGCCAAATTTCTCTGTTGCCTCACCTCTAATGTTCAGTCAGGATGAATCACCAAGCATAAAAAGTGAAAGTGACATGACTATTGAAGTGGACAGTATAGCTGAAGAGTCTCAAGAAGGCCTTTGCGAGAATGAATCTGCCAATGGGTTTGAAGCTTCCAGCAACTGTAGCATAGCTGGTCCAGAAATTGGAGAAAAGGGTAAGGATTACCTATTCTAAGTACAAAGTTTCTCTGTGGTGATTTAAATTAATAGAAAATTCATTTTACAATATACCAAAAGATCAGAAACCAGGTTTTCTGACTAATTCCTCATTTAATTTTTTAAAGACAAATGTAGGACTTGTCACAATTTAGTTCATTTTTATCCCATCAAGCTTATAACAATAAAATACCTGTGGGGGCAGTGGGGAGAATAGAAGAATATTTTTTATATTTTTTTATTCTACTCAATTTGGATTGCCTTTGACTATCCTAGCTGGTATGTATGAATGTTGCATCCATTAAATAAATGGTTGAAACCTTTGAATTGAAACCTAATTTGGGTGTTTACTGCAGCGTTTTGATAAGTATATTCTCAGGTTTATTTTTTACTGTATGATAGCCAGTGGTTCCTTTTTAGAGGGGGATACAACTTGTGCACTAGCAGCAACTTGCATCTATTAGCAGGAAGTCGTGATTCTGTTCACTGTGACAACTGTTTCTTCATCTTTAGCAAGTCTAAGGAGGCTGTGAGAAAATGCCTTGGAAGTACAATGTAAAAAAATAAAATCAAACTGTAATCTCCACAATTTTATTAACCTTGTAAAGTACTTCTACACCATAATTGCAGTAGCATTTAGTGCAGGGGTGGTTTCAGGCACACCCACAACACCCAGGCAGCAGCATTCTTGGGGAGAAGTGAATATTTAAAAATTTAAGAAAAGACAACTTTCCTTTTTATTCTGATTTTCTGTTTTTCTTGTGGTTTCCCATGTACTTCACATTATCTTCTTGCCTTAAGAGTGCATTAGATGCACCTCCACTGCACATTCCACACTCTACTCCCTGTCCTTCACAAGATGACTCTGTTGCCTTTCTTGACACTTTCCCTACCGCCCCTTTGGGGCAATTTTTTTATGTCTCTGAAGTTAACCTTCATTGTACAGTGAGTTTGGACTGCTACATATTTTTTCTTTCTGTTGTCATTATGAACTCTTGGGAATGGCAATTTTTCTGGTTCTTTTCATTTCTTATACAAGTAACTTATGAATGAAACATATTATATAGAATGGCAACTTTCATTTTACTTTCAGGACAAAAAAGGCCTGGGGATAACAGTGGTAGTTCACTGGCAAAGCGGCAAAAGCGTACCCCCAAACGAGCAAGTACGATAGCCAAAAGTGAGAAAAATGGGACAGGTATGTAGGTTTTTTTCCAGAAAGGATTGTGGTTTTATGGTCTTCTAAGTCTTATAAGTATACAGAGCTGAATTTCCCTAAAACTTTTAGAGAAGTGCTGTCAAGAAGAGATGGGTTCACAATATGTAGTATTCTTTGCTAAGAATAATGGATAGAATTCTGCATCTGTGTCAGTTTCTAAAATGCTAAAGCTTTGTGATCATCGTCATCATCGCTGCCTGTGTCAGTGTGAAAGAATGGTGGGGGATTACAAGTAGCAAAATGACAGTCCTGGACACACTAATCTGCATACAAGTTTAATAGGTTTCATTGACATTGGCTATATTTTATTTTTCATCCATCTAGCAACCATTACACCTCAAGCCCATTTCTTCATGTGATTTGATTCACCTATTCCTGTTGAACTTTAACATTTTCTCTCATTCATATGGGGCTGTTACTGGCCAGGACAATCTTTTACAAGTGACCCTGGCATTCTATTACATTATTTCCAGACAAAAATGTGCCTTTTGATTTTTGCAAGCCATTGTTGGCCAGGAGTTACTTATTTATCTAGGGAGCTCATAGATACAAAAGAGCCTGTTGAGAGTTTCCTCCCCTGCCCCCTCAATTTTTAATCTCTGAATAATTGTGACCACAGTGGCTGCTTTACAACCATGTTTGCTTTAATGACTGAAAAATTACATTGGTGACCAATCAACCTGATTTATGAGCATCATGATTTATGACTGTGATGAGCAAGTTCCATTATGACTGCAGGTTGAGGACTACCAGTAATATTTTTTGGAAATATGTACAGTATGTGAGTCTGTGTTCTGGCATTTTAAGCTTAAACTGTCATGACTGTATGGCATCCTAGTTGGAGTTCTCTCCTTTTTAGAAATAGTTGTGGGACATATCACGCGGATGTGCCATTTAAATACAAGATGTTTATAGTCTTCTATTTAGATAAAACTATTTCAGTTGAATTGTGGTACAGCAGAGGTGTCAAACTCATGACCTGTGGGCCAGATGCGTCACACTGGCCCTGCACACCCCCAGTTTAGCGAAGGGGGGAAAAGTTGTGATAGTCATGTGACAACGCGAGTTTGACACCCCTGTAGTACAAGGATAGGTAGTCCTGGTGCTCTCTGGACATAATGTTATTCAACTCACACTTATTGCTGTATAGGCCTTATTGGCTTGGGCAGATAAAATGGGAGAAACTTCTCTTAGTGCTACAAATAAATCTCCACATTGTGATTTAGGGAGTATGAAAAATCTAGTTGCTAGCTGCCATTTTATCCATATTCAATATCAGGTTTTAAATACAATTGGAAATAATTCTATAGTTTATTATTTATTTATTTATTGTTTATTTGTCAAAAGCTTACAATACAATAGAAATAAGAATAAACATAAGTTTAAATATAAGAAATAGGAACTAATAATTGGGGACTCTGTTGCTGAAATTGTGCATATCAGTCGGGCTTCCGGCCCGGGTTCAGCACGGAGACGGCATTGGTCGCGCTGAGGGATGATTTCTGGAGGGCACGGGACAGGGGATTTTCCTCTGTCCTAGTCCTATTAGATCTCTCAGCGGCTTTCGATACCATCGACCATGGTATCTTATTGTGGTGCCTCGGGGGGTTGGGAGTGGGGGGCACTGTTTTGCAGTGGTTCTCCTCCTACCTCTCAGGGCATTTGCAATCGGTGTTGGCGGGAGGGCAGAGGTCGGCCCCGAGGGCACTCACTTGTGGGGTCCCTCAGGGGTCGGTCCTCTCTCCCCTCCTGTTCAACATCTATATGAAGCCGCTGGGTGAGATCATCCGTGGCTTTGGGGTGAGGTATCACCAGTACGCTGATGATACCCAGTTGTATATCTCTACCCCAAGCCAAATCAGTGATGCCCTCTCCATGATGACCCGGTGTCTGGATGCGGTACGGATCTGGATGGGCAGGAGCGAACTACAGCTCAATCCGGCCAAGACTGAGTGGTTGTGCGTACAGGCATCTCGGCCCAGTCAGCTGATTCCATCTTTGGTCATAGGGGGAGAGGTGTTGCTCCCTGTGGACAGGGCTCAGAACCTGGGAGTCCTCCTGGACTCACGGCTCAGTTTGGAGGAGCAGGTGGGGGCCGTGACCAGGGGGGCTTTTGCCCAGGTCCGACTGGTTCGCCAGTTGCGCCCATATCTGGACCAAGATGCCCTTCGCACGATCAATCATGCACTTGTGACGTCCCGACTTGACTACTGCAACGCTCTCTATCTAGGACTGCCCTTGCATACCATCCGAAAGTTTCAGCTGGTGCAGAATGCGGCTGCGTGGGTTGTGATGGGAGCTTCCCGATACTCCCATGTTACACCCCTCCTGCGTGAGCTGCATTGGTTACCGGTTGCCCTCCGGGTGAGATTCAAGGTGTTGGTATTAACATTCAAAGTCCTTTATGATTTGGGTCCGGGGTACTTGCGGGAGCGTCTCCTGCCAATATCAAATACCGATTTCCCTGTGCGTGCGCACAGACAGGGACTCCTCGGGGTGCCGTCAGCTAGACAATGTCGGCTGGCGGTGCCTCGGGGAAGGGCCTACTCTGTTGCAGCCCCCGCCTTGTGGAATCAACTCCCTTTGGAGCTCCGTTTGGCTCCTGATCTTCACTCTTTCCGCCGCGATCTGAAGACATGGTTGTTTGAACAGGCTGGGCTGGACTGACCTCTTGGGGGTTTTAATTTATTTTTAATTGTTTTTAGTGATTGGGCTTGTCGGTTTAATTCTTTTTAAAATATTTATTGTTGTTGTGTTTTAATTGTGAGCCGCCCCGAGTCCTTGCGGAGAGGGGGCGGCATACAAGTCCAAGTCCAATTAAATAAATAAATACTTTCTGCAATCAAGTTTGGAGTGGTTTACATTAAGTTTATATCTATTGTGTGCTCTTGTGTTGTGGTTAAAGCTGAAGTATTCATTAACTGGTAAAACATTGTAACATATGGTTTTATGTACTAAGTCCAATCTTAGCCGGCGTAGTTAAAGGTTGTCTAAGCTTAGAATTTCAAGTCTGGTGGTGTAGGGTATTCTGTTGCGAACAGAGGAATGTAGAACTCTTCTGGTAAAATACTTCTGGACTCGCTCAAGTATATTTATGTCTGATATACAGTGCGGATTCCAGACAGCAGAGCTGAATTCAAGTATTGGTCTAGCAAAGGTTTTGAATGCCACAAAATAAATGTTCTTGAATCATTTTCTGGTTCTTTCCCCTCAGTATGCAGTATTGTTTGAAACTGCTCTGTCTTGCAGACATGTTAGGATTACTGAGATTATATTTGTCAGTCACAAAATGTAGCACTGTTATGTATGTATGTATGTATGTATGTATGTATGTATGTGTATACACACACACACCTGACATCTCCTAGCATTAAATATATGCTATACAGTATAAATCTGTTTGTGTCTTGTTCTAGGGCAAAGCAGTGATAGTGAAGATCTTCCTGCCCTTGACAGCTCAAGTAAATGTACTCCTGTAAAGCATATTGGTGTAACGAAGCCACAGAAACTCAATCGATCGCCTGCCAGAGGGGTATCTCCTAATATCAAAGATGGGGATAAGGAGAAACAGAGAGAGAAGAACCATCATGTTTCTCCAAGAGTGTACAAATGGACTGTCCAGCTTAGTAAGTCCTTTGTATAAATATACATATGCAGTGGGTTCTTTTTATTCTGTTCCTGTTCTAAATTGATTAGTAGTTGGTAAAATGGCCCCTTCCTTGTGCTAAAGGGTGGAACATAAGCTTTGATCACTGTAAGCAATACATCAGACTTATTGTTCCTATTTGAATTTTTTAACTAGCTGTAATACTACTATGGTAGTATAGTTTTCCAGTATATCTGGTTGATTGGTTGTATGAATCCCATGCTGTTAAGCAAAATGTTACATGGTTGCCGTTTACTACCTTCTGCCTGCTTCCCCATGACTTTGTTTGTTGGAAGCCTGCAATAAAATATGCAGTTATGTGGCTGTAGGACACTTGTGACAATCATAATTTTGAGAACTGGTTGTAGGTACCACTTGTTCACTGCCATCATAAGCTCAAAACAGTCGCTGAATGAATGGTTGCTAAGCAAGGACCACCTGTATATGTAACAATCACACGTTAGTGCAGTATTTTAGGCTTGTGCTAAAAATCTTTTTGCTGATATTTGATTGTATAAACAGATGAATTGGACAATATGAGCAGCACAGAGAGAATCTCATTTCTACAAGAAAAACTACAGGAAATCAGGAAATGTTACATGTCTCTGAAATCAGAAGTAGCAACGATTGATAGGAGAAGAAAACGATTGAAAAAGAAGGACCGAGAAGGTGAGCTTTGTTATATTCATTTGCATGAGTGGCCTGACCATAACTCTTCCATACATCTTTTGCTGTAGATATTGACTTATATTATCATTCGGGGGGGGATTAAAATCCATAATTAAGAAAATTATGCTTAGCTATAATTCCAGGAAGAAAAGTATGCATCAGGAAAATGCAAAATAAATCTTGCACACTGGGGTCAAAACACAAAGTATTTGAAATGCTGATCCCTTCATATGTGGTTGATCTTATTTATTATTTAATCTTTACATTGAAATTAGCCTGCACATCATTTAGTTTGTTATAATTGAAGTGGCATGTAAGTTTAAATAAATAGCCTTTTCTGATGTGTGAACATTACCGAAGTTCTAAACCCCAGTTCTGGGATGGGTTACAGCTGGTTGTTTCCAGATGTTTAAGGCTCCCCCTTAAGCTAGTAGTTTTTTGGCATCTTTTGAGACAATTTACTGGCCTGGTAGCTGACAACTTGCAACATGTTGAAGACTTGACACAAAACTTCCCAGTTTGGTTAGATGCTTTGGGGTGTGAGTAACATTGCATTATAGTACCAAAGAAAATAGACAGCCATTAACATGGAAGCACTTTTTTTTTTTACAGTGTCCCATACTGGAGCTTCCATGTCCTCTGGCTCTTCAGACACTGGAATGAGCCCATCCTCACCCTCCCCTCCACAGAGTGTGCTTGCTGTTGAATGCAGGTGATACTGGTGATTATCTCTGCTTCATGCAGCAAATTGCTGCCATGGACAGAAATCCGAAAATCTCACAGAAAGCACCCAGTTGGTTTGACATTGCCAAGTATAGTGTGTATACTCTTCCACTGCTGGACTTGTCTGTCTCTACTCCTTTGTGCCCCTTCCTCTATTTTGTCCATATAGTTTTTTTTAAACAACATATTTTATTGTGGAGAATAATCTAATTCGCAACTAAAGGTTAATGGGTGCACTTAAGACACCTCTGTCTTATGCTTTGTTTTTTTTACTTTGCTTTAAACAGAAAAAGGGCACTTAATCTGATTTGAAAACACAGGTATCCAATGAAGCATTGGGCATTGTAAAAAAAAAACAACTTTAAGTAAAAGCAAGTGCACCAAAAATAGCATCAAAATAAGTTAATCAGAAAATAATTACTGCTGCACTTTTTTCACCGAGCTATATCTTAATTCTGAGCGAGAGTCCCACTTTTATTTTTATGTTTTGGAGATGCAGTTGCTTTGTACAGACTTGCCAAAGTAGGTACTCAGCATTGTGCCCAGTTTTAAATTGGACAAAATAAATTGTGAAAGGAAGCGTAGTTGACTGGAAACTACCGTCTTAATGAGTCTTCCACTTTTTATAGGATTTTTCGAGCACATGATTATGCAAATATTTTAATGTTTAATGTTTACAGTGGAATTGTGAATAGGTTTTCAGTGGACTATCTTATTCCTTGGCAAAAGTATTTTGTCTTTTTCTATGTAATTTCAGAGTTTTTATTTTGTTACAAAAGGCAAAAAATAAAATATATAACAATGAAGTTATTTAACAAAATTTCTAAAGCGGAATTTTTTGTGTAAAATAAGGTATCTTGTGACTTGTTAAATATATTTATTCAGACATTGGATGTTGTATTTTTATGTATTTTTTTAAAAAAGAATAAAATTGGGGAGAAAAATTCTAAGTTAGGCTCACTCATTCAATAAAAAATACTTCATTTAAGGAGTTCATATATACATGGCTTTATGTATCAGCCATGTTCGTATATGGAGTCCTTTTATCTGTTCAATCTTTCACAGTGTACAACTATAACCCAGCACCCTTTCTTGAAAACTTTGGCAGCCCTCCTACTTCTGTTGCTTCTGAGGAACAAATTTCTTGGGTTGCCCTTACAATACTTTGTCACAATTTTTCATTTGTTGTGTTGCTGAAGTGAGTTATCTGCCAAAGTTGAGATATAAAATGACTGTTTTAGCTGTGGATTGTTCCCACGGACTGAAAACAGTTTGTAAATAACTCCAGAAACCATGTATTTAAGACGGTTTGCATAGAATTGTAAATAGTGATTTTTAATCAATTTTTAAAATTCATCTTTGTACAATGAAAAGGAGAGTTCTGCCTTTTTCCTTGTTAATATGCTGTAGAGTTATAACAGATTCTCTAGATTGTCAGATTATTAAACATTCACAGTATCTGAAGGTCTCAAGTGGGAGACATGTACAGGGGTCATTATTTAAGGCTCAATGTCACCTACAGTTCCATTTTACCAATTTGTCAACCTGTGATTCCAATTCCTTCCATTTTCATAGAGAACTAAAGAAAAAAAGTACTCTTGTAAATGCACTTTTTCTGTCTTTTTCTTAAGCAGAGCTATTTCAATGTATGATACAAATCAAGCTCACTTGTGAGCATTAATAAAAGTTACATTTTTAAACTTAGGCCTTATTTTATTTTTTACAGTAATTGATTTTGTATATTCGCTGTCAAATCCAGTTGTTACAAGAAGTACAGAATCATAATAGGACTATTTGATAGGATGGTGCTAATCGTCTCACAGAGAATCATAAAAAAGATAATACAGGTAGTCCTCAACTTACGACCATTCATTAAACACTTCCAACCATCACATGGGTTAGGGTTACATGATCAATATTAGAGTGTTTGACAACTGGCATGTATTTATGATGGTTGCAGCATCTTGGGGCTCATGTGATTGCCATTTGTGATCTCCAAGGGGCTTCTGACAAGCAAAGCCAATGAGGGAAGCTGGATTTGGTTAAACATATGATTTGTTTAACAACCACAGCCAAAAAAAGTGCTAAAATCAGGCACAACTCACTTAATTTTTTTTTTAAATTCATATTTATATGCCGCCCTTCTCCAGAGACTCAGGGCGGCTTACGATTTTTGGAGCACAACCCAATGCGCTCAGCAATAGCCTTCACTCCATTGTATATGCCTGCTTATTACTAGGGCTTTTTGGCCCCCCCAAGCGGCATTTTTACAAAGTCACCTTATTGCCCCCAACAATCTTGGGTCCTCAATTTACCTACCCGGAGAGGATGGAAGGCTGAGTCAACCTTGAGCCTGGTGGGATTCGTTAAGTGCAGGCATTTAACAGCCTGCACCACCAAGGCCCTAATTGCTTGGCTGGTCTCAATTCTAGTGGTAAATCAAGGACTACCTGTATTTGTAACACTTCTACCACCACTAATTATAATCAAGACTCAGAGCAAGTAGAAACAAACATAGAATTACCACTTCTATTCATTTACTCATTCTTGCTCACAACTACCCATATGTATGTAATTCAAAATCTAGTTAAGTCAGGCTAGTTTCAGAAGAAATTAGACGCTTAGCTCCACCATGATACTGTGGTGGTTTTGAAGTACTACAGTTGCCACTCACTTTTATAAACTACTGACATGCCAGTCCTAAGGTTAGCTTTTTTTCCCCAAACCACTTGATACTTTTCTCACATGAATGACATAGCTTTTTCTAGTTCATTTATATTATAACATGTTTGAGAACCATCTCTTGTTTTATCACATTAGATATCTCATTCTTTTCATTTGCTGCAAAATTGGAAATCTTCCAGAATAAATCCTGCTTTTATGGCACACAGTATTCCGAGAAGGTCACATGTACTTTTATACATGCCCATTCATACCTTCAAACAAATAACATGGTACAAAATCTATTTTGTGCACCAAACAACTACAGATCAATATAAATTACTGTATCAGTGTGGTAACATCTTAGGATAGTTATTCTATCAAAATTATATATTGGAATGAGGGGCAATTTTTAGTGGTTAGGGTCTCCACTACAAAAAATTTTGAGGGTGGTGAGGGCTACAAAATGAGTAGCACTTCATTCTAATTGAGCAGGCCTGGTGTTTGGGCTTTTTTTTGCAACATTGGTTTTCTTAATTTAAGAACGATGTTACACTTCGTATCTATTTCCCATCTCAAAATGTAGAGATACAGCTTTCAAGTTTTAGTAATACTGTAATGGGTTAGAAGACTCAAGAGGATATAGCTTGCCTTCTTTAAACTGCAACTGCATTAATAGGCAAAACACTCAGAATATATTTATGGGGAAAGGGATCTGTTATAATGAACAATTAATTAAGAATTAGGTTTTTCTAAATAAAACCTAATAAAATAACTAAATTAGATCATTATTGTACCCACGAGGTTCAGTGTTAAACAGAAGTCAATTTTGGAAGGTGAGAGAAAAAATTGATACTGATTCTGAAAACTGCAACTGCTCTAAGGCAAAAGTATAAAGCAAATAGCTTAATTAGTTACTACTTGAAATGGATAGTAAAGCAAAAGATAAACATTCCTATGTTGTACATTCCTGTCTTCCATAGCATCTACTGACCAATTCTTCTACGGTTAGCAATCTGAGTTCCTTCAGTTTAAACAAAGTCATCATCTGGGACTCCAGATATGTGCCTTTTCTGTAGCAGCTCCTGCCTTGGAATGAGGTTCCTTCTAAGATCCAGAGGGCACCTATTTCTGCTCAGAAAAAACAGCAAAGATCTGACTCCTCACATAGGCCTTGGACAATTACATCTGGACTATTGCACTTGTCATTTTTAATTGCATTTTTCTTGTGAGCTGCCCAATATCAATGGGAATTGGGCAGTATAAAAGTTTAATAATAATAAATTCAAACAGATAAGCAGCTGCCATAACATTCTTACAAAGTTGTAGTCCAGAACATCCCTCTAAGACCATTGTAAGCTAAAGCAGTAAGGATAATTATGAAAGCATGGCAAGAAGGAATCCCACCAGTTTACTGATGTATGAATGAATGAAACAAAGACTGGCACATTTGGCAGTCATTTTGTGAATGCATGTTTCCCTGTGCAGCCTTTTTAGAGCATGAATAAGCTCTCAAAGTTTTAAATATACAATAATCCCTAAATTTCTGAAGTTCTACTTACCTTCCTGTTGAGAATTAAATTCAGGGAATTATTTCACATGATTTTAATTTACATTTTTAATTCAGACACATTCTCTTTTGCTAATATTCAAGTATCTGTAATCTATCAACATCTACAATTATGAACTTGCATGCAAAAGTGATAAAAAATGACCTGCCTTGCAATAATGGATTGTTAGCAAGTATAGGCAGTTAACATTTGAATTAGGGTTTTTTTAATGAAGAGAATGTTTTAAGAAAACAGTTGAGCTATCTGATTATATTCTTTTAAAGTTTTGTTTATAAAATTTCTAGCTCTACTGTATCTCCATTTTTTAAATTTGATACATTTTCCTAATTCTGTTATACGTGAATGAGCTTGTTTTTGTTAAATCATCTACTACAATAAAATTTCACCAGCATGGTAAAAGAACAAGTATCCTGATGTATGAGACAACAAAGACTTTGGCTGTAAACACATACATTTAAAAAACGTTAAGTAGGTACATAGAATCCATTTAGATCAGAGTCCTGGTTTCAACATACTAAGATTATTCAATAAAGATTTCCTATTATTGCTGCCCATTTTCTGACAAAAGAGCGGCCTTTGTACCACTTCTGACCCTCGAACTTTAAATTAAGCGAGATGAAACACGTTTGCAAACTCCACCCTGAGAAAAAAAAACCACTCAATTACTACAGGATCAATTAAAAGCCGATTATTCCTTTAAGACACTGATCAAGCAGGAGAAACTCACATACTTTGTGCAGGGGATGAGAGTGGCTGATAACTTTAAAAAAAAATGCCTAGGCTTGACAGGATGCAGGGAAGAAGGGAAAAGACGCCGAGAAAGGGAGACTGAAGCCACAAGAGTACGGTACTAATAAAATGCCTTTGGACAAGCTAAAGATTGTTGCTAAGAGAAATCGAGGGAGAAAACGGGTCGGGCCGACTGTTTGGCACCTAATTAACCGAACTTAAGAGGGGGGAGGGGGGAGAGAGAGACGCCGAAGCCTCCTTTCCTCAGACCGCTCCGGCGGTCGAGAGAAGAGGAGGAGGGAGCGGCTGCCCCGCCATGGCATGCTGGTCGCGGAGCGCCCTGCTGTGGCTGCTGGCGGGAGCCTGTGGCCTGGTTTTGCTCGGCTATTGCGTCTACTTCGACCGAAAGCGACGAAACGCCACAGACTTCAAACAGAGGCTGAGAGAAAGTAAGTCGCGCGGGAGGGAGAGTTGCCGCCCCTGCGGTCCTCTCCCTGCCTTAGGGAGAAGGCGTGACTGGGGATGCCCTTGTTAGGAAGGGCGGGGGCGGGGAGAAAGACACCAAAAGGGACAAGGGACCCGCGTCTCTTTGCAGGCCCTTTTAAGCTGGAGGAGTCAGTCCCACGTTTCCTATCAGCCTGGCCGTAATTTTCCCACCAGGTGCTCTGCAAAGGCAGGGCAGATGATTTGGAGGGTGGTGCAGGCTGGGGACGGTGGAGGCAGCTTCACGCCTCTGGAAGGGAAGAATGCTATTTGGGGTGTGTTTGTGTGGGGGAGCTGAACTGTAGTCGAGCCCCTCCAATGGGTGAGTGAAGAAAAACGGTGAAATTAGGGCTATAAACTCAACTCTTTTTGTCTATGGAGACTCTCAGTCATCCGTGTCATGGTTGTCCCAAAGGTGCTTTTTCAAAAGGCAAGTGGACATTCTTCTTTTTCGTTGAAGACATTTCACTTCTCATCCAAAAAGCTTCTTCGGTTTGGAAGTCTTTCTCTTCTTCCTTTGTCTTTCCCATATGGCAGTGATCCATAGCAGCCCGTCCCCATTATATACTGTATAAAAAATAACAGACTTCTTGTTCTTCCTAACTATTACGTGTTTACTGGACCCGTGTCCCTCCTGGTTGGTTTACGCCTCCAGTGAGGTGACACGCGGCTGGCTCCAGGCAGTTGTCAACGCCTCTGTGAGTGAGGGAGTCTTCCCCGCTACCTTGAAGGAGGAGGTGGTGAGACCTCTCCTCAAGAAGCCTGCCCTGGACCCGGCCGTTTTAGATAACTATCGTCCAGTATCCAACCTTCGCTTTTTAGCGAAGGTTGTTGAGAGCGTGGTGGTGCAGCAACTTCCCTTGTTCCTGGAGGAAACTGATTATCTAGACCCGTATCAGTCGGGCTTCAGGTCTGGACACAGCATGGAGACAGCATTGGTCACGTTGATGGATGATCTCTGGAGGGCTCGGGACAGGGGTTTTTCCTCTGTCCTAGTCCTATTAGACCTCTCAGCGGCTTTCGATACCATTGACCATGATATTCTTCTGCAGCGGCTCCAGGGGTTGGGGGTGGGGAGCACCGTTCTGCGGTGGTTCTCCTACCTCTCGGACCGCTCGCAGTCGGTGTTAGCAGGAGAGCAGAGATCGGCTCCAAGGCCCCTCACTTGTGGGGTGCCACAGGGGTCGGTCTTCTCGCCTCTCCTGTTTAATATCTACATGAAACCGCTGGGTGAGATCATCCGAGGTTTTGGGGTGAGGTATCATCAATATGCCGATGATACCCAGCTTTATATCTCCACCCCAGGCCAGATCAGTGATGCTCTCTCTGTGATGTCCCGGTGCCTGGAGGCGGTGCGGGTCTGAATGGGGAGAAATAGGCTCCAACTCAACCCGACCAAGACGGAGTGGCTGTTCTTACCAGCATCTTGGTTTTCCGGTGATGTTCCATCTTTGCCCATAGGGGGTGAGGTGTTGCCCCCTGTGGATAGGGCGAGGAACCTGGGCATCCTTCTGGATCCACAGCTCTCTTTGGAGGAGCAGGTGGGGGCTGTGGCCAGGGGAGCTTTCACCCAGGTTCGTATAGTACGCCAGCTACGCCCTTAGCTGAGCCGAGATGCCCTTCGAACGGTCACTCATGCGCTCGTCACCTCTAGGATCGATTACTGCAACGCTCTCTACATGGGGCTGCCCTTGCGGACTACCCAGAGGCTACAGCTGGTGAATGCGGCCGCGCGGGCTGTGATGGGAGTATCCCGATACTCCCATGTTACACCCCTCCTGCGCGACCTACATTGGCTGCCAGTGGCCTTACGGGTTAGCTTCAAGGTGCTAGTAACCACCTATAAGGCCCTAAATGGCTTGGGTCCAGGGTACTTGCGGGAACGCCTCCTGCCAGTATCATCATATGCCGATCGTCCTGTTCGCTCACACAGGAGGGGCCTCCTGGCGATACCGTCGGTCAGATATTGTTGGCTGGCGGTTCCCAGGGCTAGGGCCTTCTCCGTGGGAGCCCCCGCCCTGTGGAACCATCTCCCCGTGGATCTCCGTTTGGCCCCTGACCTCCGCTCCTTCCGCTGGGACCTAAAGACTTGGTTATTTCAACAGGCTGGCCTGGAATGACCCGGGTGGGATTTTTTACTGTTTTAATTATTTTAATTAATGTTTTAATGTTTTGTTATTTATTCTGACTTGTTATATTTAATGCTTGTTTTATGTAAATTTGGTCCTGTTTTATTGTTAGCTGCCCTGAGTCCTAAGGGAGAAGGGCAGCATACAAGTCGAATAAATTATTATTATTATTATTATTCCCACTAGTGCAGGATCATTGAACGCCACTTTGTATAGTCAGCTGCATTTCCAAGGAGCAAGCCTACAGCTTGCATATCTTTCTTGATGGTGTCTTGCCATCTGTTTTGGATGCCCACAAGATTGCTGGCCATTGACTTCTAGTTGGTAGGCAGTCTTGGCAATGGTGGAAGGAGCTTTTCTTAGGACATGTCCATTTCTGTGGAGCTGGCCTTCTCTCATCTTAATAATTAATGCCACACCAAAATGTTGTTGAATGGTGTCATTTGTGATGTGGTCAAGAAGGGACATGCTTTATATCCAACAAAGCATTCGCATTTCCATGGCATGGAGTGATATGAACAGTGATATGTCTGTTTTTTTTTTAATAAAAAAATAACAGACATATCCCTGGAAAATAAGGATGTCTTCCTTCTGTTGAGACATAAAGCAATAATTAAGTCCTTGGGCCATAATAGCCCATTATTAATAGTCCACTCACATAGCCCATTATTATTGTCACACACACAATGGTTGGCAGTGGTTTCTCAGGGCAAGTTCACAAAACACAAAACAGCCCAATTATATCAATCTACAGATGCTCGGGATAAAACAGGGGTGTCAAACTCAAGGCTCACAGGCCGAATCTGGCCCGCAGGGTGCTTAGATCTGGCCTGCGCAAAGGCCTGGCCTGGAAACAGCAAAGGCCTGGCCCGCAGTGCCTCTGCCAGCAAAAATGGAGCTCACACACCCTCTCCCGTGCTCCATTTTCACTGGCAGAGGGCTGCAGGAGGTTGTCATGGCTGAAAACGGGGTGCGGGTAGGGGCAGGCGTGCCCCCCCAGCTCTGTTTTCACTGGCAGACGACCCTAAAAACAAATTAAAAACTAAACAAAAGGAGAAATGTTTCTACTTTTGCATTTGAGCATACAAGAAGGGACGAGAAAGGGAAAGAGGAAAGAAAAAGAAGGGAAGATGGGAGCAAGGGAGGAAAAATAAGGAAAAATTGGGAGATTCTTAAATCAGACTTCCTTGCAAATTTTAATAAGTCTAATTTCACACAGGTTCCAGGGTAAGTTTTTTCTATCACATGAGCTTCCTACTTAGTTATTTCTTTGTTTATTTAGGAAATACATTTATCTACAAGAAGAAAAAATGGAAAATCTAAATATTTAACCTTTGTAGGAGAATAGTGGTAAGGAAAGAAACCAGGATTTTAATTTAAATATTTTCATAGCTCTAAGATATTAAAAGTAGTTAATAAATATTTCATATTACTCTTACAGAAAGAAGAAAAGAACAGAAAAAAGCAAAAGAATATGAAGCAGAGGTGAAAAAATAATCTTTGGAAATCCTGCAGATTTCTTTGACAGCCTAGTAGTCTTAAAATACAAAGACTACAGTACATGAATATTGCAATAGTAGCCATAATTAAATGTCAGAACTCAATTCTTACTTCTAATTCAAAAAGGCAGCAATAGATTAAGAACCTTCTAAGTGGAGGCAAATGGCAGCTGGAATAGAGCTGATTTTGATGCCTAAACATCTATTATTGAATTTGTGCAAAAATTTTATTTTTAGCGCTTTTTCTTGATTTTAATGTAGTTGATGGGGAGAATTGGATTTAGTGTAGTCTTTTTATAATTGGAGTAGTATTTTAAAAATGCAAGGCCAGAATTGTTAGCCATCAACATTTTTAAATATATGTGTTCCGAGTTTATTTCATGTAATTTTATTAAAACTTTAAAAATTAGATAAGATAGATAGATAGATAGTAGATGGATGGATAGTCAACAGAATTAACATGCAGCAGATTAAGTTAGTTTTCCTTGAGGATGACATAGATATTAATTACATGCAATTAATGAATATTGCGTTAGTTGTGATTCTCCCTATTCAAAATTAATATCAGTTCTGATTTAGTATCTCAATCCAGACAGGAAAATTATCCAGATGTTGTAGAACTACCGATCCCAATATCCTTTAGAGCTGGCATGCTGATGAGGGTGCAGTTCAGAAATTGCAGCTGGCCCTGAATTAGTAAAAATAGCTACCTAGCTGGCAAGTAACGCTTTTAGAAGTTGCCATATCATGCCTATGTTAAAACAACTGCTTTAGTTTGCCAATTGTTTTTGAACCCAATCACGTCTTCAGCCCAAATTACTTTCAGGAGGTATTTATTCATGCTCAAGTCACCTCATCCTCTTAGGTCCTCAATGGGTTCCCTTCTGCAGATCCTGCCAGAGATATCTTTATGATAAAATTATTTTTCTGTAGCAGGTTCTGTCTTGTAGGGTAAATGTTAAGGCTGCCTCCCTCAGTGTGGTTTAGGACTTAACATCTATTTGTACTGAGGCTTTTTAGAATTGTAATATTTTATAGTTCTTAGCATTCAACTTTAATCTTAGAATGGGTGGTATGGAAAGGTATAAATAAGAGAAACTGGGAAAGGATATGTATTCATCTCCACATCTATGATATATCCCACATGGGTCCAGTAATGGAACTACATGAACATTTTTGACTGTATAGATCTTCCAGTTTTAAGTATTTAGAATTATACCGTTAAATGTAAAAATACTAATATAGTAACTGAAACAATAATAAAATGCCCTTTAAATGCCAGTACAGGTAGTCTTTGACTTACAACCACAGTTGAGCCCAAAATTTCTGTTACTAAGCAAGAGTTATTAGGTGAAATTTGCTCTATTTTTCATCATACTTTGCCTCAGTTAAGTGAATCATAGCAGTTGTTAAATTACTAACACGATTAAGTGAATTTGGCTTCCCCGTTCACTTTGCTGGTCAGAAGGTCGCAAAAGATGATCACATGATGTCAGGACTCTGCAACTGTCATAAATACATGCCAGTTGCCAAGTGGCTGATTTTTAATCATGTGATTATGAAGAAGCAATCATAGTGTGAAAAATGGCCATGTCACTTTTTTCAGTGCCGTTTTATCTTCAGTCACTAAATAAATGATTGTCAGTCGAGGACTAGCTGTAGTCATGAAACATTCATAGAAGCTGATGCTTTTCTGAAACCAATGGGCATCTTCATAAATTGTAAAGCCTTCACAAGATCTATTTCCACAACTGGAAACTTATAGATTTTTTTTTAAATGTCATTAACTCAGATTAATTCACTGATTTCCATTTCTTTTTTTTTTAAACCCAAAACCCTTAGTTACACAAGCTAAAAGAATCTGAAGAAGTACAAGAGTTCTTTCTGCAGGAGATACAGCTAGGGGAACTTTGGTTGACAAAAGGTAAAGTTGAGAGAAATATGATATATAACTTTGAAAATATTAAAAATACCCATTTTAATGAAGCATGGTTTGGGAACATGTAAGAAACTGAATCGAATGTTTCTGCTTCTGAAAATTAAAGTGATGAATAAAGGTGGTATTGTTTCACTTAATGTTCCTCTACAATGCTGAATGGTAAAAACAAATGTGAAAGCTAGTTCAGGCATGGGAACCCTCAGACCTTTTATTAAACTGTCCTGGTCCTGTTGAAAATAAGTCCAGCAACATTTGGAGCCAATTTGATGTAGTGGTCAAGGGAACAGACTAGAAACTGGGAAACAATAAGTTCTAGTCCTATACTTTAGTCACAAAGGCAGCTGGATGACTTTGGGCCAGTCACTCTTTCAGCCCTAAGCAGGCAATGGCAAGCCACTTCCAAAAATGTTGTGAAGGAAATTAGAAACCTAGTCCAGGCATTTGCCAGGAATCAGCAGTGACTTGAAAACAAATAAAAATTAGAGAGCTTATCTCAGCTTTAGCTAAACACAGAATTGCCATGTCACAACCCTGTCACTGTTTTGCTTTGACAGTGGCTTGCATTTTAGGTTACAGTTCTGACTTCACTCATGGGACTAACATGATTCCAAATGATACTTCTGTTCATATAAATTTGAAATTGTATCTTATTTTATAGTAAATATAAAAGAAAATATTTTAACATATAAAAGACTTTGCATCAGGACAATTGCTGAATTACAGAATAATCTAGATTGTTTTATTGGGTATATTTTGCAACAATTCAATCCTAGAATAGAAATAATTCACAAGGCAAAAAAACCCAGAGTTTTTAAATATGGTGAACAATAAAGATATAGTTTTGTGCTTTTCTGCCCATTTAAGTGGCAGTCTACAGCCTCATTTTTTTAAATAAATCATGTGTGTCAGGAATTTATACACGTACTATAAAAAAAAATCTATGATGGACATGTTGGTGATTATTTTGGAAATTCATAGTAAGCTTGTCATCTGAAATTGTTGTACAGAATACACATGCAGGGAGTTTTTCTTTTGGCTACTTACTTTTAAGGTAAAGGTTGCAGGTAGAGAGGATGTAATTGCTGGTCATTTTACTCACCTTTGCTTCACTTGCTGTAGCAATTCATATACTTTTATCACATTGCAGCATGGTAGACAGCAGGTTAAATCAATGTTTAGGGTTAGAGACAGAATGCAAATTGTAGGTGCATATAATATAAACGATTGAACTGTTTTTAAGAATGATGGATTGAATTTTAGGAATATGAATTAATTACAGGAGAGCAGAAGAAGAGTGTTGAGCACCTCATCAATGCCATTTCTGTGTGCGCACAGCCAAACCAGCTAATACAAGTCTTGGAGCAAACTCTACCTCCGCAAGTATTTGAAATGCTTGTACACAGTATCCCATATACTATTCAAGTAGGTAAATTTTAAACTTTTTAAACATTAATGAATGCAGTAGTAGCATTTTCAAAACCCCTGCTGGTCAAATGTAGAACAGCATTTTATATTCATGGCTCATAAAAGGCCATAATATAATCTGCAAAATTTAGAATTCATTAATTCCAAATCAAACACAATTACCAGTAACAGCTAAGCTTTTTTTTAAAAGAGAATTTAACAAGAAGGTATTTCTATGCAACAGCATAAAGTCTTGTGGGTTTTTTTTCCTGGAAAAGGGAAAATCTTTTAGGCCTCCTATTCTTTGTAGAGTAGTAAGATTTTAATGCTGCTTCATTTTTTCTGGGCAAAAGTTGAATTAAACTTTTCTAATGGTTTTAAAAGATAGCAATACATTTAATTAAATTACATTAGTACTCCCCTCTCACAATCATCAGGCTCACACAACAAGCTAGGCTAAACAAAAATGGAACTGTGTATTTAAAGTGAAAACTGAGCTACTATTTTATGCTGTATGAACCAGTCCATCCCATTAAATGACAGATCAATTTATTTACTTAGGTATAGTATGTGAATGCAAGAATCACATTTGTTAACCAAATTTGCTAACATGTTATATCAACTACACCACATTGTTTCCAATGATCTACCATTCAAGTTGCTAAGCTGGTCCATAATTGTTAACTTTTTTATTCTTCAACTTCATTTGCCTCTAAATTATTCCTTAAACCATCGAAAGTAGTCTCTTTAAGTAAATTAGAATGTTGGGGTCAAAGGAAAAATAAGACCTGCAAGCATCCAGGGAAAGTAGGAGGTAATATTTGTTATCTACGAATATAAATATCTTCTTAGAATATAGTTCTTAGAAAATCAATGTTTGATATCTAAGTGCATTATTACTCTATTTCTCCCCATTTGCTAGCGATTTGAGACAGCTGTGAGCCAGCAGAATGCTGGAGATGACTGAGAATGCAGTGTTACACAAGGCTTTTCTTAAGAGAGTACCTAATGACTGTTGATAATTCCAAAAAACTTCTCAAAAGCAACAGTAATTCTTATCTCTTTTACTTTGATTAAATAAAAAATAAAGCTTGCTTTAGACACTTTTACATATAATTTTGGACAACACATGTTTCTTTTAAAATGAATAATCACTATATTAGAAACAATAAAAAATATGTTTTTGTTCCTTATTTGTAACCGATTAACATGCAGAACCAACCCATCTTTCCAGAAAAGATGGAATCAACATTATTCCTGCATTACAGTGAAAGACAATCTTGGAAAAAAGCTCCATAAACTTCATGGCTGTTCAATCCCAACTGTAGACCAGATATTTTGAGACAACTGAATCATTCTTTAAGCAATCTCATTTTGAGCTGGTGGTAGGTGTTGCCAGAATAGCACTAGACACCAGGTATCACATGTAGTGTAGGCAATGCTGGCATTCCTTCATGTGGGACAATCTGCTGTTTTCTAGCGGGGCTGGCTGAGAAGTCCTGCTTTGGCAGCCAATGCTTCGTTTTGCTGAATATGATACTCCTGAAATCTCATAGATATCCTCTGGGTCATTTTTAAATACTTCTGTAAACAGTGTTCTGAACAAGTTATCTGTATAAGGAAAAAAAACAGGAGGAACTTACTTGTCATTCAGTTTTTTAATATGCAAAGTATTTTAAAATGCTCTTATACTTTTACACACATACATGCACTACTTTTCATAAACACTCATTCCAGTGCATCTGATGCTACATTTAAACATCTATAGAAACTACATTAAAACTTCATAAAATGTTAGGTATAAGCAGAACTTGCTCAACACTTCCCTTTTGAGCTTGCTTAATGAAATTTAACACTATCGGTGTTTTCAAAACAAATTATGAAAATTGAGCCATTAGAATCTCTTTAATTTTAAGACACTAAGATACTGGTGTCTAGTGCTGCTTTTTAACATACTTCCTTCATTTCTAGTGATAGATGATCAGATGTATACTATAAAGAATTTTGAATTTTAGCTTTTATCTAACAATAGGAAGTAATTGGATATATCATTTTTTCTTTAAAATCTATTCCAATATCAAACTAAATGGGAGATTTGGACAGGTCACTGTGTCTATCTCTGTTACTACCAGATTGGATTATGATTTTTTGTTTTTTTACATTGAGGAAAATCAATTCTGGTACTTAAAGTAATTGTTCTCTTGGATTCTAGGTAGAGAGTGTCCTGCTGCTATATATAATGCAGCTGCTAGCTTCTATGATTGTAACAAAAGAACCTGAAAATTCCTGAGGGAATAATCTATATCACTGGTTATTAACAAGCAATTCAACTTATTTTAACAGAAGTAGTATTCAAATTAAGAGGCAAAAAAATGGCACTATTTCTGCAAGATTTCTAACTTTGCTGATCCCCATTAGATAGAGCTATGTTCAATACACTTCTAGTAATTTCGAAAGGGAGGATACAAGAAAAAAGGGGGAACAGAAAAAAAATCAATCTTACAAAAGTAGCATTCTACTTGTACATTTAATCTACTGACAACTAAATAAAATTACTATATTCATTGGCACACCATCTGTCCTGAGTTTGACCCAACTTTTTAATTAACATCTAGAAGAGGCTGCTTTGACAAACGAACAGTTCTTGAACAGTTCTTCAACTTGAGACAAAAAACTTCCCATTCTAACTCTATTAGATAGTGGTAGTCCTCGCATAACAACCACAATTAGGACCAGAATCTTGAGCAATGAACAAAGCACTTGTTAAATGAGACATACTGTGACTGCATTCCCAGCACTCTTGGTTGTGTTCATTAAAAGAAAGCCAGTTGGTCCAGTGATTAAGGTACCAGGCTAGAAAATCAGCTAACGGTGAGTTCTAGTTCTGCTTTAGCCATGAAAGCCAGTTGGGTGACCTTGGGCCAGTCACTTTCTTTCAGCCCCACTTACCTCACAGGGGTGGTGTTGTTGGGATAATAGGAGGAGGAAGGTGTGTTGGATATGCTCACCACCTTGAATTTGTAAAAACAGTAAAGGTGGGATACAAATATATAAATAAAAAGTGCTTGCACAAGAAGTCCCAGGCAAGGAGTGCATAGCACCTTGTGGGAGGGAGTCTGCACTCAGGAGCTGAAATTCTCCCTGCCAAAATCCAAGCAGGATTTCACCCTGAGAGAGAGAGGTACTTATGTACACCCTATACTGGGCTTCCCCCCCGGGGCACTCTGTGCTCCTTTCCTGACTGTACTTTCTCTCTGCTTAGGAGCTGAAAATCCTCCCTGCCAAAACCCAAGTAGAGATGTTAGTGAAGAGACACTAGTGTTCTACCTACATTGGGCCTCGTCCTCCTGCCTGAGCTAATCCAAGTTTCTCAGATTATTGCACTGCCTCTACACTCTCTACTTGGATTTTGGATCCCTCTTACCTCTAGAAGGAGATGTCTGAAAGAACTATCTACTGAAGGATATCGGGTCTTAGCTCTTTCTCCATGAAAGAAAACTTCTCTGGGGTGCAGAAATGGAGTTTAAATCATCAGGATTTAAGTTCCATTTCTGCACCCTGCAAGAGGATATCAGCTCTCTTCTATACATGGAAGGGAACAGGAATGGAGTTCAGAGGCTGTGAAAATCACAGCAAGGGAATTCAGCTCCCCTTGGAAGGCAGTTCTTTCAGTCAGCTCCCAGAGATGAGAGGGAGTCTGCTTGGCAGACATCAGCAGCTTGCAACATTCCTTGCCAGATTCCTCACTGACTTTCTGGGAAAGCCAGCAGAGAAGATTGCAAATAGTGATTATGTGATTGTAGGACACTTAGAAATTGGTCATCAGAACAGGTTATCGAGCACACAGACTGCAATCATGCGATCATGTTTTATGATACTGGTAAGCCAGAAGTGCTTTAAACAGACCATAAAGCTCCCTGAAGTAGTTGTAACTTTAGTCATTAAATGAGTGGTCCTAAGTCAAGGACTATGTGTAATTACTTCCCACATTTGTCTTTGTTTGATGCTCAGTACCTGCTAGACTCCTAATATGTAATAGTCCATGCTGATGCCTAAACTAAGAACTGAAGCAGGGCTGAAGGGGAAAGAGTTATTGATATAATTTACAATTCATATGTCATAAGATATAAGATTTGCCCAATGAAAGCAAGCCCTTTGTGACTCAATTTCATGGAATTTCTTCCCTGCTGCTTTGACTCACCCTAGGAGTTGCGAGAGAAATCTCTGTAACATAATGGATTTTCATTAATAAACAGTTACTATTAACTGTAATTATCTAACATGTTCTGTGTATACCCTTTCTGGTATATGACCTGCAAATTTTAAATTAGCTTTCAAAACCATCATTTCCCAGAAATACCTTCCCTGAATCGGAAAATTGGAATTGGATTCGTAATTGGATTCTGGCTTAGATAAATCATCAATTTGATCCATTTGCTGCTCTAATTAAAGTCTGATTATTGTTGATGTTTTAGCACTAATTCATTTATCTTTCCTCATCATACTGCAACTTTGTAGCTGACATTAATTTCTTACCAGTTACAATCCAAAAAATTTAAAATAAGTCACATACTTCTTCTGGCTTCACTTCTCGGCTAGTGAAATCTTTCACACAATCTAAGAAGCAGGTTTCTGTTAGTTTGTTGTATGTTCCAAGAAATTCCTTAAACTGTGAATAAATAAATAGATATTTAGACTTGGATGTGCCCATTCTTCATAGAAAATAAATATGAAGGACAGATTGAGAAGAAATAACATCCATAAAAGTAAGGGCACTTGAGTAGCATCAAGTATGTACTTGTTTTGAACTGATAAATGTATTTGATACAAATATTAACCTTTCTAAGGAAGGGTATTCAAGAGTCAAATTATGTGGTAATCCAAACATTCAAAAGCACCCAAACACAAACATTTAAAAATGATAACCATATTTACCTGCTTGATCTGATCTGATTCTGATATTTGTCCAGCCATGTTTTAATTCTGAGGCAACTGCCACCTATGCAGAAAGCAAGATATCTAAGTCAATGTTTATTCCAAAACATTTTTCAATTCAATACTTTGCTGTTTACCTCTTTATTGTTTTTAAGAAGGAAGAGCATGGAAAGAATACAAAGGCCCATTGGTCATGTTAATGCTGCTCTGTGAAACAAAATCCACAATGAAAGATTTGGTGAATTCTTCAGTCTGTAATTTATACATCACTTTTTAACCAACAGTGTTTAAAGTACATTTTCTTACAATAACAGAATCTATTTGATGGAACCAATTATCCAGACATGCGATGGTCCTTTATCATTTATATTCTAGCAGAAGCTAACCAGCCATTTCTTAGAGGTATTTCAATTTGGATTTCTACATAATGCATAAATTCATTCTCCAGTATTTTAAGCACACAAGATTCAAGTTATATAAACTGAAGGGACTTCATAACACATGACAAAATGTTCTTGTGGATTTTGCCTTCAAAAGAAAATACACATTGCAATCTAGAGATAACCCTTTAAATCTCTATTTCTGTTTATTTAATAGAGGTTTCCTGATAAGAACTTGTAAGTATTGAATCAGACATGATTTTCTCTGTTCTTCCAGTACAGTATTTGTGCATTAGAACAATATATTCAGTCAATGCATATATTATCAAAATCAGTCATATAAGCTTTTGATCATTTCTTCTAGCTGTTTCAGAGGCCCAACGTAAGGCGAGGATGGTAATGGAATTTAAATGGACTGTTTCAGTTGTTCTGATCCTTAGCAAATGCTAAACCTTACTTGTCTTCATTAGAACAGGTTATCAAGCAATAAGGATATCTTTCCTCTGGGAGACACTTCTGCCAATTTTCTGAGAGGCAACAATTCCCTACATTAGTCTGGGAACAACATGTACTTTATTATCCCTAGCACCAAAAGGAGTTAGAAAAAAGGATCCTATATGACTCCTCCTGAGCTTGGACTGATATCATGGATGCAGCTCTGAAGAAAAGACAGAAAAGCTAAGGAAACATCTCTTCTCCATTCTTCATAAGCATAATAGGACATAAATGTCCTATTATGTCAAATTAGGTGCACATTTTGTGTACTATTTTGTCAAGTGCAAAGGGGAATTAAATAAATACAAGGAGTAAGGTTGTGAAAATCACAACAACCTATTGGTACATCCAATATCAGAGCCAGAACATTATCAAAAAATATGAGAAGCCATGAAATGTTTGGCTTTTCCTAGGCCAAACATCTGCCTGCTGTAGAAAGAGGATTTCTGATCAGACAGACATTTGGATGAATCCAACAGGATTTTATAAAACTAGGGCTGACAGCCTCTTTTTTACTGCTATATTTAAATTATACTTTTAATATTCAAGTGCTGATGGCCTTTATAATACTAATTCTCTAGTCACATTCCAGTCTCTTGAGTCTAGAGTTTTGAATGAGCCCTAGACCTCATTGGTGCCCAGGAAACAGCTTGATGGATTGTCAAGGTCATGATGAAAGCTTGCACATCTTTCCCCGGAAGCGCTGCAGCGCTAAAACATATGGAGAAAACTCAGAAGCCCAACCTCAAATCTCTCTTTTATCACTGCAGTCCAATGTCCAGAAATGGAAGCAAACGAAGCTTGTCCTCTGTGATTTTGTTCATTCAAAAAAAAAAAAAGCTTTACTATCCCACTGACTTTCTCCAGGAAGACTTGGTAAGGGGAGACAACTGCAATCTTTAACAGATGCAACCCTACCGAATGCATTACAAATTCTTACTTTTATTCTTCGTTTCCTTGCTTCCTTCCTTACTTTTGCTTACGACAAAACCAACTCCCCACAACACGAGTGCCTCCCTTTCGTTCGCCTCCACTTACATACCTCGTGGCAGTGGACACGAATCAGCGACGGCGGAGCTGTCAGGCAGGTTTACCTACCGTAGCAACCACCAAATGTGCGCGACACCGTAAAATGTCCCCTTCCTCTCATCTAGGCGTTCCTATTGCTTACAAAGGCTGTTTTGCTCTCCTTTCACTTGTAAAGGCGGCAAATCAGGAAGCGATATATAGAACGGAATAGCTCTATAAATAGGGCATGTGAGTGGAGGAACCACTCGTATAGAAAATTGTTTCTATCCGGAAAATTACCATAACTGAACTGGGTGAGCGAGGGGGAAAAAAAGGGCTACCACGAATGCGAAGAGAAGAAAGGCGGGATTTTGCGAGGCATGCGCAGTGCCTTCGGCTCTTTAGGAGGAAGAGGTTGGGCTTCATTCGTCAGTTTGGAAGCGGCGGGAGCTGACGCTTTAAGAGGTTGTTGTGACTATGACAACCAGCGTTTCTAATGGCTGATTGCCGGACGATCATACAAAGACTGATATACTGGAAGAAAAGTGTAGGGAAGTCGGGTCCCCAATGGGGATGAAAGGTGAGGGGAGATTGAAAGCTATGGCGAGGTAAAGCTCGGAAGATCTTTTTCCCTCTCCCCCGTAGCTTATGGGTTAGTTATGATTCCTTTATCTTCTGAACAAAAGCAAAACACACCGTCTTATATCCAGCTTGGTTTTAATCATACTGTTTCATGTAATTTGGACAGCTGGAAGTAATGGTACAGGGTTTACTATGTTGTAATGGAAGGCAGAGTGGAACGACTAGATTCTCAGCCATCCAGGTCATGGTTGTCCCAAAGGTGCTTTTTCAGGAGGCCACTGGACTTTTCTTCGTTTTTTTTCTTTGAAGACTTCTCGCTTCTCATCCAAGAAGCTTCTTCAGCTTTGGCAGGATAGTGGGGAATGGAAGGATTTATCCTCCTTGGAGACAGCTAGACATTTGCATCCTTTTAGAGGGTTGTTGAAGCACTTGGAGGTTTATCTGTTTCCTCAGGGTCACCTGAGTAATGCTTCTGGTTCCTGTAGTCTACAGTTTTCCCCTCTGGAAATCCATTCCTACTCCCACACCATTAAAAGGGTGTTCATGCCAAATTGTACAGCTAAAAGTCTGTAGATTGGAAATATTTTTCTTTCTCTACTTATTTGTACCAAAACTGGCTCAGAGCTGCTGGGCATAGAATTCAAAGAAAACTAGACAGTATTCATGTTTACAGGCCTCTGTAGCCATAATATAATACGGGAACTGTAGCTTGCAGCCGCAGAAATTATTCTTTAGTAGGAGATATAAGCTTGCAATGAATGAATAGATACTTTTCTCAGGAACAAGCATCTTTGCATTTACCTCAAACTTTGATATGACCCTTATATCTGCTACTAAAGAATAATTTAGGTGGAGGCTAGCTATTTTTAGGGTGTTTTTTGTTATAGATTGTTTCAGTGTCTAGAATTCATAATTAGCATCATTAGATAGCATCTTTAATGTTAAGGAATTATGAACTGCTTCCTGCAGCTTGTGCGTTTGCAAGGAATTTTGGTAGGGAATGTGTAAGCAATGCTTGCTTTTTGTAAATCTCTTTGGAAAAAATGAAGATATTCAAAAATAGAAACAGTTATATTATTTCATCTGTGTATGAATATTGAAACCATGTTAACTTTATTTTTTATTTTAGGATGTAGGAATGCAGGGGTGGAGGGCAGGTTTACTCTGCAGGCAAGTTGGCTGTAGAATGTTCTTTAGGGTGGCAGCTCCAGATTACTTTAATCAGAGTATATTTAAGCAGAACTTATTACATCTGTAATAGTGGTATGCAGCATATGTCTTTCTACTATAGTTCATGGTGGTGATTATCTTTTGATAGAGCAGCAGAGTTCATTTCAGTTGAACCTATCCCACTTCTTCCTTTTTCCTCTCTTGTTATATTTAAAACACTGTGTCATCTATTTAGTGTTGTGATTATTTAACAGAAACCCAGCCTAATGGATATGATGTGAGCTATTAAAGGAAGCGGAAGACACTACTAGCTCAGGCAAATATTTTTTGGCCAGCCTCACTGCCAGTATGTTTCTCATTTATTCCACCAGCGTTCGCATGAAAAATAAATCCCTTGGTGTTCGGGCAGCACCTGCTAGCAGCAAATCTGATGTCTGTGCTAGGAAAAAATTGACTATTTCAGTGAAGAAACTTCGAGAAGTGACTCCACTCAGTCATCCAGAATGTTCAACATCGGTTAATGATGATGCAGCTTATATACCATCAGTACTGCCGGCAAACAAAACTGTACATCATAAATCAAGAGCAGTATCTTTGGATACACTGCAGGGGGTATATTTAATACTGTTCTTAATTTTCTGAAACTTAATAGTCTGCATCTTATTTGTATGAAAACTTCAAGTAGCAAATTATACTATAGCTATCTGCAGCATTTTAACTGAGGCTATAACTAGTAGGAATTTAACACTTCAAGTAAAGTCAAGCTTGCATGATAATATTTAATGACACAATGGAACACCTACTTGTTTATTAGACTTATAAACATTTCACTCCAACATGTTTCCTTGTTCCTAATTGCATGACTGTTTTCTGTTAAATTGCTAGCATATGTGGGACATTCTATAACTTTTGTGGTTGTATATCGGTACTGGCATCAGCACATTAATAGTCTGTATTGACAATATGCTCCGTATATCCAATTCCTTCCTTTTCCTTTGTTTAAGTGCTATTCTGCAGTTATCTTGATTTGTTGTGCACTTTTTGAATAGCAGAAATAAAAGTTATGCTAGGATGATACTAGAAAATGTTCCATGTATAAATTATTTCTCATACAGATAATGTACTAACCATACTTTTTTCTAGGTCTTGTGAGCACGCATGCTGGCACAGACCCAGAACAGTTAGCATTACCTGAAAAAGATGCACAGTCTTCATGTTTTTCCTCAGAGGTGTGCTTAGTAGTGTTCTGAACATTTTATATATTCATTGATACTTTCCCTATTTGCCATTCAGAAATCATAACATTTCCTGTATTATTTATTTCTATTTATTTATTTGGCAAACATGTACAAGTTAACAAGTATAGGTATGAACATAAACATGAACGAAGGAAGTAAATACAGATAAATGAGGACAGTAAGACAGGGACAGTAGGCATGCTGGTGTGCTTATGCATACCCCCTTTAAGGACCTCTTAAGAATGGGGTGAATACCATGAGGTCCACGGTAGACAGTTTGAGATTGACAAAGGTGAGGCAATTTGCTTGCTCCATTTCAACTGTCATGGAAAATCACTGGGCTTTAAAGCTGTCTCCAACCACTTTCCTCATTACTCTCCATTTACAATCATATTACCATAAGAAATGAATTGTTTATTTTTTGTTTTCCTTGTTCTCTTCCTCCTTTCCTTTCCTTGTTTGCCTTTGAAGTTTAGATACATGCAATAAACCAAACAATTTTACTATTTACTTGTATATATAAAATCTGTAATCTGTTTCAGCTCTGGAGATATGTTATATAGCTCACTAAATATTTTTGTGTGTTTATGTCTAGCTGATCCAAATCCCAAGACGTATTTATATTTGTGCTTGTATATTCACTTGTGCTTTATTAAAGGAAAGGAATAGCTTACCAATTTGAAATATGTTTCATCAGTTTCACAATGTTATTTTGTAGCTGTTGTTCTCAATTTGAAATGGCATAAAATAGCCAAAGTAATTTATTTCTTTTTTAAGGAAGACTAGAGGTTTTTTAATTGCCCAGACTTGCTCTGTGAGTGAAATGGGCAATCTATAAATTTGATAAATAAATATATGATTAGGCAAAAATCTATTTTGCTTTATTTCCTATTCCTATTGCAACTTTACTATCTTATTTTGCAATTTTTCTGCCAAAGGAAATACGGTGTTTAAAGCAACATTTCCAAAGTGGCAATAGCTTGACAATATTCAGATTTTGCACATAACTGATTTAAATGTGCCCATTTAATGGAGCTTTATTTATTTTCCATATTTCTATATTGCTGTAATCAAAGAAATCTTGGTGGCTGTATGTTTTAGTGAATCTGTTAATTTTGAATACACACACACACACACACACAAACACACATTTTAAGGTGCCAGATTGTTTTCTGCTTTATGTCTTATATAAATATGTCTTCTTTTTTTAAAGAAATTAAATATGTAGTGATGTAATTCTGAAGCTTATTTCAAGTTTCTTTCTCCTTTTCTGAGATAGACATATCCACATAAACCTGCAGTGCAGATTACTTCAGAAAGGAAAGGAGATGCAGTTAAGCAGAAAGGTAATACTTTGCCTGCAATTCCATGTTACTGCATATATTTACAACTTTAGGCCCTGATTTTTGGAAAGAGATTTGTTTGCCATATTTCTGGTAGTGAATTAAATTGAACCTGAATAAAAAAAAGAATAAACCTGTTTTTTAAATAATTAAAAACCTATTGAAATATTTGCTGATTGTGATAAGAATCAATTTAATATAATACTGGAAAAAAGAAACTTTGCCAATGGGATAAGATTGAGGACCAGATCTGGAGAATATACAGCAATGGTTATTTATGTTTACAACAAAAATCTAACCAAATTCATTTAGGAATAGCATCTTACACAAAATATTATGCAACGAGGCAAGCTAAGAAATCTGGAGTATGGCTTTTGAAGAAAAGAGACAAATAGATTAAAAAATCATCTGGGAAATGTTGTAAAATACAAATATAAAACTTTAAAGTATAAGTAGTAATTCCTCTACTAAAAGAGGGAGGGTGCATTATCGAATGCTGCTATTTACAAAATACAATATTTTTATTCTGCATCTTCTTGAGTTTCTATTTTTGATATCCTACTTTGTATAGTAGTTAGGCAATAACAACACTAATCAAACACAAAATATTTTTTTTGTAATCTCCTTGAAAGCAGGATTGAAGTTATGCCTTAATACAAATCCCAGATTCAAAGAATAGAATGTTTCCATATGAGATAGGGTTGCTGAAAGCTATGTATGATACTGTAATTGAATTTCTCCTTGCAAGCTGTGAAGTAGCCTTTCCTTCTTTTCTTTTTGCTAAGAAGAGACATTTTAGCTCCTGATTAAAATAGTTCATTCTGTTTGCTCTACAGCATCAGATATCTTCATCTCCCAATATGACACTGGACAGAAGGAAGCTGTAAGAGCTGCGTTCAAACAGCGGTAAGGACAATTACATGAAATGATGTGCTATAATTTTTAATCAATCAGATATGTTGAATATAAAGTAAGAGGGTAAAGGACGTTTATCTCAGAATTTTTTAGTTATTTATTTTTCACATTTCTGAATTGCCCATCTCCTCAAAGAGTGACTTTGGGCAGTATACAGTAAAATATCAGAATACAAAAATAGTATATAAAACTAAAGTTAATTTTGATACTTTTTGAATTTGTACAAATGTTGAGTTATCTGGCATACATTTTTAGTCTTATTGAAAGGTAATTATATAGAGAGGAAGTTTGATACATATTATATCATTGAGCTTTGCATTCCAGTTAAAAGGATTAGCTAGATGGTGATAGGAAGGACTTCTCTCTACCTGAAATTTTAAACAGAGGGAGCCAAATGGAGAAGAGAACCCCAGAAAGTCTACTCTTATTATTGAAAGGAAATTTGTTTCCTGAAAAAGAAAAAAAATGTCTCAAAAATACTACATATCCTTACATGTCTATATTGTACATACAGAATCCAGAATGTTCCTGTGTTTAAAGAAGTGAAGGTAAACCTTCTAAATAACGTGTGTCCAGAAAAGGACAGTTCGAAGTCAACTCAAAGTGAAATGGATTCAGCAACAACCATTGCAGCTGCAACAGCAGCAGCTATTGCTTCCACAGCCCCACTTTTGAAAGTGAGTGATAAATTTCATCATTGTTGAGTAGCTAAATAAAACATCATAAAGTCCTGTGAGTGGGATGCATCAAGCAAATTAAGCATGTGTTTAAAATGTGCATGCTGAGTTGTCATGCTTTTGTCTTTTTCAAATTGTGTAATGGGCACTTTGTTGCTATGTTCCAGCAAGAATCAGATGAAGAAGGTCTATTATAGGGAATGGTTTAATGTTTATGGATGTAAAGTTGCTTATCCAACTATCCACTTTGATCCTTTCAGAAGTAGTATACACCTTAAAATCTTACTAGTTCATAAATAGCATTTTAAAGATTATAATCACAAGTTTCTTCATTATATTTTCTTTATTCCTGCTGAAAGATTTACCTTTTAATCATTCTGCATCCTCCAAAGCTGATAATTAGTCTGACTTTAAGATCAAAAGGCCCATAAGCTTGGGTTTTCTCATTCAGGTCCAGAGTGACTTGGAAGCAAAAGTGAATTCTGTTTCTGAAATGCTAAATAAGTTGCAAGAGACAGATAAACAGCTGCAGCGTGTGGCTGAGCAGCAAGCCAGTCTGAAGACTCAACAGCTTGAGAGGTCTTCTAGCAATCAGATGGTTGGCAAACTTGAAAAACAGATGAATGTCTTCATGGAACAACGAATTCAACATCTGGAAAATTTGCAGCAACAACAAATGAATATCCAGGTAGAACAATACAGAACTCTTCTATTTTATTTTATAATTGTCTTCTCTTTATCACTGGGGGATAAATGTTGGCCAGCAGAATCATGGATGTTGGAAATGGTTTGTTGTGATTTATCATCCTTTCTTCATTGAAATTGTATTGATACCTTTATATCCTATATAACTATTTAAAAAATAGGATTCTCGGCTTAATCATGAAATGTTAATTTTTTTGTGCAGAAAAGAGCAGTTCGTTTCCAAGTTCAAGGAAGAATTGGAATTGAGTAGCACATTTATATCATATTACACCATAGAATCAAAGAGCTAAAAGGACCATTTAGGCCTCAAATCCAATCCCCTGCCTAGTGCAGGAATCCAAATGAAGGCACCTTACGGCAGTCTTGCATCCACTTGAACACCTGTAGAACTGGACACAGTGCTACAGGTAGGGTCTGACCAAAGGGGAACAGAGTAGAATAATCATTTCCTGTTATTTGGAAATTATATGTGTGTTGATGCAATCTAAAATGGTATTTGCCTTCTTTGTAACCACATCCCACTTCTGGCTTTTTGTGTTACTTAGTTAACAATCAACTGCTGTGCCAAGAACTTTTTTTTTGCAGTTACTCCTATCAAGCCAGCAATGGGGATGCTAAGAGGTGGCAGGGGGGCGTTCCAGGCGCTGGCCGTGCAGGCTCACCCATTGACTGTAGCACCGCCCGAGGCGCCAAAATGGGTGAAACTGCAGGGCCGGCCGGCGCCTCGAATGCCCCCCCTGCTGCCTCTTAGTGCCCCTCTGCTGGCCCCCATGGGGATGCTAAGAGGCGGCAGGGGAGCGGTTATGTTGGGGAGGGGCGATGACAACTTCCTCAAGGGGCGATTCTTTCAAAAAGGTTAAGAACCACTGATCTAAATCATTAATGAAAATAAGAGTAGAAGACACAGGACCCTACTGATACCTCCCTCCATTGTGATGAAAAGCAATCCCAACAATCTGTATGGATGCTGGCTTGGTAATAGAAACAGCCTTGGTAGGAAGGGGAAAAGTCAAGATCCCATTGAGACTTGTGACTGAAATTGGATGATGTAGACTGAAGCAAGCAAGAAATGTTTATAAAAGCAGTGACTTCTGTGGTAGGCCTGAGATTCAGCATTTTAATGTATATTTTCAGATATACAGTATATGTATGGTTTGTTCTTTCTGTACATTTAATCATATTTCCATGTGAAGAATTATCAACTTATGCAGAGCTAGTTTGTGCTGACCAGCCCCTTCTTGATTTAATTATCACTTTTTAAATAGATTATCAATATACTTGAGTATTTTCAAAAACTTTGTCCCCTCTTTTACCTATGGCTAAACACTTATGACTTTCATGAATTAATTATCTTTCTGTTGACACTGTTGTGTATTGTACAAATATAGTTCATGGTTGTTAAAAATATTTAAAGCATCATAAGGCATTTCAACAATGTGTTTTTGGTTTTGGGGAGTGTTGTTTTCTATGTTCAGCAACTGCAAGAAATATTAATTATTATTTCCAACTTTAAAGATAGACTAAAATGAACATTGTTTTGTAAAGGCAATGATCATCCAATTCTTCGGCGAAAAAATGTAGGATTAGAAAGGAGAGCATTCAGCTTTGTACAGCCGATTTCTGTTTATTTGTGTACAACAGCAAAAAGAGAAAAGGGTCCTTCCCTGCAGTTTGAGTGAAAATGTCTGGAGGTAGGTGAGATTTTCTTTAGGGATGAAAACAAAGTTGGAACACTTGAGGTATTAGGGCAGGAGTGGTTCTGTTTTATGGTCCTTTCTGCACCCTATATTGTTTTCTTGGAGGACTGTTTAATTATATGCTACCCAATAGTTCAGGCTCAGATGACACACCAGTTTGTGGTTAAGATAAGGCAGTCAAAATTGAGCCATTGTTACAGAAGTCTGTACAGGTTGATTTTGCTTAACAACCATCATTCGGGCTGACATTTCTCTTTTGAACCCTTAATTTCTTTTTCACAGTCTCAGTTAATTAGCTCTGCGCTGAATTCAGGTGGTTTTCAAACTGTTAAGGCAGCACCTTTCAAAGAATTATCAAAACATGCAGTGAAGGCAAGGAAGCTGCTTGGTAACCAAACCACATCTCAAGAGGACTTATTTCTGTCTAGGGCAGCAAACACACAAGGTGAGACATATTTATTTATATTTAAACTTAATGTAAACTTAGAACAAAGAGCAAAGTTGTATATCAGTTGATTTTTTAAAATTAACATAAAAACAAGTGAGTTAGAATTGCTTGATAGTTCAAACAAACAAAAGAAAGCTAACTCTTGTTTCAATAGTCCACTCACCACCTTTAACTCACCTTTCAGTTTTGGAATAACCAAAACACAATTTATTAGTGGGCCATCTTTATATTTGGATAAGGTTCTTTTTGACAGAGCAATGGATTTACTTATTTGATAGCTCACTCATGGATACCAAACATTTTTTTTTTGTTCTGTTCTCAAGATCTCATGTGTTGTTGCAATATCTGGAAATAAGCCTCTTTGAAGAGAGGAAACAGAGTTAATCTGAATCGACAAATAATCAGCATGAATTCTACTTGTCATACCTTAAACTTCCAAATCAGAATGAAATTGGCAACGGCTGAAAAACATGGAAAGACAGAAACTAGATAATTTCCCTTCTTTACTTTTCTACTGATTACTGAAAGTTCCCAGATTTTGGAAACTTTGGATCACCTTGTTCAGGCTGAATGGTCCTTGGATCAGCATTGTGCTGTAGAGCTTTGCCCTTGCTTATCTCCAGAATTCTAATTTCACGTACCAAAAGATCTGACACATGTTTTGATTAGTATTTCTCTCAACTAATCAAAACGTGTCAGCTCTTTTGACTAAGGCATAATTCTTATGGCTTGAAAATAAGATACTATATTTTTGTTATTTATAATGTATATACCGGTATTCATATTCCTATATTCCAGTCTATTCACAGCAATTGGAAAAACAGGGTGTTCCTATACAGAAATCCACTTTGAAGACACCAGCACCACGGAGATATGCTCCTATGCCTGTATCTAAAGATGCTCAAATTTCACAGAAAATGGCAAAGAAAGAGCTGTCTTTTGGAGAGAAAGAAAATGTGTCTTGTGGTAAAACTCTAGGTAAGGAAAATGTAGATTCAAAACCTGTTGCAATGTTTCCTTTTATTTGGTTAATTGTTCATTTAGTATGTTAATTATAGAAGAATAATGTATTATAACATTCTTTGGGTTTACTAGCCTTTGAGAGGAAAAACACTTTACATTCTAGCTTTGGGAAAAGTTTAAATGAAGCCTTTTTGCTATCTAAGAAGCCAGCATTTTTATAAAAGACAGAACTGTGTACATGCCAAAAACGGTATTTCTCCTCTTCAAACTTGACACCCTAATCTCTTTCTCTGGATCAGTGGTAAGATAATCTTCTGAGCTGTATTTGCAATTTTGGGAATACTTTTGTGCTCATTATCAAAAAATATCATATAAGGAACTTTCCTATTTCTAAAATAATGAATAAATGGAGGGATTATATGTCCACTTACAATATTCTGATACCATCCCATTTGGTTGGACTCATAGTGGATATTACAATATAAATAAAAGTAAAAATAAAAAAAGAATGCTAAATTAGTTGCTCACTCTGCAGGTCAATTATCTGCATTCTAATTGCCTGTTCAAATACCCCCCCCATTTTTCTATGATTAGCTTTACCTGGGCAGGTGGCACCTCTCACTTGTCATCATGGAACATATCTGGGCCTCAGATACAACTTTTAAATAAAAATGATGTTAGAAGCTAGCAGTGTATCAGCTTCTCACTTAATTTTTAAAATGATGATTGGGAATGCATCTTTACTGAATTCAATGGATGATGGAGTTATACTTCAACTGGCATTCTTAATCCCACTGTATTAATTCCAAGAAACAAAAAAAATGTTACTTTGCTCCCAAACTGACATTGTCATGTAACCTAATATTCCACAAGGTACTAAAAGTATCACTATTAACAAAACCTCAGTTTTGAGCTTATAAAGAGCAAGTGCTTAGCCTGTAAATTAGGATTCAAAAAATATTGTCTATCTTTTACAAGTAGTTATATTATAGAATTTGTTTGCTCTTTTTATTCAATCCAGAAAAAGGCGTTACCAAGGTACTTACAACCTTTATGAGCTGTTCCTGGCATATTTATCAGCATGCCAGTTCTCCCTCTGTTTATGTTCATTATTATCTTTCCCTTTTCTTTATGTCAAATTTGCATGGTCCCCTGGATATAAGCACTAGAGCTCACAAATCCAGCAACCCCCCTTTTTTTTCTACAACACTTTTACGTAGCCAAAACTCCCTTTTCCACTTTAATTTATTCTCTTCGTAGTCCAAAATACTCAATTAACACTGCTGTGTATTGCTTGTTTGCATCTTCATTGCCCTAGGATTTCCTCTACTGTTCCCTCCTTTCATCAACCATTATTTATATTTCCCAGAAAACCTCCTTTTACTTCTTACATAATCCTCAAATCTAGATACCCTCATATCCTATGTAAAATTATCAGATTATTCTTCTGTTTATTGTGTAAATACTGCACCTCTTCTAATTGTATTCTTAACTGTTGCTTCCTTCTCTTTACTATTTCCACTCACCCCTCCACCTTGTATTGAAAGAAATCTTGTAGTGGAACCTGCCACAATAGTTAGGTACAATGAAAACCCTATAAATTACCTTTTGAACAAGCATTTTCAAGTATTTTTAGTTGTCTTTCATGTTTAAATTACCTTAACTTTTAATATGTCATTTAATATTTTTATGTGTGGTATTAAAACAGTGTTTCCAAGTGACAAGACTGTGCTATTGAAGCTCCTTTGACTAGATTTACTTACACAATGGGAACTACATGGAGATGTCTTTTGTGAGCTTTCTTCTTTGTAATTGGTTAGAAAATGAATTATGTGCACGCTGTTTAAATTCCATGAATTCCAATTAATTTATACACAGTGCATTTTATGCTCTGTTCTATATTTATACATGATTATTATATAAACTCTTAATTTGCAATTTAATGTGGTATTTTTTCGAATTACTGTGTATTGGCTAGAAGGTTTTTTTTAGGATCGTATTAAATTATAGCATGCTTTTTACAGAGGCAATACAGTGAAATATGCTTACGTTGATTAAAATGCATGTCAAGATATAAATTCTAAAACTGAAAGCACCTGCCAAGAGAAGATTTTAAAATGGGAAATGCTAATTCTCTCAGAAAATAATAAGTGCTGCTTACTGAAAATGCAAAATCTACGTGTCTCCCACCTCTGAATCTTATTTAAATACATTGCAATATATGGATCTTTTTTTTCCCCCTCCACTAGGTGGAGGGAAACTTCTGGAGCAAATCCTGAAAGCACATGAAACTCCATTAAATCCAAGCACAACCTCAGAAGTAACCAACCGGGCAGTGCCATGGCATTTAGGGAGCGAGCAGTAAGTATTTCTCAAGCTTAGGGTTCCTCAATCTCAGTGGTCTTAAGATGTCAGCTCCTGGAATTCCCCAGGCAGCCTTAAGGCTTAAGTTGCTGAGGTGGAGAAACACATCTCTACTTGCTTCAAGTCATTAGCTTTTAAATGTGATTGAAAGAAGTTCGATTGTGGAAAACCCTTGAAAGTTAAACATAAATGGTGTTTTACAATGATTTAAATGTTACATTTACCTATTAGGGAAAACTCCACAATATTTTTTAACTGGAGAAGAAAATACATGTAGCTATTTGAGTTATGTATACCAAACAGGGCAAACTGAACTGGTATTTATTTATTTATTTATTTATTTATTTATTTATTTATTTATTTATTTATTTGACTTGTATGCTCCTCTCCGAACGGACTCGCTGCACAGTTAAAACCAATACAATAAATTAATTACCTAAAATAGAATTAAACCAACAAGCCAAATTACTAAAACAGATTATAAAACAACCCCACCCCAAGAGGAGTCAGCACAGCGCAGCCTGCTCAAATAGCCAAGTTTTCAAGTCGTGAAGGTGGAGGTCGGGCCAGGCGAGCCCCAGAGGTAGTTGATTCCATAGGAGCCGCCACAGAATAGGCCCTCCCCGCCACCGCCAAGCGACATTGGTCGCCGACGGCACGCCGAGGAGTCCCTGCCTGTGAGCTCGTACAGGGCGGTTGGTATTCGATGCCGGCAGTAGACGCCATAGATAGCCCGACCCATGTCTCGTAGGACTTTGAATGTCAATACCAAAACCTTGAATCTCATTCGAGGGCAACCGCAACCAATGCAGGCCATGCAGGAGGGGCGAACATGGGAGAACCGGGAAGCTCCCATCACAACGCAGCATTTTGCACCAGTTGAAGCCTCCGGATGGTATGCAAGGGCAGTCCTAGATAGAGAGCATTGCAGTAGTCAAGCCGCGAGGTGACAAGTGCCTGAGTGACTGTGCAGGGCATCTCGGTCCAGATATGGGGTAACTGGCAACCAGCCAGACCTGGGCAAAGGCCCCTGGCCACGGCTCCCACCTGCTCCTCCAACCTGAGCCATGAGTCCAGGAGGACCCCAGATTCCGTGCCTATCCACGGGGCAACACCTCTCCCCATGACCAAAGATGGAATCTCCTGACTGGGCCGAGATGTCTGTATGCACAGCCACTCTGTCTTAGCCGGATTGAGCCAAGCATGTTACTGTCCATCCAGATCCGCACCGCATCCAAACAGCGGACATCACGGAGAGGGCATCACTGATGTGGCCTGGGGTGGAGATGTATAACTGCATATCATCAGCATACTGATGATACTTCACCCACGGATGATCTCACCCAGCAGTTTCATATAGATGTTGAACAGGAGGGGGAGAGGACCACCCCTGAGGGACCCCACAAGTGAGAGCCCTTGGCACGCACCTCTGCCCCCTGCAACACAAGCATCCCGAGAGGAAGGAGGTGAACCACTGCAACACAGTGCCTCCCACTCCCAACCCCCGACGCCGCAATAAGATACCATGGTCGATGGTATCGAAAGCGCTGAGAGATCTAACAGGACCAGGACAGAGGAAAACCCCTGTCCCGAGCCCTCAGGAGATCATCCATCAGTGCCACCAATGCCGCTCCATGCTATACCCGGTCGAAGCCCATTGGTACGGATCCAGGTAGTCCGCTTCTCCAGGAAAAGTGGAAATTGCTGAGCCACCACATTTCAACAACCTTCGCTAAGAAGCAAGGTTGAGACCGACAAAGTTGTTCAATTCGGCTGGGTCCAGGGCAGGCTTCTTCAGGAGAGGCCTCACCACTGCCTCCTTCAAGGCAGCGGAAAGTACCCTCCCCAGAGAAGCTGACCACTGCCCGAGCCAGGCATGTCACCTCCCTGGAGGCATAGACCAACCAGGAAGGGCATGGGTCCAACAAACATGTGGTGGAACTCAGTCGTCGATAATCCTGTCCACTTCATCCTCAGAAACAGGATCAAACTCAGTCCAGATTACATTAGCTAGACAACTTGCACCCTCGGCATCAGACCACTGCAAATTGGAGTTCAACCCCCTGAATCCAAGCGATCTTATCCTGCAGGAACTGACCAAATTCCTCAGCTCGACCCCGCAAGGGATCCACCGCAACCCCCTGCTGAAGGAGGGAGCGGGCAACCCCAAACAGGGTGGCTGGGCGGTTTCCTGCAGATGCTATGAGAGCAGAGAAATAGACCCTTCGCCTCACAGCTACCAGATAGGTCCTGATATAGGCTCTCCACTGGGCTCGGTCAGACTCAGAGCGGGTCGACCTCCACCTGCTCTCTAGACCCTTCTCCCGCTTCATCTCCCGGAGTTCTTCGCATACCAGGAGCCACACGGATCTGCGACGGGTAAGGGGATGCATGGGGACAACTCTGTGAGGGCCCCACAGCCGCCTTGCCAAGCGGCCGCCAGGGTCTCGGCAGAGCTGTGGACCAGGGATGTGGAAAACCCCAGTTCTGCCTGGAACCCTCCGGTCCATCAGGCCTGGGGCAGAACCACCTAGGAGGCTCCTCATCCCAGCAGTGGGGCAGCTTCTAAAAGCCAGCCATAGGAGATAATGATCTGACCATGGTACGGGGTGGATAATAAGATCACCACTCCCCAGATCATTACGCCACTGCTCCGAGACAAAAACCAGGTCGAGCATGTTGCCCCCCTCGTGAGTCGGGCCATCAATCACCTGAGTCAGATCCATGGCCGCCATGGAGGCCATGAATTCCTGGGCCAAAGCGACCCAGAGAGAGGGCAAGTTGAAGTCACCCAGAACGATAAGTCCTGGGAACATATGCTGTCATCTGCTGGTATTGATATTATAGTATGTAGCCTGGTAATTTTTGAAAGAGCAAAATATCCAGAGGGCTGTTAGTTGAATGTGACTGATTTAGAAAATCTCAGAAGATAAAATATTATTTGTAATCTCAGCAGGGATTAATGACTGTTTGAAAATATTTTTAGCAGATCCAGTGTTCCTCAGACAGCGTTCTCTGTATTTAAAAGTGCAAGTGAAGATCTTGATTCCATTGGGAAAACTGTGAAAAAAGCAGATGATGTGCTTCATGATCTTGGGCAATTGAAAAGAGAAATGCATAATATCCTGCAGGTAAAAATGCTTTTGTGTTGTGTATTACTGAAATAATTAATAGGTAAAGAATCTTGGCATGCATAGATATTTACCGTGATTCAAAATATTGCCTCATAAACATTTTAAACTTCCTTGTAAGGACACAAACTTGCACACAAATGCTATTTAGTAAGATATGGTTACAGTCAATAAGGGTGACATGCAGTACCTTAAATAGTACTCTGAAGCCTAATGGCAATAACAATGTTATATGGGCATTGTGTGATCATTACTGCATTCCAGTGATCACTGCATTCTAGACCAGATACAACTTCTGAGTCGTTTAAAAATGTGTTTAGAAGTTGAGCATGTTATGTTAGACTTAGCGTACAAAAGGATGAAGAGTAGTTTATAAGTATCTTAAAAAAACAGATATAACCCCTCAGTGAAAGAATGTTACACAGTTTTCAGAGGATTATAAATTGAATAAATAATAGTTCTCCATTGTGGTACAGAACTGTAGTATATCTGTACAGAGACCTTTCTATAATGCATTTTTTATACTTTACAGGATGCAAAGGAGTGGAAATTGGACATGAACGATTTTGTGAAGGTTCTGTTTCAGTTTATTTCTTATACCATATATTCAATGGGTCTTAATTTGAAGGCACTCATGCTGCCTCATTGAAATGCACTAAAATGAGCAATACAGTAATTGTACTATAGTATTATAGTTATAATTCATGTGCTTGAATTTTTATTCATGCAATTAAATTATTAGTCACAATGGCTATAGATGATTTCCTATATAAAAAGCATTAGATATTGCTGTCAGTTTACTTCCTGTGAACCCAGGAAGGGAAAGTAATTTTGCTCTCATGCTTGTTGATCAACTTTCCACTGGATTTGGTTATTTACTTTAGGAACCGAATGGTGAGCTAAACTACTGTTAGTCTAATATCCATCCTATGTAATTAAGACAATGTGTGGTTCTTCCGCTTCAAATTCACCCACATGCTACTTCTCTGTATCTCAAGAGAACTGATACTCTAGAAGGATATGAAGCTAGTTTTGTTTTAGCGTCTTCTTCTAGATAGCCTTCATTGTTTTCTTCATTAAAATAGCTGTTCAGAGGCATCAGTTGTCTCTTCTCTTAAACTGCAGAAAACCTCATACCCCAAAGAAGCTGAGCAAAAGAAGGACAACCTCTCTTCTCATCAACCTGTCCCCTCACCAGAGGTCCTTCTCAAGGTGCCACCACAAACTGAGGTATGACAGGGAGAAACCAGGTAATGGGCTCAATTACAGCCCCTGGATGTGGATTCCTAAGGTTCATCTGATAGCCACACATGCCAGCCTCCGATAATTACACATTGAACTTCTTGCATAAAAAAAGGAAGTCAGTATTGTATAAGTGCTCTGTGCTTTCAGTGTGGGTTTCTGCTGCCTCAGGTGTGCTTCTTTTCTCAGGTATGCTACAAAATCTGCCAATTCTTCAAGCAGATTCCAAAAGCATAGAAGAAACTGGGTGCAGCTGATTTACTATGCTAACTTATAGGGAGCGTTTATAGATAAAATTCAACATACCTTACATTGTTAGATTTTAGTGACATTTTAAAATTCATTTGGATTTCAGCAAAGAAATCTTCTCGAACTTCAGCAACTTTCCAAGTCATCCATTCTTCAGTCAAACAAGGCATCCAAATCCATACTGAAAGATGCTGAAAAGATCCTAAGAACAGTGCGCAAGAATAAAAGGCTTCTTGAAGAAAACCTGGAAGCCATTATTCGTGCCAAGGACGCTGATGCTTTGCATGCCTTCATCGATGAGTTGACAGCAGATCGGTAGAGTTCTGTATTTTGAATTTGCATTTTCTTTGTTCTAGGAATATTATTTCCCCTTCAGAATTACAACCTTTTAAAATTGACTAATATGAATTTTGTTTCCATCCTTTGTAAGGGAGGTCGAGAATAGTGGACAAATATAAAATCACATACCACCTGTATAGTGAAATTAACCCCCCCAATATTCAAGTCATGCCATTAACATGAATTATAAGAACTACTCGACCAACCCTTAAAATGTTTAGAAACATTTTGATCTAAAGGTGAAAGTGTAGAGGCTTGGCATTCCTGACTTTCTGAACATAAGTTTGTCACATAAAGAAACCTCTTATTTCATGCATTTCCAATAATAAATCAGAGGGATTAAAAGCTCCTGAGATCCATGAAGGCATGATATTCATCCAAGATTGTTTTTAACTAAATGGTTAAAATAAATGGAAGGGAGATAAATGAGAAGCAGGGAATTATTTTCTATGCCTTTATTTTGATGGCCAGGGAATTACAGTAAATATGAGCATGATATAATGACACCATACAAGTAATAAGATGGGTGGTTGTAGTTGCTTCATTTATCCCTGACAACTTGTAGGAAGTTTTAAGTTTGTTTAAATGATAAATTTCAGGAGCAAGACAAATTTCAGAAGCAATATTTTATTGATGTGGGTGGGTGGGTGGGAGAAGTAAAATAAAAGTTCAGGGCTTGTCCATCTGTATAGTTTAAGGTGTACATGCACACACACAAATGAGCGGTACTTCTAGCTCTCTCTGTCTTTCTCTCAACTGTATGAGCTTCAAACTCTTCATTAAAGCAATTTTTTTCATTTTTGATGATATGATCCTCTAATTTTCTACTGCTGTTCCTCTCTTCTAGAGATGTCCTAGAGGAAATACGGATCAGGAAGACTGTAGACGAATGGATTAAGATAATCAGCATGGAAATTCAGGTGCTGGCAAAGAAACAATGGCTTTGTTTGCAGATGCTAACAGACATGCCTGTTTCTAGCTTTTGAATCGAAGGCCCCATAACAACAAAATTCTTACCACTTAATTGTGCAAAATTTATTGTAGAACTGTCCATTATCTGGGAATATATGGCTCCTCTAAATGCAACAAATTATACTGAAGACTGCCTAAGATACAAACTTTGGACAAATAACTTTACCCTTTCTTGGGATTGATTTCGAGCTTTAATATATAGTTGAAGGAAATACCTACTTTTGGAGAAAAGAAAAGTTACATTAACAATCTTGGAGTTTCCCTAAGTCATTAGATAACTGATAAAGTCATTAGGTTGTTCTTTTCTTTTAAAAATAGCAGCCTTTTGCATAGGAGATTCTGGAGCAGCAGAATTTAGCAAAGTTCTAGAAGTGCTGCTTATTTGCATAGCCTTTATGATAAATTGAACTGCAGAGAATTGGAAGCATGATAGGATGGAAACAAATAAAAGAAGTGTTCTTCCTTTTTGAGTCTTCAGTGGTTTTTAATTAATATTTACAAATTTATGTCATTGCTGACATTAGGCACAAGCCCTTAAATCTTGTATGATATTGCAGCATAATACCAATTGCCTTCTTTCCTATGGATACTGTCAGCACTACTGTTGAAAGCATTGCTCACACATTAAAACTCCATCAACCTTTGTATTATCTAAAAGCTATCATTTTATTTCTGCTTTTACGCTTTCTTTTTAGGATGAAATGGCAAGGAAGGACTACCTCAAGGCACAACAGGCCATCAAGACATCCAGCAGAGAAACATATGCAAAATCTCATTATGGTCAAAGAATCCCCCCAAAAAGACTTTTGCCTGCAGCAAAGCCATCTCCAAAACTGCCAGACAAAGTGAGAATGCATTCTATGGGGGCTATTGTGGGCTAAATTTAGTTCAGGTTGGAATCAGCAGAGGCCATCTAATCAAGAACTGCATGAAAAGGAGGAATTTACCCCTTGCTAATTTAGCATACACAGTCTTCAGGTTATAACGGCAATTGGGACTGGGATTGCTGTCCCTAAACAATGTGGTTGTAAAGCATGATGTCAGGTAACTACATCACTTAGCAACAGCAATCCCACAATCCTGGTTGTCATCATAAATCCAAGACTGTGTGGCTTGTTAAGTGGAACGAGTTGGGAGTCCAAGGCAAGAAGTTCAATGGGGCTGCACAGGTGCTGCGCTGGTGTGTGTGTGTGTGTGTGCAGCAGGCAGGTATTGGAGAATGCAGGTGAACCAATGGGCCATGAGTGAGCAGAGTGTGCTTGAGTGAGCACACGTGACAGAACACAGGTTGATTGGGGGATGCCATCATAATTTTGAACTGTCACTGAACAAGTGGTCATGTTGGAGACAGTTTTTCTCATCTGCTAGACCTTTAGCAATAATATTGGGGACTTTCAGTCGAAGTATATACAAGTAATGCTTGTTCATAACATTTTGTAATCCATTGTAGAGGAAAAATGGCCTAGGTGCCAAGGAACCCAAACTGTCAACCCTGAAGTTGAAACTAGCCTTTGTACTTAACAAGGGTTCTTAAGTCAAACTTTGAACAGTTGCTAAACAAAAGGTTGTTAAGTCAGTTTAGTGACTGTTTGAAGTTATAATAACAATGAAAAAAGTGACTTAGCACTGTTTTTCATCCTTCTGACCATTGCAGCATCCCTGTGGTCATGTGATCAAAATTCAGGTGCTTGGCAACTGGCATGTATTTATGACGGTTGCAGTCTCCTGCAGTAATATGAAAATCAGGCATAAGCCACTTTTTTCAGTGCTGTTGTCATTTCAAATGGTCACTAAGTCAAGGACTGCTTGTACTGTAATAAATAAATAAATGTGGCCTTCTATTTCCTAACTCTAGATTTAGGTGGTTAAATATAATGATTCTTATATAACCATCTATCTATCTGATGTCAAATTTCAGAATGATTTTTCTTTTTTTAAGCAGGTTTCTCTGAAAACAAGGATGGAAGCACAAAACGAAGAGTATCTTTCTCAGGTTTATGGCAGGCCAGTTTACCAAGGTCACAGAAGCACCCTGAAGAAATCTCCATATCTGCGCTTCAATTCTCCACCTCCCAAATCAAAACCTCCACGGCCAAAAGTAATAGAAAGTGTTAAAGGTAGGTAGTGTTTTATTTATTTATTTCCTCTTAAGAACAACATTTCAATAGCTTGCCTTTCTATTTTAGGATATGTTTTATTCTACCATGATCTTATAAAAATCTATAAAGTAATATAGCTATTTCTGATAAATAACATGTTCATGACATTTAATTATCTTTGCCACCAGACATGCATTAGAAATGGACGCTAATATAAAGAATTAGGAAAATCTCTTCATTGTTATAGAGATGGCTAATTTATACTACTATGTAAAAGTAAAAAGTTGAGGTTTGATGCTATTGTCTTATTCTACTGCACCAAAGGGAGTCAGAAGTCAATGCCTTTTCTTTTTTCCCTTTTCCCTACACTTTTCCCTTCCCTTCTCTCTCCCTCATTTTCCTACTATTTTCTTTTGTGTTTTTGTATTTTATATTATACAAATAATAATTAAGAATTAGGAAAATCTCTTGAGCCAGCTATTCTCCTGTCTCTCCCAAAGAAGGGCAGTCTTTGATTTCTGTAAAATGGAGGATTTCTTGCCAAAGTAGGTCTTGGAGAGAGTTAGTCCCTCTATAATTCTCCTCCTTGTAGAGATAACTGAGCAAATCAAATAGAAGAGAATAACAGTTGGAAGGGACCTTGGAGGTTTTCTAGTCCAACCGCCTGCTTAGGTAGGAAACCCTACACCAGGGGTGTCAAACTCAATTTCATTGAGAGGCGCATCAGGGCTGTGGTTGACCTCAGGAGAGAGGGGAACTGACTGGGGGGTGTGGTCAGCTGGTTGGTTTGCCCAACTTGATGCCACTTCCCAAACTGCTGGCATGTTTCCTCTTCGCAACGGGTAGACTGGACCGAAGTTACATTGGCGTGATCTTTTATCTTCACACCAGGTAGACCGGGCCGAAGCTATCCTGGCCTGATCTTTCCTCTTGGTACCAGGCAGACCGGGTCAAAGCTATGCTGGCCTGCTCGTTCTTCACACTGGGTAGACGGGCCAATCTTTCCTCTTCGCATTGGGTAGACCAGAATGGCCCTGCGGGCTGGATCCAACCACATTACGGGCCTTGAGTTTGACATCCCTGCCCTATACCACTTCAGACAAATGGTTACCCAACCTCTTCTTAAAAACTTCCAGTGTTGGAGCATTTACAACTTCTGGAGGCAAAGTTGTTCCACTAATTTTTCTAACTGTCAGGAAAGTTCTTAGTTCTAGGTTGATTCTCTCCTTGATTAGTTTCCACCCATTGCTTCTTGTCCTGCTCTCAGGTGCTTTGGATAGCTTGACTCCCTGTTAAACTATGGCTTACTTCAAAATTGATTTTGCAGGGTGTGAATACATAATTAATCTGATTTCACCAGGTACAAAAGTAAAATCTACCAAGACACAGACCAGCCCCCATCTGGACAATAAAGTTATCAGTCTTAAGAAGCCAGAATTAGTATCTGCTATTCACCAGGAGCTACAGTATCTTTTCAGCCCAACAAAAGCAATTCGTGAAGCATCTGGTTCTCTTGAAGGTCATCTCATTCCAATGGCAATTCCATTAGGTATGAATTAAAAAGTTACTCAAGCAGTCTTTGTTTAGCAAAAGTGGATCAGGTAACTGGAGATTCAGTGTTTTTTTTCTTTTTCTGATTATCTTAAATGCCAAGCCAAATCTTGATTTGATATCTCTCAGTCACTCTGTGAGGGATTTGGTAGAGAGAGAGAGAGATAGACGGACCGACAGACGAGAGATCTGTTCTTAAAGCATGAAATTCCCACAAATGAGGGGAAAAGTCATTTGTCACATGAAAGTCAAATGACAAATAATAATTAATGAAAAGTCATTTGACTTCCGATTTGAAACATTATGAAATAGAATTGTGTTCGTCATCTCCAGATACCTTGGGTTTGATTAGCCCAAGAAACTGAAGGACTGAAGATTTTAAAATCTGAGCCATATTTTTACTGAAATGATTGGCCTGCCTTACAATATATGCATGGGTCAATAGGCCTCTCTAGAACAGCATCTGGTTTGCAGCATTGGCTGATGAGATTTCTCTGAGAAGGTGATAAGCAGATCATGAAGGAAACAGCCCTCTTCCATTTGATATTGAAGAATACTCTCTGAATGTTGTTTTGATTTAGCCCTCATATGTAAAGCTATTGACAAAGCAAGAGAATTGAATAGATAAGCTCCAAGGTATTTTCTGATTTTTTACCATAAATTCTGATTTATGACTTTTCCTCCATGAACAAAAGAATGTAGGTGCTTGTCAGCTATTTTGTTTTACATTTGTATATCGAGTTGCAATTGTTCAACCTGTTTGAATTTCCCATAATTCTTTTTCTTTGGATATCTTCTTATCAGATTCATGTTTTTTTATTCATTTTAACTTTGCCTATAGTTTTGTTCCTGATTAGAATCCATTCAAGATCATTTTCATTGCTTTCTTTTGTTTTGAATTTTCATAGGGCAAAAACAGATCAATCTCATCTCACCTCAGCCTTCAGAAATAAATATAGGTGAATTCCATCCTGTTACTGTGACAACTTCTGTACTTCCCCCTTCCTCTCCCCCAACACCAAAGTCAAAAGTGAACAAGCCCAAAGTCACAATAATAGAAATGAAGTCAGAGAAAAAGGATCCTCCTAAACTAACTATGCAGGTATGGAATAAAGAATAAGAAATATTTAGTGACTTAATAGTCACTTTGAGAAAAATGTATCCTCCTCTGTTCTGTCCCTCTCTGGGAAAAAGCACAATGCCCACTTTTGTATCTGGAGACCACAGAAAGAGCACACTAAGAATAGCAATTTTTGAAAGGGAAATTGTAAGGGGGAGTATAGGTGGGAACATTCCTAAAATCAAATTAAGCTGACTTAGCTGAGATATTCTTACTCTATTAATATTTAAGCAGTTATGTTTTCCAAAACACATAATAGTCTTCTGAAGTCACACTTTAGAGTTACTAGAAATCTGTTTAATAAACTGATAATTTATCAGAAAGTTAGTAATTTTTAGTGCTGGAGTGAGCATGATGGCAGATTTCTACGTCTAAGTACAGACATACTGCAAGTACATTTGTTTAAATTGATTTAAAAAAAATCCTTTGTAAATAAATGTCCCTTAGGTTACTCAGATGGGATGATTCCCTTTTTTCTTTTCTTTTTTTTGTGGAGCAAATATTGCATCAAAAGCTCAACCTTGTTGTCATCCTTTTTCATTCAGTTGTTGCTTCTGGAGAATATAAAACAAACAAATCATTTTTAATCTTCCTGGAGTTTCTTTCCTGCTACCTTTGCCACTGCCACGGTAGGGCAGTGTGTTTTCACTCTTGCAAACAACATAGAACCCCTGGATGAGTGGGAGCAGTGTTAACTTGATAGTTGGACTTCTGGCATGCTGATTGAGAAATTCTGGGAATGGTGTCCACATATTTTACAATTGCCAAATTTGAAAAATGCTGACTTAGAAGTTGTGATTTGGATACAGTTCTGTCTCCTAAGAAATATAAAACTTGTATTAGGTGGTTTCTGTTCGCTTTCATTCTTAGCCATTTTGAAAGCTTCTTAGCCATTTTGAAAGATTAAAAAAAAGTTTTAAAATGCTAAACATTAAAAATAGATTCAAATTTATTAAGAAGCAATCTTATTAAGCAATATTTTTGTGCATGTAATATATTATTTTGCCCTCATATTGTTTGCCTTTTATGATAATGTCAGATTGATTGATACCCATTCCATTTTCAGCATACCAGAACAATTGTACTCTTTGCTTTTACACATAGCTTGTCAAAATTAATTAATACTTAGTCTTATTGATATTGGCTAGACAATTTCCCTTTTCAGCAGAGAAAACTGCAGCTTGAAGTTTTTTCTCTGAAATAAAAATAGCTGCAGCTGTCAGATCGGGCTGTCGGATTGGTGTTGAAGGATCTTTCCCATTTGGCTATTTTTCTACCCCCTTTCTTTATTCTAGATGTGGTCTGGTTTGGAGAAGATATTAATGATACTGACAGCCCTACTTTCTGTCTAGAGTACAGGTAGTCCTTGACTTACAACAGATCATGTAGTTACCATTCAAAGTTACAACGGCACTGGAAAAAGTGACTTACGATGGTTTTCACAGTCACAACTTTTGCATCATCCCCATGATCATGTGATCAAAACTCAGATGCTTGGCAACTGGTTCATAATTATGACTCTTTTAGCAACCTGGGGGTTGGTTACGTGATCACCTTTTGCAACCTTCTGAAAAGCAAGCCAATGGGGAAGCCAGATTCACTTAACAACCAGGTTACTAACTTATCGATTGCAGTGATTCACTTAACAACTGTGGCAAGGAAGGTCATAAAATGGGGCAATATTCACTTAACAAATTCTCACTTAACAACAGAAATGTTGGGCTCAATTGTAGCCATAAGTTGAGGACCACCTGTATTAATATGTAAATTATAACCTATTTGTGATTTGTGTATCCATTGCCACAGCATAAATGATACAAGGTGTGATCCACTTCGGAAATGAAAAACACAATTTGTGATCTTTCTTTGCAGACACTACCTAATATTGATATTGATAGCATCTCAAGTGACACTACAAATGAAAACCAGGTGTTTTTACTATCTGGTCCTGCAAAGGCTACAATACAGGTATCTGTTGGTTTCCAGTAAGCAAACTTCATGTAATATTGCTGCAAAGAGAATATAACATTAATATGCTTCACCTGATTAATTTCTTATAAGGAAAGCCTTTATGTATAATGGAATGTCTTTTGAAAGACCCAGGTGATTACTGATCGATGTTAAGTATTTTATAAAAACAGCCATATTCTCTCACTTTATTAAAACCAAATTCTTGACTTTTTCTCATCTTACCATACAGATTTCTTCAATCCCACTGCTTCAACTTTTCTGTCCCTTCTGATATACTCAACTCTCACTTCTAAATAACAGAATGGATAGAATACATTTTCTCAATTTTCATTCATCTTTGTTGATCTTTCTACCACCATTTGTGTGCCAAGTCATTTCATCATTTTTATTTTAATGTTGTTCATTCTTTTGCGGCCTCCTTTAGCTTTTTTCATCCACTTTTAATACAAATTTTATTTTTATCAGATTAACTACATTTTCTCTGCCTTAATATTAATTGTGCTTTTTCTTTTGCTATGTTATTTGTAATTATCCTTTTCTTGCTGTTCACATTGAATAATGGTTTTTCTTATCCTCATTTTTGCTCTAATTCTGTATTACAGAAAATATACATTAATTGTGTTGAAACATTTTTCCTGTTTTTATTTTCATGCAGGACTTCTGCTTTCTACTATCATTTTTTATTTTCATTTCTTTCATTTTCTTCTATGCGCATTCATTACCATATTAAAAATGGTCTGTCATTTCAGAGAATTTTTCTTCATCCTGTAAATCCTTCACTAATTATCTCAGTCTTTCATCATAAATAATCAAATAAATTATGCATTTATATTTATTTCTTTGTCATGTGTATTTATGAATAGACATGTTTAAATCTTTATTAAAACAAACAAAACTTTTTCTAAGCAACCAGTTAGTATTCTCATTGGTCTTTATGTGTCCAAATAACTTTCTTTGTAGTCTCTCATCCTGTTTCCATCCATTGTATGTGACATTCATGTTACAAAACTTATTCCCGCCCCACATTCTTTTTATTTTCTAGTACTGTACTTTTGTAACTAAATTTGAGAGATAACTGAAACCTGTCTTTTATGTAGCCCACTTCAGAAGACAGCTTGCTTCAGGATGAAGATCTGAAACTTCCAGGTGCTAACTTTATTGATGCTACTGATATTACTCAGGTCAGTTTTCGGATACTCTACCTTGCAATATAAAAAAATAGCTTAACCTTTTTAAGCACTGCTGCTTTTACCCATTGCAGCTTGTTGGCTTAAATGCATGATTAACTGTTAAATGCATGATGGCCTATTATAATAGAAACAAATTTTGTGCTTCTGTTGTGTTTATGCTTGAAATAACAAGATCAAGATTAGAACCATCCCCAATCTACTTGCTTTCCACAAAGCCGTTAAGACCTGGCTTTGTCGGAGGGCATGGAATTGAGACCTTTGTTCTTCCCTCTTGTATGTTTGGATGGTATGAATGAGTTTTTTTGATTTTATATTGTATAGGCAACTGCTTTTTACCTTGTTGTACGCCGCCTCGAGTTCCCCGATGGGGGAAGAGAGGCAGGATATAAATTTAATAAATGAAATGAAATGAAATCACCGTTGATTGTGCTGACAGTATGGTAATGAGGCAGATGGGGTTGTTTTTTTCTGTCTAATATCATCATGCTACCTTAAATTCCTAAAGGAAAAGCAGGTTATGAGTCTATTTTTATAGGAAGCAATACCTTCTTGCTAGTGAAAATCCTTTTTACTTAGAGAAGCCTTTACTTTGTCATTTAGTATCAACTTATACAAAAAAAGCAGCTTGTGAAATAACATTAAAAGACACTAAGACATCAATTTATAAGATGTGAAAGAAATTTCTGCCTTCTTCCCCATTTCTTCAGAATTACCTTTACCGTGCATTTGGTTATAGTAACAAACCTTTCAAAATCAAGCTGATAATACACAAGAGATAGCGTTAATCTGAAAGTCTACTTACTGATATTTAAAAATGTGAAAATACTTAAGGCATTAAGGAAAGTCTACTTTGAAATGTGAAAATACTTAAGGCATTAAGGAATATTTCATAACAGGTTTTTGAAAGTACAAGCATGCAAGGGTCCATGAAATGTTTAGCAGCCTATTCACTTCATGTTAAAAAGAACATATGAGTGAAGAATAATGATTGTCTTCTAATTGCATAATACATTCCTGGTAATGCATCTTAATGCTGGTTTTGTTCTTTCACTGGTCTTAAAGTTAATTTGTCCCCATTGCTACTTGTTTGTTTTGTAGTGTAATTTGTAAGTTACCTTCTGTGATGATGCATGGAACTTCACCTATCACCAAAACAAACCAGTAATCGCACAACTCATTAGTTTTTAAGCTTTTTACCTCTCCATATGAATATTAACTTGAAACTATCTCGATTGCTGTAATACCTCCATGTGCCCAGATCAAGCTGTAGTACTGGTGACCCTAGAGCAGGGGGGTCAAACTCACGTCGTCACGGTGGCATCACATGACTTTTTTCCCTTTCGCTAAACTAGGCGTGGGTGTGGCCAGCATGTGACACATCCGGCCCTTGGGCCCGGAGTCTGACAGCCCTGCCCTAGAGTGTCTAAAATCTGAATAAGCTCTGCTGGTTTTTTTCAGCCTGGGTTTTTATATTCACTCTACTATTAGGAGCTGTGGTGGTACAGTGGTTAGAATGCGGTATTGTAGGCTACCTCTGCCCACAGCCAGGAGTTGATACTGACCATCTTTCTGAGGTCGGTCAAATAAGACCCAGATTGTCAAGGGTTATATCTTGACACTGTAAACCTGTCAGAGAGTGCTGTAAAACCTAGGTCTAAGTGCTGTTACTATTAATGTGGTAAATAGAATGTATTGAATGCAAAAGCAATGATGACTGTGAATGTATGTTGAATGTTGTTTGGCTATGTTGCCATCAGGAAGAAGGAGATGATGACAGGATGTCACAGTTCTCTGAACCATTCCTACACTTTAGCAGACAAGGAGATATCAGTTCTCCAAAATATAATGGACTTCCATTTCCACCAGTGGCTCCGGCACCTCAAGTTTCAGCCGATATTCTTGATAAGATAATAGAAAAACAAGAGATCCTGGAAAACAAATTGATTAGTTGGTGAGTTCTCAATGACCATGAAATGGTGATCATTATGTTTCAATCCCATTCATGCTTTGTAACATTTATTTGATTTTTCATGATGTGTAGAGGTAGTACTTGACTTACAATCACAACTAGGACTGGAGCATCTGTCACTATGACCAGCGATGCAGTTGCAAATTGTGTTTGATTTTACAACTTTTTTTTGCTCCAATTGTTAAGTGAATCGTGCAGCTGTTAAGCTAATCTGACTTTCCCCATTCACTTTGCTTGTCAAAAACCCCTGGGACACTGATGATCTTAAGTGCAAAGACTGGATGTAGGTCACTTTTTTCCAATACTGTTGTAACTTTGAACCGACATTAAATAAATGGTTGTAAGTCCAGGATTACCTGTAGTTAATTCACATAGTCAGACAAATATCTCAGAATACATTTCATCATCCATGACAATAAGAGGATGAAGAGACTCATTTGAGAGAGAATTTTACATAGTGCTGATAAAAAGAGTCAAGATTGACGCAGCCTTCCATCCTCTCAGGGTAGGTAAATTGAGGACCCAAGATTGTTGGGGGCAATTAGCTGACCTTGTAAAAATGCCGCTTAGTAATAAGCAGGCATATACAATGGAATGAAGGCTATTGCTGAGCACACTGGTTGTATCCCAAAATTGTAAGCCGCTGACAGATAGATAGGGTAGATAAAAGCAGAAAGGTTGACAATGAAGAATTTGAAAGGCAAGAAAAAAGAATTATTTATATATAAGAAAATCCTAAGCCCATGAACTAACATTACTTAATGTAGCCATTTGTAATCAGTATGCTGAACAGTTTAATTGCAGAGTCTTCGGAGAAGGGCAGCATATAAATGTAATTAAAAAAATGAAGTATTAAGGGGCAGATAGATAGGGGTAGATAAAAGCAGAAAGGTTGACAATGAAGAATTTGAAAGGCAAGAAAAAAGAATTATTTATATATAAGAAAATCCTAAGCCCATGAACTAACATTACTTAATGTAGCCATTTGTAATCAGTATGCTGAACAGTTTAATTGCAGTTAGAGAAAATATAAACATTATTATTCCATCAGGGTAGAACAAGAAGTAATGGCACGAGTTATCAGCGGAATGTATCCAGCTCAGAAAGAGGTGATTTGCAACTTAAGCTCATCAGAGAGTGAAGAGAGCCAAGCTGTATCCTCGGACATTGGTAAGTAAAAAAAACACTAGCTGTCTTATCCTGGTTAAAGAAGAATGGGTGGCAAGCTTTTACAGAAGGTGTACAGGGAAAGGATTCCTATAGTAAATTTAAATCTGATAAATTGGATTTTTCCTCAATTCACCTAGTTTTACTGTTTTCTTAAATATGTGCTGTGGCCTCCAACACATTCCCCCCACATTTTTGTTTCTGTAGCAATAAGAAACAAGCTCCAAACAACCCAACCTAATAAAACATATTGATACAAGAATTGCAGAGGTCAGATATTGGATGGTCATGGTTTAGTATCAAGAAAATCTGATCGACTTCCACACCGTTTTCTAGCCAGATTCAGATCCTGACAGAAAGTGACTGGCCCGAGGTCATCCAGACCTTTGTGACTCAGATGGGACTAGAACTCCCAGTTTTCTGATTTTTAGCTTGATGCCTTAACCATTACACCGAACTGGCTCTAATTATGAAATATAAGAAATAGTAAACTGTGAGATATTTATTTTTATTTATTTTATTTTATTTATTTTTATTCATATTTATATCCCGCCCTTCTCCGGAGACTCAGAGCGGCTTACAATTTTTTTGGAGCGCAACCCAATGCGCTCAGCAATAGCCTTCATTCCATTGTATATGCCTGCTTATTACTAAGCAGCATTTTTACAAAGTCAGCTTATTGCCCCCAACAATCTTGGGTCCTCAATTTACCTACCCCGAGAGGATGGAAGGCTGAGTCAACCTTGAGCCTGGTGGGATTCGAGCCTGCACTATTTGCAGACAGCTGGAACTAAGTGCTAGGCTATTAACAGCCTGCACCACCAAGGCCCTTTTATTAAATGTTTATATGGGCTTGTCCTCTAAAGCTTACAATTAAGCATTTAGAATCACATATAAACAGAAAGGCATAAGGGGGAAATGGGGTATCATTCCATCACTTGCATTGTCTCTCTCATCATTCCTAACAATACTCTGGCTCAGGGTCAGCTTTGGGATAGCAGAAACAACTGAAAATGAGGAATATAGTTCAAAGTTCTTAATATCCAAACCTTATTATGTACAACTTTTAAGTTGAATTTCTGCTTGTGTTCTGATCCATCTTCAGTTGAAACAGCAGGCGCTAAAGGTTTTCAGCTATTTGTTGATGCTGGCATCCCAGTAGATTCTGAAATGATAAGGCATTTTGTCAATGAAGCCCTTGCTGAGAGGGTAGCTGTAATGCTGGGCAACAGAGAAAGCAAAAAAGCTGCACTGGATTCAGTTGTTCCTTCAAGCGTGCCACAGTTGGCAGAAAAGGTAAGTTGTTTTCTTCTGTACTTAATTTGAGAGTAATAAAAGTTCTTTGGAGTTGGGCAGCCAATAATTATTTAACGTTATTGGCTGCTATTTAAATGGTTTAAACTACAGCTCATTCTCAACTTACAACCATTAGTTTGGTGACTGTTCGAAGTTATAATGGCACTGAAAAAGTGGCTTATGACCATTTTTCAGCTTACGACCCGTGGTCATGTGGATTAAAATTCGGGTGCTTGGCAACTGGCAAACATAGATGACAGTTGCACTGTCCTGGGGTGATGTGATTGCCATTTGTGACCTTCTACCAGCCAGCTTCTGGCAGGCAAAGTCAATGGGGCAAGATGGGTTCTCTTAAGAACTGCAGTGATTCACTTAACTGTCCAGAAATGGTTGAAAAATGGAGCAAAACTCATTTAACAACTGTTTTGCTTAGCAACAGAAATGTTGAGCTCCAACTGTGGTTGTAAGTCAAGGACTACCTGTGGCAGCCAGGGTAGTTGCTTCAGCAAGCCACCTGATTGACACATCTTGCATCAGCTGCAGCTTCAGTCAATCATAATAGAGCTGGAAGGGACCTTGGAGGTCTTCTAGTCCAGCCAGTCTTCTAGTTCAAGCAGGAGACCCTGTACCATTTTAGACAAATGACTGTCCAGTCTCTTCTTAAAAACCTCCAATGATGAAGCACCCAAGATTTCTTAAGGCAAGCTGTTCCACTGGTTAATTGTCCTTACTGTTAGGAAGTTTCTCTTTAATTCCAATTGCTTCTCTCCTTGATTAGTTTCCTTTGTTTCTTGCCCTGCCTACAAGTGATTTGGTAAATAAGTTGACCCATTCCTCTTTGTGGCAACCTCTCAAATACAGGAATACTGCCATCAGGTCACTCCTTCCAGATCAAGCACAATAGTTGCTCTTCTTAAAGTGTATTACAAGAATCTTACATTATCTATGCATTAGCAATTATAGTAAGGATCCAGGAATGACCACACTCGGAATATCAACCAAGGTTGGCAATAAGTATTCCTAATTGTGGAAGTAATTTGAGCTTCCAGTGTGGATGTTCCTAGATGCATTCTTGACCCAGGTATCTGTTCTTTCTGAGGAATGTAAATTTCCCAGTTCTAAACCCCAGAAAATCTTTGTCTTCTTGGGATTCAGTCTCAGTGTAGTAGTCTTCATCCACCTCATCCACACAATCACTACTTCAGGACATGCACAGCCTCTCCTGCTTCAGATATTATCTTGTAGAGTTTAAGATCATCTGCCTCTCGGTGATACCTGCCTCCAAAATCCTGGATAACCATCCTGAGCAGTTTCATACAGATAACAAATAGCACTGAAGATAAAAAACTGGCAAGATGTACAGAAATAATATCCAGGACCACAGTACTACAAGGGCCACTTAGAAGCAGCTGAATCAGTGGCTATTCTGTTTCTCCGTAGGGCTTTGAGAAGACCAGTGGTTTTGTATATTCTTTTGGTCAGACAGTGGCTTGGATAGCAAAGAACAATTGGTTTAATCTTCTTATTCTGGGCATATAAAATTCCAGAACTAAACCTTAGTATGAAGGCAGATCTTGGCTTGCTTTAACATGGCATTCTATATTTGTACTCCAAATCCAGACTTATTACTGATTGAAGAATCCAGGCTGAAGAATCCAATGCATTAAATTAACATTGTCATTGACCACTAAAATATTTGTGCTTTAATAAACTCTCCCTTCTTGGAATAGCAAGCATTAGACGCATTTAATTGAGGATTATTAATTGACTGGCTCAAAATTTAAAGCTATAGCGAAACTTCCTGTTTTGAGCTTCCCTGAAGACGGACCACTGACCGCGATCGTGCGCGGCTTTGGTTCATCCTTCGGTGTCGGAGAGCCCCAATCCTTTGGATTCGGAGCAGAAGCCACCTCGTAGGGGTGCCGGAGGAAGGGGAGACCATCAGCTGGGTAGAGGGGAGTCGCAAATCCCCTCCCCAGCTTGGCAATTATTCCCTCCCGGACGCCTGAAGCGGTGGTCTAAAATGGCCACTCTGAAGGGGAAGAGGAGACTGGAATAAGATTGCTCAGGAGAGAGAGAGAAAGAAGTGAACAGCAGGAGGAACAGGACTATATAATTAAATGGTACCCTCAGGATTAACGTTTCAAAGAATCTTTAAGAAAGGATTTACAGACAGGGGAATAAAAAAGGTGTGAATTGCCTTTGATAGTGCGGAGCTTTGAACTGGGAGAGGTAGAAGCTGGAGGAGAAAGCACCTAATTTACTTGGATAAGTATATTTTGATTTTATATAGGCATTAACAAAGCTGAACTATAAAATTCTTAAAGAGAAAATTTAATATCAATTGGATCTGAACTGTTTGGAAGATTGTGGTTTAAAAAAAAGCTCTGAATAATCGGGAAGGGAAAAGGAAAGAAGAGGTGTGGATTTGTCAGAACAAAGCATGCCATCTGAGTTAACTTTAATTTGTTTTCTTATAAAAGACTCTCTTTCTTAAAAATACAAGGAAAATTGAGATAATAAAACAAGAACTTTGAAACATTGAAATAAAGAAAGAAACATGAAGATTCTGCCCTTGGATTAATTGTTGATTCTGATATGGATTTGGCATTGGATTAGCTGAGGACTAAAAGTGGACTGTTGGAAACTAATTGTAAAGACATTTGGACTAATTAGAAAGCTGTAAAATGGCGATATCTCTTCAGGAATTAAAGATAGAACTTAGAAACACGAAAGAAACATTACTTGAACAAGGTGAAACTCTAGGCTTTGTTTTTAAATTTTTTGAAGAGGCGATTGCAGAGTATGAACAACAAAGACAGAGGACAGAAGAGGAGGAGGAGCAAGGAGCCATCTTTAACTACCATCGAGAAAAAAGAACTCTGGAAAGAAAGAGGAAAAGAGTTGGGAATAAATATTGGAGATTTGGGAAACTGAATAAGAGGGAAATATCTGGAAAATTAAAAAAGGGAAAAAGTATCAGCAGAAATTCAAAGGGCGGAAGGGAGTTATAAAGAGGGGGGGTTAAAACTGGAGTGAAAGAATAAAGGAGAAAATATTAGGGGAAGGAAGGGAAAAGAAACAGGACTTGGGAATCAAGAAATATGGGAATTCTAAAAAAATGGGGAAACTTTTTTTAATTAGATAGAGATAATGGCTGAATGATATTTGGGGAGGGGATTCTGCAAGGTGCTGGGGGGTAATATAAATAAATTTGTAGTTGTGAAATGGGGAGATGTTAAAAGGTGGAAAAATGAATAAAACTTGTTTTAAAAAAAATTAAAGCTATAGCAGAGATGCATTAAAAGCAGTAGCAATAAGGATGGTTTCAATAGTTTTAGTATTTTTATTACCTTTGTCTGTCTTTTTTTCCTTTTCAGGAAACCATATTACCTACTCCATCAGTCACACCTGAATCCACACCATCTCAATCACCACCACCTGTAAAAGAATCCTTTACCGTAAAAACCCCAGAGTCCTCAATGTCTGTTAACGAGATGGATGAAGATGTGGGTGCAATAGGTAAAAATACAGATTTGCAGACTACAACAGGAATTGTGATTTATATGTAACAATCTTTGCTTTGAAGCATAATTTTTTTTCTTTTGAAGAGCTTTCTTATAAGCAAGGTTTCATGTTGTTTTCATCACAAAGTGTGATTTTAATCATTCAAAGTACATTGGAACAAAGTAGAAACATGTGCATCCAGATGCTCCATTCAGCCATCTGGTTGCTACAGCTGTAACTTCCAGACCAAGCATAATTGTAGCTTTCCTTAAAGTGTACTATAGCAGGGGTCGCCAACCTTTTGGACCTCAGGGACCACCAAACTCATAATTTTAAATCCCGCAGACCAAAGACCCTGGAAAAATCCCCAAAAAAGTCTGCAGGAAAATTCCCCACCTTGTTTTCCTACCGATTGATCATTCTTTATTTGGGATCGCAAGATACCGTCTCCAGCTCTGTTCTCAGGGGTGGGAGAGAGAGAGAGAGAGACTTTTGGCTTCATGCAGGAAAAGCAGCAGAAATCTTTCTTTCTCTCCCCTAAACTCCGCCAGAAATGAGTCTTTGTGAGACTTGTCACACCGGCGCAGTCTCTTGGAGCAGGATGCCTTGCAGGATCCCAAAGACTCATTTCTGGTAGAGTTTGGGGGAGGGAAAGAAAGATTTTTGCTGCTTTCCTTGCATGCAGTGAAAAGCAGAAGAAGAAAGAAGCAGAAAGAAGCAGCCCGGTGGCCAGGCCAAGCGCGTGGAGCGAGTGGGGCAAGTTCCCCCTCTCTGCCCTTTCTCCCCTCCCCTCACTACCTCATGTTATTCACAATGCAAGCGACGCAAGCCTTGTGTTCCCACCAGCCATGTGGTCGGCACAGCTTGTGTTCCCGTGCAGCCTGGATTAATTGCTTTGAGGGTGACATTTCTCTGTGGACCACCAAAATTTTCTTGCAGACCACCAGTGGTCCCCAGCCCACAGGTTGGCAACCACTGTATTATAGTAATCAAAGGATCCAGGAATAACCATACTCAGAATATCAACCAAAGTTGGCAATAGGTATTCCGCTTTCATCCAGTTTTCTTCTGTGCCAATTCACATTATATCATGCTTGTGTATTTGAGAATTGAGCTTAAATAGTTTTTGTCCCCACCTGCAATTTCCTAGATGCCCATCAGTAGTTTTGCATAGGAACTGTGGTTGATTTGAAAAAGGAAGAGAGCTCCAGCAGGATGGGCTAACTCCATGGATTCCTTCCCTGTGACTCAGGGCACTAGCAAAATGAACTTTGCTTGTGTGCTGCACAGAGTTCCAATAGCAATAGGAGCAGCATTTCTCTCAGAGTTCCTGTTTGCATCCCAACTCTTTCCTTGCCTGTAAAAGCTGAGACATGTTATAGTGGGTATGAAAAACTGCAGTATGTGTGGGCAGACCTCTGACAGCTTATATGGAAGTTAGCAAGCCCTTTTCTTTTTTGATAATCAAGTGAAAGAAATTGAGGCTTGAATCTGATGCTAACTTTCCTTAAGTTTACCATTCTCTTCATTTCCTTCTCCATCCATCTGATAGATCCTCTCTGTGAAAAGTTTAGGATTACTATAATTTTAATGCAAATAATGATAATAACCTGAAAGAATTTTCAGAGAAAGGAGAATGACTCCAGCTATAGGGACTAAATTATTCTCTCTGCATTACGAAAAAAATAGATAACAATATAATCTGTCCTTGCATTCCCTTTCTCTTTTCCCTCCTCAATACATGCAGGGTCTGAGGCAGTAGTTGTCAGTCCGGTTCGTACACCTGTGGTTACCCCTACAGCAACCCCCGTAGTAGCCTCACCAAGCCCTCCTATATCAGACCGTACCCTGGACACAGGACTGATGAAAAGACAAACCTCTCCCAATGCATGGGGAGATGCAGAACTTCCTTTGGAAGAAGAAAAGCCGAGTTCACAGAGTGAAGAAGATTATCATCCAACAGCTGTGTGAGTCCTCCACAATGTGAATGACTCTTGCGGCCTTCAGCTGCAAGAATAAGACACAGCCAAAAGAAAAGCAATACAAGACTAGTTTTTATGCCAAGTTGAAATTGTCTTTCTGGCACTTCTCCTTGGCTAGGTGGAATGCAAACAGGCTTTTTAATATTTTGGAATATATATTGAGCTTTGCGTCATATTATAGCATGCCCATCTCTGTGCTGCATTTACTCCAATGCTAGCCCCAAAAGATATAATGAATTTTTTAAAATAGTAGGCCCCATGTTATTCTCTTCAACGAACAAGCAATGATTTTTTTAAAAATCCCATGGAAGAAAATATACAGGTGTTCCTCAACTTACAACATTTCATTTAATGACCGTTTGAAGTTTGAAGCACTGAAAAAAGTGACTTATGACCATTTTTCACATGACCTTTGCACCATCCTCATGATCACATGATCAAAATTCAGATGCTTGGCAACTAGTTCATACTTATGACCGTTGCAGTGTCTCAAGGCCACGTGATCACCTTTTGCAACCTTCTGACAAGCAAGGTCAGTGAGGAAGCCAGATTCACTTAACAGCTGTTACTAACTTATCAACTGCAGTGATTCACTTAACAACAAGAAAGCAAGGAAGATCGTAAAATGGGGCAAAACTCACAACAAATGTCTCACTTAACAACAAATTTTGGGCTCCATTGTGGTTGTAAGTTGAGGACTACCTGAATATAGATCAGGATTTAATTGTGAAGTTCTTGGTCCTCTCTGAGTTATTGTTTGCTTGCAGATGTTTCATTACTCTACTAGGTAATATCTTCAGTGTGGATGAATGTGGGTTTTTCCCCTCTCCCCTCATTATATGCTATACCCGTGATGGCAAACCTATGGCACGCGTGCCGGAAGTGGCATGCAGAGCCATTACTGACGCAAGCCCTTGCCCAGAGCTGGTATACTGCTGGTATATTGCATGGTGCTGCCCGCCCGACAGCTGATTGTCGGGTATCTGGTGTACATGGGTGAGGTGCGGGGTGCGCAGGAGACACGTGTGCATGCACAGAGATGCACAGCATGCGGGAGGGGTGGCATGTGCATGCGCAGAGACACTGCGTGGGTTGTGCGCGCGTGTGCAGGGTGCAGGGGGACCCGCGTGCATCGCCTTCTGGGTGCTGGCGCACAAGCTCAAGTGCATGCATAATTATCGGTACAGGAGCCCAAAAAGGTTAGCCACCACTGTACTATACCTTTCTCTGCCAGTGTTTTTGGAGCTGTTGTTTTTTCCTTGGCAGTTCCTTGATTAGGATATTGTGGTCTGCTTGTCTGATAATAAGCCTTATTTATCTGGATGCTGACTGCTGAAGAGAATGTTTCCTTCCTAACCTTTTTTTCCCCTAATTGTCTCTTTTCCCTGTTGCGTAAAGTTGTTTTATTCCTGTGTTTCTATTGATGACTGATTTGTCTAAATGCCAAGCTTCCAGGAATTCCGCAGGGTTTTTTGGATTTAGCTCGGTCTAGGATGCTCACAGTTTTCCAGTAGAAACTGATTGAGTCTGCCCATGTGTTAGGAGATTAAGAAATTTTCATTGTGTCCTTTGATTGCTAGTTGGTTTTCACAGGTGCCCTTTGCTAGTGTTCTGCTTGTCTGACCTAAGGCTGTAACAGTCCTTATATCGTAGTGCTGTAAATGATTTCTATTTGTTCTTCTTGGATTCCTTTGTCTTTTGGTTTACTTAACGTGTTTTGGAGAGGTTTGTTTAGTTTGTGTGCTGTGGTTGATGCAGTATGCTTGTAATAATCTGTTAGCTGTTTCTGAGATATCTTGATGTACGGCAGTGTTGTCATTAGTTAATTGTGCTGTAGTGTGTTGAATGATCAGGTACTTTTTGATAAAGTTGCATGGGAATCCATTTTGTTGGGAGATAACGTATAGGCAATCTGTTTACCTTTTCTGATGATTTGGGCAGCTATAGTGCATTTGCTTTCATCTTATAATGTTCTTACACAGGTCCTCTTGTGGGAGGTTAAGTTGTGACTTTGGTAATGGAGCATGTGGTTAGTGTGGGTTGTTTTTCAATAGACTTGTCTTTCTAATTTGCCGTTGTTTCGTCCTGCTGATGATATTCAGGAAGGATATTCTTCTTCCCTTGTGAATGTTATTCTTCTGGTGATGTCATTGATTGATGTGTCTTCTCCAGTTGTTCCTTTGTTATTATGGCAAAGGAGATGAAGCTGTTGTGTAGATACCAGATCCATAATTTTTTTTTTTTAATTACATTTATATGCCGCCTTTCTCCGGAGACTCAGGGCGGCTTTACAATTTTTGGGATGCAACCCAGTGTGCTCAGCAATAGCCTTCATTCCATTGTATATGCCTGCTTATTACTAAGCGGCATTTTGACAAGGTCAGCTAATTGCCCCCAACAATCTTGGGTCCTCAATTTACCTACCCCGAGAGGATGGAAGGCTGAGTCAACCTTGAGCCTGGTGGGATTCGAGCCTACAGCAGTTGTAGGCAGCTGGAACTTAAGTGCAGGCAATTAACAGCCTGAGCCACCAAGGTTTTATGTGTGGGAGGGCCATAATTTATAGTAGTCTCCGCTATTAGTCCCATGGACCTTTCTTTGGTGTGTTGGTATATTTGTCCATCAAACTGAAAGGTAGTGGCAGAGATTGATGCTGTCCATGATTCTGGACATTTTGAACATAGCGTATTTGGCTAGATCAGATGAATGAAAGTGATTCCCAACCTTTGTGGCTTGGCGACCCGGTGGGGGCGGGGAGAGGGGAACTGGGCTGCGTGAATAGCGGGCCAGCGTACACATGTGTGCACTGCTCAACTTGCACAAGCAGTCGGCTGGTGCACATGCACGCACACAACTTAACTTGTGTAAGTTGAACCCTGCACTCATGTGCACACACGATAGTCCACCACTCATCCTACTCAAGCTATGTTCACGCCAGCCCGTAACTCACGGGGCCTGGTTCTCATTAGGCTACAGGCAGCGGTCCAGGGATTGGGGACTCCTTCTCTACGAGACATTTAAGATTCTTTTTAAATAAGTTCTTTGGCTATGTTAAATGCTGGTAGCCCTGCTAATGATATATTTGGACAAAGTGGTATGTTAGACTTGTGTATTTTGGGGCATTCATGGAAGTATAGGAAGATGGATCCACTGCTTTTCATCTGCCATTGTTCTTCTTTTGTGATTCAGTCTTTCTTGGTTAGCTCATTAAGGATGCTCCTGAACAGGTTGTCTAGTTTCTGTATTGGGTTGGTATTTCCTGGGATGTCGATGTATTTGTACTCCAGTAATTCTTTGGCTTTTTGTATGTATTGTGTTCTGTCTATGATAACTGTCATTTGACCTTTATCTGCTAGTAGGATAGTGAAGCATTTTTTAAGAAATGCTAGCAAATATGAGCCAAAATATGTGCCAAAATGATATGAGAAATGCTAGCAAATATGTGTCACCTATTATTTATAAGAATTTTCTTTGGTCACTTTTAGTATAATGTCCGTGGGTAAGCATGAAGAGCCAGAGGTTTTGGTATTGCCAACCTCTTCTGAGTTACCTAAGACCCAGAGTCCACTTCCTGCAGAACCTAGAGCTCCATCACCTTCCATGGAAACATCTAGTTCTGACTCCTCGGAAGAAAGCAGTCCAACCACCACAGAAACTGAGGCTCCAGACAAACCAATTTCTGAAGGAGAAATTCTGTACAGCTATGGTCAATTGCTAGCTGCAAAAGGTGATGCTTTTCCTGACCTTCTATCATTCTTGTAGCCTTTTATTTTTTTAAGAACTCCATATCCAAGAGAATCAAGTCCTGAATATATGTCCTATAGTAACGCAATTCCAAGTTTGTAAGAGATTTAGATTGTTTTGCTGGTTTTATTTTTCTGGAAAACACAATGAGAGTTTTACATATTTAAGAAGACTGGTTTGATATAATTCTGGATGTATTACTCCAGATAGCAAGGGTTGAGAGTATCTTAACACAATAAAAATACCGCAGCTCAGGAAAATGCTTTTGCAATGTGAGGCATTCTCTTTAATCCCACAGTTTTGGGGTTTGGAATGAAGTAATTGCTTTTGTTTCCCTCATGGGTACTTTGTAACCAGATTGGACTTGATACTCTGGCGCAATCACATTTATGAGTCCTACCAGTCTGGAAGGAAAAGGAAGAAACCCTTTCAGATTAAAGGGGAAGAGAGAAGATGCCAAACCAGTGGAAGAGTAATTGCTGTAGACTTCGGCAAAAATAAATTTTGAACCTAATCTAAAGGGAGGATTTCCTACCCATTTCAAAAATCTGTTTTGCAGATATATTTGCAGGCAAAAATCCAGTTGCAACCCAAGTGTTCATTTTACAATTGTGTGTTTCTCATCTTTATAGCTTTAGCAGAAGGAGGACTGTCTTTTCCAAACATCAGTGACGGTTTTGCCTGCACCCTTCATGATGCCCCTGAGATGGTAATAAAATCACTTAAAAATTAAACATTGGAACAAATATGATGCAGTAGCCTAATGGAGTATATATTTAAACTGTTTCAATAAATGCCAGTTTTGGGTAAACAGTAAATACAGAGTAGGAGATTGGCTTATAAAATAGAAAAATGATCATACTTTCATCCTGGCTGGCCAAAACAGTAACTAGTTGGCTTTCGTGGGTAAATATCCATTTTTAAATCCAAGCCAATGGGCTAGTAGCAGAATCTCTGGGAAGCCCAAATCAATGATATGCTTCTTAAGTTGAAAGCAGTACTTTATTTACAACAGTAACGAGGAGTTGACACAGTATGTTATGGACTTCATATCCAAAATGTCAACTCTTCTCTATTCTTGTCATCTCTTCCCCCAGTTCTTTCAAAAATGCAAGATAGAAATTGATCTTGCTGTGTACCTTGTTTGACTAGTAATTCCAATATTGTCTAGGAAGCAGTGTTTTTAGAAAAAAAAGTCCCAGTGCTTGAAGAAGGTTGATGTCATATAGGTAATCCTTGGTTAAAAACCATTTGTTCTGCGACCATTCAAACTTACGATGGCGTTGAACGAACAGTGGTTACAACCAATTTTCAGAATACCAGCTCTCCCAGCATGCTGTGGTCATGCATTGTGAACAGGGCATTTGACAACCAGCTTCCCATTATACCAGTTGCAGCATCCCACAGTCATATGATGTCAATATGTGACCTTCCTGCCAGCTTCCCACAAGCAAAGTTAGTAGGGAAACTCGGGTAAGTCTCCCCCATCTGCGCATCTTCCCTGAAGTTTGCTGCACTCACCTCCCTGCGTTTTACTGTGATGACCCGTAGTCTCTCAAAATCACCCAAAACATGAATTAAAGTCCGGCAATGCCTTCAACTTAACTGTTTTATTAGTCACAGTTTAAAGTCCCAAAAGTAAATTATGAGGCAAAAGGAAAACAAGAACAAACCATATTGGCGAGAGTTCCGAATCAAACCAAGATAAGTAATCATACGTTCCAAGCAGATAACCGGGGAAAGTCCTTGGGAAGAACGCCAACAAATATAAACCTCTTTCAAGGGAAACACTAACTTTGACTCCAGCAATTCTGCATATGCAGTTGCAAACTTACATACATAGCTCCCAGCTGTAAGCCCTGAGGCGGATCATGGTCCTCTCCTCCTGAGTAGACCACACTTTTCCCTGATCCTCTCCTCCCTGCGTGCCCTGGGATGGATAGGGGATGGGCCTGGATCCTCTTCTGATTGCTCAGCCGGTCTCTGCCCTTCCCCAGCCTCCTCCACCACCTCTGGAGCCACACTCCCACTCCCTGTTGGCTGTTTCTCCTCAGTCTCCACCAGGGGAATGACACTTACATACCCTCTCCCACCTGGCAACAGCCACCCCAAATCCCACTGAGCTTCTTCTGTGCCTCTTCCCACACTTCCATTACCACTCATGTACACATGTACTCTCTCCCACCTGGCAGCAGCTACTTACCTGCCACCCAGCCTGCTTGTTAGCCACTTGGGACTTGGACCTTCCTGCTGGCTTCCCCACTGACTTTGATTATTGGAAGCCAGCAGGAACTTGCAAGGAGGTGTTTACTTAACCATCCTCAGTCCTTGCCGAATGACAGCAGTGAGAACTGCGGGGATTATCATTACTAAGTGATACAGTCTCATGGCACTGTATTTTATGACCGCGTTGCTTAGTGATGGAAATTCTGGTCCCGATTGTTGTCATAACTCAAGGAACACCTTTATATCTGTTGACCATGGTCCAGGTTAGTCCATGTACGCTACTTTGTAGTCATTTCTAAGTATTGGATAAATGAGCAAATTTATCTCAGTGATGGGACCAGCAATGTATGCATAATAATGTAATATGTATGCATAATAAAATCCAGGTTTAATTGGCAGGATTTTTTTCCCTACTCAAAGGATGGGAAAGATTGAGTAACTGTGCCCAACCTGATATTTCTAATTAACTGAAATTGCAACTCTTAGCTGTTGATCTTGCAAACTGAGAATTATGGGAATTGCAGTACCAGTATATCTGGCTGTTAGAAGATTGGGGAAGGTGTCTCAAGAATGTCATGTTTATTATATATTTATTTATTTTATTCAACATGGACACAGCCCAACTCCAATGTATACATGCATATAAGTATGTACATCCTGTACATGTACATTGATACTATAATACGGCTTCGGTGCTTTTTCTGATGTTTTAGTGCTCCTATTTTTTTAAGATTGTTTCATTTTGAGAGCCCAGGATGTCAGGAATGCAGTTTATTTTTTATGAGTAGCTCGAGGGAAAAAAACACTATTTTTTATGATCTGAGGGAAAAAACACTATTGTATCTTTTAGGATTATGATCTGAGGAAAAAAAACACTATTGTATCTTTTAGGATTATGATCTGAGGGAAAAAAACACTATTGTATCTTTTAGGATTATGATCCTCCCAGTGAGGGGCAAGTGATATGGAGACCTCGCAGAGGACCCCACAGAGATCAAGTCCTTTCTCTCTTTTCGAAACTGAACCAAGCTCCACTTATTTTGCCTGAAGAGAGTTGCCATTCAGAGGTACCATTTATTTCTAAATCTGTTGTAATGGGAATGGGCAACTTTTTTCTTTGGAAAGCCACACTCCTTTACTATGATCTGTGGAGACTCACTGGTAGTGGAGCTGAAGCTACATCAAGTAAATGTGAAGTTTTATTGGCATTTTTGCTCTTTGGTAGCCAATATTTGTGTTCTTAAAAACTCACTGAATGTGGGATCGTAGCAATAACTGAAAAGGATGATAATGCATGGAAGATGCTACTTCTAATACCCATATTTTTTCAGTTCCAATCACTAATGTTGTCTTCCTCTACTTCATTGTTTCTTCTATAAATACTTAAATGTTTTTACTGACACCAGTTGTTTCCATGTTTGGAACACCAGTTATTTGATTATTCAACTATGTGGTAATGAAACAGACTATTAATAGTAGTAGCAATTATTAGTGGTGATGAGTCAAACTACTATTATTATTATTATTATTATTATTATTATTATTATTATTATTATTAAAAGAGCTTCTTTGCATGCCTGTGAGTAGCTGGAGAAATCTTCTATTCCATCTTTTTGTAAACAGTAGCAACTTACAGTCCTTTGTAAGCATCTGATTACAGAAGAGCTTTTGTGTCTCTTAAGACAGATTCCGTTTTATAAAAAAGAAAAGAAAGGAGATAAAGGTAAATTGATGCTTCTGTCCTCCCTCCAATTCAGAGCTCTTTTTAACAAATAAAGAAAAGCTGAGCCCCCCCTTCCCTCTACATTTGAATTTTCCTCCCCCTTCCTTTCCTTGATTCCATTTAAGAATTCCCTCTACTCACCTTCACAAATGGGAGCCATTTCAAAATGGAGTAGATGTGCAACTCACTTTCTCCCTCCCTCCCTTTCTCTTTAGGATACTGACAACAGTGCTGGGGAACTTAGCGAGGGTCAAAGACCAAGACTAACAAAAGCTGCTGAAAGTATCCTGATGGGACACTCTGTTTACATGGGCCAGACTACCAGCCAAGTTCCTAAAGAATTACCTCAAGAGATGTCACCATCAGGACAGTGTGACAATGTTGCAGGTATTAGTTTATATGAATTATTATGAAGTATTCAAACAGATCATAGTATAACTTGAAAAAGTTTCCGATTACCAATTTGCAACATAAAACCATGGGTTTAAAATACCTGGAAGGATTACTTCTTAATTTTATATACTGGGAGATATGTAAAATCTAATGCCACAAGGTATGCTAATCAATATCTAAATTATATAGGGATTGTGTAGATTAAAGACATTTCAAAAGGTAGCCTCTCTGGCTAAAATTTGCTGGCTTTTAGAAAGCGAAATGGATGTGCATGTTCAGACTGGCATACATTACTTTTTGGAAATTGGAGCTACTATGGCAGTATATTTCTTAAGATATACCCCTTGGTTTAAATCCTGAATTTCTGTTGCCAGTCAAGCAAGAGCTTAGGCAGAGGTCATAGCTCAATGGAGAGAGCCCTTAAATGGGGAGGTCCTGTCCTTGGCTGTAAGGTAATAAGGTGAGTAAAACGTTTGACATGACCTCATGAAAGGCCCATTGCTATAATAGGCACTTTCCAATATTGACATTCATGTTTAAATTTTAATATTTTCAGAAAGCAAATACTTCAAATAAAAGTATTTTCTTGCTTCAAGAGTTCTTGATTTAAATCAGCCAAAGACATCACAGTTAAAATAACATACTTAGCCCAGAATATATTTTTCCTTGGAGGGAATGGAATTGAACTCTTGAATAGTTGCAACTTTTTTATGCTAATTCTGTAAAAATAAATGAATAAAGTACAGCATGGTTATGTATCATTCCATCAACAGTTTAGGGTAAGTGCCCATATTTTATTTCAAGCTTGTTGCTTGCATTATAATTTAGAATTATTAACAGTTAAATAGCGTATGAGGTCATCTGATTATAAAGATTACATATTTTCAGAATTTGACTTTATGCACAAATTAAAAACATATTAAATGAGCTTTTTAAAATAAACATTGAGCTTGAATACTTGGAAATAAAAAGCATGCTAACTGATCCCTGGTATTAAGTAATGATAATTCTATCAAGATTTTTAGTAAAAGTCAATATTTTTGTGGTTAATACTTTAATATAAAAATTTAGCTTAGTGTGAAGTACAGGTAGTCCTTATTTATCAATTACCTCATTTAGTGACTGTATGGAGTTCTGGCTTTGATGAAAAAGTAATTTTAGACCAATCCTTACATTTATGACCTTCACAAGTCTATAAAGCAAAGGAAAACTAAGATCATGAGCAAAGATGTGGTTTCACTTAGTGACAACTTCACTTAATGACAAAGTTTCTGGTCCCATTTGTAGTTGCTAAATGGACTACCTGTATAATATATTTAAAACAATGGCAACAGCAGTTAGCAGTTCTGGCAGTTTTGTTTGTAGTTGTCATGTGAGGACTGCATAGTTGTTAAGTGAGGACTTTAAGCTTATCCTATCCTGTGAATACTGCATGTAAATGATTTGTGCCTATTGATGGCTGAGATGGGCAGACTGAACCATCTTTTCAACAGGGAAACGGAGCATCCTGGACCAAACTAAAACCCAAAATGCTAGAGAGAGAGCAATAAGACCAGATAAGCAGGAATTAACACCAGGCAAAAAAAAACCCAAATAGAAAATAATACTCTAATCAAGGAACTAATAAAGGAGAAAACTACACCCCCACCAAGATCGGCAGGGCAAGCTACTGTGTGTAAACAGGGAGCAAACCCCCTACTCACTAGCAGGGATGATGTTACCTGGTTGGGTAATGAAATATTTGCAAGCAAACAACCAAATTCAGAGAGCCCCAAGGACCACAAAGTTCAATCTTGAGCAACATATATTCTCTGGTCTAAGACAATTTAGTTCCGCCACCTCATCACCACCACCTTGCCACAGCCGCCTCACCACCGAACAAATCACCCTAACCAACTTGCCATGGGGACAACTCACCACAAACCTAGACTTTCCGTTCTTGTTTCCAAAGCTGGCACAACTGAAGGGGGGTAAAAGTTCCCTCCAGTCTGCACTCCTTCTCCAAATGCTTCCTTGCCACGCTTTACAGTGCCCCCCCCAAGAGGCGGGCTAAACAAGAGTCACTGTTACACACACACACACACACACACACACACACACACCATTCCGAGCTTGAGGACTTTTATCCATAGCTGAGCTGGCAAGCTGCCAATCATGCCTGGGCTTGGGGAGAAGGACCTCTCCTTTGGCATGGTGTGCTGGATCCTGAGAGTTCCTTGGCGAGGAGAGGCGCAAGCAGGGATGGTGATAGGGTGACTTGCTCACAACAGCAAAAGGCAGGACTAAGTGGGAGTCATTGTTGTTCATTAACAATAAATGTTTGTTTGATTGATTGACTGGGCTGGGCGCTTCAGCAGGAAGAACCTTCGCTGCCAGGAAACATTATTTCCGTCAGTAACATAAATAAATAGATAGGAGCAAGATGAGACTATAGTAAAAGTGATTGGGTCATGTGGAAACTCAGGGAATGACAATGGGATTGTTTGATATGTATTTCTTTAGGAAATATCTGTGTTGAATACATGTTTTAAATATAAATTTATTCATGGATATAGATGTCGAATGAATGTAATTCTGAAAGCATAATTTATGATGACAGATCGAGAGAATTAGTGAAGACTATAAGGATGATGAGATGTTTTGAATATGGGACATACCTATTTTTTTAGCATCAGGAGTTGGCCTGGTGAAATATGGTTTGGAAAAAGAAAAAAGAAAACTCTGAAAGAAATAAGACTGAGAATAGAACAACTGTAGGAAGAAAAAGTAATTTCTCGTATACACTGTTGTGTCATTGCAATAATTAAGGTATAATGTATAATTTAGGGTTAAAATTATCCCCATTTTGTGTGATGCAACTCTTTATGAAAACTTTCATTGTGCTTTCTCCCAATAAAGTATTTTTAAAAGGTGATATTAAGAGATTTATGACTAAACTTCGTTTATGCCATCATGGACTAGTTTACGAGTTTCAGTTTCAAAATGTTTTCTGTCTGTTGGCAAAATTCCCACCAGTTATTTTGAAAAATCACAAGCATGCATGTAAAGAATTACAATGATCATACAGAGCATGTTCAAAATACAGCAAGTAAATGAAACATTTGCTCCTCTTGTCTGAGAGTAACCTACAAAGAATGTAGATAGCAGTGTTTCAGCCATGGGATCTCACATTATGGTAGTGAGCTATCAACCCATCTTTATAGGTGTGCACTGGAAATGGTAACATTTTAAATTGAAACCATGCTTTTAATATGTTTTTAATCACTCAGGAGATATTCTTGGTATTCCTGATGTTACTCATGGGCCAATGAGCATAGCTGAACTTGCTCAACCTGATTCTCTAGGGGCTTATGGAAACACCAACCTGACACCTCAGTTGGATGACTCATTGCAGGTAATATGACTGAATAGCCCTTGTGTTTGACTGTTTAGTATTCTTTTAAATAGTATTTAATATTCTTTTCTGTATATTACAAAGCACCTCTTCCTATGCATTTTATAAGATTTCATTAGAGATAGAATCACATGTTTTTGTGTGTGTGTTATCCTACTATTTTGCATCTGAAGTTTTTGAAGTGTTATTCTTCAGCAAAAAAAAGTGTTTTTCTAACCTGAATTCATATAGACTGAAGTTAAATTCAGATGTTACAAGAAGTTTTTCTTCATAGTCTAACCTACCATGAAGATAGCTATCTAGAGTTTGTTTCTTTGCATGGAATATTGCATCCCATTTCTCACTAGTCGTTTAAAACATAAAGGCACATAATTCATATAAGTAAGATGCAATTCAAGTGCTGGTAGTTACTTATAATGCCTTTCAGGGCATGGCACTGGATTATTTGTGGGATTGCTTCTCTCCAGTTGTGAGTTCCAATAGGACAGGTATGCTTTGGATCCCATTTAGTGAGACCCAGAAAATGGGCCTTTGGAACCCTAGTACCCCTGCAATTCAACTTGCTATAATCCTGTCAACTGCTTGGAAAGCCTTAGACCTGGTTGTGTTCCCAGGCTTGTGGGTAGGAGGTTGGCTTGTGCCCAAGATATGTTATGGCTTTTGTTGTTTGAGTATTGCCTTGGTAGCCATTTAGGTGTATATATGTTTATGTATATGGTTATGGATCTGGGATTGCACATATTATTGCCTGTATTTGTCTTTTTAAGGCTTTTATATGCTTTAGCCACTCAGAGTCACTGTGGTGAGTTGGATGATGAAATAAATACATAACCAAACCATACTGTATATACATGACTTGTAATTATTTTTTTCCCCTGCATATTTCTTAAACTTCCCAGTTTGCCTACATTCTTAGTATCGTCTCATCCTCCATCCAATCAGATCTAACCCTGCTTGGCTTTTCAAGATCAAACCAATTTAGTTAAATGCTGCCACTGGAATTAATAAAGGAAAATGATCTCAAAGGGTTAGCATAAACAAGGATTTTGCCACTTTTGAAAGGATTCAGGAGCATCTCCTAAAAGAAAACACTTCAGTTTTTTTAAAAAAAATTACATTTATATGCCGCCCTTCTCCGAAGACTCAGGGCGGCTTACAATTTTTGGGATACAACCCAGTGTGCTCAGCAATAGCCTTCCTTCCATTGTATATGCCTGCTTATTACTAAGCGGCATTTTGACAAGGTCAGCTAATTGCCCCCAACAATCTTGGGTCCTCAATTTACCTACCCCGAGAGGATGGAAGGCTGAGTCAACCTTGAGCCTGGTGGGATTCGAGCCTACAGCAGTTGTAGGCAGCTGGAACTTAAGTGCAGGCAATTAACAGCCTGAGCCACCAAGGAGAGGTGGCTCAGGCTGTTAATGAGAGCACTTACTGAGAAATGTCTGTTTTGGTAGATAGTACGGGTAGATCCACAAAATTTGATTTCTTGCATCCTCCGTTACGCATTTCAAAGTAGAAAGAATATCTCTGTGTTCAGGGCAAATGTTATAAACGTACAGTTTAGTGTTCTGTTTGTTCTAGTTGACATGAATGGCCATTAGGGATTAAGTCTCATTTTATCAGTTCTGCTTTAATTTCTGCTGGAAAGAAAGCTTGTACAGGGATAAATGTGGAACAGTGGTTTTTTTAAATTCTGTTCTTGAAAATTTGTTTGATCTTACTTGATCCAGTTAGATATCATAATATTAACACGTGTTTCATAATTGTCATGCAGATAAAGACCCAAGAAGCTTTCCAGGAAATACCAGTGAATTCCAGAATCATCTGTGTAAAACCAAAGTCCGAACATACACAGCAGAAAGGTAAATTATCCTGTTACAGTGTTTGAAACCTGATGTCCTGATCTGTATTGAATTGTCAGATTTGGGGGATGTGAGTGTTGTATAAAGTTGAGGGCTAAGTATATTTTCGTCACTCTTTTTAACCCATTGCTGGAATACCAGAGGTAAGAAATGGACACATGAGTGAAGTAAAGGTCTAATAAGACACATGAGAATAGGCCAAAGAGTTCCCAGTTCTCTTCACTCTGAACAGGGCTTCCAAGTAATCCAAATCAAAAAGGGAAAGGTCTTAGGTATTAAAAAATGAAATCATTTTGGGACAGTTACACTTTCTCAGATCTAGGAAGAAGGCAAAGGCAAGCCACTTCTGAAAATCTTATCAAGAAAACTGCAGGAACTGGTCCAGGCATTTGCCAGGAGTCAGTACTGACTTAGAAGTACCACATAAAAAAGAAAAAAGGAAAATCGCATCTGTTGTATGTTGTTAAAATTCAGTGGTATAGATATTGAGAAAAATGACAAGATTGAAGGATATAGATTGCAGAACCATGCTTCAATCTCTTTTGAGATTCTGAACTTCTCAAAGTTTCGTGAGGGATAATAATGCAGAGATATCTGGCAGAGTATAGAAAACATATTTTTGCATCTTCTTATACAGTTACTCTTGCCTGAAAACTGGGATTAGCAGTGAGTCCCATGAATGATCTCTTTTGTAGTAAATCCACATTTGGTGCTAGAGAGCTTATAGGAAGTTTTAGCCAATCTGGTTGTATCTGAATTCTTGACCACAAGATGGCAGTATCTTGTGCTTATAAAGGAGGGAGCCTAGGAAGAGAGGGTTCCTTCTTACAAAATGGAAAATGACACAGCCAACAAAATTATTCATGATGTTAGTAGTTGTTTAAAGGATAACTGCTTTGCTGTAAAAGCCATATAAAATAGAATTTAATTAGACTGTTGTAACAGGATAACGGGAGATGTTTATTATTTTATGGTAAACTAAAGTCTTAAGCCCTAGATCAGCTGGAGATCGCTTCAGATTACAGCCTTTTTCTACATAATAACATATCCTGCTGGACATAAAGGAAATTCTCTTGAAATTAGTAAATGATTAAGAATGATTTTACATTCAACAAATAATCATGCTAGTATATGTTTTATTTGTCAAATATGCTGGAAATTTTTATAGGCTATTCAGTATAGGTAAATATTACTTATTTTTTTTAATAACAGAATCATGGATTATGAGCAGCATATACTTGAAGTAGTTGTTTGAATCAAAATGTTTGTATATGGTTGTGTGTGGAGGGGAGAGAGAGAGAGAGAGATTATTTTATTTTATAATTATTGCAATTATATTTACACTAGTATATTCACCTGAATAGTAATGTTAAGGAAAACTACTTCAGGTAGTAAATTATTACAGAAATGTATCTTTCAATATTATGGAGATTACTTTACATTTACTGAGAATACAGTAAATAAAGGGGTTTTTTTTTAACCAAATTTGTATTTTTTGGTGGGATAAGATAATCTTTAATTAAGGATCATCTTCTTTTTGGATAAATATAGTTGTGCTTCTAATTTGATTTTTGTTCTGTATATACTTTAAAAATCCTCATGGAAAATTGATATTCAATTTTTTATACACACACACATACACATGTGTGTATATTATATTTCATTGTATGTGTAGAATTAAATATATAAATACAATATAGTGATGTTTGTTCAGTTAAGAATTATTAATTTTATTCTGGAACATTGATTTGGACAAAATTATATAAGGTTGCTCAACTTATTGGAAATATTGGGATGCTTTTTTGTCTTTGAGTCTCTTTAAACATTAAATACACTACAAAATTAATATTTATTTTCAGAAACTCTGTTGGTAAATTCTGGTAAGAAAACCATATAAGTTGTTAGATATGTCTAATACCAGTAACTTCTAGACTTGCAAGATAATTAGCCTTTTAACTTTTTATTGAAACCTTGCTTTATACTTAAGGCCTACAATCAGGTACAAGTAAATATGTTGGTTTTGTCCTGTTGATCTATTTGGACAAAGTTGCTTTGGGCTGGAGATTATTGCGTCCCATTGCAGTTACTAAGAGGTACACAGTGGGCAGTGCCAAATGGAAGCAGGCTCTGAGGAGAGGTTTTCTGATCTGCTATCCCAGGAAATCAAAAACAGTCCCCACTTGATATGTCCTGTTTTCTGGAAAAGCAGTACCTAATAAATTTAGATAAATTATTTTCATACTTTGAATCCTCCATGATATGTAGTTACATCGTATTAAGGAGAATGTTTGGTGTAGTGGTTAAAGTAGAATTAGGTGACCAAGAGTTCTAGTTCTCCCCTAGGCACAGAAGCTAAATGACTGATTTGGGCCAGTTATTCTCTCTCAGCTCAACCCAATCTCACAAGATTGTTGTGGGGAAGATGGGAAGAAACATTATGTTCATCACTTTGAGTTAATATAAAGGTAGGACATAGCTCTAATAAATACAAATAAACATCAGTAGTAGGTTACTGGAAAATATTCAGAACTCTGTCCTATTATTACTATCTGTCACATTTTTTAAATATTTGATCTTGTGAAAATTTTGCTTCCTATATGAATCTTCATCACTGAGCCCATTTTAATATTGGACCAACCACCTATACCAAATACCATATGGGTTCTATCAGGCAGTAATAGCAATTATTTGTCATTTAAAATTGTTGGATCAAGTGTGCATTGCTATCCTTGAATATATTAAACACTTCACAAATTTAACAAGCAGTGTAGCTGTCATGATGAAATGGATGATCAAGGAGCAGTCTATAAAAGCTTACAAGATTTCTGTGCGGTACTAGAAAATAGGAATTGGAAGCTAATGTGTGTTTACAGAACTAATTTCTTCTATTAATAAATTAATTGCTTAAAACACTTTGCTGCTGTTGCCTTGTGATTAATCACAAATTATTCTAATGAATTACATTTACTTTAAATTCCTACCAGATGCTTTAGCTGTAAGTAACAACACAGTCAAAATGAACAATTCGTACACAAAAAATAACAGTTTATGGGATAATTTTTCTTGATTTTCTTTTGATGATTGCTTTCGAAGGACAGAATGATGCGACAATATAAGCCATGTTGCTTGAAATAAAAGCTTGAAGTATAATAGGAAAAACAGGGATATCGTCAGATAGCACAGAGCAATCAGTAGGAAGTAAATTTGGGATGGGACAAAACTGGTTGGAATCAGAACTGGGACAGTTCCTATGGACTGGAAGAACAGACTTGATGGGGATTGACTCCTAATCACTTTCAGAAGCCTAATCAGAGTTTACAATGCTTCTCTGCTTCTGTCAACAGCCAGACCAGTTTGGTCCTGGAAAGGTCTGGGTGCCAAGCCATAGAGGACACTACTGTATAGAGTTGATAATACACTATTTAAAGAGCAGTTAAATAGAATAATTGGAGCACCTTGTGTTAATTTTAAAAGAGCCTTCATGGATTATTATTTTAAAAATTCGAAGGGCACATTCCTTCTCATAATCCAGCAATTTAGTTCTCTTTCCTATTCTTTCATTTCCCTATAACATTTACCATTAGTTCTGATGGAAGAAAAAAATACAAATAGAGTGCCAGTACTTGATCCAAGAGGAGCTAAGATGAGGAAAAAAGGATTAAAGACCATCTCCCCTAATGTTAATTTGATGAAGACTGAATCCCACAGCAATTATTTAAAAAAATATTTTTAAATTGGTAGAATCAATTTCTGATCTCCCACATTATATGTATTTTGTCTGTAAACGAGTAGTCCACCACTACTTCTTATAGCAGTGCAATTCTTATAAAACAAGTGAAGAAATGCTTCCTTTTCTCTGCCTTAAATCTATTTTTCAGAAGATTTGAATGTAGATATGTGTGTGTGGTGAAATTCCTAAACAAATATATAAAGAAAGGCTTAATGAGTTGAGAGTAAAGATAGAAACAAGAATAGTGTGCAAGGATGGAATAGGCTTACAAATTATGTTACAACTGTTTTCACATTGCCTCTTTTTTTTGTCTTATCTCAGGCCTTTAGTAACTTGAGCTATTTCTAATTCCTTTTCTCATCCACAAATTTTCTCTGTGTTGAGAAGGAATATTGTTACAATGTATGTGTTTGTGTGAATGTATGTATTTATATACATATAATATTACTAAATTATTAAATATTACTAAATATATTGCTCATTTAGTATCCTATGACTATCATTAATTATTGTATCTTATGATTTATGATGAATGTATTTTTTACAATGACTATGATCATGATGTTATCTCTTATTGCTTGTATGTATGCTGAGAGCTTATGCACCGGAGAAAAATTCCTTGTGTGTCCAATCTCACTTGGCCAATAAAGAATTCTATTCTATGCCAAGCTGATGCTGGCAAAAAATTGTTGCAAAAATGTGGATTTTTAGGTCAGCTACCTGTAAAGTGTGAGATAAAGTACTTGAATGCTGAATCAAAGTATGAGGATAAAACAGATGGTTGAAAAGGGAAAAGGAAGAAAGGTGGGTTCTGTCAGTGGAAGCAGAGGAAAGGGAAGATAATTTATCATAGGGATTCTGTCTACCAAAGAAACACTTTTTGCCAATTTCTAGTAACTTTTCATGGGGCTCAGAAGCTTACCAGGATGTAATAGATCAAAAAGAGCCTTGGTGGCTCAGGCTGTAAATGCCTGCTCTTAAGATCCAGCTGTCTACAATTACTGTAGGCTCGAATCCCACCAGGCTCAAGGTTGACTCAGCCTTCCATCCTCTCGGGGTAGGTAAATTGAGGACCCAAGATTGTTGGGGGCAATTAGCTGACCTTGTAAAAATGCCGCTTAGTAATAAGCAGGCATATACAATGGAATGAAGGCTATTGCTGAGCACATTGGGTTGTATCCCAAAAATTGTAAGCCGCTCTGAGTCTTCGGAGAAGGGCGGCATATAAATGTAATTTAAAAAAAAACAAAACCTATTCTACAAAGCAACTGAAAGCAGAACAAGAAGGAGTAGATGGAAACTAACCAAAGAGAGAACCAACCTTGAAATAAGGAGAACTGTTCCTGACAGTTAGAACAATTGGAATGGCTTGCTTTGAGATGTTGAGGATGCTCCATCACTAGAGGATTTTAAGAAGAGAATGGGCAACCATTTGTCTAAATGGTATAGGGTCTCCTGCTTGAGCAGGGGATTGGACTAGAAGACCCCCAACGTCCCTTCCAACTCTGTTATTCTGTTAACTTGAATAATTTTGTCCTGGTACTGGGAGCAATCACACATATTTTATGCTACTAATAATTGCTACCACCACCATTAAGAGAAGCCAAACATGCAGGTAGGGCACAAATCCCACTGGCATCAAATTCGAGTGATAGGGAACAAAAGCAGATGATGATGAGCTGGTAAGGCTGACCTGGTTTCATCTTTTCAAGCATTGGTCATATTGCATAAATGGGGAACAATATGAATGGTAAATACAAGAAAACCTCCCTGAGATGCTAATGACTGCATTTGCCCAAGAGCTATCTCATTACCCTTGCCAGAGTTTCTCCTAAATTGGATCTGTCCGTCACAGCATGGCGTCTGTCATTCTGACACATACCAAGCAGAAAATATAAAAGTGTCCTTAACTGCCCTCTGGCTTAAAACCCCCCCCCCATAACTTGAATTTGTTGCGGGGTCCATTTTATATATACAAAATGAGGCTATAGCCAAAGCTGCTTAGAAAAATCATTGTAAATATCTGCATTTGTCTGTTTTAATAACAATAGTTGTTTCATCTGTAAAATAACCATCAATCCTTCAAACCCTCCCCCCCAGTGCAGATTCTCATGATCTTTTTAAAGCTGTGTTATTTTGCATTCCTGAATTATAGTTAGAAAAAGCAATCACTTTCAACATTTTATTTTGAAATGCAAAGATATCGGTCTCAAAACAGTTTCACCCAGTAAAAAAAAAAATCATTTTTTATAAATGAATTTAGAATCTGGTGGGGAAAGGAGGCTTAGGTGTAAGAGTCTGTAATTGGAAACTGTTTGGTTCTCAGGGTTTGGCCAGAAAGGGTCTGCTGTTGGGGTCATTGCTGATGTTGAAAAGATTATCAATGAGATGAGTGATGCTGATGAAAAGATTTTGGTATCCAAACAAAGATTATTCCCAACTGAGATTTACGGATATAGTCTGTAGATCCCAAATATATGGGAAATTCATTCTGCTAGTCCATCTGAGTTTGTCCTTTCCTTATTTTGGTGCCTCCAGAATAACGGAATTGAATAACAGAGTTGGAAGTTCTTCTATTCTTGGAGGTCTTCTAGTTCAACCCCTTGCTCAAGCAAGAAACCCTATACTCATGATGGCGAACCTATGGCATGCGTGCTGGAAGTGGCACACAGAGCCATTTCTGCCGGCATGCGAGAGGTCGCCTGAAAGACCCCCACTGCGCATACGTGTGCCCCCCCTGCCAGCCAGCTGATTGTCGGGTACCTGCAGCGCATGTGTGGGGGGAGACGTGTGCGTGGGAGATTGCACGCATGCGCAGAGGCATACAGCGTGCGGGGGGGTTGGGGGAGTTGCATGTGCATTGCATCTTGGGTGCAGGCACGCGAGTGTGCGCATGCATGCACGCATGCACACTTTTGTCATGCAATGTAGAAAAGGCCATCATGGCCCGATAACATTTCAGGCAAATGATTGTTCAATCTCTTCTTAAAAACCTCCAGTGATGGAGCATTCACAACTTCTGAAGGCAAGCCACTAATTAATTGTTCTATCAGGAAATTTCTCCTTATTTCTAGCTTGCTTCTCTCCTTGATTAGTTTCCACCCATTATTTGTTGTCCTGCCTTAAGGTAGTTTGGAGAATAGCTTGACAGCTTTATTATGACTGCAATTTCCAGGATCCTCAACAGCAGAGTTGGCATAAGGACGGCTCACCAACAGAACAGCATTGTTGAATGAATTTAATATTTGGTACTTCCCACAATTGCCACCAAAAGCTTATAAGCAGAGCATAAAGGCTATAACTCTTTCCCGCTGTTACCCTTGGCAGCATTTGTTTTTTGTTTATTATGCACTTCAACAAATTTTCTAAGCAGCATATAAAATATCTCTTTAGCTTTCCAGAAGGCCCTGAAGTCCTCACTGTTCCCCTAAGGATTTGGGCTAGGCTGGGAGTAGAGTCAGGAGGTTAATAGCATGGTTGATCTGGCACCTGGTGAGAAGAGTTGCTGTGTTTCTACTATTTTTATTGGTTGTTGTGAGCTACTTAGGATCACTACTTGAGATAGGCAACCATACAAGATAATATAAAGTCTCATCAAGGATTTGCTTATTAAGATGCAGCTATTTATTAATTTTAATCCAATTATCAGGAATACTCTTTGGACAGTTGTACATACATATTAAAATTAAAGGCATATAATTAAAATGTAGAAAAAACATAATACACATACACACATGTACCCATGGCTATTACTAATATCTGCATCTGTTTTATAATTAATGTAATTTTACAATGACTATGATAATGATCTATCATTATTGTTGTATATACACTGAGAGTTTATGCACAAGACAAATTCCTTGTATGTCTAATCACACTTGACCAATAAAGAAGTACATAAATATGACCTAACATGATCTTTTTGCCACACAAGTCCTAAAGTTAGGCAGGAGAATCTCAGTTAAACAAATGAGCCAAGAATACTATACTTGTCAATGTATTGAGAATAATCCAAAATTTCATATTTATGTGTGTGCCTCTAGAATTGACAGTTTGTTTAGCAATATAGAAAGGTTTAAATTAGTCGAACCAGCATCACCTAATTTTCTCATGCACCCACAGTTTTCAGCAGCAATGCCTGCAGCCATTTGCAACTCTTGTTCATTCTTTTGTTTTCAACAACTTCTTATACCGTAATCAACTGAGAATGCCAGCTTAGTTTACAGGTAAATATTTGGAAGGAACGATGCAGTGTAACAATTTGCACATTGTTTTCAGAAGCAGCATAACCACTGAAGGGGGTTACCAGAAGACGAAAAACTCTAGGGATGCTTTTGTTCAGAAAGGGTTATATATCAATCATATTGTAGAGAGTAAAGAGACTGACCTACGCAGAAATAGGCAAGATCCATCACCAAAGATACAAGGCAAACAACATGGCTTCAACCCAAGTGACACAGAAGGTTTATGGAAATATCTCAGACACCTCTCTAGTTCATAGTATAAAAGGGAGAGGCGGTAAAGCACCATCAGACCTGTAGTACACCTTTACGGTAGCCAAGCTTAATATGGATCGTTAGTCCTGAGTTTATTTCTTGGTCTGCTCTACATCATGGGACTGATGGTTATCTGAATTTTAAATGTAATTTTATTACACCTAATGTAGCCCTTATTCTACTGAAGACTGGTTTTAGGACATCAGTTATCACAATGACATAGGCTCCAAGAAACAGAGCGTATCGTTATTTAAATCTCTTTTTGAAACCACTGAAAACAGTACCCTGCCATCATATTTTGTAACAACTAATTTCACTCATCACCTTTGTGTAACAAAAATTTGCTTTTATCCAAATCTTGACAGTTAATTACCTTAAGACAAGCAGAAAGTAATAACTTCCCAATTTGCAGCACAGTTCAGAAACATATCCTTCTTCACCCTTGCAGTTCATAGTTTTAAAAAAATGTTTTATTTCTCATAGAATTGGACAATGTGAATTTACTTTGACATGCACTCATTGCAGTGTAACTCCTAGTTCTCACCCCTAGAGTTGCAAAAGAGGATTTATATTAATACTGCATATGTAATTCCAACAATGTTGGCTTGATGTTTGTAACACTCCATCATTGTAAGACTATGTGTGCTTTGTTCTATATATAATCCAACATTAAGAAGATCTATATTAATTCACTGAAATGTAGGACTTAACTCAGAAATCCATTTAAGTTTTTAAATGAAAGTCATGCCCATTTTGGTTACAATCTAATTGCCAGTGTTTTAATATGCTACATGTGCCTCTCCCATCCCATCCATCCCATCCCTCTAAAGAATTATGGTAGTTTTCAACTGATTGCTATGTTTTTGGTAGGCCTTAATGAAAGTTTTTTTTTAAACTAGGTCATGCTTTCTTTAAAAAAAATCAAGTTATTTATACTAGCATTTTCTGCTTTAGTATCACATTTCTGTGGAAAAAGTATTGTACATTCCTTTCATTTTGCTCTTGGTAGGGCAGGAGGGTAATGAATGTAATGAATAATATAGTATGTAATGAAGATATGTATCAATATGTACTTGCAGAAGCCATATTCTGAACAAGGGAAGGGCCAGAGCAAAATGGCAATAACTGGATGGACATGTGGCAAAGGGCCAAAATAACTGGACAGGGATGGAAAGGAAAGAGAGAGAGACTTTGTTTAGGCATTATTGAAAGGTTAACATTAAGCTGGCCCTCAGCCCTTCCTATCTTCCTATCTTCAAGTCTACATTGACTTTCAGCAGTAACTCTGCAATAAATTTCACATTTTCTTGATTAGGAACCCTCCTTACAAATGATTATTAAAAGAAAAAATAAGGAGATGACCAGGCTTGAGCCCAAGGGGCTGATGCATCATCAGTCATGAGTCCCTTTGCACCCCTAAGTCCAGCCCACCTTCAATTCCACTGACTCTTATCTACTTCCAATTTACTTTAGTTCAGATTAATGTCAAGCCAGGGAAATCAGAAGATCCAGACAGTTTAAAAGGGTGTAAAGATTTATTGCAAGCTTAAGGTCTCTACCAGAATCTGAGCTACTAATGGGTGCAAGCAAATTGGCATCCCCTACAATAATTTTGTTTTCTCATCTAGTCCGACTTACATCTACATTGCTATGACAACTAAAACATACAACTAAATATGAGCATAATATAAACCTTTCAGCCTTGCAAAGTACATGTTACTTGTACTCTTAAATTTTGCTACTGAATTCATCTTCTTTTGTAGCAGTAGTATGAGGAGGTCTTGCTACTGACTGTGATTAGATCATTATTAATATGAGAAGGAGTCTGATAGCAACTTTTCAGACTGACAAATGTTATTAAAAAATATGAGTTTTTATGAAGTACAGCTGACTTCCTAGGTGCGTGGCCTGACTAAATTGATGTAGGATTTAAATTGGGTTCCCTCTCTCTCCTCTTCCAAAACTGATAATTAAGGAATGCCTTGACAAAAGGACCAACCTGGCAGTATTTTTTCTTTTTTTGGCATCAGGCTAGAATTGAAATGTCTGTATTATAAATGTATGTTATATTAATTAATTCATTTTACTTTGTATTTATTAATATGATAATAATCTGAACTAGACCACTGTGAAACTATGGCAGAGAAGCAGAATTTCCAAGCAGTCAAGTTTACTATGACTTTCATGCATGAAACCATTTCTGACCACTTAATGAAAAATGTGTTCAGCAGTGCTATTGATAGATGAATAACTGAGCCATTTTAGAATTAACAGCCAACCCTTCTTGGAAATTTTCTGCTTTGTTAGGTACTTTTCAAGATATATTGATTCGAAATAACTTGTTATCCTATACAGTTTCTTATACACAAGTGTTTTTTGCTTAAAGCAAAATTAAGAAATTGCATATATATTGGAAGAGATGAGGAAGATGGGAAGAGGCTTGTAATGGGGAATGAAATGAATTAATCTAAGAGTTAGAAATCAAAACTTTGTTTAGTCTGAAGAGCAGCAGATCTCCTCACCCAGAACCTCACAACTCTTTCTTGTTTTCTTCCATTCTGGTTGACTGTTGTGTTCTGCTCACCCTCTCTTGGGCAGTGACTGCTTGACTTTTGTTGAATGAACCCATTGTTTTCTTTTTATGTTGCCCATCAAGTGAGTCCCCATCTGGTTTGTATCAGACTGTTTTCACAGCCAACAACTGCTGCTTTTTCTATATCTTGACACTTAAGGGCCCCCGTGCTATCAAAGCATTGCTGTGAAAATCTGTCTGCCTGGATTGGTGCAGCTGTGCTGCAGCAGCTTGAAACTATTAACCAAACAATGACAACTTAGAACTTGAACCAGTTTTTATTTCCAGTGGTGTTATGTGTGAATGATGATCAGTACAGTATTGCTGAACTTCACAACTCAACTGTAAGTTCTCCTTTTCAGTGAACTTTTCATTTTTGTATAATCTGTATATGGTTTATTAAAGTTTTTTTTAAATTTTGCAAGTGTTTCCTGTACTGGAAAAACCACTTTTTTTCTAAAAAGCAGCGTGTAAGCAAGTATATGCACATGTGCACAAGCACGCTTTAATTTCTTGACATGATTCAAAATAATATATGACATGGAACAATAAGGGGATTTGCTTCTCTAAGTGACGATTACTGTTCAATATCTAACGGGGATAAGGTTGATTTTTTTAGTTCAATAATACAAGTCATGTGAAAAACTGCTTACTAATGATGACTGTAGGAGGGGCAGGCAGTATGTATATCTACATGAATTCTTACATGATATATAATTAGGATCCCGAGAACCTCTGCTTCCAGGAAGGACCAGTAACTGCATAGTTTACTTTTTTTCTCTGGAAAAGGTGGCTTAACATGACAGGGGGAAGGGCTCCTCTAATTGCATTCCCACAACAATCGCATATGATAAGTTGGTCTAAGCATGAGCTATTCATCCAAAGTTTTATTTTTAAGTGAGGACTCGAACTTGGGACTTCCTGCTAACACCTTATCCACTATGCCATACTGGCTTTTGTGATTGAAAAAACGTCTTTATAGATGCCTGAATACTACTTACGAAAACTTTGAAAAACACAGTGAGAATCCGTGGTGTATCATTGTTTAATTTCTGGGTCATTCCTGAAAAATTAAAAAAAAAACCATGGGAATATATGGAAAAGCCTCAGAATAGTAGTGTTCCTCATAATGATAAGATGTTCCTTGTAAATTCAGTCCCCTTGATGAAATCTGCATTCTAGTTGGGTTCCCTTATCCATGCTCATAATGCAGATAAAAGGACTGTTTCAAGATTCTTTCCATAGTGTTAGTTTGTCAACACAGTTTCATAATACATTTTAAATGCTACATTATTCTGTGGTTGTCACAATCAGAGAGAACCTTTAGGAATATACATAATGATTTACTTGTATATGCCAGATGCTAGCCCTGGTTAGCATTCTTGACTCCATTAGCAAATACTTTTGCTAAAGTTTTATTTTGTTTATTTTATTTATTTGATTTGTCAATCGCTTACAAGATAATAGATATGTATAAACATGAGTAAGAACACAGGAAATAGGTACGAATAAATGGGGACAATAGGACAGGCAGGATTGTGCACTTATGCATGCCCCTTACAGACCTTTTAGGAATGGGGTGAGGTCAATCGTGGATAGTTTAAGGTTAAAGGAGTGGGGGTTAGAGGATGTAACAACAAAGTCAAATAGTGCATTCCAGGCATTGACCACTCTGTTGCTGAAGTTGTACTTTCTGGAATCGGAGCTGTTTACATTGAGTTTGTATCTGTTGTGTGCTCTTGTATTGTTGCGGTTGAAGCTGAAGTAGTCATTGACTGGTAGGACATTGTAGCAGATAATTTTGTGTACTACGCTTAAGTCCAACTGTAGGTGGCATAGTTCAAGGTTGTCCATGCCCAAAATTTCAAGCCTGGTAATATAGGGTATTCTGTTGCAAACAGAGGAGTGTAGTACTCTTCTCGTGAAATAAAAGGAAGTTTTGAGAGATGTCTGTTTCAGAGTTATTGGTTGGAATGGAGGGTTGCTGGAACGAGACTGACTTCTCTCAAAAGTTCCTTTTATTTGGATAGTAACTGGCACATCTGTGGAATCCTGAATCTGAAAGTTCCGGGCTTCCTTGCAAAAGTAAAAACTACAAATCCATCCCTCATACCTATCACCACATCACATGGCCCAATCACCATCCGTCCCAAAGTAAGACTTCCTTTTCACTATGCGTAACACTACATGACCTTGAACCAGCAAAAGAATTTTATTTTGTTTAACTAGATATACTCAAATGAATTTCCCCCTCCACTTTCCCAGGCTCAATTGTGGCAGCGTGGGAGCATCAAATCTCAATATGGCTTCCAAAGCTGACAATCTTATCAAAGCAGAAGCATTTATACCTGCTTCTTACTCACCATTTTTTATTCCTGCCTGAAATCAACTTTATCAGGGCATTCTGGTTGTAATCATGCTGCTAGCAAGATATGTTAGTTGTGATAAGGAAACATGTAATTCCTAATCCTAACTTTTCATCTCAAGTGATAAATGTATTTATGAGTTTTTTTTTATTTTTTTTTATTTTTTTTATTTTTTATTTTTTTATTTATTTTTTTAATTACATTTATATGCGCCTTCTCCGAAGACTCAGGGCTGCTTACAATTTTGGTGCAACCCAATGCGCCAGCAATAGCCTTCCTTCCATTGTATATGCCTGCTTATTACTAAGCGGCATTTTTACAAAGTCAGCTTATTGCCCCCAACAATCTTGGGTCCTCAATTTACCTACCCCGAGAGGATGGAAGGCTGAGTCAACTTGAGCCTGGTGGGATTCGAGCCTACAGTAATTGTAGACAGCTGGATCTTAAGAGCAGGCATTTAGCAGCCTGAGCCACCAAAGCTCCAAAGTTATACTTCATCAGGATGGCAAGTATGTGTAAGAGAATATCTATTCACATGGTTGCCTTTCATGTATTCTCCTTGAAAAAGAGCTAAACATATAGGACCTCAGGTTGACCTCTGTCTATCTATATTGTTTTTCCTACTTACCACAATTAAGTTCTCATCCTCCTCCAAATATTCTCATATATTGCTAAACTAAATGGGTGGACAGGATGTAAGTTGTAGTTCTTTGAGCAAATGACTTGTTTGCCAATAAGCCACTTCTGAACAACAATAGTTAATATTGTGAATCAAAGACAAGATGAGATTATTATTGTTGTATATTTCAGTTAGCCGCCTAATAATCCAAATATTTCAAATTATGAAGACGGGATCAAGTTGGATATTTCAGTTCTTTAGAGCTTCTGCATTTTCTTTAGTACTTTTCATCAAGCCAATAAGAATGACTACTCCAGCAAGGATAGCATAACTTCCCTATTTGGATACTTTTGCTGCTATCTAACTATAGAGTGGCTGCCATGTTCATATGGAGCTGCAGTAAACGTTGCCAGCATGTCCTCAGCAATGAGTTATGTGTTTTACAAAATAATTGTATATATAAATACAATCCAGGTGCTTTAAGCAGGCAAAAGGAAGAGAGAAAATAACGAAGAGGAGCAGGGATATGATTGTATAAAGAGCAAAAGAATTTTGCTTCTTTTCTGGAAACATATATAGCATTGAGTTAGGAGGTTGCAGCTGTCTACTTAGATGTCTTAGGATCAGGCTTGAAACAAACTCATTGGAGGGCACGAAGTCATTAAGTACAACAACACTCAAACTTTGAAGTTGATATTCAACAAAGCCAAGCAGTCAGAATCTGGCAGTAGAAGAAACAAGTCACTTTTTCTGCCCTGTTCTTAATGGAAGATGAATATTTTGCTAGATATGTTTTTCCAGGTGTTCTTTTCATAGATTTCAACCATTTTATTTTTGTATTAGGTTGCAAACTTTGCAATGTGATACTTCCCCCCCCTTCTGGCTTCTTATATGTGGGATTGAAAAATATTTAAAAACAGACCATAGTCATATCAAAATGCGGTGATTTGTGGGGATTCAATAACCAGTCATTTCAGTGTCCAAAGATGTCTGACCACATACGTGGCGTTTATTACTTTTATACCATTTTCACAAGCAGAAAAGAACAGCATAGATACAGCATTGGGATTGGAGAATAGATCCACATGGGTGAAACCCTTCAATCACATTGGCATAACCCCTCAACCAATCCTTAAGGTTAGTGGTGATGTTAGTAAATGATGTCACCTGTACACCTGGAAAATCAGAGACATCCCATCCCCATCCCAACAGATAAGAGAATGAATAGAAGATGAGCTCATGGGATAGCAAAAGAGGCCCCCTCCACCAGGCTGCAGTGTGCTGCCAGCTTCTAGTGTCATCCAGGGAAACTCAGTGGCTACCACAGTGATTCTATGGAGTTTTCTCGTCAATTTGTCCATGAAAAGTATTTCTAAAATCTCCAAAAGTATAGGCAACATTTCTAAGAGCTAAAGAGAAAACAAATCAAATTGCATGATTTAGGCAAAGTATAGCATTCCATGCATCTTCTTTCCCAAGTTGGTCAACGTAAATACCGTGAGGTGAACATGCCATACAATAAATAAAGAAATAAATGTAAAGACTAATGGCAAAGCAGCTTTCATGCTGGTATATTATGTTTCCACATGCAATAGTGTAGTGTTCCCAATGTGGTCAGTTCTGAATGTGCTGGACTTTCACTTTGGTGTCCATGTTGGCCGAGATATGCACACTGAAATTCTAATGTATCTGAAAGACATGTTTGAGAAAATGGTGGCAGTGCAGAGTCCACATTCATACATCTGGGAGGAGGATTTGTCTGGATCTCAAGGTATCCTTCCTAAACTGATGCCTTCAAGATATGTTAACCCTAATTCCCATTATCTTTAACTGATTATGTTGTCTGAGGAGTAATGGGAATTGTAGTCAGATATATCTGGAGAAGCAATAGGCTGGGGAAACCTTTTGTAGGAAGCATCCCAAGCTGCTCTTTATTCTTTTAAAGTAAAATCTGGAAGAAAAACAGCATTACAGCATAGTCCCCAAAATGCAAAATCCATATACACATTAAGTAGAGAAACATTTAGCCTCGTGTGCTGCTAAAATGCAGCTGAAGCAGTACCTTAGAGAAAATATGTATAAATCTTTATTGCATGTTTGTCCTCTAAAGTTTTAGATTCATCCAACTAACCTAGCTGGTTGCCCCAAATCTGTGACGATTTTATGAATAGCAATGTCAACCCCATATAAGAGTCATTATCAGAAGACTTTATCAAATGATAGATGAAAGCAGGACAGGTAATTAAGGGTAACATTAAATTTAAATGGCTGGACAGAATACAGCAGCAACATGTATGTCAGGACAAAATGTTCTCAGTATGAACAAGTAGCTTATTGATGGGCTGTAGCAGAAAACTAAACTAAAATCATGTGTTTCTTCAAAGGGCCATTCAAAGATTTTAGACCACGGCTGTCAAACTTGTGGCCCACGGGCTGGATGTGTCACGTGTTGGCCACGCCCACGCCCATTCAGCAAAGGGGAAAGTCACAAAATGTCATGTGAGGCCGCTGCGAGTTTGACACACCTGTTTTAGACTGTTGAAAAATATAGGGTCCCAAAAGTAAACTTTATTACTGTATGTAAAGACTTATTTACCAAAAGGAAGAGCAGTTGGCACAGGACAGTTTAAAAAAGAATGAATTTGAATGGCTACGGTAAGTTTGAGCAATATTGAGAAGAAGCAGCTTAGCGTCCTTCATACCAAAACCATTTTCAGACCAAACCCATTATATTGTACTAGTTTCATTTTGTGTTTGAAAAGTATCTGATTTGCCACAGTGGGAGCTCTGGCAGCAGGTGTAATTAATACAAACTGGGTTAAAGCAATTTGTGTTGCACCTCTGGGCTTTCAGGCCTGAAGCAGTCTTTGGCCTGGAGTTTGATGCTTCCAAAACAGAACTTCAGGTCCCAAAACATCCAGAGGGTGAGGACCAACAAAGATTTATATAAATGTAGATTAAAATAATGCCTCCTCTAATACCAATGCCTTCTCTAACAGTTTGCGATATATTGCTAAGTCATGTTACGTTTTATTATAGTTTAGTTGTTCAAAATACATTTACAAGTCATCAAGATTAGATTCACCTAGCTTATTAAGCCAGAGTCAAATTTAAAAAGTAATACAATAGGATGATGCATTAACTCCACTAAGATTTGAAGGTTTTTTTCCCACTGCTGTTCATATTGAGCAGGCATTTTTGTTATTGAATATCCCTGGATCCTATGTTCTCTTGGCTACTAGTACTGATTTTCTTTCTGAGTAGAGATACACCCTCTATAGTTACACATAGTAGTGCCAAATGCAGCCTCTCAGTGTCTCTCCAGAAGTTGCCATCATAACAGAGGGATATTTTGTTTCGTGTAATTTTATTGAATTTTACATTTTAATTATGTCCATTTTTTCCCTTGGACCCATCCTTTTTAATGGGAATGCCATCATTGATAATGTCATTCAAAAATCAAATATGGCTCTTAAACCTCAATATTGTTTACACTATGAGAAAGACTTGGTAAGCTTTTACAGGAAGCACAGGACGCTCTGGTCACACTTGGAAATGTATCAATATAAAATACGTTTTAAAATTTTTAGGCTTAGTGCTTATATATGGTTTATAGCATTTTCAACATCTGGCTGGACTCTTTTTCTATATTTACTTGCAGTTAAATAAGCATTTTTCAGGTTTCTTAGCTTTTGTTTTTGGTTTAAATGAACAGCCCGTAAGTTGTTAGACTGGGTGATTACTATAAAGAATGCCATTAAGAATAGACAACTCATTAACCATTCTGGCATCATTGCTTTGAAGACCATGTTTATAAAACATATAGTTGCATTATGACATTTGAATATTTTTTATGCTTCACCAGCATCTAGCATCTGTCAATCAATCTTGAAAGAAAAGGGCACAAACCACAAAGAACATTTAATAAATCAGATTTTGGAATACACTTGTAGATATTCAGTGAATACAATATATTTGCCCACTTAAGCATTACAATTTTCTCTTGCGATTAGAAAATTTGTATGATTATTCTGAGAATAGTATGCAGTGAAAGTTAATAAATTTCGGGAGGGTGGGCGGAGAGTAATTATAGTTTGAAAAATCAGAGAATATATCATTGAGGTGACTTATGTCAGTTTTGTGATATTATACATGTGATAGAAATCTATACTATCTTTTGTATAGTTTGCATAGTAAAATCATATAATGTACATCCAGTGGAATTTGGTTTCTTGCAAAGTGAGCCCATTGCACAGATTTCATGGTATTGAAATTCCCCTTGTATAGAGTGATACCTATTAGATTTCGGCTTCTGTGTGTTGGAACCTCCATATTTTGCTATATACTCAAAACGTACCATACTGTCTTCCAAAAGCAATGGGAGCTCTTTGTAGTATATTAATATTGCTGAAAAGAAATATTTAATGTCCAATACTGATCCTGGAAACATAAACATTTTTGTCTCAACCTCTGCTCTTTTCAAAACATCAGGAAAATATTTTCCTTGATCATGTTGGTATTCATTTGCATGTAAACTCACTACATATGTCTAGAGTAGTGGTGGCAACGTGCAATCCACAGTCTTGTATCCAAAGTTCTCTAGAAAAAATCAGTTGAATAACTGATGATAAAAGCTGTTCCTTTTCTTCAACTTGTGTCAAAATGAGATCTTCAGCTTGTGTCAAAATGAGATCTTCAACTTGTGTCAAAATGAGAATGACAGGAGAAAACCAAAGTCTATGAAAGAGAAGCAAGGAGGAATGAAGAGAGAAGAGATGTTTTAACTCCTTCAGTTATACACACTGTATTACATCCAGCAGATTATGCCCAAGATGACAGTATCCCTCAATAGCAAAAATAAAAGATTGACCCATCCTGTTCTAATATCTTACATGAGATTGGAGTGCTAGGATCAGACTAGCACCCCAATTTAATAAGGAACTTGGCTTTTTTGAGACTCTTAACGGTGTAATAATGAACTTGGCTTTTTTGAGACTCTTAACTCTCAATAAGATTGACTGGAGGTAGATCTTTTGGAGCCACATTATGGGCAGACCAGGTGGAGACTTCAGAAACTAACACCCATCCTCTTGAACACAATATTGAAAGGGAAGCTTTCGTGTCTGTTTTGATCAGCTAATTATTAGTCTCTGAGGCACAACTAGGAACAGATTACATAAATCTTCTGCCATTGCATAGTCATGCTAGATAATTAAGCGAGGAAAGAGTTTTCAAGTCCTTTAGAATTGAAGAGAAAATGTAATTTGCTCTGCATATTAATGAGAAAGGAAGATTATAATTTTGCTTGCCTTGAAAATAATGCAAACCAATTCAAAGCCTGATCTTGGAACTCAACCCACATTTTTAGGTTCCTTAAATAATTTACAACCCCGAGCCTTGTATTAGCCAAGCTTACATCCAGTCATTGGATGTCATAGTATAACAATGATTTCATGCTCTGTGTTTACTTTTAGGTATGGTTTCAAAGTTAGCTAAGCACCTGCTATATTGTGTCAAGAGGAAGGGAGGGGGGGAGAGAGAGGGGGAGAGGGGGGGGAAGAGAGAGAGAGAGAGGTGGGGGGTGGGGGGGGAATGATCTGTTTTCAGTGCAATGGTAAGATTGTTCTTGTGTAGCCAGTATTAATAGAGAAAGACAAAAGGCTACTAAATAAACTTTAAACATGTATTCATTCCTACATTGTTCCTGAAATCTGTGGCTTAAATTTGCAGACTGGAACATAATTGAAAACTATTATTTTAACAGACTAAAAAAATAAAAATTCATTGGCTGAATAAAGCTACCAAGATACAGTCTGTAAATAAGACCTGAGATTTAGCTATTATAGGAATGATGTTAATAATCTACATTACTTTACTGAATTTAAACCATCTAATATTTCATTTTCAGTTTTGTATTTGGAAAGATTTTCCTACTTTTTAGAAGAAAAAAAATAGTCATTTGAAGTGTTATTAATGTACACCACTACCAGATGTTAATATATCTAGGAAAATCTGAATCACGATTTTAGTTCCCTCTGTAAAATAGTCGCATGATTTTTTGGCAGTGGACAAGCATTCAGGATCTTAGTGTTTTCTAAAATGAAGACTGTACAGTCAGATGGCATTTTTCAGTTTGTAGCTGGGCGACTTGACCTGCAAATGACTAAATGTTCTTTCTGTTTCAGGGATAGAGGTCATACCCCATTTAAGTCCCCTTCCTGCACCAGGTAAGGTATCTGTGAAGGTGCCATCTGCTGATATAGAAGACAAAACTCAGAGCTTCAGTTCAGTTCATGGGAGTTCAGGCTCTTCTGGAGCAGACACATTTTGAAATGTGCAGGCTTATTCATGCATACAGGCATTTTGGGGAAGAGGATGTTGATGGATATTTGTCTGAAAATAATGTTAACACGCTAGCTTTTGGTGCAGAAATGTTGCCAGCCATATTATTGTAAAGAATTGATTTGCATATATATATATATATATATATATATATATATATCGCATAAGTGTTGATAAGATATGTACATTTTTAATAAAATATTTCGTGTTTTTAAAGTTTAAGTCTTGGTATTGTTTCTTTGTTCATCTTTTGAAATCACAAATTTGAATAGCAGGGAGAATCAGATTGCCCAACAGAACATGGGCGATTAGACCATTGGTCTTTCTTACTTTCCAGTGTTAAAAATTAGCAACATCCACAGGGTTTCATGCCAAACCTGAGGACTGAGCTTCAGAAGTTCTTTTATGCTTGCAATCATTGGATTAAAACCTTTTCCTACAATTGCAGCTGGACAAAGTTTCTTTATTCCATGTAATTTACAATTACTATCTGTACTTTTGTGAAGATCAGTGTAACTGGGAGGAAAAATGGAATCTAAATGTGGTTCCTTAATCTGGAAGGGGAAGGCTGTCAAGCCAAACATGTTATTACTTCTAACCTTTGTAAAGGTGTCATGGTATAAATTAAGACAGGTGCAGTATAAAATCCAACTCCCTAATTAATATTGGAGTCTCTGCCTATTTACAATTTTACTTTTTGTCTTTTATCATAATAAAAGAATATCCCATGAGACCTTGCAAAGATGGTGTTGCTCCATTTTTATTTATATACATACCTTCTATCAGTTCCAGGTCATCTCATCCATGCATGATTTGCTCCAGTAGCCCACTTATCATCAGATTGTCCTTGTTCCCCAAAGAAGGCAAAATGGAATAATTCTAAAGAGACCTTCATGGATATGTTCAGATCCCTCTGAATGATGAAGAGGAAATGGGGCATGTATGGACAATGAAAGGAGAACATAATAAAAGAATGCAATGCTGTCTCCTAAATTATAGAATGAGCTGAGGGTTCCAGAAGATACCAAACATATCCAAAAAAGGATACTTTGGGTATGTTAGAAATAAATGGATAACCAAAGGAAGGTCCATAGAGGTTGGTAGTTGGTAGCCAAGTAGCCAAATGGTTATCTCATATTTTGCATGAGCCACGGTGGCACAGTGATTAGAATGCAGTACTGCAGGCTACTTCTGCTGCCTGCCGGCTGCCTGCAATTTGATACTTCAAATCTCACCAGGCTCAAGGTTGACTCACCTTCCATCCTTCTGAGGTGAGTAAAATGAGGACCCAAATTGTTGGGGGCAATATGCTGACTCTGTAAACCACTTAGAGAGGGCTGTAAAGCAGTATATAAGTCTATTGCTATTTGCTTTTTCAGAAAGAAAATGGAGATGTAGCCAACTGTGATTTTGCAACTATGTGAGGAGGGAACTACAGCTTAGGATAAGGTCAGAGAGAATTTAGCTAATTTAAATGAATTCCAAGTCTTCAGGGGTGGATGAATTAGATGACAGGATGCTGAAGGATAAGTTGAATTTAAAAACACAATGACAAACAGGAACAAATTAGGAAAAGGACTAGCATTGACTATACCCTGGCAATTTCTTAGAGTCAGACCATTGAGTCTCTGCTGTTGCTGGAAACTAGAGAAGGCAGTGCTAGCACGTGGACATAATGTGTGAGGATGTGTAGGAGCATAGAAAGTTATCTAACAGCTCATTAGATTCTCTCATCAATAGTAACCCAATTGGGTTTCTGACCAAAATCTCAGCCAGTGTTCTTTATCATCTGCTTGCTTCTTGATCTTTAACCTAGGATTGTCTTTAATGCAAAGCCTGTGCTCAAATACCACTTTTCTTGACAGAATTTTACTAACCAGACTTATGTGAGCTATTTTATATGAGAGCATGTTACAAAACCTAAATTGCTCTGCTTTTCTTAAATGATGCACTTCCTTTCCTTCGCCAAACTCTGCAAGTCTCTACTTAATCTATCAGCTTGTGCTTCCATTTTCCTCTTTTTCTGTGGCTAAGTAATTGCTTCCAAGGTACTGATTTTCTTTATAGCCATTCCCTCCTACCTTGCCTGGGAAAGTTCTGCTACCTTTCAATTTGCCAGGCAGTTTTGTGGGCTATTTGCTAACTGGCTCACCCCACCCACTCCCTTAATTTCCTACTTGGTGACAGCAAAAAAGACAGCCACTCTCTCACCTAAATGTTAGTAGCCCTGTTGTTGTTTTTTTCTTCCTCTGGAAGGCTCAGATGACATACACCCATTTGTTAAACAGCCATATCTCTGGAAAGCTTGGATCCTCCATTCAAGTTTTGCACTTTTCTTCTTTTTCAAAAACCGGCAGCAGGTTCTTCCAGTGAATACCAATTTCTCCAAAAACCTCACCACATTGTGCACATTCCAGTCTTCCAAGTAGCAGCTAAAATCTTCCCGTGAGCTCCAGGTCTGTATTTAAGCCCTTTGAGTCCACCTCTCAACTTTCTAGAAAAGTAAAGCAACCACATGCAATACAGGGTTTATGCAACAAGGAGTAGATCCTATGACAGATGACCTCGTTGGTATCTTAATTAAGTTCAAGGAGCAGAGAAATTTTGGAAGGAGAACATTTATGTTGTTGATACAGTGGAGGACACCATTCTGTGCACATTTTTCTCAAAATTAAGTCTTGAGTGGGACTTGTTTAAGTCTGCAGATGCAGGATTACTTTCTAATGTGATAATAAGAGGTTGGGGAAGGATTGGAAATGTGGGTTGTGGAGCCAGAACCATCGAGAATCAGATAATTGCAGCTCATCTTAGGTTTAGGGCATGCTTTGTGGGCTGAGAAAAGCATATTCAGCCAGGGGTGGGGAGGGAGGAGCATGACAGCATGGCAATAGATTCTGGGCCTGTTTTAGATGGCTATTTCCTGACTGCTAATAACAGCAAGGCAATTGTGTTTTGAAGCCCCTTGTGGTAGAGAGATTACCATTAACTGCTAGAAGAGCAATCCTGTCTCAATATCCAGATTATGGTTGATTAACAGGTATGCAAGATTTTACAGGTAGATCTCATTTACTGACTATCTTATTCAGCAACCATTTGAAGCTATATATCAAATGGATATTGATAAAAACATGTTCAAAATACTGAAAAAAATAACTTCAAGGTCAATGCCTGCATTTATATTTATTTATTTATTTATTTATTTATTTATTTATTTATTTATTCATTCATTCATTCATTCCAGATTTGGCCTATTGTACTTTATTAATTTATTTGATTCTTTTTGTTAGTTTTTATTGTTTTTTTTTTAATTTTAAATATGGTTGTACATTCTGTAAGCCGCCTCGAGTCGCCATGGGTGAATAGGCAGCAATATTCAAGGTGTTGGTAACAACTTATAAAGTCCTACATGGCTTGGGTCTGGAGTACTTGCGGGAGCGTCTCCTGCCGGCATCACGCTCCAAATGCCCGGTACGCTCCCACAGACAGGATGTCCTTGGGATACCGTCGGCCAGACATTGTCGGTTAGCGGTGCCCAGGGGCAGGGCCTTCTCTGTGGGAGCACCCACCCTGTGGAACCAACTACCCTTCAGCCTTCGTTTGGCCCCCGATCTCCACTCCTTCCGCTGTGACCTGAAGATCTGGCTTTTCAACAGGCCGGTCTGGACTAACCAAGGGGAGGGGTTGGTTTGTTTTAGAGGGTTTTTAAATGTTAATTGAATTTTAATTCTTAGGCTTGTGTTTGGTTTAATTTCTTTTTATTGTAAAATTTGTAATGAGTTTTATATTGTTAGCCACCCTGAGTCCTTAGGGAGAGAGGGCGGCCTACAAGTCTAATAAATTATTATTATTAATATAAATTCAATCAATCAATCAATCAATAAATAAATCAATAAATAAATTTATGACCTTTGCAGTGTCCCTCAATCATGTGGTTGCCATTAGTTAGTATGCATTGACCTCTGACTGATCTGTTCCTTTCCCTCCACCTCCCTTCTTGCAGAGAAGACATATTGGAAAATAATGGATTAGAAGAGAGGAATCACACACACAATGGGAATACATATCAAAAGTTATGGGGCAGTCCTTAACATGCTTGAGGCTGGGAACTGCAAGCACACTGTACAAACAGCTTGGTATATTCCCCATTCTGTGCCTACTTACTCTCCTGTAATCCCTTCTTCTCCAATAGTTGTGCTCTGCAAGGAGAGGGAAGAAAAAACTGCTCAGGCATTGGAGAGATTGTCTACAGCCTTAGTTTTTTTTTCTTTTTTCTCACCTCAGAGTAGAAAGATTGCATAGGTGTGGGGGGGCTGGGGGTGGGGGCAGAGAACCAAGCAGTCTGTATAGGCCAGGGTGTCAAACTTGCAGTGTCAAGGTGGCATCATGTGATGTATGGTGACTTCACCAAACCAGGCGTGGCCAACAAGTGATGAATCTGCCCACAGGCCACGAGTTTGACAGCCCTAATGTGTTTGATCCATTTTTCCTCTCACAGAACGGAAACAGGATTACAGGCCTATAATGGGGAACATTCTCACTTGTCCTCATAGAGTGCATCTAGCTCCCAGCCCTGAATTCATTCAGTGTGGCTAGTGTCATTGCATTACTTTTGATATATATCTCCCACCAGCTTGTGTGCCTGCCTACTCTCTTGTAATCCGTTCTTCTCCAATGAATGTAAATACAAACATTAATTCCTTTCTTGCGAATTATCCCAGCACTGGCATGAGCATTCCAAATAAAAGAAGTGCAAAAAAGGAAAGTACAGTCACAGTCAAGTGATTTTCTGCTTAATGACAGAGCTGCTGATGTTAACTGTGGTTGCTAAATGAGTGTTACCTGTATAGCCAGGGTTCCATGAGCCATATATAGCCTGTGGTTGGTGATCACCGAACCGGTTGTTATACCGGTACAATTCCACCCCTGTGTACAATGTATAATTTATTTACACTATGACGACAAAGGCACTTTTCCTTGATATTGCTATAATTAAAGCCCAAGTTACTTCTATTCTTTCTCAGATGTTTGTTTTCTACAGCTTTTCTTCTACATGTGCAGTGTAATTTATTAATGTATTTATAGCAGTCATTTCCATTGTTTTATTAATCTATTTTACAGTGATGGCTCTTTAATCTTTTTCAATATTTGATAATCCCTCCTCTTATCAGCACTAACAGAGAAATCACATCTTTCAGATCAGTAATGAATAATACATTAGGAAGGTCAAGAATACATTTAATCACAAGGGTTTGTTTTAAAGTAGGCTAAATCTGCAGCCAGAATTCTCTTTTAAAAGAGTAGGATAAATCAGTGTATGTGTAAAAGAAACAATTACAATTAAGGAGTGAACTTTTTAAAAGAAGCTTTCCCCACCCTAGCATTCACCATTGTTGTCGAACTCCAACTCCCATCAACCACAAGCATCAGTAGTAGTGCAAACCATGGCTTTGATCAAATATCCAGTTTGTCTGTCACTGGTTTCTGTTTCTTCATACATTATTTCCCTTGCTGACATCCTAATAATACATGAATTGACACAATATTTTTTCAAGAAACACTAGCTGTAAGGTGAGAGAAGCAGAAACACTCTCCTGTTGTCAGGTTTGGCTTCATAATTCAGATTCTTTGCAAAAAGTGAAAGGTAGGACATAGTGTAGGAACTATTTATTATTTATCTTATTTTGTTTCTTTTTTTAAAAAAACCAAGCTACATATCATAAAAAGTACTTTGGAATAGAATAGAATAAAATAGAGTATCAAAGTTAGAGGGGACCTTGAAGGTCTTCAAGTCCAACCCCCTGCTTAGGCAGGAAACCCTATACCATTTCAGACAAATGGTTATCCAATCTCTTTTAAAAACTTCCAGTGTTGGAGCATTCACAACTTCTGGAGGCAAGTTGTTCCACTGATTAATTGTTCTGTCAGGAAATTTCTCCTTAGTTCTAGGTTGCTTCTCTCCTTGATCAGTTTCCACCCATTGCTTCTTGTCCTACCCTCAGGTACTTTGGGGAATAACTTGACTCCCTCTTCTTTGTGGCAGCCCCTCAGATATCGGAACACTGCTATCATGTCACCCCCTATTCCTTCTTTTCATCAAACTAGACATACCCAGTTTCATCTCATAAAATACAAAGAAGAAAATGGGTGGCTTTAGCTGAGAAACCCATTCTCTTAAAAATTTCCAGGCAGAAAAGCAGGGTAGGATGGAAGTTGAAGTGCACCACATCTGGAAAGCCTGGGCTTGAAGGAAGGATGAATATAAACAATCCAACTACTCTAGAGAAATTTAATTTGGTCTAGTAGATAACTAATTAAACAACTTATTTTGGCAAGTTCCTAGCTAGTGATCAAATATTATATAATTAAATAACTTTCAGCCATACATTTGGACTCTTGAGGAAGCAAACTGTCTCTATGACCAACTGAGAACATGCAGCTTGCATGTCCTTTGCTCCTTTGACAGCTGTAACCATTACATGTGCTATTTTGATGGAACCCTCTGTAGGCTGGAATTCTGGCAATTGCAATCCCAGCAGTGCTGGAACATGCTAAGTTGAAGAAGTCTGCCTATTTATATAAAGAGCACACAATTTCTGCTAATAACGCTACAAGCAACCTTGGAATACTTTGGCAGTGATCAAACAACATAGTTGACCCAATTAGTTGCTCATGCAGATGCAATCTCCAGTGACCCAGTCATTCAGGATGGCCATTTTTTAATGTTGTCCAGGCAACTTTAAAGGATACTGGCAAGCTGTCATGTCCAAGGTTTTTTCCTCCCACTGGAGCAATTAAAATAAAAACAAAAATCAAATCCTACAGGGTCCAAGTCATTCAGGCTCGCTGCTGACTTGGAAGTAGAAGAAAAACATGCAATTGTTAGTTATGAAATTTTGGCCCAGTTGAAACAGAGGAAGACTGTGGTTTTCTTTGTAGAGAAATATTTTTGAAATTAGAAGTCAAATACAGCCAAACATTTGTGAAATAGAATCTCTCCCATGGAAAAAATATTTTATTTACAAAAAGAAAATGAACAAAACACTGTTTAGTTTGTCTTCTGCCAATATCTTCCTGAGAAAACAGAAAAGCTGTTTCTCTTCACAGAAGGAAGACATAAAATATGTAACTAGCAATGACTTTGCCTGAAAAAATTTGGCACTAAGAAGATGTGAGGAGACATCAATCGTAGAAGCAGAAGGTGAAAACCTAATTGTGGTGAGGGGGCTTGCAGTTTTAAACAGATCCATGACTCTACAGCAGAGGTCTCCAAACTTGGCAACTTTAAGACTTGTGGACTTCAACTTCAATTTTGGGAGTTGAAGTCCACAAGTCTTAAAGGTGCCAAGTTTGGGGACCCCTGCTCTACAGGAACCTTTTTTCTGGCTGGAAATGAGATTTGAGGCAATAATCTCAGTGATATCTATGAGTGTGAGTATGAAAATGTATATAACTCCCAGTCTGGGTCCAACACTCTAAACCAGTGTTTCTCAACCTTAGCAACTTTAAGATGTGTAAACTTCAATTCCCAGAATTCTCCTGGGAGTTGAAGTCCTTGCCAAGGTTGAGAAACAGAGTCTAAAAGCCAATAGTAGCAAAGTTGTGGGCTCAGCATATCAAAAATTTGGAAAATGCCTAACTTGATTCTGCTGGAGTCTCACACACACACCCCTCAACAAAAAAGAAACAGTTCTCCACCACCACCACCACCACCACATCTAGGCCAACCTGAGCAGCAGCATTTGGTAGCACTGACACAGCCTAAAATAGAGGCCCGGGCCTTGACTTCAGCCCTAGTGCCAGCGTTACTACTCAAAAAGACTGCCTCGTGCTATTCCCCAGGATCTGCCATGCTATGCCACATACCTTCAGGCAGGGTGCAGCCTACCTGAGACTGCTCCAGGTCTCATGAGACCTTTGTTTTTCAAATGGCTTCAGAGAATGTTCTTCCACTGCCTCTGCAAACCATGAAAAGCACACCCTATTTATTCTTGCATAATTTTGGAGGCTCCAGACACTATGCGAGCACAATGTGCAATTTCTCTTTTGTGCAAGGGTCCAGGGCAGAGGTGGTATTCAGCAGGTTCTGACCAGTTCTGGAGGACCGGTAGCAGAAATTTTGAGTAGTTCGGAGAACAGGAAAATACCATCTCTCGTTGGCCCCGCCCCCATCTATTCTCTGCTTCCCGAGACCCAGCTGATTGGCTGGCTCTTCTTTCATTGCCCTGCAAAGGAGAACGGAGCTGGAAAGCAGGTTAGTGGAGTGGGGAAGGAATGGGGATTTTACAGTTTCCTTCCCCTGCCACGCCCACCAAGCCACACCAACAGAAATAGTAGTAAAAACTTTTGAATCCCACCCCTGTTCCAGGGGTGCATGAAAGCTAACCTCCCCATTCTTGCACAACCTTCGCAGCCTCCAAACGTTGCCTGAGAACAGGGCATGCTTTTGAGAATAATTATCAGGTGTTGGTGAGCACTGGCATGTCGCCCAAATTATCATGGCGTGTTCCTTTTAGCACAGGTGTCATAGGTTTGCCATCACTAGCTACCCCCCCATAGGTTTTTCTTATACAGGTAGTCCTTGTAACTTACAACAGTTCATTTAGTGGTTGTTCGAAGTTACAAAGGCACCGAAAAGAGTGACTTATGACCATTTTTCACACTTACAACCACTGCAGCATCCCATGGTCACGTGATCAAGATTCATATACTTGGCAACTGACTCATATTTCTGTTGCAGTGTTCCAAGGTCACGTGATCCCCTTTTGTGACCTCCTGACAAACAAAGTCAATGGGGAAGCCAGATTCACTTAACAACCGTATTACGAACTTAACAAATGCAGTGATTCTAGGGGTGGGATTCAACCGGTGTTACTATCGGTTCAGTGACTACGTATTGCGTGTAGCGTGTAAAAAAACCTTAGGCTGTGCCGCCCGGACACCTGAAAAGCGCTGCGCGCAGATGCGGAGCGTTTGAAAAGCTTCTTTTTTCCTGGTTTTTCAACCTCAGCTGTGCCGCAAAACAGCTGAGGTTGAAAAAGCAGGAAATAAAGGACAGGTAAGAGCCTGGGTGGGCGGGCGGGTGGGCCAAACAGACGACCAAAAGGTCATCCCAGCAAACCTGTTTGGTGTCTGCTGTTCTTCAGAGCTACCGCTTCTACAGAGCCAGGCAGAATCGGTAGCATCCCACCCGAGTGATTCATTTAACAACTGTGGCAAGGAAGGTAATAAAATGGGGCAAAATTCACTTATCAACTGTCTCACTTTGCAACAGAAAATTTGGGCTCAATTGTTGCTGTAAGTTGAAGACTACTGGTATGTGTTCAGCATACCCCATACGGATCTCAAGGCACAAAGGCTGATTTTTAAAAAATCCTTCAATTAAATCTATGACTTAAAAACTTGAATAAGAAGAAAGCAGCCTTTCAGGAAGAAAGCATTTTTCGTCCCAGATATCAAGACATGAGAAGCACTTGTAGAGCAGCAGAACTGACAGCTGTGAAATGTACGGCAAAAGACAGTTTTCCTGTGGGCTGCTGCAGTTTAGGCCTTTGCTATGCTGACACACCACAACTGCTTTTTGTCTTCTCAAGCTTGGCAATGCCAGATGAAGTTCTCCGCACTTTCCCTCGCGGGTTTTTCCCTATCAGAAAGGGCTTATCCATGGAGACTGTGGGCAATGAACACCTCCTCTAAGTCTGTTGCCTTGCTATTGGAAAATGAGGTGGGTTTTCCCCTGGCATGTTGCTAACAAGTATAATTTAACAGAGAGTGTGTGAAAGACTCCAGATAGCCACAACACTTCATTTAAAAAATACACCCGGGAAACAAGACAAGGTAGAGTTCACTTCCTACAGGAATATGATGCTAGTGTTGAAAAGAACTGCATTCCGTTCACAGTTCTTGGAAAGGCATCGTAATAGTTTTACGAATATTAGAACCTTAGCTTTTCATAAGCATTTAGGCTTTGTGGTTGTTTTTTTTTAATATTGGAAGTGGTTAGAATACCACAAATTAATATTAACTTTCTCTAATTCAGGAGTGCAAAACTATTTTCCAACAGAGATACAGTTTTAGAATTTTGTCTGGGGGGAGGTGCTCTAAAAATGGAAAGCAGGAAAGTAGATACTCCAAAAGGCAAAAAGTAGGAAGAATCGGCAGAGATTTGATTTATTTTCTGTTTAAACATGATTAAAATTCACAGAACAGGTAAGCTATGAGGTAAATGATGAATAATAAATCTAACTGTAAGTTGATTCTTTCACATTTAGTTAATCATATTCCTGTCATGTCACATCAAAACTTACATTTAATGGCACCTTTAAATGGACTAAGTGTCATGAAGAGGCTTAGGTCAATTTAGGTCTCTAAACTGAAGAGATTTTTAGAAGACTTGATGGCCACAAGCCACGTTTTAGTTTGTTCCCCCAGAGCGATGAGCCAATGATTCACAGAGAGTTGAATTCAAAGACTTTATTTTTGTGCAGACACAAAGTGGACACCTTAAGCTGACAATTTCAGTAAATTCCAGCTCAAAAGGAGATGGGGGGGTGCCCTGGTGCATCAGGTATGCATTAATGTTTTTATAGTTTTCTTAGAAGGTTACAATTTCACTCATTAGTTATCTACTACAGGTAGTCTTCAACTTATGACCACAATTGTTTTGCCTCATTTTACTCCCTATCTTGCCTCTGTTGTTAAGTGAATCACTGCAGAGAATAGAGTAGAATAGAATAGAATAGAATAGAATAGAATAGAATAGAAGAATGGGAATGGGAATGGGAATAGAATAGCTTTATTGCCAGTTTGAATGTACACTAATCGGCATACATTTAAGATGAAATTTCATTGCATACAGCTTTCAAAGGGTCACTACCTCCAATATATACTACATAAACATGACAAAACAAACAAATAAATAAATAAACATAAACTTATGCATATAACCACATATATGACACATAGAAACAACACAGTCTAGTTCAGTTAAGTTAGTAACATGGTTAAGTTAATCTGGCTTCCCCATTGACTTTGCTTGTCAACAGGTCACAAAAGTAAATCATATCACCCCAGGACACTGCAGCCGTCCATAAGCTAAATAATCCATAAGCTAAAATGTCACATTACTTTTTATCAATGGGTACATGTGAACTTTTCTTAGAACTGTTTTCAGACTCCTTTCCATCTACCTTATGCCCCACCCCTTAACTAGGTCATTGCCTCACTAGGTCAATTAACTAGGTCAATTAACTAGGTCACTGCCTCTGAACTTTTGTAAACAGCTTTTGTTTTACTTAAATCTTTATAAAGCATCTCAAAGCATTGTTCTACCTAGAACCTGGTCCATGAGCTAATATTATGCATTTCGTCTTTATTAACCCAGCCTTGCCTGGACCAGGACAGAATACCAGGCCTTCAGATTCACCTTGGCATGCACGTAATTCCAAAATCAACCTACACATCTTTGATATTGATATTCTGCCAGTCATGGTCAATAAGATTGGACTTGGTGAATGAAGGATCTGAGCAAGTACACTAAAAATCCTGTTGATGCCAGCTTCAAACTCAGTAACAATAGGACAAGACCAAACCATATGGGTTAATGTTGACTTACTTAGTTCATTGTAGCTTACTCAACTTTTTCTGAAGTATCAGAAATGCACAAATATTTTAACTGAATATAGCAAAATATTCAGGAGGAGGAGTGAATATAACATGTATTTCTGCATTCATTTAAATAAATATTTAATCAACAGCCAAAATAAGCTAAAGAAAATTCAACCCAACATTGTTGTAGCAGATCTGTGTTTCTTAGTACTAAATATGTAGAAGTGATGTTCAACATTTAATAAAAAAGAAACAACACTTTAAAAATAACTCAGTGAGCAAAAACCCCAACTGCACAGCTGGGAATGCGTTTGTTAAATTCACTCCAAAATTATATAGAAGAGTATGCAAGGTTTTGAGTTTCTGAACTCTTCATCAGGCAGAGTTACAAAAAGCAAGAGAAGGAAAAAGCATGAATCAAAAAATATAAGGGACTTGTATCACCTTCACTGTTTTCTCTTGGACATGTCCCAATATGTTAGTGTCCCTTCTGAAATGTACTGTCCTGACCTAGACACAATAAATGCAATCTGACCAGTGCAAAACAGAAAGAAACAATGACTTACAAGTCTAAAAACATTATGTCAAATATTAGATCTATGAGTTTTACAGCACAAAGTCAGTCTGAGGCAGTGGAATCTGTACTAGGGCAGAGAGAGGAAGGCAGGGATGATAAGAATAGCATTGTGTGCTGTCATGATGGAAGCCATGATGTCACATCCATGTATGAAAGGAATGGAACCAGCAGTACAGTGGTGTAATGCTGTTTTTGTTGCTTTGATCAAGCTCTGAAGATGTCTATGATCTCAGAAATAGGTTTGCAGTCAGAATACATTTGTAGATGCACATCTCTGAAACAGAGAAACCATATCTCCCCAATAATTCTGTATTATTCTGGAATGTTGAAAAAACATATATGAAGAAGGTAGTGGTGAATCATTTCTGTAATATGCAAAGAAAATTGCATGGAAATATCTAGATTAAATCACTGGCACAACTGAGCTCAAACTGATGGAAAATTCACTTTTAATTTAAAAAATTCCTGAGCTGTGGATTTTGGACATTTCCCCCCTGATGTATGAAGAAAAGTATGGTTCCTTTTTTTGTGAACAAAAAAATAGTGGATAAGAATATATAAATAGTGGATAAAAAAAAAGACTTTTGCCATTTTTCCTAATAGATGGTTACTGTGGGATGACTGCAACTAGCAACTTTCCGTGAGTGGATATTTCAAAGTTAGGATATTTTATTTATATAAATAGAATACATTTGGATTATATAAATTCATATTGGAGCACAGCTCTCAGAAAGAATCACAAGCATATTTCAAATAAAATCAAAGTGTCAGGAATAAGAATGGTCAAGTTTTTTTTTTTTTTTTGGAGAAACAGCACAGCACTGGACTTCTCTCAATAGGAAGATTTTGTTGTGAGCAGCTGTTTTCATATCCATCTGGTATAGATCTACATTACGGAGGTTTTGGGACATGCCTTGAGGGTCTCTTTTGTTTGTTTGTTTTTAATGTATTTTACTGGCATTTTCCTGCCGCAGGACATCCAAGTACTTCTTATCTTAGGTCATCCCTGATTTTTGCTTCTGGAAACAATTATCTCTTTCTGAATATTGCAGCTACATTAAGTGTGTGCTCTGCTCAGAATATGCAGAGGTGGCATTGTGGGGATGATCTTTAGGAATGGCATCTTTTGTGCCACTCAAGGGATTGTTTAAATCTCAGCTAAAATATGCAGAAACTATAAATTCACCCAATTCTCTGTAAATGCATGCATATATCCTTGGATCATGCATTTGGGAAGTCTTGGAGCTGGTTTTTTGTTTTTGTTTTTAATTTTGTCAAGCGATTATAAGATAACAGGTATAAGTATAAGCATGGTTATGAATACATGAAATGGATACATATAAGAAAAAAAAGAAACAATAGGACAGGGACAGTAGGCACGTTGGTGTGCTTAGGAAAGGGGTGAGGTCAATAGTAGACAATTTAAGGTTAAAGTTTTTGGGGTTTGGGGAAGAAACCACAGAGTCAGGTAGAGTATTCCAGACATTGACTACTCTGTTGCTGAAGTCGTATTTCCTGCAATCAAGTTTGGTGCAGTTAACCTTGAGTTTGTATCTATTGTGTGCTCTTGTATTGTTACGGCTGAAGCTGAAGTATTCATTGACAGATAGGACATTGCAGTATATAATTTTATGTACTATACTTAGATCGGACTGAAGGTGGTGTAGTTCTAGTTTTCTAGGTCTAGAGTTTCGAGTCTAGTGGCATAAGGTATTCTGCAACGAGTAGAGGAGTGGAGAACTCTTCTGGTGAAATATTTCTGGACTTTCTCAACTGTATTAATATCAGATACGAAATGCGGGTTCCAGACTGATGAGCTGTATTCAAGTATTGGTCTAGCAAATGTTTTGTATGCTTTAGTTCAACTGGTGGGCCGCAAGAAAATTTTGGTGGGCCGCAGAGAAATCTCACCCCCAGAGCACCCCCCTAAAGCAATTAATCCAGGCTGCTCAGAAACACAAGGCTGTGCCACCCACATGGCCCGCGGAAACCCTCTCCATCTACTCACTCCTTACCCGGCAAACTTGTCTGCTAAATTGCTATTTTTTCCTTTTTCCGGACATCATCTGTTCTGCTGTGCTGGGAGATTTAGATTAGCTAGGAAGCAGGAAATGGTTGGATTTCTTGTTTTCTAGCTAGTCTTTAGATCTTTGGCTCTGCTTTTAAGCACAGCTGAACCTCCCTTAGGACTGAAGGTTCTATTATTCAGTGCAGACTCACGGCAAGCAAATTTGAGAGACTGAGCTAGCTGATGGCAGATAGATAGATCACTGAATGATTCTCTGAATAACTCAATCTGCCTGCCTGATTTGCCTGATTTTGGGTAAAAGTTGGTCTTTTTTTTATTATAAAAAACTCAATATTTACATACATAGCGTGTTGTGAGTTAATTTTGTGAGTTTGCTTGCTAGCAAATTTTATGAGTTTGCTTGCAAGCAAATTTTATGTGACAGACTGAGCTAGCCGATGGCAGATAGATCTCTGAATGAATCTGTGATTCTGTGAGCAACTCAATCTGCCTGCCTGCTTTGCCTGATTTTGGGTAACAGTTGCTCTTTTTTTTATAAAAAATTCAATATTTATATAAATACTTATAATATTTACATACAAGCCATGCGCAGCCAGTCACATGGCCACCAAGCCACACCCACAAATTAGGCCACGCCCACAGAACCAATTAGTGGTCCCTGGGATTTAAAATTATGAGTTTGGTGGTCCCTGAGGTCCAAACGGTTGGCGACCCCTGCCCTAGTTAGTAGAGTGATATTACCGGAGAAAAAGCTACACAGGATTAGGTTAACAACTCTTAATGCCTTTTTGGCTATTTTGTTACAATAGATCTAGCACTTAGTTTTTATAAGTATCCAAGCAAATCTTCAGGGTACTCCATTGGGAGGGCTGCTGTAAAAATCCCCAAGTTTGCACTGTAGGAAATTTGTTGGGAAGTTAAGATGGTCCATTCCTTTTCCTATTTTTTTAAAAAAATGAAACAGGATATAACAGCTTTTGGGTCTCTGAAAGAGATGGAAATGAGTTTCTATTGGTATATCCTGCTTTTATGCCAGAATGGGATTCAAATTGCCATCTGTTTTTAACAGCTCAACTTCTAGAAAGACAGTCTGTCCAATTTAGCTAATCCCAACTGGGTTTATCTCTCTCTTGCTGGTATCTGAAATATGCACAAGGTTAGGCCAACTCACAGCAGGGGATTGCATGTTTGCATATGCATGAGGAAATTGAGCTGGCCAACCCACAAATTAGCTTTTTTCATACAGATTCATAGGAGTATAAGAGACAGCCTTATATGGAATCAGTCAGTCCACTTTTTTTATAGCTTCAGCATAGAGCTTACAGGATCCTTTTCCAAGTTGGTGTCCTCCAGGTTAGATTATGCCATCTGGGTTGAAAACAAACATCTGTGATTTTTGAATGTGAATGCTTATACAAGATATTTTTTTTCCTCACATACCATGCAAATGAATATATAATATCTGGCAGCAATCCATAAGATTTTTAAAATATATGTCATCTTTGTTTCATTTGTCTTTTATCTTTTTCATAAATCACTCCAAAGTTATACTGTGGAAAAATGTATGAATAAAATGACAGTGTGTGTGTGTGTGTGTGTGTGTATGCATGCGCGTGTGTGTTTTGCATTAAAATGCTTTCGCTAATTTCTGGATTGGGAAGTTTTGATGTTGCTCATAGACGGGCTATTGCAATGATCTCCATATAGAGATCATAGCACGAGCCCGTCTATGAGTGACATCAGAAGCTGTGATGGGCATCAAAAGCTGTGATGGGCATTCTTTGGCACACCTATGTAACACCTCTGCTGTGTGAACTGCACTGGTTTCCATTAAGTTTCCAAGAAGAATTCAAGCAGCTAGTTGTTGTTTATAAAGTCTTACATATGGCATTGGGCTCTAGATCAAGGGTCTTCAAACTTGGCAAGTTTAAGACTTGTGGACTTCAACTCCCAGAATTCCTGAACTAACAAGACTGGAGGAGGAATTCTGGGAGTTGAAGTCCACAAGTCTTAAAGCTTCAAGTTTGAAGACCCCTGCTCTAGATATTTTTGGGATCATCTGCCTTGAATGATGCCTATCTGTTCAGTAAGATCTGATAGAATCGATATGTTCTAACACCCTTCCATTAAATAGTGTCATCTTCTGGGATCCCAGAGGTCAATCAGAATAAAGTTGGAAGGGACCTTGGAACCCATCATTTCACTTTGTCAAATTGCTTTTACCATAAAAGGCTTTGCCTACATTGGCACAACTGGTGATTGATTTAGTCATTGTACGCCATCAAGTTATTTTTGATTCCTAATGATTACATAGCTAGCCAGCATTGCTTTGTGAAGAAACTAGTGAAATGAGAAGACTTGGATTGTCATTCTCAGGACTCACATAGTACTGGAAGTGGAAGATACCACACAGTCTCTAAGGATACATGTTTCAGCATCTTTGCTGAAGAAACAGCAGTCTAGTTCTCGTTAATACCTAGAAGGAATTTTATTTATTTATTTATATTGCACCTTTTTTAAAAATAAATAACTCAAGGCAATGAACATATCCAACACACCTTCCTCTTCCTATTTTCCTCACAACAACCCTATGAGGTGGGTTTGGATGAGAGAGAGAGAGTAACTGGCCCAAAGTCACCCATTTAGCTTTCATGGCTAAGGTGGGAAGTCATGGTCACCTGCTTTTTTAGATTGCTTCCTTAATTACCAGCCCAAATTGCCTTGAAATCCTCACAAGCACTTGTTATTACAATAGAAAAGCTTGTTTATATGGACATGGGCAATAATCTAAGAATCTTCTTACTTATAAGCAAGAAGGAGAGGGATAAGATGCATGGAAGTTAAGTTCAGAATAGCATCTGCAATATCTGTGTGAAATTGGTGCCTTGGTGGTGCAGGCTGTTAAACACCTAGCACTTAACTCCAGCTGCCTGCAAGTAGTGCAGGCTCAAATCCCACCAGGCTCAAGGTTGACTCAGCCTTCCATCCTCCCAGGGTAGGTAAATTGAGGACCCAAGATTGTTAGGGGCAATAAGCTGACTTTGTAAAAATGCCGCTTGGGGGGGGGCGGGCAAAAAAGCCCTAGTAATAAGCAGGCATATACAATAGAATGAAGGCTATTGCTGAGCGCATTGGGTTGTGCTCCAAAGATTGTAAGCCGCCCTGAGTCTCCGGAGAAGGGCGGCATATAAATGTGAATTAAAAAAAATTTTTTTTTGAACCCACCCTGAAACATACATTTTAAAGGCTTCGCTGGAATTCAGCATTTTCATTGAGGACAGGGAAATGCATTGTTCAGATTCACCTATGTTATATTAACAAGGAATTGAAAATTCCCAAGAATCAAACTTTCAGCATAATTCCTGTGAAATGGTTGGTTGAGTTGATTTTTAAAAATGTTTTTTCCTTGTTTCAGACAGTTACAGTTGTCTGCTCTTTGTGCTATTTCATCAGCTTTGAATTTTCAATGGTTTCTGAATTTTGTTATCATGCAGCATAAGCGAATGACTTTTTTCTGGAGTGCAATGGATATAAACATGTCATAACTGAGGTTGTCAGCTGTAAATCACTCATACCAGTTTACTTAAAATATATTAAAAGTATATTAAATTAAATTTAATCTATAGAATTGCCTTCTGGTTTGGTACCACCAGACATGATAACTTATAACTTCTATCATCTCAGTCAACCATCAGAAATGCTTTCATTAAAAATAAATATAGCTATTCTATCTAGAACAATTGCATTATTTGAATAGATTAAAATAGTTACTTTATTGTAAGCAGAGCAATTGGTTGTAGTGAATATTGAGGGTTTTTAACTTGCATTGGATGTTGAGCTCAATCCTGCTAGTGCATTTGATGAGTGATTGTATTTCTAATAAGGGTTGCTTATTTTTTCCCATTAGTATTTGATTATTTGTGTATGCATCTTGAGTCACCTCCCCTTGGCAGATGGCAGAAAATGAATTTCTAGATGTATAATGTCAACCCTGGCCCAAGTTTTTCTATAAGCTTCTGCCACTCTATTGCATCCATTGGAGATGGTCATAGAGAGAAAAGAGTGTTTTCCAGTCTCATGGAATTGTTGGTTGAGTATTTGTTTGGGATAATAACTGAAAACCATCTTAGGAATGTATTTTACGAATTTATTCCTTAAAAAAAAGCTCTAATCCTTAGATGCATGATTTTTGCTGCCTTCCCTGACTTCAAATACTAAAGATGGCTGGATTCCATACAACTGGGATCAGCAAAACAGTTTGGAGGACTCTGACCCCTTTGTTCCAAATAATTTGCCTCTGGCTCCTGCCACATAGCCTGTTTAATTCATTCCCTTCTCCCCTCTCAAGGATTTCCACAAAAGCAAGACAATTACTAGAACACAGACACCTTTGTAGCTGTGTCTTGGTGAAAGCCCAATTAATTGTGCTGCATTTTAAAGTAATGTATGCATTAGGGATGGCAGCTTGCTGTGTAGCGCATTGTTTTGTACTTACTTATTTACAACAGCTTGCCTCTGTCTTTTAATTAGGAGGAGGATTTTGCTTTGGGATTCTTTTTGGAGGAAAAGTTCCTTCAGAAAGCCAGCTCTGGTGCTCCACTGGTTGAAACCCTCATGGGTGCCCCACAATGTCACTGCCACTGAAGGGGAAAAAAGGAGAAAAGCCATTGCTTGTGATAATTAGCCTCCTCCCAAATTTATATTTCTGGTGCTAATTGCTGGGCTAAGTGAAGCTCTAGTTTAGCCACAGATGAATCAGCTAAACAAACAGAGGCAACCAAAACACACAGATGTGCTTCTGCCTCCAAATCTGCATGCTAATTATTGTTTGCAGTCTTCAAAAATCCCCCACGCCTGTTCCCTTTCTCACTCCTTGATTACTTCAGTACAAAGAGATAACAGCAATCAACACTTCACAGTGTTCAGAAACAGGTTGGTCAACAGCAAGGACAATAAATAAACACCACAGATGAATGTTCTTTCTCAAGTTCCTAGACAATACTTAAGGATCTTCCTTTCTGGAGAAAATATCTTCCAGTGATTTCAACACGACTTGGGCATGGCAATGATTAGGTAGCTGCAGCCTCTATTGCCATGACCCCCATCTTGCAATAGGGCTTTAAGAAATGCTTCTTACTGTATTCAAAATAAGGCTAAAAGGCAAGAGCATAATTAGATATGGACTGGGAGTAAGAGCTGGAAGAATGATATTTCCCTGATGGCCACTGAAGGTTGTGCATTGCTGAATTGCCAGGAAGTGTGTGAATAGTCACTGAACCTCCACATATGACACGGAAGGCATTTTGGGGAGTTGGGAATGCCTTATATGCAGCCAAATTCTTGCTTGAGGGAGGAGAGACCCTGGCTTTTTAGCGACATTTATTTATTTATTTATTTAAATGAATGCACAAGAACAGTTTTCCCCCCAACGCCATCACTCTGCTAAACAAATAATTCCCTCAACACTGTCAAACTATGAAGCACAACAATAAAGATGTCACGGTATTGAAACAGATACCAAGAAGAATAAGAGAGAGGAGGAGAATATGCGTTTTATCCAGAGAATTATTGAAGAGAGGAATAAACTATAGATGGCTAATACCAGAAGGCCTCTTGTTTGTCTGGCGGGAACAAAGACATAGAATCGACACAGTGGAGAAGGCAGAGTCATTCTATGAGAGCTATTTTAGAGGAAAAGGGAAACGGAGGACATGAAGAACTGATTGTGGAACTTCCAAAGGAAGGTGCAGTGATAAGTGAAGAAGAAGAACAACTTGGAGCAGTAGGCGGTCTACCTAGAGAACAAAAGAAGTTAGAACGACTAGAGCAAAACAACCTATATATAAGACTTAAATGGAAGGGAAAAATTGATCTCAATGAATATAAATGGACTCAACTCAATTGTTAAAAGAAGGAAAATATTTCATAAATTAGAGAAATTAAAATTTGATATAATTTGTCTGCAAGAGGTCCATATTAAAAAGCAAAATGAATATGTATTAAGGCAAAGAAAGTTAGGAAAGCTATTTACATCATTGGCAATGTAAAAAAAGAGAGTGGCTTTATATATTAAAGATACAATTACTGCAGAATTGATTTATACAGATGAAGATGGGAGGATTTTAATGGTGGAGATAATAGATACAACACTAAAATGCTCCTGATAGCAATATATGCACCAAGTGAGAATCAAGAAGAATTCTATAAGAAATTATATCAAAAGTGATTGAATTAGACTATGCAAATATCTTTCTGATGGGAGATTTTAATGGGATAATTAATGACCAGCTTGATTACAAATCTGAAAGAACCAAAAAGAAAATTAGAAAAAAGCTACCCAAGTCCTTCTTTCAAATGATAGAAGAAATGAATATTAAAGACATATGGAGAGAGAGAAATATTGGAAATAAAGAATTTACTTTTATTCAAATAGACATGAATCATGGTCAAGAATAGATATGGTATGGGCATCTGCAGATATGCTCCCGATATACAGAAAATTCAAATTGAAAGTGGGACCTGGGCGATCACAATCCATTGACAGTTGCCTGGAAAGGACAGAGGAGAAGATCTAGATGGACATTAAATAATATGATTTTGAAAGAAGAAGAATTTAAAAGAGAATTGAGACAGAACTCTCTTTTTTTTCAAGGAAAATAGAAAAGAAGATACATCACTACAAACTCGTTGGGATGGATGAAGGCTTATACAAGAGGTTTGATAATTGACTATAAAGGAAAAGAAATATAAACGGAAGAAGACACTCAAAATTTTGGAAGATGATTTCAGGAAATTGGAAGAAGAATTACAACAATCACCGCAAGGGAAAGATATTAAAAGGAAAATGGATGTGATTAAACATAAAATGGCTTTAATGGACAAGGAAGAAATCGCTCAAAAGATTAAAGGCGCTAAACAAAATTACTTTGAAAACGGTAATAAGCCAGGAAGGTGGTTAGCGTATAAAATTAGAAAGGAAAGAGAAATAAAGAAAATTAGCCAATTAATAGATGGAAAAGGGAATATACAGCATGGGAACGATGAAAAGAAAAAATTATTCGAGACTACTATGAAAAACTGTACTCTCAAGAAGATATTCTAGAAGAAAAATTGAACAGTATTTACAAAAGACAAGACTACCACAGATACCTGAAGATATTGAGACAATGTTAGAAGGGAACATAACCATGATGGAATTAACAGAAGCCTTGAAGAAACAAAATACAGGAAAAGCACCAGGCCCAGATGGTCTACCAGTGAATTTTACAGGACCTTCCAGGAAGTGTTAAGCACTCCCCTTCTAGAAGTGATGAATGAAGTCTTATTAAAAAAGAGAATACCTGAGACATGGTTGGAAGCTTATATTACCCTAATACCTAAAGAAGAAATGGATCTACAACAAGTTAAAAATTATAGACCTATCTCATTGTTGAATTCAGATTATAAAATTTTTGCTTCAATCTTGGCAGAAAGAATGAAAAGATACTTAAATGAATTTATCCACACGGATCAAAATGGATTTTTGCCAAAACGACAAATTAAGCAAAATGTGAGAATAATTTTAGATACTTTGGAGTATTATGAAGCACACCCTGAAAAACAGATGGCACTGATGTTTTAGATGCTCAAAAGCATTTGACAATGTGAACTGGCGGTTTATGATATTGCAAATGATGCAAATGGGCTTTGGAAAAACTTTATACAAGCTATTGAGGCAATATATAATAATCAAACAGCAAAGATATTGGTAAATGGAGAGTTGACAGAATCTATAGGGATAAGAAAAGGAACCAGACAAGGTTGTCCTCTGTCGCCCCTGCTGTTTGTTTTAACACTAGAAGTACTGAATAGAGCTATCAGAGAAGATGAAGAAATAAAAGGAATGAAAATTAAAAAGAAGAATATAAACTACAGCGTTTGCAGATGATTTGGTATTCATACTAGAGGATCCACTTAAATCAGCACCTAAGTTGATAGAACAAATAGAAGAATATGGAATGGTGGCAGGTTTAAAAATTAATAAAGACAAAACAAAGATCCTAACAAAGAATATGTTAGCAAAACGCAAGAAAGATTTAGAAGATTTATTAGAGATTCAGATTGCAAATAAAGTTAAATATTTGGGAATAAATATAACACCAAGATGCAGTACATTGAAAGAAGATAATTATATAAAACTCAAACAGCAGATAGCGACAGATCTTGAAAGATGGGAAAATATGCAATTATCTCTTATTGGCAGAATATCGACAGTTAAGATGAATGTTTTACCCAGAATCTTATATTTATTTCAGACAATTCCAAGTTAGACTTGGGAAAGAATACTTTGAAGATTTAAATAAAATCACATCAAAATTCATATGGCAGGGCAAAAGCCAAGAATCAAATTTAAGCTACTACAAGATGCAAGGTCAAGAGGGGATTCGCCTACCAAATTGGGAATTGTATTATCAAGCTGCAAGCCTGATGTGGGTGAAAGAATGGATAACATTGAGAAACAATAGATTGTTAACTTTAGAGGGTCATGATCTATTATTAGGATGGCATGCTTTCTTATGGTATAAGGGAACTAAAAAACAAGGATATTTTAGAAGACACTATGTTCGAGAAGCTTTGTTTTTAAATTGGGAAAAAACCAGAAAACAACATTATATACAAATTCCATTATGGGTATCTACTATTGAAGCTTTTTCATATGCAATAATATACAAGAAGGAACAAACAGTTAGATATGAAGAGATTTTAAATGAAAAGGGTGAACTCAAATCGATGCAAACACTACAAGAACAAGGTATAAAAATGAATTGGTTTTCATATTTGCAAAGTACAATCTAGATATGATGAGGATGTTAAGACTGAAGGGATTTATAAAAAGCAAACTGAATTAGATAAAATCTTGATGGGCACGAACGAAAAATGATTAAAAAACTTTATGGTTATCTATTAGAAGTTAGAATGGAAGAGAGCAGGTTAAGGAAACAATGATTGCTTGGGGAAAAATTTTGGTTATGGGATAGATTTAGAGAGATGGCAAACACTGTGGGATCAGAATTATAAAATGACAATGTCAACTGCATATAAAGAAAATTTGTATAAGATGTTTTACAGGTGGCACCTATCCCGAGAAGGATTGCAAGAATGTTCAAGGATAAATCGGATAAGTGTTGGAAATGCCATCAGATACCTGGCTCCTACTACCACATGTGGTGGACTTGCGTTGATGCTAAAAGATACTGGACTAAAATCCACATGTGGTTGGAAAAATGACACAACAACATATAGACTTGAAACCTGAGATATTCCTGTTGGGAATTGTGCCAGAGACATTTAACAAAGAACTGAAATATCTGATTGTTAATGTATTGACAGCCGCTAGAATTGTATTTGCTAAAAACTGGAGAAATGATAAGACACCTATGCAGGAGGAAGTGATTAAGAAGATTTTGGATTGTGCGAAATGAGTAGATTAACATTTGAAATTAGGGATCAAGAAGAAAAGCAGTTTTATAAGATATGGAATATGTTCTATCAATGGTTAGACAAAAAGTTTGGTAATGTATTTTGGGAATATAAAGATAGATAGAACTGTTGAAACAATATAGAGATTATAATATGATAAAGGATTAATAATAATGATTATAGCTTTTCCTTTTGTAATATTGAGTATGAATAATGAGGTAGGCACTGTGATTTTTGACCGACCGACATACTTGAAATTGATATGGATCTATGTGTTGTATGTTTGTTTGTTATGTTTGTGTTTTTGGAAAAATAAAACTTCTTATAAAAAAAAAAAAACACTGTCAAACTATATACTAAGTCTGCATTACTATTACTATTACTATTAATCCTCCCATCCTTCCTTTCACCCATCTCCTCCCACTTATGACTGTATGACTGTAACCTTGTTGCTTGTATTTTATTGACTGTTTCCTAGTATGATTTGATTGCTTATTGTACCCTATGCCTATTATTAAGTGTTGTACCTTATGATTCTTGATGAATGTATTTTTTTTTCTTTTTATGTACACTGAGAGCATTTGCACCAAGACAAATTCCTTGTGTGTCCAATCACCCTTGGCCAATAAAGAATTCTATTTTATTCTATTCATCTCAGAACAAGGTTCGAAGGCATATATTTATAACTATAGAACCCACAAATAAAGGCATAGATTATTAGAACTGCTCAGAGCAGGAGTATGAAAGGTACAACAGCTCCCATCATCCCCAGACAGGGATGTAACAAGAAATCAGATGACCTTTTGGAGGAAAAGTTTATGTTAACGAAGTTCTGTCCAATCCTAACTGACACATGAAAAGGGGAAGGCTTGGTTACCGCCCCAATTCTTTTTATCCAACCCGTGGACATTTGTGTCTGAAGAATTTCAAATGGATAAAACTGACTTCATGATGTATCCTGTTAGTCAGTTGGTCTTAGGATCAGTAACTATTTCAAGAGGCTGGAACTAAATCAGGGATGTCAAACTCATGTCGTCATGGCATCGTCATGTGACATATTGGGACTTTTTCCCCCTTCGCTAAACTGGGCATGGGTGTAGCCAACACATGATGCATCCATGGGAGTTTGACACCCTGAACTAAATGATCGATACATTCTGGTCTCCCATAGATTCTGTAGTTCCCAACCAGCTGTAGCCCAGGAGGACAGAGGGATAAAGCCCATGGGGCTGTTTTAGTCATTGTTACTTATTGTTTTGTTATTTGTTGTGAGTCACCAAGAGTCTGGTGGATGTAAATGTGATAAATAAATAAATAAATGTGTGTGTGTGTGTGTGTGTCTTGGTGATTATGTAGGAATGACATGTTAATCTGCTCCAAAATCTTGATGTTTCTGTGTGAGTTTCAAGACTAATTTTGCCTCTGAAAGAAAAAAAAAGGTTAAATTGTAAATCATGCTTTAGGATGTTTATGCAGAGATTTACTGGAATCAGAGCTGCCAGGATAAATCCTCATAGCACATTCACAGTACTTTATGAAGACACCTCAGATTTTGCAGGCAGAGGAAGGAGCTGGGTGTTTGCTGGGAGGTCTGTGAAGGAAGTCAAAAGACAGCCAGACCATGCAATAAAATTTCACCCCAATGGTTTGACTCCATTCACTTCCATTCATCCAGAAGTTGACCAATGAACTTCTTGTCTTACACCAGTGGTGGGCGATTAATTTGCATCCTATGGGCAGTGGTGGCACAGTGGTTAGAATGCAGTATTGCAGGTTAAATCTCCCCTCAGCCAGGAGTTTGATTCTGAATGGCTTGAGGTTGACTCAGCCTTCCATACTTCTGAAGTTGATAAAGTGAGGATCCAGATTGTCAGGGGCAATATGCTGACATTGTAAACCACTCAAAGAGTGCTAGAAAGCACTGTAAAGCAGTATACAAGTCTAAGTGCTATTGCTATGTCTATTGCTTTGTAACTGAACTGATTTAAAAATATGCATAAATAATGTACAGGACACCCAAACACACAAGACCCTTTACTGTAGTGGGCGGTACAAGATGCTCTATAAGAATTAGCTACGCAAGGCCTCCAGGCTATTCCTGAATTCTGAAATGAAATATATTTCATGCTAAGTAACCATTGGCGCTTGGAAGGGAGGTGGGGGAAGCAGAGATTGGTTTATGTGGAGAATTTCCCCTTTTTTCCACATCTGGTCCTCATAAAACAGCAACCAGCAAAATGCTTGAGATCCAATTTCTTCATCAGCTGCTTGGAGATGAGATTCTACCGGTGTGGGGTGGGGAATAAGTTGTTCTCTTAGAAAAAGAGAGACACTGCCTCCATATTAAAATATCTTTCTGGTTCTTATTTTCTGCTTGAAAATCCTTGCTTCTTTTCTCTTCTTTGTCTGCTTTGCTGGTCTTATCTGCCAAATGTGGTCTAAGCTCTCCAGAAAGAATTTTTTTTTTCTTGTGGCAATGGGTTGTCTTGTTAATAAAATGTGCTCATGCTTCTGTCATCCTGGCCTAGTCAGCCCAATATTTGTGGTTTCTTGTCTGGTTGTTTTTCAGAACCCTTAAACATCTGGCTTAGTAGTCATGGCATTCCTGCAGCTGTTCTAAAAAGATAAATTTCCACTATCCATGTTTGGGGCCTTCTGAGAGGATTTTGTCCATGGGTGCCCTTTCTCTCACACACACCCATTTCACTTCTGCAAATATTTTGCCAGTTAGATGCACATCCCTTTGAAAATCTGTTTGGAAGTTGCAGTGGCTTCTGGGAGTTGTAGTTTAACCACATCCAAAGTTGTGGATCCAAAGAATTTTAAAAAAAGATGTAAAAAAGACGTTGAGACTCTAGAAGGAGTGCAGAGAAGAGCAATAAAGGTGATTGGAGACTAAGGCATATGAAGAATGGTTACAGGGACTTGGTCTAATGAAAAGAAGGACTAGAGGAGACACGATATCAGTGTTCCAATATCTCAGGGGCTGCCACAAAGAAGCAGGAGTCAAGCTATTCTCCAAAGCATCTGAGGGTAGGGCAAGAAGCAATGGGTGGAAACTAATCAAGGAGAGAAGCAACTTAGAATTAAGGAGAAATTTCCTGACAGTTAAAACAATTAATCAGTAGAACAACTTGACTCCCGAAGTTGTGAATGCTCCAACACTGGAAGTTTTTAAAAAGATAATCATTTGTCTGAAGTGGTGTAGGGTTTCCTGCCTAGGCAGGGGGTTGGACTAGAAGACCTCCAAGGTCCCTTCCAACTTTGTTATTCTATTCTATTCTATTCTATTATATCACTGCAAGGAGGGCACGAGTATAATACAAATATTTATATCTACATCTAGCTGACCCTGTGGAGCAGAAAAGTCAGGACTGTTGCAATCAGTTTAACCCTCTACTACTCCACAATTTGAAGTCCCATCTACACAGGGTTTCATAAAGGTCTACCTCAGGACGTACAACTTTTAATCATATCTGTTTTCTAACAATATGTGATGTGCACAGGTCACACTGCCAATAGATTTGAGAAGCAAAATTATTTAATCTCAGGAGAATTCTCAAAGTGACAGTGAGAAACACAACAGCAAATCTGACAGTTATAAAAACAAAGGATTGATGGACATGGGCCAGACCGTCTGGGAGAAGGGATCAAATAAAGTGGAGTGGGGGGGAGGGAACCCAAAGAAAATAGATTTTTTTTTTTTTTGAGTTTGCTTAGTGGTTGCTTCCTGCCTGAGAAGGAAGCCTGACAAGACACAGAGACTTTGTGAAATATTTCATGCTCACCTGATAGCCTCCATTTGGTTGCAACAAAGAAGATGGTGACATTTTTGGCTGGGTTTGTATGACCTTTGAAGTCTAAAAGTTTGGCCCAATAATCCTGTGCCCACACCCATCCCCATCTCCTCCAGTTCCTGAACAAAACTTTGATCCTGATATTATCCAAACCCTGAGGAACCAATCTAGAGATACAGGACTTTGTACCCTATATTAAATACATGCATGCTTGTTATCTGGCTTAGTATATCATGTGACCACAACTTCCACCTGTCTACTCATAAGAGAAGCCCCATAGGAGGTCTTCATATTCAGATCAGTAGTGGGATTCAAATTTTTTTACTACTGGTTCTTTGGGCGTGGCTTGGTGGGTGTGGCATGGCTTGGTGGGTGTGGCTTGGTGGGCATAGCAAGCGAAGGATACGGTAAAATCTCCATTCCCACCCCACTCCAGGGGGAAGGTTACCACCAGTTCCCTGAACTACTCAAAATTTCCGCTACCAGTTCTCCAGAACTGGTCAGAACCTGTTGAATACCACCTCTGATTCAGATGTCTTTTAGAACCACAATCAGAATAGCTCTGTAGCTTCCTTTCCTTTCCTTTCCTTTCCTTTCCTTTCCTTTCTTCCTTTCCTTTCCTTTCCTTTCCTTTCCTTTCCTTTCCTTTCCTTTCCTTTCCTTTCCTTTCCTTTCCTGTCCTGTCCTGTCCTGTCCTTTCCTTTCCTGTCCTGTCCTTTCCTTTCCTGTCCTGTCCTTTCCCTTCCCATCCCATCCCCTTTCCCACCCCTTCTCCATCCCCTTTTTTCTATTGAGTCCTGTTAGGATTGATCAGGTAATGACCATCTTTGAAACAGCACAGTAATCTAGGGCTGGAAGGGACCTTGGAGGCCATCTAGTCCAACCCGCTGCTCCAGCAGGAAACCTTATATCGTCTGGATTATTTTGGTGCCTCTAACAGAGAGGAAAGTTGCCAGAAAGGAGAAGGAGTTTACTAGGACAAGGCTGCCATGCAGAGGGAGGCAGAGATAGTCCTTACGACCACAATTAAGCCCAAAATTTTCTTTGCTAAGCAAGAGTGTTGTTAAATGAGTTTCACCACATTTTACTCAATCCATGACATCTCCTGGCTGGCTCTAACAGTCATGTGCAGGCTAGGGAAGAACATCTGAAGCAGGGGTGGGATTCTACCAGTTCGCACCTATTCGCTAGAATCTATTGTTAACATTCTAAGCAGTTCGAAGAACCAGTTGTTAGAAGAAATTACTGGCCTAATCCTGTAGGAAGGCAGGAAGGAAACATTCTGGTGTTGCTTACAGAAACTGCCTCTCCATTAACCCTTATTACATTCTTGCTAAGACTAGACTTCCTGTCTCAGGAACGTCTCTGGAGTTTTTTCCCCCTCCTTTGCTGGTACTTTGCTTGTGTGGAGTGACTATTCAAAGTTACAATGGCACTGAAAAAAGTGACTTATGACCATTTTTCACACTTACGACTATTGCAGCATTCCCACAGTTATGAAAGGCCAGGCGAGGAGATGCGTGCCTCGATGTGAGTGATATTGAGTTGGCCATGCCCAGCCAGTCACATGACCACCAAGCCATGTCCACCCAGTCACATGACCACCAAGACATGCCCACCACCTAAGCCACGCCCACAGAACTGGTTGTTAAAATTTTTGAATCCCACCCCTGATCTGAAGGTGTGTTCTTTCCTTTAATTATTAAATTTATATGCTTCCCATCTCACTATCCAAATGGACTCTGGGCAGTTTTTTTTAATAAAAAAGTTTTTTATTTTTGATACAAACATACAAACAGGACATACAAAGCATAAAAACCATCTTCCATATATACATACAGTGTGTCAGTTGGTTACAAATCCTTTGTGTCATCCTTTCATATTCATCACTCACAATTTATCAAAAAGAAAATTTCTCATATTATCAATAAAACATTATGTATTTATCAATTATTACTTGTGTACAATTAAACTATTTATTTCATCATATATAGATATATTTTTAATCTAAAATTTATGTTATACTTTCATCCAATGGTTATATATATCAACATTATATTTTATATCAGCCTATTATATTTCTATTACAAAATTATATAGTCTATTGCATTACCAAGTCTTTTTATCCAACCATTGATAAAACAAATCCCATATCTTGTAAAATTGTTTATCTTCTTGTTCTCTAATTTCAAATGTCAATTTACTCATTTCAGCACAGTCCATAATTTTCCTAATCACTTCCTCTTGCATAGGTATTTTATCATTTTGGACTCTGGGCAGTTTTTAATTGGGTGCTTTCAACTGAAGTTTGTGCTTAAAAATGACTGGAATATTTTTTTAAAAAAGGCAGACTTTTAAAAACTGTGTTTCTGAGACTGGGTGATCCAGGTAGTTGATAGGTACACCAAGATATTCTGGAACCACTGATCAAAAGGCAAAGTTCTAGTATTAGAAGCATAGCTCCCCAAATCCTTCTCAAGTTCTTGCACAACCTTACACCCAGTTTTGAAAATCCGAAGAAGCCAACAGGGAGAAAGATAGAGGTAGTATTCAGCAGGTTCTGACCAGTTCTGGAGAACCAGTAGCTGAAATTTTAAGTAGTTCTGAGAACCAGCAAATACACCTCTGATTGACCCCGCCCCCATCTATTTTCTGCCTCCTTAGTCCCAGCTGATTGGCTGGGTCTTCTTTTGTTGCCCTGCACAGGAGAACGGAGCTGGAAAGCAGGTTAGCGGGATGGGGAGGGAAGGGGATTTTGCAGTAACCTTCCCCCAGGAGTGGGGAGGGAATTGAGATTTTTCCAGTATCCTTCCCCTGCCACACCCACCAAGCCATGCCATGCCCACAAAACTGGTTGTAAACTTTTTTGAATCCCACCACTGGAGAAAGACTCTTGAGCACCTGAGGATCAGTGATGGGACCAACAGCTCCAAACTCTCCAAATTTTTTCCGACGGTTTTCTACATCCAGATGTAATGATAGGCATTACTCAGGGGTGGGATTCTACCAGTTCGCACCTATTCGCTAGAACCAGTTGTTAACATTCTAAGCAGTTCGGAGAACCGGTTGTTAGAAGAAATCACTGGCCTAATCCTGTAAGGAAGGCAGGAAGGAAACATTCTGGTGTTGCTTACAGAAACTGCCTCTCCATTAACCCTTATTACATTCTTGCTAAGACTAGACTTCCTGTCTCAGGAACGTCTCTGGAGTTTTTTCCCCCTCCTTTGCTGGTACTTTGCTTGTGTGGAGTGACCATTCAAAGTTACAATGGCACTGAAAAAAGTGACTTATGACCATTTTTCACACTTACGACTATTGCAGCATTCCCACAGTCATGAGAGGCCAGGCGAGGAGATGCGTGCCTCGATGTGAGTGATATTGAGTTGGCCACGCCCAGCCAGTCACATGACCACAAAGCCACGCCCACCACCTAAGCCATGCCCAACAGAACCGGTTGTTAAAATTTTTGAATCCCACCCCTGGCATTACTTGATTTTGAAAGATATCCATGCTGATCATAACAACGAAAAGGGATGGAGAAGAGTTTACTAATCTTTACATTTCTTTTCTCCTACAGGCCCCTCGCCATGTGGGGTTAACAGAAAAAAGAACTCTAAGACTAGAAAGGATTGTGATGAGGAACACAAGGATATATTTGAATCTACACTTAATGAACCAATGTTTAAAAAAGAAAACACCGTGTGTTTAAAATAGAGCCCACAGTGAGATAACTTCAGATATTGAGCCAAACAGCAGAGATCTGTTATTAAACTATCCATCAACTATCTATCCATTTGCAAAGTCTCAGCCAGACTTGAATAATCTATTCGGTATTTGCTGTAGTTGCAAATAGACAAATGAAAGGATTAAGTTAAAAGAAGACTGCAAATATTTTCAGAAATACAAGAAAAAAGGCAGCAAGGCTGGCATTTTTGGCAAACATTTTCTTAAGAGGAGAAGACTGTGTTCACATTTATTTATTTATTTATTTATTTAATTTGACTTGTATGCCGCCCCCTCTCCAAAAGGACTCGAGGCGGCTCACAGCTAAAACATAACAATAAATAATTACCTAAAACCAGATTAAACAAAGACAAGTCAAATACAGAATTTAAAACTCCCAAAGTTAAAACAACCATCAAACCCCGCCCAGGAAGTCAGCACAGCCTGGACTGCGCAAATAACCAGGTCTTTAAATCGTGGCAGAAGGTGCGGAGATCAGGGACCAACCGGAGCCCCGGCAGAAGCTGATTCCATAAAGTGGGAGCCGCCACAGAATAGGCCCTCCCCCAGGTCACCATCAAACAACCATGAGTCGCAGACGGCACCTCGAGGAGACCCCGTCTGTGTGCTCGCACAGGGTGGTTGGTATTTGATGCTGGCAGGAGTCGTTCTCGTAAATATCCCGGACCCATGCCTTGTAGGACTTTGAATGTTAACACAAGAACCTTGAATCTCACCTGGAAGACAACCGGTAGCCAGTGCAGGTCACGCAGGAGGGGTGTAATATGGGAGTACCGGGAAGCTCCCATCACTACCCGTGCGGCCGCATTCTGCACCAGCTGGAGCCTCTGGGTGGTATACAAGGGCAGTCCTAAATAGAGAGCATTACAGTAGTCGAGTCGGGAAATAATGAGTGCCTGAGTGATCGTGCACAGGGCATCTCGGTCCAGGTATGGGCGCAACTGGTGAACCAGCCGGATCTGGGCAAAGGCCCCCCTGGCCACGGCTCCGACCTGCTCCTCCGACTTGAGCCATGGATCCAGTAGGACCTCCAGATTCCGTGCCCTGTCCACAGGGGGCAACACCTCCTCCCCCATAACCAAAGATGGAACCTCAAAGCTGGTCCGAGATGTCAGTATGCACAACCACTCTGTCTTGGCCGGATTGAGTCAAAGCATGTTCCTGTCCATCCAGATCCGTACCGCATCCAGGCAACGGGACATCATGGAGAGAGCATCACTGATGTGGCCTGGGGTGGAGATGTATATACAATACACCAAACTATAAAAGAAGGATGTGGGTTTGACTTTGCATCACCCATTAGCCTAAAACTTGCATAGCTAGCTTAAAAGTACAGGTGGTCCTCAACTTACGACCACAGTTGAGTCCAAAATGTATGTTGCTAAGTGAGAAATTTGTTAAGTGAGCTTTGCTCCATTTTATGACTTTTCTTGCCACACTTGTTAAGCGAATCAGCGCAGTTGTTAAATTAGCAACACGGTTGTTAAGAGAATCTGGTTTCCCCATTGACTTTGTCAGAAGGTTGCAGTGCTATTATAACTTTGATTGGCCACTAAGTGAACTGTTGTAAGTCGAGGGCTACCTGCATTTGTGTGAACCCAGGCAGGATTGAGACGATGACTCCACTGCTATAGTGTTGTCTTTCCTAACAACAAACTACAATTTCAAATGCTCATCAAACTTCAAGTTAGAAAGCTTGTACTTCCTTGGTGATCTTTTTAGCTGATCCCTATTCAATCTAGCATCAACATCTTGAGTTTCTGTTTCTTTGATCCATTCCTAGGCAGCAACATAGACAAAGAGGGATGAAATTATGGACCATGACCTTCTCACTCCCATGTCTGTGGAAGTGTCTTCCTCTCCCATCATACATTGTCCCAAATCCAAAACCAAACATTATCTTAGTTTCCAATATTCCCTTATATCCCCTCCATCTGCTATTCCTTCTTTGGAGGAGAGGGGAGGAGAAAATCACCATTGTTAAGAAAAGAAAAAGCCACAGGCTGTAATTAGTGTACAAAGCGTGTAACATTTGTTTCATTGCAATAACCTTGCCAGATTGATTTGGATTGTTTTTAAAACAGCTGCCACATTGCAGCTTTGATCAGAATCCTTTGCAATTTGGGACAGCCCTATGTTCAAAGGACTCTTCTCTCTCCACTCTCCTTCATCTCCTCAGCCCACTTGTCCCTTCTCCCCCGGGGAAGCCACTTTCCCCAGCATTGCACCGGCAACTGGCTATAAAAATGGCATAGCCTTCGCGTCAGAGTGTGGAGTCCCAGAGTCGCAAACATTACTGAAGGAGGCCTCTGCCATCCCTCAGCCTCATTTCAAGGGCTACTGGGAATGGGAGCATAGGTTCCTATTATACAGTTCTGCATTAAGATATACTGTAACTAATTACCTAATCACTAAGACAAACTGCAATTTGCAACTTATATGCTTGATTAAAATAAGCATATACTGCATTTTTTCTCCCTCCCTTTTTTCCTTTTTTTAACTGCCTTCTCCCTCCCTCCCTCCTTTCTTTCCTGCCTTCTCCCTCTCTCCTCCCTCCTCTCCTTCCTTCCCTCCCTCATAAATGTGTTATGTATATATGCTTGTCTCCTGTGACATTAATGCTATTTCAATCTAATGACTAAGAAGAGCAAGATTTGGTGGTGACATCTCCTGTTTGGAAGTGCTTTGTCTGACATTGATTTTAATGTCCTTTTTTGCAAGTTCATTCAGTTCCCCCAAACCATAGAATTCCCCCAATTTTTACATACATTTTATGTCACAGCTAATTGGTCTTATTTACCTGCTCTTCGATTCAATTAAATCTTTATTATGGTCATGGACCAGCACATTTGCTTGCTCTCTAAAGGGTATTGTATTGGTTTACTGTTATTATATTTTATTCATCGGACTGCATTTTGTTATTTCCTGTGCATACGTATTTGCTTGGAAGAATGCAGCCTGGGATCTTAGATCACATTATCAGACTGAACATATCGTAAAAGGAACTTCCACTGTTCACTGGCAAGAGTGAACAAGCTACATAGGTGACATATAATTGTAACCATAATTCTGTTTCATGTAAATATATGGATGTGAGTGGCCATATAAAAATGACTGATAAATAAATAAAAATCATGTCAGATTCATGACAATGAAATGGGAGCTTCTGATGGAGATGGGGGAGTTATGAATTCCAGTTGTTCCCAAATACCATCTTACTAATAAGGAAGAATAGCAAAGTAATAATAAGGGGGATCTCTTTGAACTGTTCTTGTGAGTTTCCATAAAACTTGTGCTTCTTCAATTGTGGAACAAAAGAAACTGGATTAGGGGCATACAATCTGAGAGTTGGAAACAGACCATTAATCCCCATCTTTCTTTAACACTGACATCCAAATTAAAACATCCTTGAAAGATGGCTATTTAACCTCCATGTGAACTCCATGCTATCGATGAAGGAGACCGGCCACTTTCTGAATGCTTGGTTCTTCTGTCAAAGTCTTCGATAGTAACAAGAACAACAAAAATCAGGTTGTCTTGATGTCAGTCCTTGTGACTTTGATGGACAGAGACATGTAGATAAGGAAATGTTCTGTCATTGTTTCTTCCCTCCCCACTCCTGGCTGATCTCCCATCCCCATAATAACCCTAGTTGACCTTGCATGCTTCCTTCTCTTCCATTTGTGGCTCCCAGTCTGCTCCCTATCAAATGACCAAATGATCCAACAGATATTAGATGCTTGGACTTCCATAAAATCAGAGATGACAAAGACTTTTGACAATCAGGTTTCCTTCTCTCCTGGCCTTCTATTTTTTCCTTATCAGATAACAAGGGAGCGTTCACTATTGTGTTGAACATTGTGGCATTGATCTGAATTAATCATCACACTCCTCAACCGGATAATGGCATATAAAATCAATTGAAGGTTTTTTAAAACCCTAAAAACTCTAAAAGGATATTTTAGAAATCCTTTGAGTGAGTGAGGAATAAAAAGAAACGTAGATAGAAGAGATTCAGAGTAAATTAAGCAATGCATGTGGGGGAAATGCATACAGATGAATTGAAGGTAGAAAGGAAGAAAGAAGAAAAGAAAAAAGAAAGAAAGAAGAAAGGTGGAAAAGCAGAAAGGCAGAAAGAGGAAAAGAGAAAAGAAGGAAGGAAGGAAGGAAAGAGAAAGAAAGAAAGACTTAATTTCATAAGACACAGATGAGACTAACTAGGAATTGGGATTCTGATCCTCACTAGTCCTTCTTTGAAAGGAGGAATTTGTGTTTCTGAAACATGATCTGAGGTAAAATCCCACCATGTAAAGAGAAAAGTCCATCAAGGACGGAGACACGGGGCTCTTTGAAGCGGGCGGACAGATGTGCGCGATCCTAACGAGAGCTACTCCTGGGGCCGCCTCCGGGTCGGCTGGTCTGAGAGGCTGAGAAGACCGGGGGGGGGGGCGAGGAAATGCAGAACAGCCAAGAGAGAGAGAGAGAGAGAAAGAGAGAGAGAGAGAGGGGAGGAGCCGGGGAGGGAATAGGGGGATTGGAAGAAGGACGCCGAGGGATAGAGCCAGGCGGCGACGGCGGTGGCGGAGGCGGAGGGGAAGCGGGAGCAGCAGCAGCAGCAGCAGTAAGGACGAAGACGTCGCAGGCTGCGGGCGGAGCAACGGGGATGCTGCTGCCAGGAGGCTGCAGGCGCCGCACGGTTCCAGAGCGGCTGGGCTCGCCGTCCTCCGCGCGCAGCTGAGGCTCGGAGGCTCCGTGCCCTCGCAGTGCCCTCCGTGCAGGATTCTGCCTGCGCTAAGCAGGGCTCGGGCATGAAGGCGAGTCCGGAGCCAGGGAAGCAGCAGCAGCCGGAGCAGCAGCAGCAGCCGGGCCAGGTGGCTGCGGCTGCGGCTGCGGCGGGTAAAGAGCCCGATCCGCGCTGGGCAAGGGACGGCGGCAGGAGTGAAGCGACGGAGGCGGAGCGGTTGCGCACCCGGGAGCGGCTGGAGGCCACACTCGCTGGGCTGGCCGAATTGGAATTCCTGCGCCAGCGCCAGGAGCTGCGCGTCAAGCGGTTACTGGCCGCCGCGCCCTCCGCTTCCCTGGCCGGGATCTGCTCCGGGGAAGCGGCGAGAGCCGCAGCAGGAGCCGGGATCCCGCCGCGCAGCTTAGAAGAGAAGTTCCTGGAGGAGAACATCCTGCTGCTGCGGAGGCAGCTGGTGAGCCGGGCCAGCGTGCCAAGGCGGTGGGCGCGATGCAGGGGCGCAGCCAGACCAAACGGGCGAGGGGGAAGCACTGGAGGCTCCTGGACCTCATCAGCTGCGGAAGGACGGGGTGGTGGTGGGCGGGAACCCGGCTTTGGGTTTGGTTTTTTAACCCAATTCCACACCGCTTGGAACACGTGGGGGAAGCGTGTCTCTGAGCGTGTACAAAGTGTCGAGGTAGGATGCATTCAGGAGGGAATTAATTACAGTGGCTACATGGAAATTCAAGCCTCTTCTTCTTCTTCAGGGTGCTTCCCACTTCTCTTAGGGGAAAAGGTTTCTGTTTAGCGTTAGTTGCGCCAGGTCGTTTGTCGTGCAGATGAGAAAGATGGCAGGGTCGGTGGGAAGAAGAGGGTTTGAAAAATGAGGGTCACGCACATTGCGTGGGTGGAGGCGGAGGCTTTAAGATCTGCCAGGACCCTCCCAAGGTAAAAATACTCCAAGCTGCTAACACAGTGGATCTTCCTCCCCGCCCTTCATACCGAGCAGTTTTGAGTTTTGGGGCTTGCTGCCAGACACGAGGGCTGCCGGGAAATGCAGCCTTTTGGGCTGTATCCTCCCATGATGAAGACCCGGGCTGCTGCTTCATCCCTCCTTTCCCTGAAGAAGAACCTCAGCAGAAATGAGGATGCAGTGTGTGTGTGTGTGTGTGAGAGAGAGAGGGGGAGGAATGGCGAAGCAGATGCCAACTCATTTGTGAAATGGATGTGTTTGCTTCTGCATGAGGTGCTGAAGGTACCTCGAGGGTGTCCTTAGACTCAAGGTCTGTGGCAAACAGGCCTGTGGACAGGAAGGTTCTCCAATGGAGCATTAAGAGGTCAGAGAGGAAAACCCCTTGGAAATATGGAAGGCACCTCCTGTATATTTTGGTGGGAGCTCAGAAGGGAAAAGCCAGGAACTTTTAAGCAGAATATTGAAGGGTTGTTTCTCTGTGTTCCTAAAAACATCACAGATCCAGGGCTGGGTGTACACAGTATCAAGAAGAACCAAATTCTGTGTGGCCACCTTCCATTACTCTCTTAATGACGGTCTCTTTGGAGCAGGACAGCTGGCCTCCTCCTTCCAGCCTTCTGCATCAGTGCCTGCCCTTGGCCCATCTTTCTTTTGGCTAAGAATAGCTGCCATACCTGTAGTATATGGTGATTAATTACTGCAGCTCCAAATGAGGGGCTTTTTGTCTTCCCACTGCACGGAATGGGACCAGCGGGAATAACCTCCTTGCCCTTCCCCTAAATCCAGCGTGCTCAGGCTTTGGTCCTGCAGCTAGCTCAGTTTTTCCATTTGCTTACAGATATGGGTGTGTGCATGTGTAAAGGCTTAGGAGGAGCCTCGCGGGAGTCTGGTTGGGCATCAAGTTGCATCTTAGATTGGCTGCTGAAGGGAATCAATTCACCTCCTGCAGATGCTGTTAATGTTGTTGATGTTGGCAGTCGACAAAAGCTGGGGCTGGACCGGGAAGAAAGCATTTATCTTATTGAGTTCCTGTCAGGGCTGCGGGAGCATATGTGGGGGTGCTTGCATTAATACTGTAGTGCAGTAGGAGGAAAGGAGGAAATGTGCAGAAATAGTGCAGCGGGAGGAAAAGAATCCAGCCATCAGCTGAGTTCCATTGTTACTCTGCAAAAGGCTTGAAGGAAGCCACTGGAGATAATAGAAGTTGTATGTCTCTCCAGGAAACATCATTGCTGCAAAAATCCTATAGAAATGAATAGGTGAAGTGCCGAAAGTCAATAAAGAGTGCTCTCTGCAGCATATTTAACACAGAGGCTGCAAAGACCTTGAAGGGTGGAGGGGGCAAAGAAATAGAAATGGAGTGCTACTTTGCTCAACTGGAATCTCATCCGGTTTCCCAGTTCCTAGAGTGGAATTGAAGGAAAAGAGAAGGTTGAGCTGGAAGGCGGGGTTAAACGTGTCAGCAGCTGGAGTCATTGCGGTGCCAAAAGAGACCCAAGTCCAGCTCCCTATGAATTTCAATTCCATTAACCCTTGTCTTGCACCACTTTAGTTTTGACTACTTTGACTGTTAGATGACTAGATTTTTGTATAGAAGTAGCGCTAATAAACTCTTCTGTGCTTTGAACTTCACGAATGCACCTGGTTATTTGTGCCTGACAGGAAGATGTGAATGCAGTTTTCTAGAGAGGTACTGAACCAGCAGCGAATCTGGAGATCTTGCTGTCCGTCATTTTAATAGGGGTTTGGACTTCATCACTTTTCAGGAAGGCTGTTAATTTAGTCAAAATCAAAAGGAAAGATTGTTAGAACTACAGCCTTGGGGCTGTTGCTTAAGCAGCCAATAAAGAGTGGTTGTGCCTGTGGTTTCTGTGCCAGCAAAACTCATGTCTGCGGAGTCAGTGAGGCCAAAACCAGAAAATAGAGGAAATATTGCAGATAATACAAACCTGACTTTGAACCTGATATTATGGGTTGAGAGAATATGCAAAATGTAACACTTCTAAAAAACTTCTAGGAAATGGAGAAAAGACAGGGTATGGTAAGAAACTTGATACAAGCTCAAAAGTGTGTGATTTGTGAAATTCAGTCTTTACTATTCACCCTGGTGGTTTTTGGTCCTCATTTCTCTCCCTGGAAGAAGCCAGTGGCAATTCCCTTGAGTCTTCTTATCAAGGAGACACTGGATGTTTCCATGATGTCACCACAGGAATCAAGCACAATGTGAAGGAAATTTTATCCCCCTCCAGCACAATTGCCAATTTGTAATCCTACAGACATCATCATTTGCATATCAGTCCTTTTAGAGATAAGAAGAACCTCATTTTACGCTTTAGGATTTTGGTGGATTTGGTGCCAGTCAACTGCATAGCTTTCCCTTCCCATACAAAAGTCGCATTTGAAATATCCCAAGAGATCTGTTCTCAGGGCATTTGGGACTTTGGAAATATTCCATCTTTTCTTACAATCTTTACCAGTTGGCATCCAAAGAATGGAATTAGAATTCAGAAACCAGATGAGGTTAGGACAAAACTGATGTTTGATTTGTGTGTCAAAGAGAGCAGGCATGAATGTGATTCAACTTATATTTTACTGTCTGAGCCCAGAGCAGGAATACAAAAAGATCATTTGCATGTTAATCGTTCCAGCCATTCTCACCTATTAATATCCTCAGGAAAGAGATCAAAACAGGGAAGTAATTCGTTATAGTAAGTGGGTATTGGCTTGGAAATAGAAAGATAATTCTTCTCCCCTTGCTTGCTTTGAGACCAATAGCTTTGGGATTTGCATATAAAGCTGGACCATAGCTGATTCAATATTGCATCCAGTCATAGATTATGATTTGTAAATGACAGTATCAGTGGCAAACATGATGCTTAAGTAAAAATTGAAGTGAATTCAGCTATAATACAAGTTGTTTCTTTGTTTTAAGGAATGCAAAAGCTTTTTTCATTCCATGGTCCATATTTAGATAGCATGTTGAAGTCCTACTCCAGGAACTGAATGTGGGATTTGATTTAATGACAGTGTAATTAATATTAAATAATGAAAAAATGATTACAGTTAATTAATGCACATGGTTACTATCAATTTTCATCTGCAATATTATAAGCTCTCATGGAGTCTATACTTCAAGGACAGTGTAGCAAACTGGAAAATATCTAGAGGAAGTAACCATAGAAGATGAGGGGCCTAGCCATGAAGTAGCAAAAGGACTTTTTTCAGGAGCTGAGTATATTAAGCCAGGAAATCTGATTATTTGAAGATCTGTTAGTATACCAATAAAACAAAACTATTGCACAGAAGACAGGAACCCGATTAGTTCTTCCAAGCAAAATAACATTTAAAAACACAATAGTTTTAGTTGTTCAGTAGAGGAACAGATTTGCTCAGGAAAGTAGCAAATTCCCTTTTCACAAATTTTCATGCAAAGTTTGAGTAGTCACCTATCAAGAAGGAAGTCATAGCAAAAGACTTTTGGGAAAAACTCTCTACTATGCAATATAGTTTGCGGCCAGCCTCTGCTTTACTTAATAATTGTTTAGTGAATTAACCATAACTGAGTTCTGGCCAGATACAATTCAGGCTGCTACTTTTGACCCAGAAGTTCCTACATGGTCTGGCCCCAAAGTACCTTAACGTTTATTTCAACTAATGCTGAGGCCTGACTGAGAACATGCCTGGAGAAGCTGCTTGTGATCTTCCAGTTTTGTGAGGTGAAGGGGGCTAATCCAGAAAACTCCATTTTCCAATCATGGCAGCCACACTCTGAAAAAACCTTATTCTGGAAGATAGGTTGTATCCCCCCCGCCTTGGTGATGGTTACCAGAAGGTAATGAAGAATGAACTCTTCCCAAAACCTTTGGGGAGTGATTGAAACCAGATTTAATACTTTGTTGCTATTGTGTATTATTTACTTTAGTTTTATTTTGATCTTTCTGATTTTGTAGTGGTTTTATTGGGTTCATAGTGTGTCAGCTTTGTAAATCAATAGCAATTCAATGGTACACACATTCAATAAATAAATATATGTGTGTGTGTGTGTGTGTGCGTGCATGCACATGCGTGTGCATGTGTATGTGTATGTGTGTGTATATATACATACATATACATTCAGACATTATTTTGCTAAATGTGGTTTGTTTCAGCAGGCAGTTAGATCCTATAGTCCTCAAGACAACTTTTGGGAAGAAGACAGAGATCCTTCTAGAAGAATTCCAACCTTATTCTGATTCTGTCGTCAGATATTTTTTGTTAACATATGCAAGTCGGAAGTCTTATGTAGCAGTGTGGGATTCCATTTTTTTACTGTGGGTGTGTCTTGGTGGGCGTGGCAGAGGAAGGATACTGTAAAATCTCCAGTCAGAGGTGGTATTTGCAGGTTCTCTGAACTACTCAAAATTTCCACTACCGGTTCTCCAAAACTGGTCAGAACCTGCTGAATACCACCTCTGTTATGTAGCTTGCCAGTGTTGGACATCAGTCTATGGATGAATATATTCAAGTATTTTATTTAAACTAATGGACACAAAATATTCTAAACATATGCTCCATCCTTACTGCCCTCTCTCTTTAAAATATTGAAGATATTGTAAGAAAAGAGACAATTACAAGCTGAATATTATTTATGCTACTGATCTATAAAGGTGTGTAAAATAGCTTTAGTTCTTAATAGACACTGCATCAGAATAACAGATTTGGAAGGGACCTCTTAATTCAAGCAGGAGATCCTACCATTCCAAACAAATGGTTGTCCAGTCTCTTCTTAAGAACCTCCAGTGCTGGAGGACCCACGTATTCTGAAGGCAAGCCAGTCTACTGATTAATTGTTCTGTCAGGAAATTTCTCCTTAGTTCTAGGTTAGTTCTCTCCTTGATGAGTTTCCATCCATTGCTTCTTGTCTTGCCTTCTGGTGCTTTGGAGAATAGCTTGACCCCAGTCTTCTTTGTGGCAGACCCTCAACTGTTGGAACATTGCTATCATGTCACTCCTAGCCCTTCTTTTAATTAAATTAGACGTACCCAATTCCTGCAACCATTTTTCATATGTTTTAGCCTCCAATTCCTAATCATCTTTGTTGCCCTTCTTCTCTGCACTCTGTCTAAAGTTTCAATCTATGTAATATAAAGATCAGTCATTATCCTCAAGGCTGACAGTCCAAATCAGAGATACAGGAGTCTTTGTGGCTTTATCGTTTCCAACGATGACAATTGTAGTTTGTCTCATCTTAACATTTATTATTATAATATTAACATTTTTTATCTTCATTCCATGACTTAACTGCCACCCCCGCCTCTTCAGAGAGATCTAATTTGCCATGAAGTTTGCTATGTATCTTCACTGGAAGTCTTTTTCTAGACGATAATGTGTGCTTGTGTGTGTGTGTGTTGGGGTGGGTGTGTTGCTTTATTGTTTTATTACCACTAGGTGCTAAGTCATCCAGTCTTTGGGCAGCCTCTAAATTCAACAAATAAATAAAATCAGCAAGCAACTAATCCCAGCATTCCAAATTTGTTAAGGGATGCTGAAGCAAATGTTGTATTCGTCAAGATTTGGTCCCAGCCCTGAATTCAATTTGGATGGTGCAAAAGAAAAGAAAGAAAAAGAATTGTGTGTCAAGACACTTGTGCAGATATCGAGGCCAACAGATTCACAGATGGCATCACTTGAGACTACTAAATTCTCAAGAGCTATCGGACTGCAACTCCCACAGTTCCCAGTCAGCTAGGTTACGGGAGTTATATTGCAACATATTTGAGGATGTAAGATGGGGGAAGCTAATCTGATTTTGTTTAATTAGCATATTTCTATTCTGATTTTCTTCTATCAGGGAACTGGAAACTGGAAACAACCTATATGGTGTTTCTAGATTATTTCCAGTCCCATGACTGATCGAAGCTGACATGGCTTAACTTCAGCAAAACATCTGCTTCAAGCAATGTTTTGAAATGAACTAGTGGTAAAGTTCTACTTTAAGCAAGTCAATTCTGCCCAAATAAGTTTACAGGCCAGCTTCTTGAGACAAAGAGTAGATACTGGAATGGAAATGAGGGACACTTGTGCATAATTGGAATTAACTATCCTTTCCACTAAAGGACAAATCATGAGGGATAACTTATTTGCCAAAAATAGTATTGAGGTGCTTTAACACTAACAGTGAAATACGTCCTTTGAGGAATTTTAGATGGCATTAAGTAGTTCACAGTCATCCCAGATCCAGACGTTAAACCTGAAGCATATTTTGGGAAATTTATGGGAAAGACCTTGGTTGAAGAGGTAGGGTAAAGAGATGCTCTCTGGGAAATAGATAAGAGACAGCATAGTCCGCAGTTGAACAGCAAAGCAAGGCAAGAGGCTCAGAAAGCACCCTCACTAGTTTCTTGGGCTGTAAAAAAGATGGTGGAAGAAGTGTATTTTCAGGCTTGCAAGATCCTAATAATATAGCTTCTTAATAAAATAAAATTGGCTTATATAGCTGTGTTTCCTGTTTGGTCCAGCTGCTGATACCCACATTCTCCAAAACCAGGGTACTTTCCATTTCTAACTGCACTGATGGAAAATAATTATGTGGTGATAGACAAGGATTGCATTCTTGAAGGCTTTAAATTCCAGTAACACCATGGAAGATCACCATCTATCAACTTGCTGCATATTTGGGGATATAAATTTCAAAGACTGTGCCACAAATTTTTTTGGATATACATTGAAGCTGTTTTAAGTATACTCCAAAATAGATGTGAAATGTAGATTGCACTGCTATATTGATGCCAGGCTTGGCTTCACTTGTCACTGAGCGCAGACTCCAGCAAGATTTAATTTGTCTCCAAAGTGTGTGGGCTGGGATGCCAGCCATTCTGCTGTGAAGCTGCCATCAATTATATAAAGCAATTATATGTTCCAGAACAGAGAGAAACTTGTGAACAACCAGTAACCCTCATGTTCCTGTTCATGGCTGCTCCTTCTAAGTCTCTGCCACAGTTGCTGCTAAAGTTCAGTGGTTCAGTGTGTTGCCCAAATGTATTTATTTATTTAACAATGTTATATATTGCTTCACCCATTCACTTTGACAGTTTACAATACTAAGCAAAAATCAAAAACAGGAGAACTCATTCATATTAAAAAAACAAAAATACAGCAGTCATTTATCAAATGCCCAATTACAAATATGGTCTAAATTGCCTTGTGACGTATCATCAGGGAGGGTATAAGGCATAACTGTAGAGGCAGAGAATTATTATGGAGAAGGATTGTCTTTACTCCCATATTCCCTTAGCTGATGTAGGGATGGGCTCTTATGTCTCTCTAGACACACATGCGTAGGCCAAGCAGATTCCCACTGGAAGAGGTGGACCATGTCTTGGAGCCAAGCTATAAAGAGCTTTATAAGTAAAAAAACCAAATAAAGAAGCATCATGTATTGGACTCTGAGATCTGTTGATAGCCAATGAAGCAACCAGAAAATCAAAAAAAAGTGTTATATCAAAGTAATGGTTTGCTCCTTCTAGCTTCCTACTTGCTGTGCTTTGTAACAGTTGTTCTTGGATTGTTTTGAAAGATAGCTCTGTCTACAGTGTGTTACAATAATTCTAATTGCATGGTGGGTTAGGCATGGCCAAGGCTTCACCAGCCATGTAGGACTGCAATTGCCACAATTGGCTGAAGACCCCCAGCTGCAGCTTCCACCTACTTTCCCAGAAGGAATTAAGGATTCAAGAATTCCCAGTTATGAACCTGCTCCTTCTGTGGGAGACCAACTCTGTTTGCAACAATTGTTGGGGTTGTATCTGAACCTGGTGTTCCTGGATAAACAGTAATTCCATTCTTCTGGAATTAAGACTGGTGGTTGTCCTATTCTATTCTATTCTATTCTATTCTATTCTATTCTATTCTATTCTATTCTATTCTCCTTTCCAGCTGGACTGAGAGAGAGCTTCTTCAAAGAGGTCAGATCACTGATTCCTTCAAGGCTGATAGCAGGTTGCCATCTTTCCCAAAACATTTACCAGTTCATGAACCCAGCTTGGCATGCCCTGCCCCCATTCTTCTTCTCTGGAGAAATGGGGAGGAGCAAAGGATTTGGTCTATTGTTGGATGGGCAAATCCTAATCACTTAATTGGTTTTTAAGCATCGGATGAATAACATTGCAAGATACATGATAGCAAAAGATAGAATATTTTCAGGTTGCAGTGCTAAAAAAAAACCCTTTTCAACTGTTCATTTTTCAGCTGTTTACATTTGCTGTTGTTTACATTTACTGTTGTTTTATAGAATTCATATTTTGTTCCCCAAACTCATCACATAAGAGAGTGCAGCCTTCAACATATGGGAAAATAAGAATGACCAATGCCTGCTTTGAATTTATTGAGATATTTGCTGATTTTAAAGATATAAATGAGCAAATTTTTGATGTTGCCAGTCCAGATTACTTGCAGCATCAGGTAAGGCAAAGATTGGTGGATGTGTGGGACAAGCTTAGTGTGCATATGGCTGGGGTGGAAGAAATCAGCTTGTTCCTAGGCAATTTTTTGCCTTGAGTCCACAGAGGTAAAAATGAAAAGGTGCAACTGGTGAAACCAAGATTTGGGGATCCAAGAGGCATTTGCAGTAGAGCAAAGAAGGCAAGGATGCTTAAGTCCAGTCCAGGTTTAATATAGCAGGGATAAACCATCTTGTCTCCTTCTATGTTTGGGGCCTGATGAGACGAAGGGGCTTGTGTGGGTAAATGAAATCATGGGCTATGTCGTCGGACATGTATATGTCCAGATGGGTCCCCCAAGGTGAACAGGCCATGATGATGATGGAATAACCTTGTACTGTAAATCTAGTGAAGCAGCCATAAGAATTCAGCAGACCAATGAGCAAACTGAGAGAGCCCTGCAAGGAGAGATTGAACAAAAGACTGTAAAAACAGTTGAGGCTGGATTTCCTTTTGACTGAGGGTTTTATATAGAGCACTTCAAGCTGAACAGTGTTCCTGAACCCTTAAAAGAAGAATCATCTCTTGCATAAAATCCTTAGCCCATCCTTCCATGGAGCTCTTTCGAAAGCCTGCAACATCCTGTTCATTGTCCCATCATTCAGCCTCAGTGCTGTTTTGGAGCATGGGAGAGTTGAATATTTTCAGCACCAGTGCTTGTGTCACCAGTTGCAAAATGGGGGAAAGAAATTGGTTGTATCCCCTGGCTGGCTGTGAGATCCCAGACAAAGAGGGCTCCCCACATCCCAATGGTCCCCTTCTGATAGGGATCTCTGTCTGTCTTTAGAGTTTAGAAGAAGGAGCCTTTCAGTCTCAGCCAGCAACTATTGATGGGTTGGGAGAGTCACATTGGACCTAGGAGGAGATTGCCTGGGGACAGGAAATACTGTATCTCCCAGTGATCCTAGATTAGTCTTTTCCCTGTGTAATTCCGGATTGCAATAGCAATTACCCTCCCTCCAGCTCTGTAATTTCCCATGTTGTGCTCATTAAACAATAGGTATCCATTTTTTAGAACATCCATTTTAATTTAAAATGGCTGCAGTGTAAAAAGATGTATTGCATAACAATGGGGGAATCTTGCTCAAGATATACTGAAACAGCCCAATTTTGGGATGCTTTTGAAATAATGAAAAAAAATGAGATAAAGGTTTTATTAGCAGTTATAATTTGGTACTGAGTGGGATGTTGGTTAATCTCAGAAAGGTAAACTGGGATACACATGGTTAGTACTTGAATAGAGGCCTCAGATCCTTGGTAGACCTATAGGCTAAGCCAGAAAGTCAGTGAAAGTGAACACCCCAGAAAAAGACAGTGTCAATCCATTTCCACACAGCCTCTGAGAAAACAACATGCAAACTCAGTTGAACTTGACTAAAAGAAGGCTTTACTTGTTCTTTACTCTTTTTTTGATCAGCAATGTTGATCTGTTGAGTATTTTGACATACAGAATTGGAGCTGGAATGGCCCAGGACAGCTTATGATACATGTGTTCTCTATCCATGTCAGGATCTGGAGCTGCTGGGGGTTATAGAGGCTGTTAATATTTGCCACTTTCTATTGTTGCTTTTAAGGATGTTAAGATATATGCTACTGTGCATACACAATGCTTTTTAACTTTTACTTAATTACTTAATATTAATTACTTAATACTTAATTACTTAATTACTTAATATTAATTACTTAATATTTAACTTTTACTGAATTAACTCATTTTCTGGATTCTCACACTACACCAAATCATAAATCAATCAAATGGGTTGAGCTTCATAAATCAATCAAACAGGTTGAGCTTTAAGCTACAAAAAAAAATCCATGGTAATGCTATCTATAGCATGCTGTATGAATGAATTTACAATTTAACTCTCTTGGTGTACAGTTTGGTTATATAGGTTAATTAAAAAGCCAAGATGGTAGTGGTTTGGGTAGGGCTTTGAATCCATAATGTCGCCACCATCTAGATTTTTGTGAAGCGCGCGCGTGCACACACACACACATTCCTTGCAGATAGTCCCGGGGGGGCGGGGGGCATTCAACCAATCAAGGAAAAGTAGGCTGGAAATAGATTTGAATTGAAATGGGGAATTTAATGGGAGTGTGCACTGCTAGTGTTGCCCTTTATTTGTGACCAGGCCTACATTTTGTATACATATGTATATGTACTGCTATAACTTGGTTACCTTTAGGGTGTAAATAATCACCAAAGATGTTTGCTTTGTCTCTGTAACTGTCCTTATCCTGCCAAAAGGGTGAGAGGAGAGAGAGAGAGAACAGAAACCTTTGTGAATGGGGTTTGGGAAATATTTCCTCTCTCCTTCAGGCAAATGGAGAAAAAAGTTACACTCCACTGAATGGAGCAAGAAGACCTATGTCCAATAAGGACTTCTTTCATTAAGAAAAGGTTTTTATTTTATTTATTTATTAGATTTTTATCCTGCCTTTATTATTTTGTAACTAATTAAAGGTGGTGAATGTACCAATTAATCCTTCCTCCTCCTGTTTTTCCAACAACAACCCTGTTAAGTGGATGGGCTGAGAGAGAGTAACTGGCTCAGTCACCCAGCCAGCTTTCCTGCCTTAGGTGGCACTTGAACTCATGGTGTCCTGGTTTCTAGGCCAGCACCTTAACCACTACACCAAACTGGTTCTCTTTTCCCCTCCCATTGCACACCAATGGATGAACACACTCTGTTGGATTGTGTACCAAAGATATCTATTCCTAATCTCTGCTTCCAAGCTTTCTCATAGACCAAGGGTCTTCAAACTTGGCAAGTTTAAGACTTGTGGACTTCAACTCCCAGAATTCCTGAGCTAACATGACTGGAGGAGGAATTCTGGGAGTTGAAGTCCACAAGTCTTAAAGCTGTCAAGTTTGAAGACCCCTGTCATAGACCAAGAGTGGCTTTGGAGAAAAAGTGAAAAATAGGTGGATTTTCCTTCCCCCCAGTTGGTCACAAATTGTTCCATAAACTTGTATGCTGTAACATGACAATCAGAGCCTGCAAAAACCTTGAGCATATGTATGCCCCTTAAGTGATACTTCAAAAAGGGCTTCCACATTCACAAATGGCCTTGGACTATTAAGTGATTTGGGTTGCACGAAGCTGCCCTTGAATGACAGCCTGTCAAGAATTAGAGGGGGTTGACACGCTCAGCCTGCCAGATGGAACTCTACAAGGTCCCCCATTTTTCTGTTTTCTGAGAACCGTGGTTTTTCAGAGAAATGAAGTGCTAGAAGATGCAGAGTATATATGTAAAACAAGAGCTTTGTGCAACAGTGTTATTGAGGGATAGGTATAATTATAAGATTCAACAGGAAAACTGATTGCTGTGACCTGGAGTTAATGAGCTTATTTTAAACTCATTTTGTAACACTTATGCATGAAGAATATCTTTTACTTAAATGCTCTTATTGCTTCAAGCAACCAATCCTTTCCTATAACTGAGGATGAAGAAGGGGATTAATACTTGGGCTTCAGCTGTATTGAGCTAGTTCTAATCACGACGACACCACTTAACAAGGATATACAATCATAATTGCCATTCAAGGAGCATGGGCTCAACTATAGGAGCATCTAGTCTCAACTATAATATCTAGCCTCAACTATTCAACCAAGATACCTGTCTTGGGCGGTTTATTTTGCAGAAGAGCAGAGCTGGGAATTTTGCCAGTTGTAACCCAGCACATCTGGAGGGCGCCAGACTTGGGAAAGCTGTATTATAACAGTAAGCCTGTAATTCTATGCAAGTTCAGGAAAAGGTCAGCAAGGGTTCAGTGTTTAGCTATCTTGAATGAAACTCAGTTTCTTGCCTCATTTTAAAAGGTTATCCTTTCCATTACAAAAATACACCCTTCTGTCAACTTATAATAAACATTTGCAATTATAACCTTTCTTAAGTCTAAAACCTTACCCATAGGCTAAAAATAAAGCATCAGTGTTATTGCATAAATATTGTGTGCATTAACCTTCCCACCATAATTAAAATGGTTTCCATTAATCAAAAGCTTGGTTGAACAAGACAAAGTTAATTTGGCCACCTACATGACTCCAATGCCACAACTGGGGGAAATTTTCTAGTTTCCAAAGCTGGAGTGGCATTGTGCAAAGACTTTCATCTCAAGAGTTCAGTCACAGTGTTTCTGAGAGCAGGAAGAATCTAGAAAAGAGCTCCAGAAAATGACCTAATCCTTGGCTGGGTTCACATGGAGCATGCTTGAAAATCAGGTTGTTTGTTTGCTTGCTTGCTTCTTTGTTTGCTTGTTCATTGATTGAGTAAATGAATTTATATAGCCAAGGGCTTAAAGATAGGCTAAATGACTGAAAAACAAATATAGGGATTTTGTGAGCTTCAGAAAGAATCAGAATCAAGCCATTTTTAGAGTGGGGCTGCTTGGAGGCAGAATGTTAATTTTGGGAGTGTGTGTCGATGAGTATTCAACCATTTGATAAGATGAAACAAGAGAAGGGAGTAGTCACAAATGCATAAACAGAATTGTCACTGGTTCTCAGAAATACAGTTCTGGTAACAACTGAAGATACGTCAATATTACTTACTATAAGAGTAATCTCTCTTTCTTAATAACAAAGAGTCTTGGATCTGTATATGGAAACCAGAAGTATGTCTTACATAATAAATCTATGCTGGTTTTGTATATAGCATCCTTGCATACTTAAGTCCTTTCTTCTTTGTTGTTTATCCATGCCATAGCAACGTGGTATAGAGGGGGGAAATTTTTTGCCTTTGGGATGGGAAGTAAAATAAGCTAAACTAGAAACTATTAGGAATATTATTTGTTCAACAGAATCTAGCAACAATGGATTGGTTTATGTTGTTGCTATATATATCTTCTTAACCTACATTTTCTGAAATCGGTTTTTACTCTGGCTATTATTTCAGAACTGCTTAAGAAGAAGAGATGCTGGCTTATTAAACCAATTGCAAGAACTGGACAAACAGATCAGTGATTTGAGGCTGGATGTTGAAAAGACAGCAGATGAACACCTTGACATGGATAGCCGTCCCAGTTCAGGTAAGCATTTTATGTTGCTAAGCTAGGCTATGATGATCAGCAGACTTTAGGTTTTGTAAAAGGGGGCTTGGCAATCTGGCATTCTGTGGGGGCCCAGGCATCTAGGACAACCCTAGGTACAGTCCACAGAACTCCAGTATTAAATAAAAATGTCAAATGCCTTCCATCTTGCACGAAAAAGGCAACTGCCAAGGAATTATACCACACCGGGAACAGTCATGCTACAAGGAACAAGCTGAGGAAGCTGCAGCCAAAACTCTGTTTGCTCAGATAACATGAACTCTAGCTACAGCTTCTTAAGTTAGGTTCATTTATAGCTGGAGGTTCAGTTATTTATACAGAAACTGAAAGATGTCTATAGTGTATCAGATGAAGCCTCCCTTTACTTTTACTGGCCTTTATATTTGACAGCTATTGCATCTACAGTCCTGTATTTCAGTATTCCTGCCAAAGAAAAAGCCACCAATAGCCACTATTCAGATGTAGCATTTGACATTTATTTACTAAAAGAAATGGGAGTTTAGTAGATGTGTTGTTTCATTAAGAGTCTCGGCTCTATCAGGTTGCTACAATTCCGTCTAGTAGTCCATCTCATTTTCTTAAACAAACTCCTGTTTTATTTGGAATGGGGTTTTAGGTTCAGGAGGAGTATGCTAGATGATTCCCCTATTCCTTCCACACACTACTAACAGCAAGCAGCTTTAATGGATTCTTTTGCTTTTTTAATAGGGTTTTATGAGCTAAGCGATGGGACTTCTGGATCTCTTTCCAACTCGTCCAACTCTGTTTTCAGTGAATGTTTATCCAGTTGTCACTCCAGTACTTGCTTCTGCAGCTCTTTGGATGCATCCTTGAGTGGCTCTGATGGACGGCCTAAGTCTGCAGGTAGAGCAAGAATTTCTAATACCCAGGCATGTTTATGGTTAGTTTCCTTTGCAGCATATGCCAGGATGCTCTGTTGTGGTTCGCCAGCAGCCGGTGCAGCCAGCAGTGGAATCGGACAGTGAGGAAGAAAGGGGACCAGTCAGGGAGTCTGGAGAGAACTCGGATGAGGGTCCTGTGTCCAATGCAGGGATGGGGCCAGGACCATCTGGGAGTGGGGTGCTGCCTTCAGAGTCTGGCAGCAGCGAAGCAGAGGACCCAGGGGAGCCTGTTCCCAGTGCGCATATGTGCAGAGCTGCTAGAAGGCGAGAGCAGCTAAAACAAAAGGAGCAATTTGTGAGTAAGGCTGGGAGGTGATTGCCCCTCCCATAAGGGATAAAAGTCAGACCTAAATGATGAAACCTTTGCAGGAAGCAAAGTAGTTCGATCAGTTCCGAGTCCTCCTTGAAGCTCTCTGTTCTTTGGTTGGTTTTTTCTTGTACTTTGGTTGGTTTCTTTTATAATTAATTGGATACTTCTGTTTTTGGCAGCATTCCACAGAACTGAAAGGTGTGTGCTTACCTTGGGGAACTGTTTAAGATTAGATCTGGCTGGGAATGAAAATAATTCCCAACGTTGCAATAAAATAGATTTTGCTTTTAAAACAAGTTTGTGATTAATTACATTTGATGAAGCCTGGGTCAATATATGCTCATGCAACCCACCAAGTTAGCCACTGTGGCTATTCTGAGTGCAGATCAGTCTTGTCCATATTTGTTCCTGGTCAATAGTTGCTGGCAGCATGTAAGCTTCTAAGAAAAATATGGAGTTTGTTACTTGGAATGCTGACAGATGCTGAGATAGAGGGCAAAGATAGAAAACAATAGCATTACCATATGAGCTTCTACTGAGATGATGGCTGTTGGATAGCACTGGATCTAATGATCCAATAGGTCAATTGCTATATTTATACACTAAAATAAACAACATTTTGATCTACTGTATGAAGCCAGACACTGTAGTTTATGAACCATGGTTTAGAACAGTATTTTATGTGGGCCAATTATGGTTTACTCAGTAAATGATGATTAAACAAAATATGGCTCAGCCCTGATTCCATATTCTCATTTCCCCTCCAAGTGTAGCTGATATGGGAGAAAGAAATAGGCTTTAGTCAAAGGTTGGTAACAGACGGATGGAGAGAACTAGGACATATCTTCAGACCCACCTTTATATCCTTTCTTTTTTAAACAAATTACAGAAATCTGGTAGGAAATGAATATTATAAGAATAATATGCAAGTAAAATTAAAGCTCTTCATTTGTATTGTATTTTTATTTGCAATCTGCCTCAAGTTTGTGGGCTAAGGGGAGATCATCCTCAGCATGTAACGCTTTATAAATATGTTGAGGTAGGAATTGCCAATCCAGATTTTATAGAAAACAGTATCCTGGACTATTGAAGACATGTATTATGATTAATCCAAATGATAATAATTGCAACAGGAGGTTATTAGTTCCACTTTCATCTCCAAATGTTATTTCTTACTTATTTTCTCTCCACTTCATTGAATTTCAGATTTCATCAGCTGGCTGGAGCAAAACAAAGGAACCCAACAAAATGACCAAGTGGGGATGGCCTCTCCATCAACGCCACACACAGATTCTTTTGACATTGTTGCAGATGTACATCCAAAATACCAGTGCGATCTGGTGTCTAAAAATGGAAACGATGTATACCGTTATCCCAGCCCTTTACATGCTGTAGCAGTGCAGAGCCCCATGTTTCTTCTGCCGGTGACCAGCTGTCCTCCAAGAGAAGAAGTAGAAAGAACCAGTGACAATGCTGCTGAAGTTGGACTGGAAGTCAACTCAGAAAAAACAGTGGATTCTTGTCTGTCACACACTTCTCATTCTCCATCCTGTCCTTTGCCCAGCAGAAAAATGGATGGATATATTTTAAGCCTTGTGCAAAAAAAGGCTCCTTCGGTGAGGACTAATAAACCAAGAACGAATCTGAATGCAGACCTGACCAAGGGGATTTTGAGACATGGAAGCCTGTGTCTTCGGCAGATGGCTAGTGCCGCGCCTAGCAATACCACTAACACTAAGAATCTCAACCAGCCCCTTCCACATTCCAGTGGAGGCACTCTCACCCTAGACAACAGTGCCTTTTCTCCCATAAAGCAGAATTCAAAGGAAGTAGAGCATATGGAGTTAAAAAAGATACCTGCACCTGCTGTTTTCCCACCAAATGCTAATAGTGATCCAAGCAAGCCCTCAGTGAAGAATGTCAAAACTCAAGAAGCAGTGCGATCCCCTGTGACTAAGGGTGATGCTCCCAAGGAAAGTGGCCAACCATTTTTGATATGTCCTAAAGAAAGCCCAGGGCAGCATGTAACACCTTGAAGGAAAAGAAAGCTGTCCAGCTTCCCAAAAAGCTATCATTTAAAAGTAGTAGTGGGATGCCATCGGCTTGCTCTGTTTTGTCAGGCCAGGAGAGTAGACCATTGGTGGAACTTAAAAGTGAGGGGTCATCATCCCAGAGTCTGGAGGAGGGATTGCTAGTGAATGCCCAGTTCATACCTGCTCAGCCACAAACAGTCAGACTTCACAAAGGCACCAGGAGTGTCAAAATTCTCAAAGGTTCTATGGTGAAACACAAATCTCATCTTGTCACAGTGCTGGAAAATGGCCCTCAGGCTGGACGGGAGAGGGCCAAGCCTGCTGGCAAAAAGTGTCACTTCCTGGATGAATTGGATCCAAATAAGAAGCCAAGAAAGACCACCTTGAGAGGGAAGAAAGGTCTCCATCTTCAGCCGGATGTCAACCATCCGAGTCGGCAGCCAGGCGTACTCAAGTCTGTGCTGAGGCCCCATGGACATAGCAGAGAACCAGTAGTTGCCAAGCCCAAGCACAAGCGAGCGGATTACCGGCGCTGGAAACTCTCTACTGAGGTATCTGAAGATGCCCTTAGGCGGGCCAGGAGGAACAGGAGAGAAGCTATAGGAGTCTATTCACAGGTTCCGCATCCTTTTATTAGCCCCTATGCCTACGTTGCCAGTGACTCAGAATATTCGGCTGAATGTGAATCCCTCTTCCATTCCACTGTAGTGGACACCAGCGAGGATGAAAGGAGCAACTATACCACCAACTGCTTTGGGGACAGCGAGTCCAGCTTAAGTGGAGTGGAGTTTGTTGGTGAAAGCACAACCACCAGTGACTCAGAGGAAAGCGGGGGCCTCCTTTGGTCCCAGTTTGTTCAAACACTTCCCATCCAGGCAGTGGCTGCTGCTTCGGAGCTCCATGGAAATGCAGCCAAAGCCTTTGTTAAGATTAAAGCATCCCATAACCTTAAAAAGAAAATCCTCCGCTTTCGGTCTGGCTCTCTCAAACTGATGACTACTGTCTAAAGGGATATGAAAAGCAGATGATAACAGTAATGATAATATTCTTGCCTCTTGGCGAGACGCATCTATCTAAGGGAAATGAGTGTCAGGATTCTGGCTGGTCTTGGGGACATTTTTTTCAGGACTTGGGAGCTGTGCAGCTATGCTGACTCCAAGAGAGCCCTTCAGCAGCTGCCATTAGAACTGCTTGCCTTAACATCTTGAAGAGCAGCGCAAGCAACTTTTCTGTGACGGAGTGCACACATTTGCGTAGCTCTACTTTTGGGGCTGAGGACTACAGAGGGATCAAGCAAGTGAGGCAGGGCACGTCCTGCAAGGTGATAATGTTGTGCTGTTTCAAGGTTTCCAAATCTTTTCAGGCTTCAGAGGTTGGATAACCACTCTAAGGTTATGTAAGGTGAAGGAATGACAACATTTTGGGGACAGGGCCAAACATGGATAGCTTGTTTTTTTGGGGGGAGGGGGGAATTCAAGACTTCGGGGGCGATTTTAAGAGCTAAATTTAGGCGGAGATTTAAGTCATCTATTTTAGACCTTGAAACCTCCAAAAAGGGAAGGCTGACCTTAAAAATCCTCCAAACAATGCCAGAGAATGAAAGTGTCCGTTTAGTTCATTTTGTGGGAATCTCGGGAACAACATAAAGCATGTTGGGGGACTCCATTTGAGCCAGGGTGTCTACCTCTGATTTAGACTTTGAAATAATCCCTTATAATAACAGAACGCTGGGCAAATTTTATCTCCTTCTTCTGATGCACCATTTTTAGCATGACAAGGGCTTGCTCTGGAGGAGGAAAGACTCAGCTCTTTTTTTAAGTTTATAGACTTCTCATTCTCACTTGCCTTAAGCAATTAGGCAAGTGGATAATGACAAGACTGGTATAAGCAGAAAACCGAAAGAAGAATCCATGGCAGCCTTTCCTAACCTTTTTTTAGTGTGGGGACTGCGATTCCCAGAATTTGCAGCCACCAGGAAAAGCAGCAATTCAGCCCATTAGGGAAGGTTGCCTTATATATAGCTTCTTGGGATCTCTCTGGTGCTACTGCTTTTGGTAATCTGCCAAAAAGGTCTTATGAAGATATGACCAACACACATCTGCCTATGTAAACAAAACAAGGTGCTTCTTGTAAATAATTTTTCTAGAATGCTTTTTTAAGGGCAGATATTTAAGTCTTAATGGACTGTTTAGTTAATGTCACTTGAACCTCCATATTTTTGAGTCAACACTAGTGCCTTTTAAGTGGTGAGAGCAAAAGCCACCGTGCTAGTTTTTAAACAAAGGATTAAGACACCAGTTTACTGCTTGGGCTGATTGAGATGCAGAGAAATGAAGACTTAGACCAAATGTTGATTTGAAAACAGTGTTAGAAACATCAGTGTGAAAGGATGGTTAAATGAAATGCAGGATACACATTTTTTAAATAAGCAAACTTGGTAAGCATTGTGTTGATTTATGCGGCATCAACTGATTAACACAGAAAAACTCTGCTTCAGATTATCTCCAACATTTTATATTTACAAAAAAGGAGACTGTTTTCAAGATTTTGCTTGACGCCTCCTTGTACGCCAATTAGATTAGTTGTTCATGTTGTTCAGCATTGTCTATTCTGAATTAAAACTACCTTCAAGAGTCTTGAGTGGAGGTTTTCCCCATTATTTTCTCCTCGATGATTTTTAAATATAGAAGCAGGGATTGAACTGCCTTCAAAAGGAGAAACCTCAATATTGAGCCATAAACACCTAAAGCTGCCTTGAATTTAGATAATGTCCCATCCTGGCCACTGCTCTATGGCTTTTCCCAATGTTACTTTCTGAGAATCCTTAAGAAGTTGGGAATTTGGGGCAGTTGCTCTACCTCTTGAATTACCGTGTTCATCTCTTACCAATGTGCACAAGCTTTAGTAGTGTTGAATACTAGATTGGATTAGGAGGTGGCAATCTAGATAGTGACATGAGGGAAACAAATGACATAAACTTCAAAATCCTTTAGGATTTAGATGTAGTGGGAAGATCTGCCTTCTGCCATTTAAGCCTGCTTTGTTAAACTTGTATAAGGTCAAGCACTTTGAATAAGCATCTTTAAGGAGGAAACCTGAAATACAGGTAGTCCTTGACTTACGACCACAATTGAGCCCAAAATTTCTGTGAGACATTTGTTAAGTGAGCTTTGTCCCATACTATGACCTTTCTTGCCTCAGTTGTTAAGTGAATCACTGAAGTTGCTAAGTTAGCAACATGGTCATTAAGTAAATATGGCTTCCCCAATGACTTTGTCAGAAGGTCGCAAAAGATGATGACATAATCCTGGGACATTTCAACCATCGTAAATACAAGCCAATTGTCAAGCATCAGAATATTGATCATGCGACCACGGGGCTACTGCAAAGGTCATTAAGTGTGAAAAAGGGTCATGTCACTTTTTTCAGTGCCGTTGTAACTTTCTCACTAAATGAACTGTGGTGTACACCGTATTTTGCATTCTTGATGGGAATTCTAGCAACCGATGGAAAGAGAGTGACAGGCAGATTGCAGTCTTTCATTCCTAATTTAGTCTGCTGATTACTTTGGGTTGAAACTACTTCATTGATCATAAGAACATTTCCTATATGTTTTTAATTTTAAGAATAAGTTCTAGCATTCACAACCAAGATTTAAAATCTGAAAAAGTGTTCAAAATGAAACGCCAACCCCAAAGAACCACTGAATCAGAATATTGATAACGACTTGAAGTTTAGCAACATTTCTGAATTTTGAGTTCATTGATTCCAGTTGTAGCCATGTTCAAGTGCTTGAACTTCTAAAATTGAGACTTTTTTAAGGAAGTGCAAACCTTGCCAAATATCAATTTCTCAGATGCTATTTGTCTGCTAAGCTTTCATATTCTATCGCTGGATATGTTAATATGTCAAAGAAATGTGTTCAGTATTTTGTATTGTTTTGTAGTTCTGTACATAAGTGAGGATTTTAAAACAATACTTCAAATAAGAGTGAATATTGCAAGTGGAGAGGTGGTTGAAAAAGATAGTTTAGGGCTACCTTTCCTTGGTTTGTCCTGAACCAAACTAGACACCTGAGACAAAAGTGCTTTTAGGACTGAGATTTTTGCAGAAGATATAAACCTTGAACCTTTAGATGCTTGGTGCCCTGATGAATTATTATAATTAAACTGTGGGAATAATAGTGAATAGCAATATAAAGCCCCATAATTTCACTTCTGAAAACCTTGTAGATCTTGCTAATTCTTTTTCCTCCTTTAAAAATTCTTTGGTTAAGAATAAAGAGTTAAAGTAAATAAAGACAATGCTAGAGGTTGATGTTTAGTTTTGCAGGATTTCAGTTTCTGGTTTATTTTTAATTTATAAAAAAAGCCAACAATAAAACTATAACAGCTTCTTCTGTCTTGAACAAATGCATTGATGGGGAATTTTTCTGCACATCCCACTCAGTTACTATGTAGTTCTATTCCATTTCCCTTCTAATATTATAATATAAGAATTTGACTGGTCTGAACTAAAGAGTTATCTACCAGTATTCTAGGATCCTGTTTCCCATAGAAACTCACCTAATAATTCTGGAAAGCTTGTTAGAATAGCAATAGGATTCTCCCATGTTTGCCAGCAATGGAAGTGAAAGGCCAGTTTACTCTGACTTGGAGGTGGTAGATAGACATCATGACTAATAGCTGTTGATAGCGTTGTCCATAAGAGATTTACCTATTACCTTGTAAAACCAATCCCATTTCATGATATACTTCCTTTTGTTTTTCTTGAATCTCGGACTTTTGAGTTTCTCAGGAAGATCTTACATTCCAGCATTTTAATTCTAGATGTCTCCCTTTTCTCATAGGGGTTTTCGAAACTACAAATCCCAACTATTAAAACTTTTCTTTGTATGGGAGCGCCTCCTACCCCTTGATTATTTTGGTGGCCTTTTCTGCACCATTTCCAGCTCACTAGTATATTTTTTGAGGTGCAATAACCAGAATTCAGTATTCTAAATGGCAATTACAACTATTGCAATTGCAGCAATACAATGGCAATTGTCTGACACTTCTTCCTTTTGACTTTGGGGAAAATCCAAAAAGTCTCTTTAAGTGTATTGTGTATTTTTTTCCCTTACAGTTTACACAAATATGCATGTTAAAAGCATGAGTGTCAGTCGTGTCAGTTTTTCTGTCTTGTGTCCAATAATTGTACATCATTAAGCAGCTGTATTTTATATCTCTATATAAATCATATTGCTTTATAAATTAATATAATGCATTGATATGCTGTAATAAACATTTCCTTTTTTTAATCCCTTGTCTATGTGTGATGCATTGATTGTAGCTAAGATGGACAACATTTGTGGCCCCTTTTGAAAAATTAGACTCTTAAAGGGCCGAAACACATTTTGCTGTTTCCTGTCATTATACTGAGAAATATTACTTCCTTTGAAAAACAAAATAACCTACATTTTTTGGGGAATTGCATGATTGGTGATTTTAAAAAAAATCACCCACATTTCTCCACTTCCAATTTTTTGTAGTCAAAGCTTGGTACTCCCTTTGAGATGTTCCTGTTCACATCACAAAGAAACAGGAGCCATCTGCCAATAGCAAAAACAAAAACCACCAGTTGTTGTTGCAGCATTCTTCCAAGTAGTTTTGTGAAATGTGTGGATTTTCACTGTTCTTTAATTGCATTGTGTTATGTATGTAGGTTTGAATGTCATTGGTTTAGTTTGAATTGTTCTTGTAAAATGTCAAATATGATTGGTTTGAAAAGTGCGGGAAAACCCTGCACTCTGATTGGCTGGCAACTGCGGCTGCTGGCTATAAGTAGCAGCCATAGCCCAGCCAAGACGGGTCCATTCGAGCTGTAGTCACTAATAAACTCTTCACTGAAGCTCTCGCCTGACTCTTCATGCAAACTTAACACTGGCGACGAAGGTGGGATTCCCCTGAAGAGAAGATGACGCGGAAGACAAGCAGAAGAACGAGATGGCTGCGCTGAACGCCCCCCCCAGCCCCGTTCAATCCGGTGGCAGAAGACTGGGAATCGTATGCGGATCGCTTCCAAATGTATTTGGAAGGAAACGACCTCGCTGACATCTCCGAGAAGCGGAAGAGGGCGGTCTTTCCTACGCACTGCGGTCTGGCAGTCTTCAAGATGGCGAAGGCATTGGTGGGAGCTGCAGACGTGAAGGTAATGGAATGGCCTGATTTAGAAAAGCTTTTAAGAGCCCATTACCACAAGTATCGTGCCTCATTAAGAGACACGAGTTTTACCGTCGGGATCAAGGGGAAAGCGAAAACGTTAACGACTTGGTGGCAAGTTTAAGAGACATTGGGGGTGCATGCGAGTTTAACAACTTGGAGGAGGCCATGCGCGATCGATTTGTTCTAGGCCTCAAAGACAAGGTGCTTCAGAGCAAATTATTGTTAAAACCTAAGATAACGTTGAAGGAAGCCATAGAAGAGGCCTCCTCAGCAGAAGCCACTAAGTCCTCAGCGGCAGCCATGAAGAAAATTAACAAGGCCTCAAGCCATTCTGATGTGGAAAAGTCCACAACAACTCATTGCGAGCAAATAGATTCTGAATCTGCAGTGAGACTGCAGTGAGGTGGAGGAAGGAATTTATAGACTCAGAATGGAAAAGAAAAAGAAAGACCTGGGAAGAAAAAGGCAAGACTTTTATTGCAGAGGTTGTGGGGGGGGCCACCCCCGCACTGAATGCAAGTTTCTTGATACCATCTGCCTTTGTTGTGAAAAAAGAGGTCACTTAGCAAGAGTCTGCAAATCATCCAGAACTCCTCCACACAGAAGAAAGTTTCCTGACAAAGATTTCAAGCCCAACAACTTCAGTGAGAAAATGGGGCGCAACACAGAAGCAAATGGGAAGAATGGAACTCATCAAACAGTCACCATTGGTCATTCTTCAACCTTAAGAAGCAGAAAAGTACATGTGAAGGTACTCATTGAAGGAAGGCCTTGCCAAATGGAAGTGGACTCAGGCTCCTATTTATCTATGGTGTCAAGGGACACTATTCACAGGCTACTTCCCAACATTCAGAAGAAACATTTCCAGAAGCAAGTACTGACTCTTAAAGACTACCAAGGGAACAAGATTTCAGTAGTTGGAACAAGAGAATTCAACGTGAAGTTCAAAGGCCACACCAAACGTTTGCCCCTGACCATCGTGGACAAGGATCGCCCAAGCTTGCTGGGACTTGAGTGGTTCAATCCACTAGGCATCGAGGTGACTGGCATCAATCACATGAGCAACTCTGAATGGGAGGAGGCCTTGAAGTCTGAGTTTCCAGAGGTCTTCAGCAAAGGATTGGGCAAGTATAGGGGACCCCTATCACTTTCAACCTAGAAACTGTTGCCAAGCTTCCAGTGCATGCTGCTGAAATTGCCAGAGAGACTGCCAAAGACACTTTATTGGCTCCTGTTATAGGCTGGATTAAGAAAGGTTGGCCTCTTCAAGATCTACCTCACCTGGCCCAATCTTTTAAGTCCAGGCAAACTGAATTATCTGTATTAAAGGGATGTATTTTGTGGGGTAACAGGGTGGTTATTCCTGCAAAACTACAAAAAGAGGTTTTGGAAATGTTACACGAGGGTCATCCTGGTATTGTAAGGATGAAGGGATTGGCCAGGAGTTATGTATGGTGGCCAGGTATTGACAAAATGGTTGAAAACTGGGTTGCATCTTGTCCCAACTGTCAGGTAATCAGGCCTGCCCCACCTCTCGCCCCCAAACAGGAATGGGAATGTCCTAGGGGCCCATGGTCCAGGATCCACATTGATTTCGCAGGCCCTACCAGAGGGCACACCTTTCTTATTAAAGTAGATGCATATTCCAAATGGCTAGAGGTAATCCCTATGGCATCCACCACAACTGATGCTGTCATCAAGCAGCTCAAAAAACTTCACGTCTGACTCTTCATGCAAACTTAACACATTGGAGAAGGAATGTTCTCTAAGGAGCCAGAATGAAGAGCACTGGAGAAAAGACTGAGGAGAAGTTGCTTTGTTTGCAAGCAGATGGCAAAGCTATAGAAAGCTGTAGAAAGCCTGTATTCTTGAAATGATTGCTAAATGTCTTCACAGCTTCTGTGGTTTGAAAGCCTTGCCCATCCACAAAACACAATATTATTCAAAAGAGAAATAATAATAGCAGACAGCACAACAATACCGATTAAAGTGCACATAATGTATTATTTCCCTACTTGTAAAAGCAGAACTCGTGCATCAATTGCCAGATAATCCAACATGGGTATAATCTAAATTAAGTCTTATTGAATGAAATTTACACCCAGTTTGTTACAACTAGCAATATAAGAACTTTATATGTGTGCATATTCATTAATTCCATTTATATGCTGCCATAAGGTTAATAATTGCAGCTTCCTTTCAGAGACCTACTCCAGAGGTCTCCAACTTGGCAACTTTAAGACTTGTGGACTTCAACTCCCAGAATCCTCCAGCCAGCATAGCTGTCTGATTCTTTCTCTACCTTACCTACTATAGTTTGTAGAATATTTTTATGGCTCTGGTATCTCTATGCTTCTTCTACTTAAAACATGCATGATACAATATATGTATCATGTTAAAATAACTTCTTTTTCCAGCATAGCTGGCTGGAGAATTCTGGGAGTTGAAGTCCACAAGTCTTAAAGTTGCCAAGTTTGGAGACTCCTGTTCTACTCCCATATCCTGCCTTACAACCCCCCCCCCAATTTAAAATGTTGGCCATGACCTTTCCCGCCATGATCTGATGTTACCAGATACTTTCTGTGGCCTTGATGTGTGAACAGCTTCCCTAAGCTTTTAAAAGTTGTCCATTCCTGCTAAAGATTGAAGCTGTCTGATTCTTTCTCTACCTTACCTACTATAGTTTGTAGAATATTTTTATGGCTCTGGTATCTCTATGCTTCTTCTACTTAAAACATGCATGATACAATATATGTATTATGTTAAAATAACTTTTAACATAAAGCTTCTATATAATTTCTTACTGCTACAGTCAATTTTTTTCTAACAGCAACCTGAAATTATTGGATTTTTCCCACTCAGTGAGGGAATGACAGCTCAATAGGCTTAGTGTCTTTCACAATATTACAGCCCCCTCAGAATCTTCTGACTCTTTGCTGGCAGAGTCAAACAGTCTAGTGTCAAAGACCAACAAAGACAACTTAAGAAAAGAAAATCAATAGGGAAAAACTTGGTCAAGGTCCGATTAGGGAGTCAACACAAGGCATTCAATAGTAGCAATCACAGTTCAGAAGATTTGCCTGGTACTAACAGGTCCAGGCAAAAATCAGTATTTCCAGGAACTCAGAACAGGCTTGGAGTCGAGGCACATCCACATTTTTCATACTACTATGCAGAACAAAATTCAGGTGTTCTTTGGAGTACAGGTAGTCCTTGAGTTAAGACCACAATGTAGCTGAAAATGTATGTGCTAAATGAAACATTAGTTAAGTAAGTTTTGCCCCATTTTATGACTTTTTTGCCACAGTTGTTAAGTGAATCATTGCATTTGTTAAGTTAGTAAGAATCTGGCTTCCCCATAGACCAGGGGTGGGCAAACTTTTTGACTTGAGGGCCACAATGGGTTCTTAAACTGGACCGGAGGGCTGGAACAAAAGCATGGATGGAGTGTTTGTGTGAACTAATATAAATTCAAAGTTAGATTACTTCACGTAGCCTTCTGGGAGAGCAAGAGAACCCTCCACTCTTTCGGCTCCACGGGCCGGATAGAACAGCCAAACGCAAAAAGGTCTCAAAAGCTGGTCACGTGACCCCAGGACAATAAATATGAACCAAGAATCTGAATTTTGATCGTGTGACCATGGGGATGCTTGCAATGGTCATAAGTGTGAAAAATGGTCATAAAATGCAAGTAGCTTGGGTTCGAATCCCAGAAGGGTATGGCTAGCTTATTTCTTTGTTGGTAAACATAAATTCAACAAAAAAATAGTTTGTCGCAAAAAGTGACTGCCTGCAAAGGCTCCTGGATTGGGGCTGAAAGGAGAAAGCAGAAGCAATATGCTCCACCCATAATTGGGTAGACCAGGTTGTCCTGATAGACCAGTCTCACTGGAAAAAATACTTAATTTCTCCCCAGTATAGCCAACAAGCCCATGGCTTAGAGGTTAATACATTTACCTAATATGCAAGTAGCCTGGGTTTGACTCCCAGAAGGATATGGCTAGCTGATGAGAGCTAAATAGCTTGAAATAGATCTTTTTTTTAAAAAAAATCATATTTATATCCCACCCTTCTCCAGAGACTCAGGGCGGCTTACAATTTTTTTGGAACACAACCCAATGCGCTCAGCAATAGCCTTCATTCCATTATATATGCCTGCTTATTACTAGGGCTTTTTTGGCCCCCCCAAGCGGCATTTTTACAAAGTCAGCTTATTGCCCCCAACAATCTTGGGTCCTCAATTTACCTACCCCGAGAGGATGGAAGGCTGAGTCAACTTTGATCTATACTAGTCTCCCTTTTTTTACTTTGTCGGTAAACAGTGGTGGGATTCAAAATTTTTACTACTGGTTCTGTGGGTGTGGCTTGGTGGGCATGGCTTGGTGGCATGGCAGGGGAAGGATACTGCAAAATCCCATTCCCTCCCCACCCCACTAACCTGCTTTCCAGTTCTGTTCTCCTGTGCAGGGCAACAAAAGAAGACCCAGCCAATCAACTGGGACGCGGGAGGCAGAGAATAGATGGAGGTGGGGCCAGTCAGAGGTGGTATTTGCTGGTTCCCCAAACTACTCAAATTTTCCGCTACCAGTTCTCCAGAACCAGTCAGAACCTGCTAAATACCACCTCTGTCGGTAAACATAAATTCAACATTGAGGAAAGTTGTATTTATACATGAAGGGAAATGGCATGTAAAATGTATACATTAAAACAAGAAAATTCAAAAACTCCCCCATATACACCTCCAAATAATGGATGAGAAAAGTGGCTGGAACAGATTTAGGACTGAATATATGCAAAATTGTCATGAACTAGCTATACATTGATTCATTTAATCATAGGGATAATGAATGATACAGTGAATTTGGCTTATGTAGGATTGTGGGATCTGGTCTGCAAAATTCAAGAGGACCACTAGATTACAGTAAAAAGAACTTTCCATATCTGTTTGTTACCCTTTCATGATATTCTGGATTATTTGCAGCCAAAATATGATAGTCCAAAATTTTCTCTTGAACCAATTTGTTTCATGGAAGATCCAAACAAATCTTTTACTCTGAGTGAGAATAATGCAGAGGATGACGTTTTAAACTCTGGATGCAATGAAAAATATGACTGAAATCTCATCAGGTAATTAAACTCATGAAAGCATGCACAGTGGTGGCAAAATCTCACATGGGGGATCCTGAAATCTCCCGTGGACCTGTGGAAAAAACAAAGCAATGAAAACATGGATAGGATCTAGACAAATTGCACCATTTTAAGATGCAGAGATGTTCTTGCACCTTCAAGTGCCTCGTTGTCAAGGCTCAGAATAAAAGCTTTTCATCTTCTCCACCTTTGCAGATGACTAAATGCACCTATTTAGAGAGCATCCTTGCTTTTTGGGATACCTGAGATAATAAAGATAAATTACAATTTGATGAGGGGTCCTTGATGCTCTCTGAGCTTGGTTGTTTTCCTGCAGATGTTTCATTACCCAACTAGGTAACATCATCAGTGCTAGTAAGGTGTGCTTGTTTGCTGTCAGTTTATATTCTGGTGACTTGTTTGTTTGGGTGGGGTGGTCTTACAAATATTGGGCTCTAAGACCATCCACACCCACCAAGACAGGCAAAACACTAGAATATAAACTGACAGCAAAGAGCACTCCTTACTAGCACTGATGATGTTACCTAGCTGGGTAATGAAACATCTGCAAGAAAACAAGCAAGCTCAGAGAGCACCAAGGACCCCTCTTTTCAACCCTGAGCTACAAATATTCTCCTTTATCAGTATTATAATTTATGTTAATAATAACATAGATTATAAATTATAATCACTGTTTGACACAGTGAAAAGGGATACAGACTTTGCCATTTATTTTTAATTTGATTTATTATTTAATGAGTAAGGAATGGTTCTAAAATGCTGTTAAATATGTGGAAAGTTTAAAATTCCCAAAAGCAGAAAAACCTATTTGGCAAATATTGGAAGCTTGAGCAGCTACAAGAAGTAGTAGAAGGCTTTGCGTAAAGGTCATTGGGATAAAGTTGCCTCAAATCTGCGAGGGTAAATCTAATACCTCTAGCAACTGGCTAGATCTTTGCTTTATTTGCTGAAAGGGGAGAGAATATGGTTGACTGCTGCCATGAAAGTCTCAACATCAAAGCTTCTCCTCAGAGAAACCGACTGTGATCTCTATCCTTCAGCCTCTGGCACTTTAAGGAAAACTGATTGACAGCCAAGAGATTGTGTTTTGTTTTTCTGGGCAGATGGCAGTTTAGGAGCTCCCTGCTGTTCAAAGACCTAGTGGCTGCACCTTTAATCTCAGTGCTTTGCTGTGGATTTTAGTGAAACCACAGTTACTATCTTTTGGGCACATTATAAAGAATGGCTAACCTTTTCAAACGTGAATCTAGAGGCTGAGGGAGAATAAGGGTTGACAGGAGAAGGTTGTGGAGGTTTCTTTGGGGAAATGGCATCTTGAATTAGTTTGTTTGTTTATTACTTTTTAATGCTGCCCATTTCCGCTATTAGGTGACTCTTATTTCTTGGTGCAAAAATTCTCAGTTTGCTAAGACCTTTGAAATAATATAGTCCAATATCCAGCATTCAAATATCTTCTCAAGGTGGGTCTTGTTCCTGTAGACATGAGTTTCATTATTTGCTATCACACTTTAGCTTCTTACACAATGATGGAATGCATGAAGTTCTTGGTTCAGGTCTCCCATTCAGGCCTCAGACATAATCACAAATAATGAAAGAAGAGAATATTTGTAGCTCAGGTTGAACTGTGGAGTGGTGGTTTATGAACTTGGTTGTTTTCTTGCAGTTGTTTTTAATTAGGTAACATCATCAGGCTAGAAGGAGTTGATTCTAGCACTGATGATGTTACCTAATTGAAATGTCTGCAAGAAAACAACAAAGCTCAGAGCACCAAAGACCCCATAATCATCAGTAGTCCAACTATTCTCCTTCTCTTGGGCTTGGTAATAATAGACACTCATCACAGTCTAGGGTAACCTTGAATCTAAATCTTCCAATGTATTGAGGCTACAACTACTTGAGTTTCTCTGAGCAATGGAGCTGTTTGCCCGTACCCTCTGCCCTAATGCTCTCTATGTCAACACAAAATGTTGACCTTGGCTTTTGAATTAATTATTTTCTTAGTCAAGAAAATATAGTGAATGTCAATCAGGCTGGCTGGCTGTATCAGTGTGTTAAGCCCCTAGGAAATGAACCCAAGATTAATATTAATCTAGCTTTGTATATTATGGAAATGTAGTTACTAAGTTGTTAATTGCCTTGGTTCAACATATTGTACAACCTCAGTTTCTTTTTAATTTGAGACTAGTCCTGATTGCATTACTGATTCCAAATATCCTCAGGAGAAATGCAGATACCTAATACCTTGCCAGCATCTGCTCTTTCTGCCGGTAGGGTACATTTGTGTGTGTGTAGTCCCTTGATCCTAGCATATGCCCATCAGAATTATTAGGTGTCCTGAAGATGGCGAATGCACAATGGGTTAAATATTTTTGTGTTATAGCCAACATTATAGACTACATACAAAAGCCTTATAACCAGTGATCTCCTGGGCCATGTCTTTGAATCAGTTTTTAAAAAGAAAAACAAAATAATGATTAAACAGCTACAACTCTTCTTGGTACAACTCAAAAGGCTCAGTTCACTGAAGAGGGGAGAGGAGTCTTTGGCTCTGTATTTTATGAGTGATCTTTAAAAGGGGAAGAGACGGGGAAAGAAGTAAATCAATTTAGAGCTCTCTAGAAGAAGGAAAAAAAATCTATTTTGCTATTGTACTTCCATAATGAACTAACTGTATGAACTTTGGAAACAAAGACAAGGACTTGTAAATGGTGGAGAAAATTGGAGGTCAGAAAAGCACTCTTAAAAAATGACCCCAGTAGAAGCTCATGACTTTGGCTTAAAAATAGGACTATGTTGGATCTTATCTCAGAAAGACTGCCCTCCAAGAACAGAGGATTATTTCACAATGTCTAAATCTTGACCTAAATGGAGCACTTTATTAAGGAAAAAAAGGATTTTTCAGGTTTGCAGAAAACACAAAGAAAAGCAATTGTCATAAATTCTGCCCAGCTGTATCATGCAGATGGCATGTGAATAGAGAATGAACAAGGATTCTCAGACCACAGCAAACCTCTTGTGTGGAACACTTTTAGTAATACAGTCACGGGGGATTCTGACTTGTAACCTGGTTCTTTCCAGATGTGCTGGGCATCTGGAATTCCAAGTCCTAATTCCTAGCCAGCATAGCCACAATAAGAAAGATCCATTATTTACAACTGTGTACTAACACATAGCCTGATTATGCTTTCAAAAAAAAAATCATGGAGCTGCACTTTCTCATGTTTCTCCACCACTATATCACTGTTATCCTTGAAGTCTTCAGTAACTGGGAAGCTCTGGGGAGGTGGGAATCTGCTTTTCATCAGCATAATCCCTTCTACGCTATTTAATAACACATCAGTGCAGTATTGAATGACGAGGAAAATGTGCTTACGCCTTCAAAATTGTCCAGAAAGAATGATTCATTTCGAAGCTGTTTGTAGTGAGGACCACATGCAATGAAATAGGCCCGCAAAAACAGTGGACATGTGAAGGTTGTGGGAGATGAGAACAGACATATTCCTCTCGTACCTCTGTCATCTGGCAACACGGGCACTTTGGTCACAGTACAGTAATGGCATGACTTGCCCAGAGAAGGAGATAACTTATTTCCCAGGGAAATCTGTAGGCTTTTTAGGAAAGCTTCAAAGTGATTAGTGCATTGGTCACAACCTGTGATCTGTAGCATGTGAGAGAGGAAGAATGTTACTCTAGTGTTATATTACATTAGTCAAAAGAGTGATAACTCTTCATAGGGATCTCTCTCTCTCTCCTCTTCCCTCCCTTTCTCTCCACACCTTCTGAATTAGCTATTCTAGAGGTAGATCAGTACTGGCAGAGGAGTTGCAGTGGCACATTACGTCCTCTCAAACAACTTTTTTTTTTTAATTACATTTATATGCCGCCCTTCTCTGAAGACTCAGGGCGGCTTACAATTTTTGGAGCACAACCCACTGTGCTCAGCAATAGCCTTCATTCCATTGTATATGCCTGCTTATTATTACTAAGCGGCATTTTTACAAGGTCAGCTAATTGCCCCCAACAATCTTGGGTCCTCAATTTTACCTACCCCGAGAGGATGGAAGGCTGAGTCAACCTTGAGCCTGGTGGGATTCGAGCCTACAGTAATTGTAGACAGCTGGATCTTAAGAGCAGGCATTTAACAGCCTGAGCCACCAAAGCTCATAACATTGACAAATGGGACACTATACAATAGTAGTTTAAGACACTGGATTGGCAATAAGGAAACAAAAGATTTCTTTATTTATTGAAAACATCAATCAACTTTATCCTTCAACCAACTCTCCCAAGCTAAAAAGACATATAAAACATTTTAAATCAATCATTTAAAAAGTTTAAAAAAAAAAACAAAAACCAAAATCTGATGCCAATTAGTTCTGATGTATGATCATCTAATTTTCTTCCAGGTCTTGGGGAGAAAACCAGGTCTTTAAGTCCACAGAAAAGGTACACTTCCTAGCTCCCATCTAATGACAATATTTAGGGGAAAGGACTAGAAGCGTGCCCACCCTATCTGACCTGCTAGGATAGGAAGATGCCTTTAGAGAAAGACGGTACAGCAGAAAGTCTGGTCCTGTGCCATATAAGGCTTTAAAGGTGATGACCAGCACATTGAATTGCACCTGGGAAAAAATTGGAAGGCAGTGCAACTTGTACAACAGAGGTGTTACATGGGTAAATTTAGGAGCCTCCATTACTGTGTGCACGGCTTCATTCTGGACCAGTTAAAGTTTCCAGTTTGTCTTCAAAGGCTGCCTCATATAGAGCATATTGCAGTAATCCAGATGGATGGTGACCAAGGCATGAATGACTATGAACAAGGGTTCCTGGATTTGGTTGATCCTTTGCTGTGACAACCCACTGGGACTTGGACCAGACTCTTTCAGCCCAACATACTTCACAGGTTGTGGTGGGAGAAAATTGAGAGAAGCAGCACTATGCATGCTATCTAGAGCTCCTGAACAAAAGGAATAATTATCGTTTCAAATTAGACAGAAAAGTTCTTGTTATTTAATAGTAGCTATTCCCATCCTGCTTGTTAACTGGGGATAGTGAGAATTGTCTTGTGACACATATGGAGACATTAAGTTGGGTAAGGCAATTTAAAGATAAAGAGATATAAGTAAAATGATGAAAATAAAATAATATGAGTTACCCATCCTTCTTTTTTTGTTCTAAAGATCTACACGATAACTTCTAGAGGAAAACATCCCTCAAAAATTAGATAAAGACAATTTTTAAAACTTCCAAATTAATCCAACTCTGTTGGCATGGAACAAAGGATTTGTACTGTGCAATTTGGAATTCTAACATGCCAAATGTGGTTTGGCAATTGCAAATAAAAACAGCCCCTGTACAGCTATGGCTGCATTCTTCTTTTAGTGCTTTATCACTGTGGAGAAGTGGAGAGGCAAACATGAATGACCTGAGGATGCAACAGAGTGTTGTGATTTATAGGGGGCTTCTGGCTAATCTCTGTAACTTTGTCTTTTAAACTCTACAACCCTGAAACAATGGACAGGGACCCCAAAATGTCAGCCTTGTTTGCTTGCGGGGGGGTGGGGGAAGAGAAGAATCCAGGTAAGGCATGAATGAGGTTCTGTGGAAAGCTTTGTAAAATTTTAAAGCCAAATCTGGTAAGCCAGATAGATTGTCATTGTTCCCTTTCCTACAAATAGAACTCTTTATAGAATAGAATTCTTTATTGGCCAAGTGTGATTGGACACACAAAGGATTTGTCTTTGGTGCATATGCTCTCAGTGTACATAAAAAGAAAAAAAAACATTCATCAAGAATAATAAGATTCAACACTTAGTGATAGTCATAAGTTACTAATAAGCAATAGGAAACAAATAAAACAATATAAATTGTAAAGATACAAGCAACATGGTTATAGTCATAAGTGGGAGGAGATCGGTAATAGGAAGGATGAGAAGAATAATAGTAATACAGTATTAAATATGCTATATAAATATAATATAATATTATAATATAATATAAACTATATAAATATAACCTGCTACTTCTCAAGATGCTGAGATTATAAAAGGAAGTGGGAAGAGGCTATGGCTCAGGGATAGAGCAAGTGCTTTCAAGCAAAAGGTTCAAATTTTTTCCTTTAAATCCCTGGCATACCAACATGTGAGTTGAAGGAACACATTACTTATCAGTGTTGACAATATTACTGTAATTGGTTCAACCGTTTAAGAACCGCTGGCTAGCGAGTGTTGACGGAGATAATTTTTCTGTTACACGATGTTAAATGCCCCTATCAGACATCAATGGATGGTAATTCAATACCAGTAAAGAGAAATGCTCCTTTGCTCCACGCTTAATTAAATTGCAGAATTTAGTGCCATCTATTGTGATGGTCAATGTGAATAGCTTTCAGACAGAAATTCATAGAGCAATGGACTATTAATGACTAGTAGGCTTAACAGTTGTTAATCACCTGCTTGAGCAATAGCAGCATACATTTAAGATCAGCAACTAGACATGAATAGCTAAATTCAAATCCTTATTTCATTCATAGCCCCCTAAAACAGAGATTTACAAACATTCCAGTAATAATTAAATTTCTGAAGCATAAAGTAGGAAAGTCACTTAAAAGCTAACATTATTAATACAGAGTTGTAACATTATAGGATCTATTTACAAAAATTTACAACACTAGGAAGAAGAAGGGGAAGGAAGAAGAAAGAAGAATGAAGAGGGAAGGAAAAAGAAGAAAAGGAAGGAAGGAAGGAAGGAAGATTATAATGAGAGTGAAGGAGGGTCTGAGGGCCACCACAGGTGCCTCCCTGACCCAAGTGATGTCAAGATGGCCACACCCACCCTGGCCATTCCCCCAACCCTCCTAAGGTCAAACACAACCCTGATGTGGCCCTCTATGAAATCGCATTTGACATCCCTGCAATAAAACAAATACATGCTCATTTAGATTGACACAATCTATTGCTTTGCTCTTACGTTGCTAACCACTCTGTATCCAAGACCAGAGCAAACAACATGGAGGGTCGAACTCCATGAGAAAAATGCTTTTAAGAAGGTATGGAGAGGCGTTGCTTAGGCAAAAACTTCAGAAGGAAAGAACAAATGACCTTTCATCAATACTGCATTGAAACCTAGCAGGAGTAGAGAGGCAGTTAATCAGAGCAATCTTCTCTCTGCCAGCCTTCTCTGGTGGAGCCATAATTAAGGGGAACTTCAGATGTAACAAACCAAAGGTACTTATTTTCTATATCGCTATATTTAACTCTCAATTGAGTTCAGATATTGCTAAGGAGTCTAAAGAGTCACCTCGAGTGAGGTGGGTGACAAACAAATCTAATAAAATAAAATAAAGTTCTGTGTCCAAAATTCTTAAATTTACAACACTAGAAAAATGCAGTACAGAACATGAAATAAGATGAGATTCTAATATCTTTTATCTGATACAGATTTTGCAGGAAACATTCATCCAAATTGTTTCTCTAGTGCAGGGTGTCAAACTCAAGGCCTGGGGGCCAGATCCGCCCATGGGGTACTTAGATCTGGCCTGTGGGGCCACCCTGGAAACAGTAAAGGACCAGACTGCAGTGCTTCTGCCAGTGAAAATGGGCTCCCGAGCTCCATTTTGGCTGCTACAGCCTCCTGCAACCCTCTGCCAGTGAAAATGGAGCTCGGTGGCCCTATTAAAACTAATTGTCCCAGATAAGAACAAGCCTTGCCAAGGTTGTGCAAGGCTGCCAAGAACACTAGATTAAATTGCAAGGAAATAATCAAAACAAAAGTCTCCAAACACAAACCAGGATAGTCCGAACTTCCACAAGACTTGAAGTGCAAGAACTTTTGCTTCCTGCAAAGAATCCCACCTCTGAGGGCTGGCTTTATCCCTTAAGGGAGGGGACATCACCTTGCAGCCTTACTCCCGAGTTGCCTGTGCTGCTGGTCTTTCCTTCAGCAGCCCTGTGCGACATGCACTGGGCACAGGCTCCTCGGGTCCTCTGCATCTCTGCTGCCAGCCTCCACAAGCTCTCAAGGCAGCACTCCACTCTCTGATAGTCCAGGCCCCATCCCTGCATCACACACAGGCCAGTGGTGGGATTCAAATTTTTTACTACCGTTCTGTGGGTGTGGCTTGATGGGCGTGGCAGGGGAAGGATACCGTAAAATCTTCAGTCAGAGGTGGCATTTGCCGGTTTTCCGAACTACTCAAAATTTCTGCTACCAGTTCTCCAGAACTGGTCAGAACCTGCAGAATACCACCTCTGACGCAGGCCCCTCATCCAAGTCCTCGCTCTCTGAAACCTCAGCTGTCCACACCTGCTGCCAGTGAACCACAACACCTGTTAAGCAGCTGGCTCCATATGCTGAACACTTGCTGAAGCCTGGGTAAGAATAGGAGACTGAATCATTCAGGTCACAAATCCTATCCACTGTCCTACACACACGCACACACACACACGCACTCACGCACACATACACACTCCCACCCTGTGTCTTTAAGGGCAGCCAAGAATAGTGAGTCAATGTTTTAATAAGATTAAACTGCACTTCTGGGCAGCTTCTGAATATGAAAACGTAGGAGGGTGTCATTTTGTCTTGTGCATCTAAATCAGTCGTGCTTTCTGGGGAAGGTAATGGTGGTGGTGGGTCCCAATAATGGGGCTTCAAAACTTTGTTTAAAATAACGTTTGTCACAACTGATGATGATCTGATTTTTAATCTGATCTTATCTCTGATATTGTTATTGTAAAAATACTATCTTGCCTTTTTGTTGTTAGGCTTAAAAGAGCTGACAGCTGTTTCAGATAAATATTAACGAATGAATGATGAATGCTTTCATTCATTCTTTCAAAAATTTTATTTATTTTATTTTATTTATTTGATTTGTCAATCGCTACAAGATAATAGGTGTAAGTATAAACATAGTTATGAATACATGGAATGGATGCATATAAGAAAAATAAAAATAAAAAGAATCAATAGGACAGGGACGGTAGGCACGCTGCTTATGCACGCCCTACAGACCTCTTATCCAACTTTCTAATACATAGGTATTACTCAGGATAATTTAGAACTGGGAAAATATAGAAGTGAAAACAAAGTGAGACGGATACAGCCACATAACAACAAGGCAAAATTCTAGAAGAATAAAGGAAGTTTACCAATGTGATCACAAAGCTGATTATAATAATAGCAACAAAATTATAAAGTACCACAATAGAATACTAGAACCAGAGGTGGTATTCAGCAGGTTCTGACCAGTTCTGGAGAGCTGGTAGCAGAAATTTTGAGTAGTTTGGAGAATTGGCAAATACCGCCTCTGACTGGAGATTTTATAGTGTCCTTCCCCCCACGCCCACCAAGCCATGCCTACAGAAGGTAGTAAAAAAATTTGAATCCCACCTCCACTAGAACAACGTAAAAAAAAATCTCTGTAGCAATCAGAACTGAAAACATCAATGGAAAGGAGAAACCTGGGTGACAGGAGGCAAAGAGAGCATTCCCAACTATTTTAATGTTGCCAATAACTGGATTCTCCTTAAAAACATTTTTAACGATGGCACAAAAGACCTAGGGTCTGAGTCTCGATTGATTGATTTTATTATTCTTTTAATGTTTATTTATTTTACAAGTAGTCCACGACAATGGTTCATTTAGTGACCATTCAGAGTTGCAACACTGATGTGTCTGCCATTTGGTCCACTGTCTGCCATTTGAGTTTGTTTTTATTTTCTTTAATTAATTAATTGATTGATTGATTTTTATTATTCTTTTAATGTTTTATTTATTTTACAAGTAGTCCACGACTTGCAATGGTTCATTTGTGACCATTCAGAGTTGCAACAGCACTGAAAAATCATGTGATCAAAATTCAGATGCTTGGCAACTGGTTCATACTTGCTGTGTCCCCAAGGTCATGTGATCACCTTTTGCAACTTTTTTGGCAAGCAAAGTCAATGGGGAAGTTAGAATAGAATAGAATAAGAATAGAATGGAATGGAAGGAAGGGAAGGGAAGGAAGGGAAGGAAGAATAGAATAGAATAGAATAGAATAGAATACCTTTATTGTCATTGCATTCCACAAATACAATGAAATTTGAAAGCTACTCCAGCACAGTGCCCCGAACACCACATCACAATCACACTATAGAGTTTTAAAAATTAAAATAATAATAATAGGACTAAATCACAAATGCACTGTTTGGTTCAAGACAATTACTGCTTTGGAAAATCTAATAGTCCTCATTTTAAGACACCTATAACGCCTCCTTGATGGTAACAGATCGAACTATGAATGTCCAGGATGAGAATGGTCTGTGGAGATTTTTAGTGCTCTAGACAGGAGCCTGGTCTTCGCAATCTCTTTCAAAGAAGAAAGAGAGCAACCGATGATTTTTGTGCTGTGTTTATAACTCTCTGGTGCATCTTCTTATCCACTGCAGAGCATCCAGCATACCACACCATTATACAGTATGCCAAAATGCTCTCGATGGTAGACCGGTAAAAAGCAACCAGCAACTTCTCACCCAAACCACTCTTTTTCAGCAGCCTCAGAAAGTGCAGGCATTGTTGGGCCTTCTTTGCAGTGGCCATAGGTTACCACCAAGTAAGATTGTAGGAAATATGAGTTCCTAGAAATTTAAAACTATGAACCCTTTCCACACAGTCTTCATTGGTATATAGTGGGAGAGGCTCTGCTTTGTTTCACTTAATAACCGGGTTACTGACTTATCAACTGCAGTGATTTGCTTAACAACGGTGTCAAGAAAGGTCATAAAATGGGGCAAAACTCACTTAACAAATGTCTCATTTAACAACATAAATTTTGGGCTCCAATTGTGGTCGTAAGTTGAGAACTACCTGTACTTAATCAATTTTCATTTCATCTAGATGATCTAGAGAGTTAGCACCCAGTCTTGACATTTTAATTAACTAAATTATATCTTCATCTCATTGTGCAGAATTGTCAGCTGGATTAATTAATCAAATTAAAAGCAAATCTGCAGGCAAACCACCTAAAATGTATCAGTAATATAGCTACAGTATAGGTAATCCTGTACCATGAACTAAAGTTTTGTGATCCTTTTAAATCAAGCCTCTAATATAGTCTTTGAAACCTGTTATTTTTGTGACTTTCTTGGACGACTTAAGACAAGAACAAATGAAATCTTGTTAAATTTGCTATTTTTTCAGCATCCTTTATTATAAAAGTCTACAGGATTGTCTAACTCTAACCTATTTTTAAAATACACAATAACGTTGTAATAAAGTAGTGTGAGCTTCTGTTCAAAAGTTGCATTTCCCCCCAGCTCCCTAGACATGTTAATTGTATGCTGAGCTGTATAAATGCAAAATTCAATTTTCACTGTCAGGTATCCTGGGAATTTATGCTAAAGACAAGTCACTTTTCATGCTTTAATTAAACTTCTAAGGAGGAAAACAATATAAATATGTTCAATAGCTAACAATATAACAATAAAAATACATGTGGTGTTCTTCCTATACAGACTCTAGAGAAAGATGTAATTTAAAATTTTATTACAGCTAGGTCATGATTCATGAGCATTGAAACAATATAATATTTAATTTAGTGGGAATTGTACAATGTTAGTGGGTTGCTTTTAATGTGAACCAAAATTTGATTAGAGCAAGGCTAAAATATTACAATTAAGGTTATTGGGTTAGTATCAGGATATTAGATACTTCTACCAGCCGTGGTGGTGCAATGGGTTAGAACGCAGTTCTACAGACTACTTCTGCTGCTTGCCAGCTGCCTGCAATTTGGCAGTTCGAATCCCACCAGGCTCAAGGTTGACACATTCTTCCATCCTTCCGAGGTGGATAAAATGAGGGCTCAGATTGTTGGGAGCAATATGCTGACTCTGTAAACAGAGAGGGCTGTAAAACACTATGAAGCAGTATATAAGTCTAAGTGCTACTGCTATTGCTACTTCAATCTGCACTTATTTTTCTCATGTGCATATGCTTTCATATGTGTTAGTTTTGGGATTTGTTTCAATCATTTCAAGAAGTGCCCTGTATAAAATGAACAAGAGTAGATTCCTTCATATAAATACACTGAGAACAATAGTTGATATATGTTTACTTAGAAGTTCCCCCCTTGCTCTGGTCTCAGTGTCTATGGAGATTCTCAGTCATCCAGGTGATGGTTATCCCAAAGGTGCTCAAGAAGCTTCGTGGATGAGAAGCGGAAAGTCTTCAAAGAAATCCAGTTGCCTCTTGAAAAAGCACCTTTGGGACAGTGGTGGGATTCTACATTTTTTACTACTGGTTCTGTGGGTGTGGCTTGTTGGGCCTGGTGTTGCTTGGTGGGCATTGCTTGATGGGCGTGGCAGGGGAAGGATACTGTAAAATCTCCATTCCCACCCCACTCTAGGGGGAAGGTTACTACAAAATCCCATTCCCTCCCCACCCCCCTAATCTGCTTTCCAGCTCCGTTCTCCTGTTCAGGCCGATCAGGTGGGACTTGGGAGGCAGAGAATAGATGGGGGCGGGGCCAGTCAGAGGTGGTATTTGCCAGTTCTCCGAACTAATCAAAATTTCTGCTACCGGTTCTCCAGAACCGGTCAGAACCTGCTGAATACCACCTCTGCTTTGGGACTTTCTGGTTTCAGTCCTTACAATTTAAGAGACTGAATTATGACATGATGGAATATGGTGTCTGCATGATTTTGAGGGTAGAGGTCAGCACATGAAGAAGCCAACTGCCTTCCTTGTGCATGTGCAAAATACTTTAACCCCGCCCCCCAAAACAGGGTGTGCACCATTCTGTACATCAGCAAAACAGGGCAGTTGAATTTTCTTCCCCTTAGCTGGACGCCGTTCTTCTCTGAGTGTTTTGGTTAGGTGTGGACGGCCATGCATTCACCCATCATGATGCATTACTTGCATTTCCACACCCTGGTTCATGCTCTATATTAAACAAAACCCAGCTCTTTTGCACTATTGGGGTGCTGTGCCCCCCATCCATCTCTTGCCTCCCCAACTCATTAGTCCTAGGGACCACATGTGAGGTGCCACATGTTCGATTTTTCTTCTTTTCTTTTCTACCAGAGGGTGAGAGTTTTTCATTTGCTTAGCCTCCCCTTCCCTTCTATGGCATGGAATTTCTGCGATCTCCACTGGCTGCAGAAACAATAGGGATAAGGGCAACTTAGCAACATTTTCATAACAGCCTGGCTTAACATCAAGCCTGACCAATGCCACACTGATCTGTCCATGTTGAAACCAGAGACTTCCTCTCGCTACTGTGCTACATGTGCAGGACAGTGTGCCAGTTTGGGCAGTGGCATTTGGAAGAATTGTTTGCCACTCCATCTCCCATCCTTTCAAACTGAAGCTTCTTTTTTTTGCTTTCTTTGGGAGACTTTCTTCTTTCTTAGAATTCTCTAAAAGGTTTTATTTGCCCTTTAATTATTTTTAACAGTGATCTATCCTCCTTGCCCTATTTCAATTTTTTTAAAAACTCAAGATACCATTTTTTTATCTTAATACTTTGTTGTGCACAGCGCAGAGTCCCTCTTGGAGGTGGGCAGTTCAGAAATGTGAAAAATAAATAAGTAAGTAAGTAAATAAATTACTTTCAAGTGTCCCAAGTTAAAAAACAAATCAACAAAATACAAGTTAAATTTTTACTTCAGCAATACAGGAAGTCCTTGAGTTACAACCCCAATGGAGCCCCAAATTGATGTTGCTAAGTGAAACATTTGTTAAGTGAGTTTGCCCCATTTTACAACTTTTCTTGCCACAATTGTTAAGTGAATCATTGCATTTATTAAATTAGTAACCCGGTTGTTAAGTGAATCTGGCTTCCCCATAGACTTCGCTTGTCAGAAGTTTGTAAAAGCTGATCACATGAGCCCAGGACAATGCAGCCATTATAAATATGAACCACTTGCCAAGAATCTGAATTTTGATCATGTGACCATGGGGATGCTGCAATGGTTGTAAGTGTGAAAAACTGTCATAAGTCACTTTTTTCAGTGCCATTGTAACTTTGAATTGTCACTAAATGAACTGCTGTAAGTTGAGGACTACCTGTAATTGCTTAGTTGTTTTATTTTCCAGCCAACAGAAAGAGGATTGGAGGTGATCCTCCATTATCCCGACCTACCTTCTGTGAATCTATAAACAAGGTGCCATTTTTATAAACTCATGGCTATTACACATTCCCATTAATCAGCTCTTCAGTGAAGGCACTGACACATTACTGAATTTGTGGGCACTTCCTTTCATAATTTTCTGAGCTTTTCAGGTTCCCAGGGTCCATTGTGTGTTTATGAAAATGGGAACCGAGCAACATTATTTCAGTGTTCAGACACTGGCCTTTAATCAAAACCACACCTACAACCCAGTTCCTTTCCTTGACTTAAAGCTCCAAGTGGACTAACAAAGAGGCCTCAAGTCTGCTAAATACCACTAAATCACAAGCGCTTTTAAGTGAGGTTGAAAAGCCTTCTGAAAGGATTTGTGTGTGTGTCTGTATGTTAGTGACCCCTCTTGTAACTGAGCCAAAGACCTCGCAAAGGAAGAACTGTAGCATTTGGAGACTGAATCCATAAATATTCATACCTAAGAATGACAGATTTGTTTCCTTGGAAGCCATAAGGCACCAGAGACCATTTTTTTTTCAAGTCATCTCCAGCAAGTCAGGAGTTAATATTCTACATTTTAAGCCAGGAAATTTTTGCTCTCTTTGCTTCTGCTGATGATTATAGGAAAAGACTGTGTGGGTGTCTTTTGCATGATATTTCTGAGGCATGGAAATACCAGCTTCCTTCATGCCTTAATGTTTTAGCCAAGTGATCCAAGGAATTACAGTCTGCTGAAGAAGGCATAGTTGCTTTAGGAGTATGTGGATCGAATGCAAAAATAAATCAACAGCATGAAAAATGTCTATGGAGATTCTCAGTCATTTAGGTCATGGTTGTCCCAAAGATGCTTTTTCCAAGAGGAAATTGGACTTTCTTGGTTTTCTTTTGAAGATATTTTGCTTCTTATCCAAGAAGTTTCTTCAGCTCTGACTGGATAGTGGGGAATGGAAGCAGTGGTGGGATTCAAAAAATTTTACTACTGGTTCTGTGTGCGTGGCAGGGGAAGGATACTGTAAAATCTCCAGTCAGAGGTGGTATTTGCTGGTTCTCTGAACAACTCAAAATTTCCGCTCCCGGTTCTCCAGAACTGGTCAGAACCTGCTGAATACCACCTCTGAATGGAAGGATTTATATTCCTTGCAGACAGCTGGTCATTTGCATTCTTTTAGCGAATCATTAAGGCCACTTGGAGGCTCCACACCCATTTGCACTACTCAGCTGACCCTGTGGACTCAGATAAACCTCTAAGTGGCCTCAATGACCCTCTAAAAATGCAAATGACCAGCTATTTGCAAGGAATATAATTCCTTCCATTCCCCACTATCCAGTCAGAGCTGAAGAAGCTTCTTGGATGAGAAGCAAAATGTCTTCAAAAGAAAAACAAGAACCTAGACACACAGATAATCAGAGTTGGAAGGGACCTTGTAGGTCATCTAGTCTACCCCCCCCACCCAAGCGGGAGACCCTACACCATTTCCGACAAATGGCAGTCCAATCTCTTCTTGAAAGTCTCAAGTGATGAAGCTCCCACAACTTCTGAGGGCAAGCTGTTCCATTGGTTGATTGTTCTCACTGTCAGAAAGTTTCTCCTTATTTCCAGGTTAATTTCCTTGTTCAGTTTCCATCCATTATTCCTTGTCTGGCCTACAGAACGTCCACTTGCCTCTTGAAAAGAGCGCCTTTGGGTCAGAGCAGCATGAAAGTACATTCAGGTGGTTTGGTCATATAAAGAGCATAAACAAGAATCAAACTGTAAAGCTAATGTATGGAGGGAGAGGAAGAGGGAAACAAAGGACATTTTGGTTGGGTGGAATTGATGAGATTTTCAAAAAGAGAAATATAGGTAGTCCTTTTTAATGACCACAGTTGCAACTGGCAACTTGCTTGTGAAGCAAAGCAGTCATTGAGTGAAGCTACGATTGTGCATATGATCTTATTTCAGTTTTCCTGTTGGTTTACAGACCTGCGGAAGTTGTAAATTTGAGGATTCGGCATTTTTCGTTACTTTTTCAGCACTGTTGTAACTCTAAATGGTCACTAAACAAGGCAGTTGCTAAATAAAGATTACCCGTAAAGAGCCAAATGTACTGTATGAAGCAGTGCACACTTGTGGGTTTTCCAAGATAGCTAGACTGGAAGATGAATAGTGAATGGTGTAGGTGTAAACTAGATTAGATTGTATTCCCTTTTCTTACCTTTTGCCTTTAATTTCTTTGGCTTTGTATTTGTTACTCCCTTTCTGCACTCTGCTTAATCTTGCTTACCCTAAAAAGGAATAGTGAAGGCATCTACACATTACTCAATTTGTGAGCGTTCCCGTTCATAATTTTTTTAGTCTTTCAAATTCTCAGAGTTCATTGTGTGTTCATGAAAATGGGAACTACACAACATTATTTCAGTGTTCAGACGGCATAGGAATGTATGGAAATGCTATTTCCACACAGGAATATAAGAGCTCAGTTGGGTCATATCACAGAGACTTTATGCTGACACTCAGTTTCAATAAATAGGAATTTTTTTCTTTAAGATTTGCAACTCCGTTAGCTGCAATCCAAGGATTGGTGCACATTCCCATATACATTCTGAGGCACATTCCCATATATATTCTGTAATAAATTTGTAATGACACAGTTTTAATACACAAACCTCAAAAAGGGAGGAAGGTTTTTCTCAGTAATCACTTCCATTTAAACAAGAATTATATCAAGTTAATCCTTCTATAGTCCTTTTTTCTAACAAAATGGACATGTAATTGACTAATAAGTGATCATCAACACCTGTAAATCGATTTGTTTTAATCTTAAATTGAACAAAGTTACCATGAAAAGAATGCAGTGATTGCAACAAGTTTGTTCCCTGTCCCACTCTTTACTTTTTCTGAGTGGAGAATTGAGAGGGAAATAATTTAGTTTCACATCTATTGGAAAGAGCAAACATTAGAAATTTTAATTGCCAAAACAGCTGGATCGTAAATAACCAGTGCAGCAGCACAGTTTCTATTTTTTTTATCCAACACAGGATATCTCTGCAGATGTGATAATTAATCAGAACAATTTTGTTTCACTACAAATCTTTTCTTAAATTAGCAACTCCAGTTTATTCATTCTTTAAAAACAGGGTGGAGAAATTGGAACTGAATACATGATTTCCCTGAAGAAGACTCCATCTTCAGTGGGAACATAAATAAGAACAAAAAAAATTGCCCTGTTGGATCACACCAAAGCATGTCAGGAGGTTGGGAACTATTCCATGTTAAACAATACATGGTAGAGAATGAAAATGAGGAAGTTATTTCATCCAGCTCATTCCCGCCTGGGATATTCCTATACCAGCTTTGCTTAATAGAATTTCTCTAAGAAGGCCTTTTCTTCTGAGCTTTTAAACATGAGAGCAATTTGTCTCATCCAAGAAGCAAAACATCTTCAAAGAAAAAACAAGAAAGTCCAGTTGCCACCTGAAAAAGCACCTTTGGGACAACCATGACCTGGATGACTGAGAATCTCTACAGACTTTCAGAAAACTGAGTTCTGGTCCCTTAGGCATGAAAGATGGCAGGGTGAATCTGGGTCAGACATTTTCTCTCTCTCAACCCAATGCATCTCACAGGGTTCTTGTTATGGAGAAAATAGGAGGAGGAAGTATTACACATGCTCACTGGCTTGAGTTACTTTTAAGTAACAAGGGTGGGCTAAAATCTAATAAATAAATATTTAACAACTAGAAGTCTTCATATTCTTGTGGTGGGTAGGAAAGGTGTTTCAGATCATAAGATAATAAGTCAAAATATTTCCTCTCGTATAATGAAATGGCCACTTAACACTGCAACAAAAGGAGGTAGACTAATTTGCCCATGTTCAGGGATGTTCTGGGATCAAAAGAATCAGGATGGCAGTGTGACTATACAACTGAAACCTGCCTCATTTTAATATGTGTTGTGCTTGTGATGCATGTTTCAGTTGCACTGCTCTATCTTGTACCTTGCTTTTTTGACCCCGTAGATTCTCCTGCATTTGCACATTCTCCCATATCCTTTGGATGGATAGATTAAAATATATATGTGTGTGTGTATACATACATACATACATGCATACATACACACACACACACACACACACATATATGTTGTTCCATATAAAGAATGGGCAAAGGTAGCAACTGGGAATTTTCTGTTTCACCTCTTGCAACTTCTACTTAATCTTTACAGCTTTAAGCTGCCTTTTAAAGTTTAGTCCTTCACTGGCAGAAAAGTGCTACTCAGCTGATCGATGGCTTTTCATTTCTGAATGTCAGCCCGAGCTGCTTTGATGTGTTCATAAATACATACCAGACCATGACTTAATAGGGCCAGCAAGCTGAAAAAGAAAGATAAGGCCACTCATGTCCAGTTCCAGATTTTTTTCCTTTTTGTGTTGTTTTTGGAAGATACTTCTTATGTACAGAGAAGAAAGAAAGAAAGAAAGAAAGAAAGAAAGAAAGAAAGAAAGAAAGAAAGAAAGAAAGAAAGAAAGAAAGAAAGATCAGGCCTGGGACCTTTAGAGCTCATGGCCAGGTAGCTGCTGAATGCTCCACACTAATTCTTCGTCTACACTTTCTTAAATTAATCTGCCCTTCAGCTGGCAGAAAATGAAACCAACCCCAAACTTGCTGTTCCCATTGTGATCTCTATATTGCTTTGTAAATATTGACTTTACAGTATGTGTTGTACAGAACACATTAAGAACAAGAGAAGAACATTCCAGCTGGAGGGAAAACAGCCATTAATTCTCTTCTCTGTGAGACTGGGGAAGAAGCTGATTTGGACTTGTTACCAGATTGGTATGTTTCACCCTGTTTCCAAACTCATGCAAATTCTTTGAAGCCTCCTACACAAGAATCTGAGTATCAAATGGATTCTCAGGATCTTTGGAGACACAAAGTTATCATTCTGCTAGAAGAGCACTACATAAATAAATAAGTTGGTAAACTGCTCTTCCTCCCCTCCTTCCCATAGTCCTCCTTCCAGGCCAATTGCTGAATGCTGGAATCCTTTTGGACGTGTTTTTTTTTCCCCTTAGAAATTAGAAGACAGCTAAACCCATGCTCAAAAGCTGCTCTATCAAGCGCTTATGGCTACTGGTAGAGTGGTAGCATCAAGCAACCTCTTTTTTTCCTGTCATATTATTTGTCCTGCTTTCTTGCCATTACAGCTAGTCAGCTGCTTTCTGCCTAATTTGTGGCTTTGGGTTGTGGACTAGATATGGCAGGTGCAAGGAAAGGATCTGGTGGCAAGCCTCTCTTGCTACCCATTCTCAAACAAATTTTAATCTGCCTATTTATTGTTCTATTTGTCTTTTTATAATCTGTAAACCGCTCAAAGTCATCTTATGAGGAGATGGGAGGCATAAAAATTAACATTAGGTGACTTTGAATTGAGTAGTATCTCTCAATCTAATCTCTCTCCCGGGAGACTAAGAGCTGCACAGGAAGTTCCACCCTCTGCTCTTGCAAGAAAGCAGAGTGTAAGCCCAACTTCAATCTCCCCCAAAATGGTATCCCATGCTTTTAGTGGGTCTTTTGAGGGACTTGAGATTATCAATATAATTCTATTAGCATTTTCAATAATAAAAAGTAGTTCTCATTGAGTTGAGCAGGATTAGGAATAAAATACATTGAAAACCTACAAATTTATTTCAAGAAATTAATTATAGGAAAAAAAATCATTTCAGGAAATCATTTTCTATCCAAATTTTTAGTCTCGTGAAGTTTTTGCCATTTTGGGTTCAGGTTTGTTGTCATTGTCATAGGGCCGTTATATACGTGGAATTTTTAAAAATACAATAAGTTAGTAAAATTTATTATTTCAGATAAATGCAATAAGTTAATAAGCGGTTTATTATTTCAAACTATTCCCTGGCCAGTTGTGATTTTCAAACTTCTCATCAACATTGTTTAGATGACAGCAAATCATACAAACCCCTTTGTACTCAATGACAAACACACTGACTTATTAGGTGATTACATTCAAATATTTGTCAGGCTCAAACTTGAAAGATTAATGATCTCAAGTTAGTATTTAGAAGATAGATTATGTCTGAGTTCAGTTCTGACAGCAACTGGTCCTTTTTTTCTGAAAATAATAAAATACAAAAATAAGGCAGAGGTAATTTACTATGACTTGAGCCAGTTGTCAATTTTATTCCTTCATGGATTGTGTTTTTGATGGGAGTGGCTGGGAGACAACCTTTGGAATAATGATGAGGTACTGGTAGTTTTCATTTGGCATGCCTATCTAGCTGCCTAGGATAACAGTGTGGAGAGAGTTCAGTGAGTGTGGAAATAATTGACGTAGTGTTTTTCATACTGGTCATGTAGTTTGAATTCCTTTCACAGAGATTTAATAAAAGGTTCCATGTTTAAAGGCAATATTATGTATACCACAGTAATCTTAGGAAGCTTGTTGTAACAAAGCCAAAGTGCACAGGTAAGACAGGGCAGTGGCAGTTATTATCTTGTAAAAGAATGCAGCAGTTCAGATCTAATAAGCAAAAAAGGTTGGGAACCTGTCTCTCTCCCCCTAATAAATGGTTGCTGAAAGAGGATGGGGCCTGCAGAGAAATCAGGTCACCCTGAATAGGAAACTAAGCACAGAAAGCAAGAAATAGAGAATTCTGCGGAAGGACAGGAGGCTTGCCAGCCAATTGGGAGCAGTTTTGCATCCTGCAACATTTTGGTGCAGTTCCTTCTTGTGTCACTGAAGACCAATTTCAGAGAGATAAAAAATACTTCAAAGAATCATAATTAATGAAGCAGTAGACATCTAAAAACAAATGATAACAGATTGCTAGTTCCCCCTATTTTCTATATTCCTCTCATAATGTCATCTCTCTATTGCTAAGACAATCTTTCTGTCTCAAGGGATTTAAAAATAGAAAATGTTCCTTTGTTTCAGAGATATCATTCACAAGCTACTACATGTGCACGAGGTGATTCAGTAATGCAATAATTGTCTAAAATCATACCATTAATATTCTTTTTTTTTTTAAAAATCTGGAGCTGAATATCCAGAATGTCTGGTCAGCATGGGGGTTGGCATGGAATTAAATTGACTTCTGTCATTCTTCACTCTACAGCTGAGAGACTAAACAAGTTGCCAGCAAAAGCAATTATCTTACTATAGATAATTTTATCTTTGCAGGAGCAGTGACCCTGAGTTTGCTTTTTGAGCAACGGCTAATATTTGTAATTCATTTTTAGGAGGGGGGCAACCTTGCATAGGAGTGAGACTGGTATGAGATTAGCAAAAAGGCTTGTTGTGATAAGACACAGAGAGGACTATAAATCTGAACAAGCAAAACTCAGTCATGGAACTGCATCCAGCCTGCTGCTCCTGCTGTGTTAGCACTCCAATGCTCCCCTCCCTACCATTCCTCATTTTGTGGCATTTTGCTGACAGGGTAAACTGCTGACAGACCACCTTGGGTTTCAGACAGTCATTCTGGTGCAAAGCGCAATAATCTGGAGGGAACAACTTTTCAATGGGAGATTTGGCAACAGCCAGAAGTTCATGCTTACAGAGGAATCTGTGGTATAACTGACTACAGATGATGAAGCTCTGAAATTACTTTCTGGTGTATTTGAAAGTAAGATGCGAGAGTTTGTACCACCGCTTTGAGAGAGCAACACTTGCCTTTTCATAGCACTCTCTCCTTTCTCCCACACCTCTTGATCTAAACTTTAACTCCCACCATTCCTTTTGCAAATTAAAAGAGTGGCTATTTGCATGTGTTTTGGCAACTCATAACTCAGTTCCCCTCCACCCCCTCCCACGCAGTTTCTTAAATCTAGACCTCAAAGAAAACGTTTCCCACTTCTCTTTTCTCCCTGCCAGGCATCCCTTGCAACTACAGTGCACATCTGGCATTCTGTCTGCTAAAGCTGTTAAAAAAAATTGGGAATAGGATGCATGGAAGAAGTTATATGCAAAAACTACCTTGAATGCTTCAGTTCAAACATGGATTTAAAACTATAGGGCCAGGTTTTGCTTATGCCTTTCCTGGACTCAGCAAGTGCACACCAGCAAGAGGTTAGGTTTGAGTTCTGTTAAATTTATCCCACAGGTGCCTTCCAGAGATTTTGGGATTGCTACTCTCAGATGTCCAAATCAGCTTGGTTTGTTTGGAGTTTGGCTGCTGCCTTAGTTGGCTTGATGTTTTGGGAATTACAGTTGTAACACACACAGGAAATACTAGTAAGACATCAAATAGTAGAACTGATGCCCAGTCTGCAGCCAGCAAGGCTAAATTTCTAATTCTTAGAATAGAATAGATCTGGAAGGGACCATGGAGGTCTTCTAATCCAGCCTCCTGCTCAAGCAGGAGAAACTATACCACTTTAGATAAGTGACTATCTAGTATCTTCTTAAAGATGGAACATCCACAATTTCTGAAGGGAAGCTGTTTCTCTGGTTAATTGTCCTCACTGTTAGTAAGTTTCTCCTTAATTCCAGGTTGCTTCTCTCTTTGATTAGTTTCTTAGATCTCTTATAAGAGATCATGTTGGTGTCATGGCATCATTGGACAGACAACGACTGAGAGCCATGGAAAATGTCCAGGGTGGATCTTCCATCTTATATTTATACATACTGTATATTATATGATACATGGCACCTAAGTGGTAAATAACTTCTACACGGAAGAAAGACATTCCTTTATAAAAATATTTTGGCCACCAGGGCCAAAGAGAACAAGACTTGGCTATCCTTGGATGAGCTCAGAAATCAAGCAGGATTGTTTTTGGTTAATACTTGGATTGGAAACTACCTGGATATGTCAAAGCTGTAGGATAGACTGTGGGGAAAATCCTAAAGGAGACATAATAGAAGCTGCTTCTGTCATGCTGCCAGGAAAATTATACAAATGGCTTGATTTTACCTACACAAGTAGTTCATATCTTTCCAGAGCTACCAATAAACACTGAAGCATATTTTTCTTGACAGTATGCATTGTGACTGCTTGAATGCTCCATTGTGAATGTAGTCAATGGGGAAAAATGGGTTTTTGGAGCAGAACAGAATCAGTAAAGAGAACAGTTTGAGCTAGAGCTGACCTGAGCCCTTTGGCTGTCCATGACGGATCAGCATGAGGTAAATCAGAAATTAAAAATCAAATGTAAATAAGATACAAATAAGATACCTAGTAGCAGCTAGTCAAAACCATATAATTTATTGCTTTTTATAAAGTGATGAAATTAATATTGAACAGAAGTTTCAGCCTATTGGTTCAGCCCACAACAGAGGTCCCTGTTTCTCATGTGGCCCCTTGGGAAAATTAATTGTTCACTCCTGGTGAACAATTAATGCTCAGTTAGTAGTAAGTTCTCGCATTGACAGAATACAATGTCGTGCAGATCCATCCACAGATATGGCCACACACAGCAGTTAATATGGATGATACAGCTAGATACTCAAACTCAAGTGAACACTGGTATTATTACTAGATAAAGATGAGATCTAGAGATGCATGTTCTCAATGCTATCTCCTTTCCTTCCAAATCATCTACTTCATCACTGTTTACAGATGGATCTTTGTTGACCTCCTGCTTTCCACTTAAATCATACCTCCCAGAGAAAACCTTGTCAAACATTCCTATATTGACTTCAAATCCCTTTTGCTTCATCTCTTTTGCTCCTGAGATCTTTGCAAAGAAACAAACACAGAGAACCGGGAAATGAGGTAAGGCTGGATACATAGTCAAAGGCAATGGCTCCAAATGTCCAAAAGATATCTGTGAGACAAGGGCAGTCTTATGGTGACTTATCCTGAGTCAGAATCTTCATGGGAACCAATTCAATCAAGGCAAACGTAACAAGTTAGTTGGATTAATGTTCTGATGTTTTAAAGCAATTCTCCAACTTGGCTCCATCTAGATGGGTTGGGATGGTTACAAGTAATCCTCCTTTAGAGATTATAATTGAGACCTGCAACTTGGTTATTAAAGCAGTCACTAGGTAAAGATGGGGCTTATGATCTTAGTTCAGCTTTCCTTTGGTTTGTAAACCTGTGTAGGTTGTATATGCAAAGATTGATCACAACCTTTGCATGTACATGTTACTTTTTGCAATTCTCATACTTGTGAATTGTCACTGAGGCAGTCACTAAACAAAGACTGCCTATATTCTCAGAATTCTCAAGCATCAATTTTAAAGGCTGTGAATTCTAATTCTATGGATCTGGCTCACCCAAAGGACACCAGTTGAATAAAACTGGCTAGAAGGCTGCCATGAATTCATATGAACATTAAAAGCTGCTTTGGGTCAGTTTAAATTACATTATCTATCTAGCTTTATACTGTATAATTTACAGTGAGTAGAAACAGCCTCAGTATTTCATCTAAGCTTCAACTCTCAGCTACGTAATCATTTACACTGAGTGGTTTTACTACACATTGCTAATAATGAAAAAATTAAATTTATTTGTGGGCCTGTTCAGCTGCTTTGAACATTATCTGCACACCAAGAGATTGTGAGGTGTGTGGGTGTGTGGGAATGGATGCACACAATCTTCTGAGATGTTCTTGAAGAACACAATGTTATTTTAAAATCCTGCTTTTTAAACCACAAGTTCCTGACTTGAGCTAGGATGTAAATGAAATTGCTCAAGAAAAGTGGTTTGAAGCTTACAAATGGCATGTTACAACACCTGGAAAATTTGGCTGGGTATCTCATAGATGCCTTCTATAAAAACTTCCTTCCAAGTCCCAGCCATGGCTGTTTTGCTTGGCTCTTTCTCTTTACCTGAGCATAATGACACTTTGTGAACAGTTCTGGTGTGCACATGCTGAAAGACATTATAGAAATCTTGATTATTGCTTTTGGCTGCAACAATGGCAATGGCAACAGACTTGGGCTTTGAATTTATACTCAGACATTCATCTTCCTCAGAGACTTTGGTATCTTAAGAAAAAACAACAGAAGAAAGGACATTGTTTTAAATATATTATTAAAGTATATGGCTGCCAAATAGTATATTGGTACAATACAGAATCAATGGTATCATGCTTTTTATCAACACAAGATGACTTCCACAAAAAGCTGCTTCAAGCAAAAGAGTTCTTAGCCAAAAAAAAGATAAATTAAAATTAAATTAACTACATCACATTAAAGTGATGCCTAGTCCAACATTATCGAATTGAGAATATTTGGAAAGCAAGTAAAATCACCTTCTGGGATTAAAATCTAACATTCTTTTTCATTCTTACTAATGAAGCTCATTTATCATTTGAGATAAGTGGTCAGAGTAGCACGCAATGCTATGATTGGTTCAACAACAGCTGAGTTAAATTAATCACAGTGGAATGAATTCACAAACTTGCTAAATTATAACCTTTTGAATGTAAAACTAGTTCAACCATATTAATCGATACATCAATGTGATAAGCAAAAAGATGGATGGGTGGAGACCAGAGCCCAAGGGGGGGGGGGTGGATGGGGGAGAGAAGGTGGATATGATCTGTAATATGTTGTTCATAAGCCAGTTCAGATACGGATCATAGTCACCAGAGAACAAGGGAACTGAACTTAGATTCCCATTAGTGCTAAACCATGACACTGCAACAAAAACACAGCCTCTCTCAATGTGACTGGCAGTATAATATATGGTTATGGTGTTAGGCTTAGATATGTGGTTGTTTTCAGGATGAATTCAGTGCAGTGTCTTTTCTCGTTAGTGCTAGCCAAAGATTAAGATAGTGTTATTTTATTTCTACAGTAATAGCAACAGCACTTAGACTAGAACAGAATTCTCCAAATAGAATAACAGTTGGAAGGGACCTTGGAAGTTTTCTAGTCCAACTCTCTGCTCAGGCAGGAAACCCTACTCTTCTTAAAAACTTCCACTGTGGGAGCATTCACAACATCTGGAGGCAAATTGTTCCACTGATTAATTGTTCTAGCTGTCAGGAAATTTCTCCTTAGTTCTAAGTTGCTTCTCTCCTTGATTAGTTTCCACCCATTGCTTCTTGTTCTACCCTCAGGTGCTTTGGAGAATAGCTTGACTCCCTCTTCTTTGTGGTATATAGTATAGATACTATAGTACACACTGCTTCATAATGCTTTACAGCCCTCTCTAAGTGGTTTACAGAGTTAGCATATTGTCCTCAACAATCTGGGTCCTTGTTTTACTTTTGTGAGCCATGCATGAATCCTGGCTTTGTGTATACAGAGGTTCTACATATATAATTTCTGTTAAGTTTGCATGAAGAGACAGACACGGAGTGCTTCAAGCTCCTTGTTTATTAGTGACTACAGCTCCAGAACAAACCCACTTTGGCTGGGCTGCGGCTGCTACTTACAGCCAGCAGCCGCAGTTGCCAGCCAATCAGAGTGCAGGGTTTTCCTGCACTTTTTAAACCAATCATTTCTTACATTTTACAAGAACAGTTCAAACTAAACCAATGACTTTAAACCTGCATACATAACACCCCTCCCCACTAGGTTCAGTCCATACTCAAACCCCAGCCTATCTAATGTATTCTTTTAAATAGGTGAGGATCTTACGTGTACGTTGAGACCTACGTGGTTCAGATGTTTTAAGGTTCTCACCTTGTGAGGGAGGAAATGTGTCTGCTGACATTTCCTTACTAGGACTTGTATTAATGGTAGAACCTGTTTGGTTACTACAACCTGGTCTCTCCTCCCAATCCATCTCCAACCCAATGTCAGCACCTAAATCAGGTAATGATGTGCAATCTTCCATTTGTGAAAATGGTTGTTGGTATTGTGACAGGTTTTGGGATGGTTCCTGTCGTGTTAGCTCATTACACATGGGGTTGATTCTTGCTTGTTCATTACACTCATGATCCTCCCTTCCCCTAGAAGAGGCAGTAGGTATGGGAACCAGAGAGGAGCAAAAGCGATGCTCCTGAGGCAATCTGGATCTTAACTGATCAATGTGCCTGCTCCAGAGGACACCATCCTCCTGTTTGTACCCTGTAAGACCTAGGGCCTGTGATTTGTGTTATCTCAGCAGGAATCCATAAAGGTTCACCCATAAGGTTCTTAGCATAAACAGAATCACCCACAGTGAATGCTAATTTTGCTAGTGGAATCTAGTGGTGCGTTGGGTGCGTAAGTGGGATGAAGGCGGTCAAGGGGAGACCTGATTTCCTACCCATCAACAACTCTGCTGGGGATAAGTTAGTTGATGGGTTAGGAGTGATATGCTGAACACTGAGAAGTTTTTCAATTCTCTCAGTGATATCCCCTGGACCCAATTGCTGAAGTTTTTCCTTGGTAAATCATACCATATTCAGCCCGGCGAAGGATGCCCAGGGGCTGTCAGGGCATGTCTGATACCCTGCTGTGCTAGATATGATTCAAAAAGGTTGGATGTAAATTGAGGACCATTGTCAGAAACAAGCACATCAGGTAACCCATGAGTTACAAAAGCTTTTTAAGCTGTTTGATGACAGCTTCAGTTGTGGTGGATGCCATAGGGATAACCGTCAGCCATTTGGAATATGCATCAACTATAATAAGGAAAGTGTGCCCTCTGGTAGGGCCAGCAAAATCAATGTGAATCCTGGACCATGGGCCCCTAGGACATTCCCATTCCTGTGTGGGGGCGAGAGGTGGGGCAGGCCTGACTACCTGACAGTTGGGACAAGATGCAACCCAGTTTTCAACCATTTTGTCAATACCTGGCCACCATACATAACTCCTGGTCAATCCCTTCATTCTGACAATACCTGGATGACCCACATGTAACATTTCCAAAACCTCTTTTTGCAGTTTTGCAGAATAACCACCCTGTTACCCCACAAAATACATCCTCTTAATACAAATAATTCAGTTTGCCTGGATTTAAAAGGTTGGGCAAGTTGAGGTAGATCTTGAAGAGGCCAACCTTTCTTAATCCAGCCTATAACAGGAGCCAATAAAGTGTCTTTGGCAGTCTCTCTGGCAATTTCAGCAGCGTGTACTGGAAGCTTGGCAACAGTTTCTAGGAAAAGGTGTAAGTCTCAGGAGCAAAGTCCTCAGTGTGAGAAGGAAGTGGGCAGTGACTCAAAGCATCTGCATGCCCAATGTCTTTGCCAGGCCTGTGGATGAGTTTGTATGAATAAGCAGCAAGAAATTCAGTCCACCTCAGCATTCTTGGTGACAGGATAGTGGGCATAGGTTTGTCTCCTGCCACAATGCCTAACAGAGGTTTGTGATCTGTGACAATGGTAAATGTTCTCCCATATAAATACTCATGGAATTTCTTGACAGCTGCAACAATTGCCAAGGCTTCCTTGTCCAGTTGGCTGTAGTTCCTCTCTGCTTTGGTCAAGGTGCGAGAGTAAAATGCAATAGGAGCTTCCCTCCGCTGGGAAGCCTGTGGCTCCAAAAAACCCCCACTCCAAAAGGGGATGCATCACAAGTCAGTACAACAGGCAAATTCTCAGAGAACTGTATCAGTACAGCATCAGACGTGATTAGTCTTTTAATATTGTTAAATGCAGATTGTTCTTTTCTGCCCCAGACCCACGCAGACTTTTGTCTAATAATCTGTGCAGTGGTTCTGCAATGGTTGCCTTCTGAGGTAGGAACATGTGATAAAAGTTAATGAGTCCAAGGAAGGCTTGCAAATCTGTTTTACATTTTGGTCTAGGGGCTTCTTTGATTGCCTGAACCTTGGCATCTGTGGGGTGGATACCATGCTTGTCAATCATATAGCCCAAGAACTCAACCTTGTCAGTTCTAAGAGTGCATTTTTCTTCCTTGACTTTTAACCCCGCTTTTTGAATCTGGTAAGGACTTCTCTGAGTCTCTCTTGTAACTGAGTGTCATTTTCAGCAGAGATTAACACATCATCAAAGTAAGGTACTACCCCTGGCAGTCCTTGGAGCATCCTTTCCATAAGGCTTTGGAAGATGCCTGGTGCCACGCTTACTCCAAACTGTAACCTTTTACATTTGAAAGCACCTCTATGAGTCACAATGGTTTGGGCCTCTGCAGTGGCATCATCAACTGTTAATTGTTGATATGCCTGGGCCAGATCCAATTTGGCAAAGACTGTACCCTTGCCAAGTGAATGTAGTAAATGATGCACCACTGGAACTGGATATGCGCTCTGTTGAAGCGCATGGTTCAATGTCCCCTTATAGTCTCCACAGATTCTCACTGACCCATCAGTCTTGACTGGTGTGACTATGGGTGTCTCCCACCTGGAGTGGTCAGTGGGCTCTAAAACTCCTTGAGCTATTAGTTTATCTAATTGTGCATCAATTTTTTCCTTTAAGGCAAATGGGACCCTTCTGGGCTTTGAATTGGTGGCACCTTGGGATCTAGATTGAAAGTGATAGGGGTCCCCATATACTTGCCCAATCCATCGCTGAAGACCTCTGGAAACTCAGACTTCAAGGCCTCCTCCCATTCAGTGTTGCTCACGTGATTGATGCCAGTCACCTCGATGCCTAGTGGATTGAACCACTCAAGTCCCAGCAAGCTTGGGCGATCCTTGTCCACGATGGTCAGGGCAAGCGTTTGGTGTGGCCTTTGAACTTCACGTTGAATTCTCTTGTTCCAACTACTGGAATCTTGTTCCCTTGGTAGTCTTTAAGAGTCAGTGCTTGCTTCTTGAAATGCTTCTTCTGAATGTTTGGGAGTAGTCTGTGAATAGTGTCCCATGACACCATAGATAAATATGAGCCTGAGTCCACTTCCATTTGGCAAGGCCTTCCTTCAATTAGTACCTTGACATGCACTTTTCTGTTATTGATAGAAGAAGAATGACCAATAGTTACTGTCTGATGAGTTTCATTCTTCCCTTTGCTTCTGTGCTGCCCCATTTTCTCACTGAGTTGTTGGGCTTGAATTCTTTGTCAGGAAACTTCCTTCTGTTGGGTGGAGTTCTGGATGATTTGCAGACTCTTGCTAGGTGTCCTCTTTTTTCACAACGGAGGCAGATGGTATCTAGGAACTTGCATTCAGTGCGGGGTGGCTTCCCCACAACCTCTGCAGTAGAAATCTTGCCTCTTTCTTCCCAGGTCTTTCTTTTTCCGCTCCATTCTGAGTCTATAAATTCCTTCCTCCACCTCACTACAGTCTGACTCAGAATCTATTTGCTCACAATGAGTTGTTGTGGACTTTTCCACATCAGGATGGCTTGTGGCCTTGTTAATTTTCTTCATGGCTGCTGCTGAGGACTTGGTAGCTTCTGCTGAAGAGGCCTCTTCTATTGCTTCCTTCAGCGTGATCTTAGGTCTTAGTAATAACTTGCTCTGAAGCACCTTGTCTTTAAGGCCCAGAACAAATCGATCGCATGGCCTCTTCTAAATTGTTAAATTCACATGCACCCCAATGTCTCTTAAACTTGCCACGAAGTCGTTTACGTTTTCGCTTTCCCCTTGATCCCGACGGTAAAACTTGTGTCTCTTAATGAGGCACGATACTTGTGGGGCATAATGGGCTCTTAACAACTTTTCTAAGTCAGGCCATTCCATTACCTTCACGTCTGCAGCTCCTGCCAATGCCTTCGCCATCTTGAAAACTGCCGGACTGCAGTGCGTGAGAAAGACCGCCCTCTTCCGCCTCTCGGAAATGTCGGCAAGATCGTTTCCTTCCAGATACATTTGGAAACGATCTGCATACGTCTCCCAGTCTTCTGCCATCGGATCGAACAGGGCTGGGGGGTGTTCAGCGCAGCCATCTCTCTCTTCTTCTGTTCCGCCTTGCCTTCTTCTTCAGGGAGATCCCACCTTCGTCGCCAGTGTTAAGTTTGCATGAAGAGACAGACGCGGAGTGCTTCAAGCTCTTTGTTTATTAGTGACTACAGCTTCAGAACAAACCGACTTTGGCTGGGCTGTGGCTGCTACTTATAGCCAGCAGCCACAGTTGCCAGCTAATCAGAGTGCAGGGTTTTCCCACACTTTTTAAACCAATCATTTCTTACATTTTACAAGAACAGTTCAAACTAAACCAATGACTTTAAACCTGCATACATAACAATTTCCATGTACATTTATGTAAAAAGCATGAAATGGGCAAGCAGTATGTTTGTCTCCAAACCTATGGAATTCATGGTACATAGCTCCACACCCTCTCATTGATCACTTTTCATCTGACATCATCGGTTCATTCTCTGTTCCTATATGGTGCATAGCTCCAATGCTATCTTTTAAAGTATCTTGGCCCATGTGAATGGGATTATATGTGATGCTTGATTTGTGCAAGCTGCATTTGAATCTTAGTAGTGGGTGGGCTGCAGCTGGCAGGCCATTATCTCCTGAGTTCCCTATCTTTAAGGAAGAAAATTGTGGTGATTTCACCTCCCTAGCTTGTTGTAAGAATGACTGGAGATAAAGAAAACAGTTAATGCCTTAGAGGGAGATGGATCAGCAATAAATCAAGCGTAAGGAAGGCCGTGCTAAAGACCTCTCCTCAGGATGGCTTTTCAGCTGATTATCAGAACTACTAAAGGCAGCAGCAAATCTGCTTTGATATTTAAAAATGTTCAAGGGCATTTACAGCAGTTAGGCTAGTGACTTCACCTCCCTCCCTTATACACTTAGAGATGTGTGTGTGTGTTCCAGCCATATTCCAGCCCTTTGCAATTAATGTGCCACTCCACAGTTTGGCCAGTGTCTTGTCTGGCCACTTTGAAGTGTTCCTCCCTCAACTCTATGGTGGAAATTTTCCTTTTGGAGAACAAGAATGTTAGGCCAGCTGGGAGCTCAAAATTCTCAAACATGCCATGGGAGAGAGGAAGAGGAGCAAGAAGATGAAAGGCAGTTGTATTTTCCCAGGTGATGCCAACTCATTCTTAAAGCCATCCTGGGTTTTCTCACTTCAACTCTACCTGGAAAAAAAAGCAAATAAAGGGGAGCTATTTGGGTTACACCAAGGGGGTTCTTGGTTTTTCTCCACATGGCTCTTTCCTCCCCTCCCCCACTTTCCCCCCCTTCTGTAATCAGCACTTCCACCGAATGAGAAACCAAAATAAACTTTATCAAGGGCAGATTCATGTGGGCAGTTCATCCGATCTAAAGTATGGTCCTGGAGGCGGATGAACGGCATTTTGCAATAGAGAAATCCTAACTGGTGTTTATACTGAGGTTGAAGGGTAAAAAAGCAGAACAAATGCAGGGAAAAGAAACAACAGTGGGAGAGGGAACAGCAAGGGGTAGGGAGTGCCAAAGGATTGCCCTTTGATTATATCCTTCTCTGTTACTGCTGCAACATGGGATCCCCAGGAGTCCAGGATCTCTGTGGTTTCAGCCATTGAAAAAAAAATAGAATGCCTTCCTGATTATAATGGGACCCACAAGAGAAACTAGCAATAGTCCATTATGGTGCAATATGCAGTCCATCTAATTAGCTGCAGTGTACCACTGGAGACTCACAGAAATGGCATATTCTATCCTGGATACTTTTGCTCTTTAATATTTTTTATAAACGACCTGGATGAAGATGTTGGAAATGCACTTATTAAATCTTCAAAAAGCACAAAATTAAGTGAAGCTGTCAACACTACAGAAGACGGCATTAAGATGCAGATTGAAGCACTGGACTGAAACTAACAAGATGAAATTTGAGAGAGAGGAATGCAGATTTTTTTGCATAAGAACAGCCCTGCTGGCTCAGGTCAAGGCCAATCTTAATTACTTTAGTTTAAAAATTACTGCTTCTTCATTAGTTCATTTCCAAAGTTTCTTATTTTTTCACAGTAGGCAATCTGGGATGGTAGTCTTATAAACAGGAGACAAAAATCTAGCACTTTCCAGTGACTGTTTTCTTGCAATTAGTATTTGGTGTCATGCTGCCTCAAATCAGATGTAACTTGGCATCTTTAAGACCAATAGCTCATGTTAGATTTGTCTCCCATGCAATTATCCAAAAGTTCTTTAAAGTCATCAAAGCGGCTGGTCAACTACACATTTTGTGGTACAGTAATGAATTGCACAGGTTAATTATGTATTGTTTGAAGAGGGATTCCTTTTGGTTCTTTTAAATCTCTTTTCAATCAGCTTCTCACTGGATGGCCTAGTTCTAATTTTCAGGAGGAGTTTTCTCCCAGTCCACTGTTTACATGCTAAACATAATTTTATACACTTGAATCAGATCCCAGATCTCTCAGTTGTTCTAACCCCCCCTCCATCCCAGCTAACGATTAAATAATTTTTCCTTTTCTTTTAGGGGTAATACAATGACTCTCTAATCATTTTTGTTGCCACTTCTGAATTTTTTTAGCTCTATTATATCCTTTTTCCAGTGTGGTGATCAGAACCATAGATAGGCAGTACTTGAGATACAGATATATCGTTTTTATTTTGAATCTCTTTCCTAATGAGCCCTAACATGAAAAGTATCTTTTTTTTCAGTTTCTGTATACACTCTTCATTGAATTATATGCAACAATCCCAAGATCTGATTAGTTATAGACATCAGATCCCCACAATATACATGTGGAGTCAGATAACCTATAACTAATGAATCAATGAACAAATCAATGGATCAGATTCTGAAAAAGATATATATATATGTTTTCGTAGATTTTCACGGGTAAAGGTATGTAGGTCTTGGTGTATTCGGGTCTTGTCCCGTGTAAGATTGAGAATACCTTGGCAACGTTTCGATGAAATCTCATCCGTCATCTTCAGGCTGGTATCTTCAGCTTCGTTCTTCTGGGAGAAGTGTGTGATAGTGGCTGTTTTTCCCTTTTAAGCTCCAGAGTTGGTTGTGTTGTTACTTCTTGATTGGTTGATGGAGTTGATGTATGCAGATTGGTTGGCTTTTTCATAAGACCCTGTGTGGCTGAGGTACTGGCTATGTGTCTCTCAGCCTTTTGTGTTGTAACGACCTGGGTAATGGGCTGTGTGATGATCTTCTGAGTTCTATTATTGTGACATCCTGGGTCTTGTGCTGTAATCTCCTGGGTCATTGTCTGTGTTGCAACCTCCTGATGTTTTGTGTTGTAATCTCCTGAGTTCCATGATGTAGTATCCTGGGTGGGAGGCTGTGATGTGACATTCGGCCTTGGTTTGGCTCGAGTTTGAGGTCTGGCTATGTGTTTATAGCGTGTGTCAGTTTGCTTAGTTTGGGGGTCGGAGGGGGGTGTAGCAGCTGGAGCTGCAGCTATGGTCTGGTTTCTGGATGGTGGTTGCCTTTTTTCTGTGGGGTGGGCTTGGGTTTGAGTCTGGTGAGGGAGATTGGTGGTGGCATCATGTGTTATTTTGGGTCCGGTGTCGGTTTTCGTGGCTGGGACTCGTTTGTTGATGAGGGCTAGTTTCCAGATGTCTGGTAGGCGGGAAGTATCATCACGTTTATTCATGTTATGGGGGTGTTTCTCTATTCCGATGGCTTCCCTAATTATTCTCTTGTTGAAGTGTTCAGTGTTGGAGATAAGTTTGGATCCCTCAAAATCAATTTCATGTCCTGTGGCTTTAAGGTGCTGGAAAAGGAGGAAGTTTTTTCTTCTTTTCTGACTGCGTTCTTGTGTTCTGCGATGCAAGCATTTATTCTCCTGTTGGTTTGTCCAATGTATGTGGCTGGGCAAATTTTGCATGGTATTTCATAAACTCCTTGGTTTTCTAGCTGGGTCTTGTCTTTGGGGTTTCTTAAGATGTTGGCTATTTTTTGGTCAGTGCCAAAGGCTGTCCTGATATTGTGTTTGTGGAGAATTTTGCTGATTTTATCTGTGGTGCCTTTGATATAAGGGAGGAGGGTGATGCCATTGTCCTGTTCTGTGTCTTGGTTTTTTGGGGGAGTCTCCCTTAGGATTAGGTTGGTGATTGTGCTTCTTTGGAACCCATTGGACATTAATACGTTGGTGAGGGTGTGTAATTCTGTTCTCAAGTGGTCTTTGTCAGCTAGGCGTTTGGTTCTGGAGATGAGGGTCTTGGCTACGGAGTTGATCTGTGCAGGGTGGTGATGGGATTGTGCATTTAAGTAGCGGTTGGTGTGTGTCTTCTTCTGGTAGATGGTGTGTCCTAGGGATATATATATATATATATATATATATATATATATATGTGTAGGTCTTGGTGTATTCGGGTCTTGTCCCGTGTAAGACCCGAATACACCAAGACCTACATACCTTTACCCGTGAAAATCTACGAAAACAAATATATATATATATATATTTCATATTTATATGCCGCCCTTCTCCGGACACTCAGGGCAGCTTACAATTTTTGGAGCGCAACCTAATGCGCTCAACAATAGCCTTCATTCCATTGTATATGCCTGCTTATTACTAAGCGGCATTTTTACAAAGTCAGCTTATTGCCCCCAACAATCTTGGGTCCTCATATTGCCATCTCATAGCACTTTCATCCAGCAACCTTTTCATTCAAAAATCCTCCCAAATACCTTTAAACTTAGCTGAAGATTGTTTTTATGCTTGCTGACCTCAGAATACTAAGAAGAGGCACTGAGCACCTTGAGCAAATCTGCGTTCCCTCTTGTTAGCCAACAGGAGATTGGAAGCTAATTCTGCTCCACACAGAAACACGAAAAAAGTACATTGCTGGCATATATTCCCCATGTTTTCTGTACATGCTGTGCCCATTTGACTGGGCATTTATAAAAGTTTTGAATTTTGCTATGAGGGAAGAGCTATCTGGCTATCAGCACAACATCCTTCTGTGATGATAGCAGGGCATCATTATTTTGCAGCTGATCTCTTTCTCCAATAATTACATCTATAGTTATAGGCTGGGCATGTAGCCGCTATAGGTAGTCCTTGACTTATTATCACAAGTGGGACTGGAAGTCCTGTTGCTAGGCGATGTGGTCATTAAGTGAGTTGCACCCAATTTTATAACCTTTTTTTGCCACATTTGTTAAGTGAATCTGACTTCTCTCTAGTGTCCTCACAATTTGGGCACTTGGCAACCAATATGTACAGTATTTACGAAAGTTGCTGCATCCCTGGTTTATGTGAACACCATTTGCAATTTTCCCAGTGGAATCCCAACAAGCAAAGTCAATGGAGGTCATTAAACAAATAGTTGTAAGTTGAGGACTGGTGTGTTTGGGGTTTTTCTCCCAATTCTGGATACTCCTCAAGTCTATACGGGACAGAGAAAATTGCATGGTGAGTAAACAGTTCCTGCAAAATCAGGAAGCTTTTACAGCGATTGAGAAACTGGCTACAAATTTTTTAAAGGGATTAAGATCTGCTTTGCTGTTAAGCTTGCCATGAAATCTAATTAGAAAACTCTCAATCGAAGTAGATGGGAGATGAGATGGGGAAAGATTCCTGTGAATAGGAAAACAGCCTGCTTCTAAAAGAGCTCCCGGGTTGTAAATTTGGACATTTTATTATTTGAGCTGCTCTACGAAGGAGGAGAATATTAGGTTCCAATATTCCCAAGAGAGACTCTAAGTGTCCTTGGACCACACCATGGTGGTTGTGCCAATAAAATAGGATAGTGAAGCATACATTAAATGTACTGGAACATCTGCAGAAATTGTGGTCGGAAGAACAAAAAGTTAAGTATTTCATGTCAAAATGGTTATTTCTTGGTATTTTTCTTCTTGCAGACATCTGTGTAACATAGCAACATGAATAATAAATAGTGCATTTTTCTTTCTTTCTTTTTTAAAAAAAGAAGGTTGTATTTATTAGCTTTTCATTTTCCAGTTCCAAGAACAACATGTGGCTGTTGGACCACACAAGTTGCCAAAAGAGTGACAAGCTAGCTATCAATGGATGTCCGGTGCCAATTTCTTTCAACCATCAGAGAAGAGAGTGGAATTACAGGGATGACTGCAAAATCACCTGAATTATACAAGGAGTTATGCACAGATTCACATCACTTTTATTGATGGCTGTTGTATTCCCTACAGCAATGTTCACCAATCTGACTCCCTGGAGATGTGTTGAAGTTAAAAGTCCCCACATCCTAAGTAAGGAATTCTAAGGCTGGTTTGGAATTGTGGGAGTTGAAGTCCTGACTGATTTTCAAGATGCCCTATTGGGGAAAGCCATTATTAATACAATATGAGCTTTACTGAGTATATTCTTGCTAGCACTTGTTAATAGTCTCTTGTTCCTCAGAATGACTTCACCATTCCTCAGTTGCTACCAATTATTCTTGTAGCTGCATAAGACATTTATAGGTTATTTTTCCAATTTACTTCAGATTACCTCTTTTTTGTAATGCTTAGTTTAATCCAGCTCTTGCTTCCTAGATTCTTACCACATTTTGTGAATCCCCAAAACAATTCTATGCTGCTTGTGTCCAACTGTTGTTGGAAGTTCCTTCGAAGGCAAGAACTTATCCACTTGTTCCAGACACAATGATGACATTGTTGATAAGCAAAATAAAAATCATGCCTGACTCAAGCTCAGCACCTGATGACTCAATGAACACATCTGTGTAGTTTTGTTGACAACAATGATGAAATGTGCAGAAGCAATGGGGGAGACTTTTGGCAACACAGAGCTTTCCCAGAAAGAGGTGTGCATTAAGAGATTGTGCAGTCCTGAGAATCTCTCAGGATATATCTAGCATCTTAGAAGATTATAGCTTTAACTTGGCAAGATTATGTTGATTAGGTGTTAGCTAATAAAAGATTGAATTCAATTGAATCTTTTCTCATCTCTGGGCTTGAATGTAATTCATCACTGTCTTCTTCCAGAAAGGGTTTTTTTTGCTTCTAAGTTTAATTTATAGTCATGGTATCCCTCTGGATATCTATCATCTATGCGCTAACCAGACATCAGCCAGTATTGGGTAGGTGCTGATCCTAGCTCACAAATATGTACATTTCCTAGAAAGTGGATTATTGAAAAGATGTTAGAGGTTTAACACCAAGAGCTTTGACTAAGGAAGTCTAAGAAAATTGGGAAGAAGCTTAGTTTTCAGTAACATCATTGAGTTTATCCTCTAGTGTTTTTGATAGGATTCCATGGCTCCATAGAAAAAGAATTATTCTGGGTACAAGATAAAATATCAAAGAGATGAAATGTAATCTAGTCTTCTCTGCAAAGACACATGAACCCCCCATCTCTCTTTCTCTCTCCCCTTCCTTCCTCCTTCCTTCTGGTGGTAGAGGGAACACTCAACCTGGCAATTCCTGTCATCTAGTCCATCTGAATTCTGATGTGATGGAGTTGGAATAAGGATTGCCTAATATTATTCTAACACCTCTTTAATGAATTGCATGATTAGAATCCATATAGAAAAAAGATCAACTTTTGTAGTACTTGGAGGTGCCTCTTAGAGTAAGACTAGACAACAAATGCTTTCCATTCCATTAATAGCATTCTGAGTTCAATCAAAAACTGTAAGCCAAGTTGATCAGATGAGGGTTCAGGCCTCATCCACCCTTATCTAAAACCTAACAGAAATGCAGTGTTTGGTCACTTTCTATCATGAAACCTTGCATTCCTTGTCACAATATAAGTTATGGATATGCCATAATTTATAACTTATATGTCATCTACAGCTTTGAACCAAATTAGCTCAAGGAACATCTCTTTCTATATGATTCCCTGTCCTAATCCTTTAGACCATCAGAGAATTGCAGTTAGGGGGTCATTTCTTAGTGAGTTAGTGAGTCAAGAATTCTCTAGTGCAGACTCAGTTTTTCTGGAACTGAGTGCATTTTAAAAAGGCCTTTTTAGAACTCATCTCATCAGATAGGTTTTTAATTATTGTCTTAATGTATGTTAAATATTCTTAGTTTCACTATTTCATTGAAAAATATTTTCCTTAGCAACCTTGGATTTGGCAAGTTCCCCAAGGGCATCGCTTCTCACATCTGTAGACAATGCCTTGCTGGTTAGAGGGGACCACACAGAACCAAAATGTGTTTAACCATGGTTGAATGAGCCCCAATTAGTTTGATTTGTCCCACACTCAGAAGCAAAGAGGCATAATTCCCATACACAAGAACTGGGTGCAGATAATATAAGCTGAGACTGAACAAATACATCATGCCTTAAACAGGCCCTGTGTTTCCAAAATGTTCAAGATTTAAGCCTAGCTTGGCCTGATCATCTTCTACACATCTTCTTCTCCTCAGCATGAATATACTGTACATCTGCTTGATTAAAGGGGGCTCTGAACCCCCTGAGTTTCCCTCCTCAGTTTTCTCATACCACACCCATTCCCCACTGTCTCCCCTCAGCCACAGCTGCTGCTTTTTTGGCTGGGGAGGACCGGATGGGCTGGTCGAAGAGTGCTGCTAATGCCTGGGTAGACTAAATGGTTCATGGAACATTTGGTTTAGGTGGAATGTACAGCTTGTCTAGGAGGGAGCCTGGAATTCACTTACAGTGTTCAAAAGACACACACACACAAACCATTTGCAACTGAAACGTAATTCATGGAGGAGGAGAGAAGTAAAAGCTTTCTTTACAGTTGCAAAGGAATACTGCTTTTAAAAAGGGAGCTGAGGGATCTGTAGGAAGTTCATGGTCTCTCCCCCACCTCAAGAGCTCTTGGAGGGAATTGGGAGATTCCTGGGAATATAAACGCACGGTAGACCTATCAGGCAGAACAGTAAAATTTTCAGGTATTCTCCTGGAGAGAACCAGCAAGGGGAGAACGGAAATGATTATGCCACTTTCTAAATTTTCATCTGTGGGCTTTAGATGGGAAAATAGTCTTATGGTATGCAAATAGCTTTTAACCACTTTATACACAGTTTTTTCAATGACATCCAACATGAGGTTTATTCACATTTTTTGTACTGCTCATATCAGTCTCTCAACAATGTGTGTGTTTTAAAAAGCCCACAAAAAGAACCCATGCCATAAAATACCATAATGTCTACCCTTCCAATGCCTAATAAATACCAGCCCCAACAAAAACGTATAAAAGAAGAAAATGTGGCTCCCGCTCATCAGTAGACTTTGAAAGTTCACCTGAATGAAATTCTTTCCATAACCTTGTGAAATGGCAATAATAAGAGGGCCAGGCACACATGTCAGCTTTTCATTTTTTTTAAATTAATAGAACTGAAAAATAAAATTAAAATCAGACTTGGCTTGGACTAGCACAGTTTCCCAGTTGAAACTATGTTTAAGTCTTTGGAACTATTTTCAGTTCTTCCTGTTTCTCTCACTAAAAATTAGTTGCTAGGGGAACCAGGAAGAACCAATCAGCCCCCTCATTTCAAGAAAGCCATTGATGGTTAAAACTGATACATTAGACCATTGGTCTGGCTCTAAGAATATGACAAGTCCATGTAAGGACCACAATTGGGACTGGCAACTTGGTCATTAAACAATGCAGTCTGTTAACCCAGATCTCCAGCATGGGTTTTCCCTTTGATGCATTCTTGCTTTCGGCTGCCATAGTAACAGGGGGAGTGGGGAGCATGGCACTGGGGTTTGGGAAGTGAGCCGGTGTGATGAAGGCCCATGTGAACTAAAAGGGAGGTTTGCTCTCATGAATTATTGCACTGCTGAATGGAGTTGTTTACACCCAGTCAAGGCCAACTGTCTTAGAATGCCAGATGGATGAAAACACCTGAAGATATGCTCCACATGACACCATGCGGGACATGGATTGGACATTCAGCCTGGGTCCCTGAGGGGAGGGATTTGGGGAAACTTTCAATATGTAACTTTCATACCTTTTGGCTCAGATCTTGCTTTCCTTTCACTGCTATCATTTCAAACTCAGTAAAAGTACCTCTTCTCTACTTCAGTGGAGTCGAGGGTTTTCTTTCTTGGGTTTTGAACGGAGGCAGGCCTGACACAGTCACTGTGGAAAATCACCTGACCATGACTGTACTTTCCTTTTTCCCACTTCCCTAACCTTTGGAATGCTCATCCTGCTGCTGGGATAATTAGTAAGAAGGGAATTAAAGTATGTATTTACATTTATTAGAGAGGAAAGGATTACAGGACAGTAAGCAAGAACATAATGGGAAATACACCAGCTGTTTGTGTAGTGCATGTGTCACTCTCAGTTCCAAGTGTGCTTGGGGCTTGGCACATTGCTTTCAGCATGTATTCCCCATTGTATGCCTGTTTAGGTGATTATAATCCTTTCATCTCTGATCTCTTTGTTTTATGAGGGAAAAAAATCAAAGAAAATCAAGTCAGGCATAGGTCCCTGCATACTGACTGTTAACAGCCAGCATGTGACTGAGGGATGCTGCAAAGATTGTAAATGTGAATCTTGGTTGCAAGGTTTTTTTTTTCAGTACTATCATAATTACAAATGGTTGCTGTATGACTCAGTCGGTAAGTGAGGTTGTCAGGCCCAGCCCAAGAATGACATAGAACAATGTAGCCAAAATTCAGTTCTTTATTTGCTCACACCATAAAGACAGAATCTTGCCATTCTAAACCTATAATGCTCTAACCCTAATGGACATATCCAGGAAGACTGTAGGGATGGGTATCCTAAAACTCTTCCCCCTTCTCTGATCTAGCTCAGGGTTATGTTGTCTCACTCCCTCCTTTAAATGGGCTGCCTCCTTCCTAGGAAACTGCTGCTTCACTATAATCTATTACATCACCTATCCCTTCAAAGACACACTCCATCATAGGTCTACCTTCCTGAAATTGAATTTCATAAATATTTTTCAACTCTCTGTTTGTGATTCTGCCATAACCAAAGACAATGGTAAAGTAGTCCATCCTGTCCATCAAAGAAGCCATAGGGGGCACCTCTTTCTCAATTTCTCATTTAGCAAAAAAAAAAGGGGAAAGTAATATTAATGTCTTAGGGAGGAGGGGTAAAACCAGCAGGGAATTTATTCTTCCCTGTTTCCTTCCCTGTGCTCGAAGAGTTCATTTTTTCTTTGTTGCAGCATCACAATCATTACTTTCAAGTCAGTTTCAGTGCCAGCAAACAAGCAAACATCCTGCCGCACTAGGGGCAATTTATCACCTCATAAGCTTAAGATTAATTGCAATATTTTAATCAACCTATGAATAAGACATTCTAACACATAATCATTTCTGATTTATAACTGGAAGAGTAAGCCGTTCTGCACACAAATGCAATTTTTAATGAATCTCTGCTGGTGAAACAAAAGGATGAATATTTTTACATTTTATGTTAAGCTAAGCTACCTTGCCTGTCTAATCTTTTCCAATAACCTGGAAGTTCACAATATTCATACAATTCAATTCAAAATACACGAATCACCTCACAAATAAACAATAAACAACAATAGTAGTGGAAACCTCAGTAAATATAAAAGGTTCAACCAGGACTCTATAAAGCAAATGCAAGCAATAACGACAAAACAGAAGCAATGAAACATATCAAAAGAGATTGTGATAGAAAGCTTTGCATGAAGAAGGCTTCATCCAAATGTCAATAGCTGGCATTTCTAGATGAAGCTGAAAAATAATTTGAAATTCTGGCAAACATTTGTGACTGCAGTGCAGACTAATGAGCTAGAGAGACTAATGATCTGATTCCACATAAGGCAAGTTTTTAAAGCCTATTAACATTTCAGGTGCTGTTGTCATAATTGGTCATACTTTGAGTGCCCTCCAAAAATGACTGCAACGAAGAGTAGACCTGTTTATAAACTTGGTGTGGCTTGCACCACAAAACATCCATTCAATGGAAGGGGAATTGGTAAGGTGGCCCCTTTCCCCCAACAGAATTAAAAATATAAACTCTAACATGTAAAACCACAACTGGGAATTTTTAAAAATCTGCTTTTCCCTTATATGTGAGTAAAAGAAGGGAAAATGGGATGAGAATATCAACTTACAAAAAATATAAACAAAACCAAAACAGGAGAAGCTCTATTTTTTCTTTCTTGCTCTCTCTGTTCTGCTTCCAAGTGAACAAAGCCTGTTTTAGACTTTAAAACCTATCAAAATGTCCTGTTTGCTATAGCACAAAGCACACTGCCATTTATAGAGCATATTCTCACAATATCCATCACCTGAATCACATAGTTAGCCAGGTAGTGAGACAACTTGAGCTTGGCTTTAAATGTTACAATATAGAAGTGGTGTTTTCCCACTCATCCAAACAAACAAAAAGCTTCCCATGGACAATCTAGTGAGCAAGGATGATAAACCTAGAGGGATGACAGCTTACAGATTTGGCAGATTTGCTCTGGCATGACTCTTCAACTTTGCTTTGGTTGTGGCTGCAAGAGAGACCACATATTTGTACACATTCAAAGATTTTGGAGGATCCATTTCTTGTACCTATTTCCCAAGAGGCATTTTGGTGTAGTAGCTAAGGCATCAGGCTAGAAACCAAGAGACTGTGAGTTATAATCCCACCTTAAGCATGAAGCCAACAGGGTGACTTTGAACCTCCTTCCCTCACCTAAAAAGGAGGGGTTCAAAGATGGGAGCAGATTGAGGTCAGACTTCCCAGGTAGAATGGACAGGAAACATGACCAGATGCTCTAATTATTTATGTTATTATAAAGACTAATTAACATAATCTCACAAGTCTGAAAGTACAAATCTCCTACTGCCTCTTTCACATTTTGAGAAGTTAGGAAAGGTTACTTCTTAATCTCTTTCTCTATCCATTATGCAGCTGCGAGCTATGCTCCCTCTTATTTGATCTTTCCTGGGCAACATATTCTTCACTGGTTTCACAAGGTCTTTCTCACATACAGTTACATGTTTAAAGCATTTTTTTAAACAATAGTTATTTTTTTCAAAAAAATATAAACCTTAGGATACATTAAATAAAAAAACTACCATTTCAGATCATTTTGAAAAAAGGAAAATCACCTATTTGAGTTGGGTTGGGGATGCTGAGAATGACTGCAGTATCAGCTCCCTTCCACCAACTTATTTGAATTTCTTTTCCTTTCTAAGTTGATAAAGAATCTTGTTAAATAATATTAATTGAATTTGGCCTGGATCTTTAAACCCATATCTATTTCACAGAGTCATTCAATAAATTGCAATGCCAAGTTATATCAGATTAAAACAGATTTATTTGATAGAACAGAACAATCAATAAATATATTATTAGTAAATATCTACAGAGTCTTTTCTTCTTTCATTCCTTTTAAACAGTCCTTCAAGGAACTAGAAATTTCTATGAGAGATTCACAGTTCTTCCTCTCATAACCTCTTCTTAGATACAGCTAACCTCTTTAGAAAGTCCCTTTCTCTTTAGGTTATAGATCTTCTCTCAGATCCCTTTGCTATATCTTCTCATACACAGACCTCAGTCTGTCAGATCCTAATATCTCCTCAGAGTCTTGGATCTTCTCAGTATCTCCGATCTCCTCAGACAAAAATGAATCTCCACAGAATCTCCTCAGAGAATATGACAGTTGACAGCCCCTTTTATACTCAGGGGCGTGTCCTACAGTATCACAGTGGGGTGCTCAATGCCACCCTGTCATTGGTAGGTTTGATCACCCCATCAAACTCTACTAATTTGTAAACTGCATAGTAACTCCAGAAAGTTCTACTTTCTGACAAATCTGACCAACTTCATTAAGGAAAGCCTATGTTCTAGTGAAATTTGGTAGTCTTGAACATGCTACCAGATTCCATGTATGCTTTGTTGCTATAGACTGACATGACTTTCCTTCCTTCCTTCCTTCCTTCCTTCCTTCCTTCCTTCCTTCCTTCCTTCCTTCCTTCCTTCCTTCCTCTTTCCTTAGTTCTTCCTAAATCTTTTTCAGTTTTAGAGGTCTTCCTTCTCCCCCTTTCATCATGTGAGATCAAAATCAGAATTATCATACATACCATGGCAGCATTTTGAGTAAGTGAAAGAAATAGCCTGGATGGCTGTGGAAGATATGATTTGTTCAAATTGGGAATTACAGATGAGGGAAAGATAAGTAGTAATAGAAATGATGATGATAATGGTAATACCATCTCCCACAATTTCCAGCATTAAAATAAAATAAATTCAAGGATACCAAGAGAAATTCTGAAGAAATCTGAAGTGTCCTGAAAGCACAGTGGGAAAATAAACAACATTTTGGAGAAATTGCAAATCAGACATCGACACAGTGTTAGAATTAATACATGCTAATATATTCTCTGTATACTTCCAGTTTAACAATCACACTTCCTTTTTGCTTTCACATATCACACGTCCTTGGTGGAAAATCCAGGATTTCTGTCCTTTAAATTGTGGAATAGCTTTTAGAGTTGTCAGAAATCTGGAGGCTTAAAGACCTATTTCCTGTACAAGATATATTGGCCAATTTTATCACTGTTTACAGAAATGGAGGCAGAAATATATTTTGAACTTGCCCTAAAGACCATAGTCATAATCCTTTGTACTGTATATTTTGATGGCTTTTGATGTAGGCCTTCTTGAAAATGGATTTGAAGATATACATTACAAAGAAAAGATTTTATGCTATAGATTTTTTAAAAAAGAAATAGTCCATGCCATCCTTGAAAGTGAAAAGTTCTGCTTTTTTATGTAGTTATCAGAGAGCTATTCAGACAGTCTCATAATGATTTCTGAAACCCTCTTTGCTATTTCCTTGCCATTATTTGCCCCCAAATAAAAAAGCTGCTAAAATAGAGAGCTTTTTGCTCTTGAAGAGAGGATAAGGCTCCACCAACAGACAATCAGAAGATGTTTAGTGTTATGTATGTAGGTTTGAATGTCATTGGTTTAGTTTGAATTGTTCTTGTAAAATGTCAAATAGGATTGGTTTAAATAGTGCGGGAAAACCCTGCACTCTGATTGGCTGGCAACTACGACTGCTGGCTATAAGAAGCAGCCATAGCCCAGCCAAGTCGGGTCCATTCGAGCTGTAGTCACTTAATAAACTCTTCACTGAAGCTCATCACGTCTGACTCTTCATGCAGACATAACACTGGCGACGAGGGTGGGATCCCCCTGAAGAGGAGATGATGCGGAAGGCAAGCAGAAGAGCGAGATGGCTGCGCTGAACACCCCCCCAGCCCCATTCGATCCAGTGGCAGAAGACTGGGAATCGTACGCGGATCGCTTCCAAATGTATTTGGAAGGAAACAACCTCGCCGACATCTCCGAAGCGGAAGAGGGCGGTCTTCTACGCACTGCGGTCCAGCAGTCTTCAAGATGGCGAAGGCATTGGCGGGAGCTGCAGACGTGAAGGTAATGGAATGGCCTGAATTAGAAAAGCTTTTAAGAGCCCATTACGCCCCACAAGTATCGTGCCTCACTAAGAGACACAAGTTTTACCGTCGTGATCAAGGGGAAAGCAAAAACGTTAACGACTTCGTGGCAAACTTAAGAGACATTGGGGGTGCATGCAAGTTTAACAGTTTGGAGGAGGCCATGCGCGATCGGTTTGTTCTAGGCCTCAAAGACAAGGTGCTTCAGAGCAAATTATTGTTAAAACTTAAGATCACGTTAAAAGAGGCCATAGAAGAGGCCTCCTCAGCAGAAGCCACTAAGTCCTCAGCAGCAGCCATGAAGAAAATTAACAAGGTCTCAAGCCATCCTGATGTGGAAAAGTCCACAACAACTCATTGCGAGCAGATAGATTCTGAATCAGACTGTAGTGAGGTGGAGGAAGGAATTTATAGACTCAGAATGGAAAAAAAAAGAAAGACCTGGGAAGAAAAAGGCAAGACTTTTATTGCAGAGGTTGTTGGGGGGGCCACCCCGCACTGAATGCAAGTTTCTTGATACCATCTGCCTTCATTGTGAAAAAGAGGTCATCTAGCAAGAGTCTGCAAATCATCCAGAACTCCTCCACACAGAAGAAAGTTTCCTGACAAAGATTTCAAGCCCAACAACTTCAGTGAGAAAATGGGGCGCAACTCAGAAGCAAATGGGAAGAATGAAACTCATCAAACAGTCACCATTGGTCATTCTTCACCCTTGAGAAGCAGAAAAGTACATGTGAAGGTACTCATTGAAGGAAGGCCTTGCCAAATGGAAGTGGACTCAGGCTCCTATTTATCTATGGTGTCATGGGACACTATTCACAGGCTACTTCCCAACATTCAGAAGAAACATTTCCAGAAGCAAGCACTGACTCTTAAAGACTACCAAGGGAACAAGATTCCAGTAGTTGGAACAAGAGAATTCAACGTGAAGTTTAAAGGCCACACCAAACGTTTGCCCCTGACCATCGTGGACAAGGATCACCCAAGCTTGCTGGGACTTGAGTGGTTCAATCCACTAGGCATCGAGGTGACTGGCATCAATCACGTGAGCAACTCTGAATGGGAGGAGGCCTTGAAGTCTGAGTTTCCAGAGGTCTTCAGCGAAGGATTGGGCAAGTATATGGGGACCCCTATCACTTTCAACCTAGATCCCAAGGTGCCCCCAATTCGTTTAAAGCCCAGAAGGGTCCCATTTGCTTTAAAGGAAAAATTGATGCACAATTAGATAAATTAATAGCTCAAGGGGTTTTAGAGCCCACTGACCACTCCAGGTGGGAGACACCCATAGTCACACCAGTCAAGACTGATGGGTCAGTAAGAATCTGTGGAGACTATAAGGGGACACTGAACCATGCGCTGCAGCAGAGCGCATACCCAGTTCCAGTGGTGCATCATCTGTTACATTCACTTGGCAGGGGTACAGTCTTTGCCAAATTGGATCTGGCCCAGGCATATCAACAACTAACAGTTGATGATGCCACTGCAGAGGCCCAAACCATTGTGACTCATAGAGGTGCCTTCAAATGTAAAAGGTTACAATTTGGAGTAAGCGTGGCACCAGGCATCTTTCAAAGCCTTATGGAAAGGATGCTCCAAGGACTGCCAGGGGTAGTGCCTTACTTTGATGATGTGTTAATCTCTGCTGAAAATGACACTCAGTTACAAGAAAGACTCAGAGAAGTCCTTACCAGATTCAGGAAAGCGGGGTTAAAAGTCAAGGAAGAAAAATGCACTCTTAAAACTGACAAGGTTGAGTTCCTGGGCTACATGATTGACAAGCATGGCATCCACCCTACAGATGCCAAGGTTCAAGCAATCAAAGAAGCCCCTAGACCTAAATGCAAAACAGATTTGCAAGCCTTCCTTGGACTCATTAACTTTTATCACATGTTCCTACCTCAGAAGGCAACCATTGCTGAACCATTGCACAGATTACTTGACAAAAAGTCTGTTTGGGTCTGGGGGAGGAAGGAACAATCAGCATTTAACAGTATTAAAAGACTAATCACGTCTGATGCTGTACTGATACAGTTCTCTGAGAATTTGCCTGTTGTACTGAATTGTGATGCATCCCCTTTTGGAGTGGGGGGGTTTGAGCCACAGGCTTCCCCTATTGCATTTTACTCTCGCACTTTGACCAAAGCAGAGAGGAATTACAGCCAATTGGACAAGGAAGCATTGGCAATTGTTGCAGCTGTTAAGAAATTTCATGAATATCTGTATGGGAGAACATTTACCATTGTTACAGATCACAAACCTTTGTTAGGCATTGTGGCAGGAGACAAACCTACACCTACTATCCTGTCACCAAGAATGCTGAGGTGGACTGAATTTCTTGCTGCTTATTCATACAAACTTATCCACAAGCCTGGCAAGGACATTGGACATGCTGATGCACTGAGTCATGCCCACTTCCTTGCCACAAGGAGGACTTTGAACCTGAAACACACACCTTTTTCCTAGAAACTGTTGCCAAGCTTCCAGTGCATGCTGCTGAAATTGCCAGAGAGACTGCCAAAGACACTTTATTGGCTCCTGTTATAGGCTGGATTAAGAAAGGTTGGCCTCTTCAAGATCTACCTCACCTGGCTCAACCTTTTAAGTCCAGGCAAACTGAATTATCTGTATTAAAGGATGTATTTTGTGGGGTAACAGGGTGGTTATTCCTGCAAAACTGCAAAGGGAGGTTTTGGAAATGTTACATGAGGGTCATCCTGGTATTGTAAGGATGAAGGGATTGGCCGGGAGTTATGTATGGTGGCCAGGTATTGACAAAATGGTTGAAAACTGGGTTGCATCTTGTCCCAACTGTCACGTAGTCAGGCCTGCCCCACCTCTAGCCCCCACACAGGAATGGGAATGTCCTAGGGGCCCATGGTCCAGGTTCCACATTGATTTTGCTGGCCCTACCAGAGGGCACACCTTTCTTATTATAGTAGATGCATATTCCAAATGGCTAGAGGTAATCCCATGGCATCCACCACAACTGATGCTGTCATCAAGCAGCTCAAAAACTTTTGTAACCCACGGGTTACCTGATGTTCTTGTCTCTGACAATGGCCCTCAATTTACATCCAACCTTTTTGAATCCTATTTAGCACAACAGGGTATCAGACATGCCCTTACTGCCCCTGGGCACCCTTCAGCTAATGGCCGGGCTGACGCATGGTACGTTTTACCAAGAGAAGCTTCAGCAACTGGGTCCTGGGGACATCACTGAAAGTTGAAAAACTTCTTAGTGTTCAGCACATCACTCCTAACCCATCTAATAACTTATCCCCAGCAGAGTTGTTGATGGGTAGGAAACTTAGGTCTTCCCTTGACCTTCATCCCACTTATGCACCCAACACACCACTAGATTCCACTTCCAAAGTTCGCACATTCAGTGTGGGTGATTCTGTGTATGCTAAGAACCTTATGGGTGAACCTTTGTGGATTCCTGCTGAGATAACTCAAATCACAGGCCCTCGTTCTTACAGGGTGCAAACAGAGGATGGACTCCTCTGGAGCAGGCACATTGATCAACTTAGATCCAGGTTCTCTCAGGAACATCGCACTTGTTCCTCTCTAGTTCCCTCACCTGATGTCAATTCTAGGGGAAGGGGAGGAACAGGAGGAAAATCAGCAAGCAAGAATCCACCCCATGTGTAACCAGCCATTATGACAGGAACCATTCCAAAACCTGTCACAATGCCAAAATCCATCCTTAGAAGTGGAAGATTGTACATCACTACCTGACTTGGGTGCTGACATTGGGCTGGAGATGGGTTGGGAGGAGAGACCAGATTCTAACAATCAAACAGGGTCTTCTTTCACAGGAAGCCCCAGTGGGGAAATGTCAGCAGACACATTTCCTCCCTCACTGGGTGAGAATGTTAAAACTTCTGAACCACGAAGGTCTCAACGTATACGCAAGAGCCCCACTTATTTAAAAGAATACATTAGATAGGTTGGGGTTTGGTATGGACTGAACCTGGTGGGGAGGGGTGTTATGTATGTAGGTTTGAATGTCATTGGTTTAGTTTGAATTGTTCTTGTAAAATGTCAAATAGGATTGGTTTAAATAGTGCGGGAAAACCCTGCACTCTGATTGGCTGGCAACTACGACTGCTGGCTATAAGAAGCAGCCATAGCCCAGCCAAGTCGGGTCCATTCGAGCTGTAGTCACTTAATAAACTCTTCACTGAAGCTCTTCGCGTCTGACTCTTCATGCAAACATAACATTTAGAAACAACCACAGACCTCCTTATATTAGTGTTGTGCATGGAGTTGATTTTCATTGTGATCAGACTGTAGCAGAGTTAAATTGCCAACATGCATAGAGTAGGCAAGGCAGGGCCTGAAAAGTGAGATGCACAAAAACTATAGCACCGAAAGCAACCAAAAAGATAATTATTATCTAGTGAAGAAAGAACACATAAATAAATTACAGTGATAAAAATAAACCGTGGCCAAAAAAACTAGAAAAGCCCCAATTAACAGGGAAAAAAGTTGCATGTAATAGCTTAGGTAATGACATAAAATTTATTCAGTCTTTAATCTTTCCATTAAGCCTAAACCAGTCAGAGATGTATTACATTAGCTTTTCATTTTTAGAACTCAGAAACTTTTCAAAAATAGATCATAAGCTCATCCTACCCTTAAAATCAGGAGAATAACTGTCTTTCTAGTTAGGTAAAATTATTCTTTTTGCTTTGCCCCAGGTTTTATAGAATCAAGGCTCGTTATAAAATGACAAATTCCATATTATATTACTGTACATCACATTAAAATCTTTCACTTTATTTCTTCCCAAAATTGTATTGACATATGTAGTGATTTAAAACTAACCAAGGCTAAAACTGGGTAAGATTAGATTATATGAAAGAATTTTCACATGTTTTACATCATCAACATGAAAAAAATCATATGTGTATCCCTCTTTAAGCAATCTTTAAGGACACCAAGAAATTTTGTTGACTGATGGTTTAATTTATTTTTAAATCAAAATAATTATATTTTACATTTATTTAATGCCCTAACCATACTGTTTCATTAATAAATGATCTAATTGTTCATACTGCCAAGCAAACTTTATAGGCATATGTAAAATGTAAGAAGGCAAGTAAGTCCTGTTTGACACACAATCTCTTGAAGTTTTTAAAATTATTATTAGAAATCAGTTGATATAAAGTATCGACTCCTTGTTTTATCAGAAGCATTTCATTGAAATATCTTCCCCACAATTTTCAAAATTGGTTATTCCATAGTTTCAATTTTTCATCTGATTCTGGATCAGAACATAACACTTATAAGCAAATGTCAGCTTTCTGGGATGGAAACAAAGAACCTTGTTTAGCATATGGTACCATAAAACCTGCCAACATTTTAGTGGTATTCTGCATTTGCATTCCAAATGGCCACAAAGAAGGGAATAATAATAAAACAGCCAACATAGAACAGACCAACAAGGCAATTGAAAATCTAGTAGGTTAAAATCACCATCATCATGTCAATAAACCTAGTTTGCATAGTTCCAGATAGCCATTAGATGGCAGTCATGAGAGTCTCTGTTGCCATCTACTGCTTGTTCAGACTTTTGCTTTCTATGAACTTTAACCTTACTGTAAGTCAAAATGGATGACTGAGTTGAGAAACTGAATCACTTTAGAGGGCCCTGTTTCTTTGGGATGTTCTCCATCTCTCCATTAGCACTCATCCACTCATAAAACCTGGTGCCCTTCATTTGTCTTGAAAACCAAAATACCCTCTAATGGTAGAGATGCTGGTGAATGCTAAACTAATAAAGAAACTTTCTTGAACTGGTGCTCTTCAACTGTATTAGAACTAACAAAATGACTAGGAATTTACCAAGTTTAGTCCTAAATCATGCCTATACCTCTCAGAGAACCTGGACAAATGTAGATTTCTTTTAGCAACAGAAAGCAAACCCAGTATTTTAACAATGTTTTTATCAGCCTTCTCCAACTTGGAGTTCTCCAGTTATATTGAAACTACAGCTCCTATGCTACTATGGTACTCTAAAAGTGCAGCTCCAACAATAGACAAATTGACAAAGTGATGAATAGTAATGCTGAGGAACAGGTGTTGGCTAATCCTCAAATTCCCAGCAATGTCCATGCTGCCTAGGAATTTGGAAATTGAAATCCACATACCTGAAGTTCATTAGTGGTAATGTTTCCCATTTTCTAAAATGAAAATTTGTTAAATAAAGCATAGCATTTGGTTATATTTAAGAATTTCACACCCTTCATGCACAGAACCTTATAAGCATAACAGATAGGAGAGTATTACTAACTCCACATTGCAGGTGGAGGGGAATACTAAGATTCATTAGAACAGCATAAAGCCATCTGATGTCATGGCAGAAATAGAGTCTGAATTTCAGTTTTAGCCAGCATGCAACACCAGCACAGCAGCTAAATGTTATGGCATGTTTGTCATAAATCTCTGTGGAATGTTCAGTGCTAGATTCCATGCAGAATGCCTACCATGGTTTTCAGTCCCACCCCAAAGTTAAGTGCATCCCTAACTAAAGAAAATATTGTTTGTTCATGATGTTGTTTGTTGTGTGCTACCAGGCTCATACTTATTTGACCAATAATGGAGAATGTTTGTAGCTCAGGGCTGCAATGAAGAGTTTGGTACTAAGCTAGCGTTGACTAGATTAGCACTGATGATGTTACCTAGTTTGGGTAATGAAACATCTGCAAGAAAACAACCAAGCTCAGAGAGCATCAAGGACCCCTTCCAGTTGATTGAGTTGAGCAGCTATATAAATTTCATAAATAAGTCAGTTGAATAGTAAGAGGAGGAATCTTTTGAATGGAGCAAATGGAGTTGAACACTTCTCTCTATGTGTCTTATCTTCCCACAGCTTCTCTCCTGGGGCATTTTTCCTCTCAAATGTGAAAGGTTTCAGAAGAAGTAAGGTCGATAGAGAAATAGAAAAAAAAGGAATTGGAAACTAATTTATGGGGAAAGGATGAATGTTCAGCAAGCTCCTTATTATTCGTATCACTGTGGGATACACAACAGCAGCCAAAGGGGTGTGAATAAAGTTAGTGGAAATACATTGTGTTCAGGGGAGAAGGAAATTCTGTCCATAGGACTATAATACAGCTGTGGTGGATGTCTGCACCTGTAAATTGTGTCACAGTCAGTAATCATTGGATATGCTTGCTGAAACATGACTTTTTCTAAGCTTGTATTTCTGACTCTGCAATCACAAATCAGTTTGCAATTTGGTCTATAGTAGTTTGCTCCTAATGGGAACTTGCCTTCTATGTGTTGCTTGGGGGGGAAATCCTTTCTGTTTGTCTGATTTCTTGTTTAATTCTTGGATTCCTCCCTGACAAGTTGTTTACTCATGAGCAACCTTTTGATGTCCCCTTAGAACAAACATGATTTTATTTAAATTTCTGCTTGCTTCCTGTGCGGCATCCTCTTTCCGCGATCAGATTCCTGTTATCAAAACAAAACTCCCTTTGAACTATTCAGCCATGGGAAATAACAGCACACTGTTTGCTTTATGCAAATTATGCTCTCTCCCTGCGGCTTCTTCTGAAAATAGTTTGATTCTCAAGTTCAGTTTTTTTAGGTTATTAAAAATATCTGAATATATTAGGAGTCAATGTGATGCAGCGATTGGTATACTGGACTTAAGAAGAGAGAGGAATCGCTAACTTGAGTACTTGGGAGTAAGAGAGAGGGAAAATATATTCTCCTGAAATTGGTGAATTTGTTTACATAGCACACTAGTATGAAGTGTCTTTGGAAAGCTTGTAGTTTTGTACATTATGGGAAGCCAAGCATTGTCTTAGCATATTGTGGGAACTGTGTTAAATCATAATATTATTTACTTGCTTAAATAGAGCAAGTTTTGTGGACAAAGCAATTGTGCTTTATTTAGGTTTAGGGCATGGGTATCAAACTTGTGGTGCCAATGTTGCTGTCACGTGACGTATTGTGACATTTTTCCCATTCATGGAGCTGGGGTGGGCATGGCCTGCATGTGACACATCCGGTTCGTTGGCCACCAGTTTGACACCCCTGGCTTAGGGCAATGTTTCTCAAGCTTAATAACTTTAAGACGTGTGGACTTCAACTCCCAGAATTCCCCAGCCAGCTATGAAGTTTGCATGCCAAGTTGTCAAGCTGAGAAACACTGGTTTAGGGTGTAGCATGCTCTGTGAACCCAGCCAAGGATTCATGAACTTCTAAGACTAAATTGATCAATTTAACCCATGAGCTGGAAACCTTTTTGTAGTTGAGGGCTTTATTTCCCTCCCTTTTTAATCCCCTCTCCCTTTTTAACTTCTGATGGTGGTAAGGGCTGATGATGAGTTGCCATTATTGTTTAGTCCAGTGACAGCAAACCTATGACACACCTGTTACAGGTAGCAGGCCATATCATTTTTTTGTGACATGCCAAATCTCCATACTCTCTGGACGTCACCTGAGAGGGCCCTGCTCTTGTGTAGACTCTGGAGCTTCCAAAAAGCAGATGAAAATAGGACATGCTTTCCTGTTCTTTTGGGAGATTGCAAAGCCACACAATAAGATTCTTCAAAGTCTCCAGGACATGTGCAACCTGGAGACTTTGGGGTAGGCATTCTAAAAAATATTTATAACTATGTATGTATTTATTTATTGAAAGTAAGTTTAAATTATTTAACTTATTCTTTACCATGAATTCTTTGTCTTTTGTTGGTGTGTGTGTGTGTGTGTGTGTGTGTGTGTGTGTAGGCATTTTCTGAGTTTTTGACACATGCAGCGCCAAAAGGTCACCATCACTGACTTAGTCTAATGTAGCTGATTATCTTTCACTGAATATCATTTCTCAGAACTTGTTATTTTACAAAGAAATTCCCCTATGATATACAAACATATCATAAGAGATCAGCAGAATACAAATAAGCATGCATGAGCTCTTTCTCTCTCTTTCTCTCTCTCTCTCTCTCATACACACACTCACACATGTCTCCACCTAGTAGTAAAAACAGCATATAACAATAGCACAAATGATGTCAAGTAAATTATGTGTCAGGCCATTTCTTTGAAACGAATTCCTGGGATAGCTTTCAGATAAGTTCATAACACATGTTTGAAGTAATTCTATGTTTATTTCTCTTTCATTAGATGTTCTTTACCTATACTTTGTTTAAGGGTTAACTATGGTTTGCTTGTTTTCAAAATTACTTTTCTTTGAAACTAGTCAAGGAGGTGAATGAGTTAACTGGACATAAATATAAACTGTCAACCAAAATATATGTGACATCCCAGAGGTTTTAGCTGCAAGCAATTCTGTGCAAATTAAAATTAAGAATGGATAAAGTGGGAATGAACATGGATTTACTCTTGAGCCAATGACTTCCTGTTTTAACTTCTTAAGCCTTTGAGCAGGTACATATTTCTCATTGGCAGTAATCTAGTGTCTGCTCAAATATTTCTAGAAAAGGAAAACTCACCATCTTCCAAGCAGTCTTCTGTGAATCTGAAAATAAACCATAAAATATTTTTAAGAGTAAACATCAGCTGTTTGAATTGTGTCTGGAAATGATACAGGAGCAAGTATAATTGCTGGCAAGGGAAGACTGATGTCAACCTCCAACCCAGTTAGCAATCTAGCCATTGTAGTTGTAGTTAGATGAAATATCCAACATGCAATGGAAAAGTTTGCAAGGAAAAGTTGGAAAAGAAGCTGATGTATTTGGGACACAGTTTAGCTGTATATGAAGATGAAGAAAGCCAAACTTGCTATCTAATCTCTCCTCTGGGAGGGAAAGATTCTAAGAATAGAAAAGAAAATATATTTTGTTTGCATCCTAAATGTCAGTGATGTGACTGCTGTATGTATAATTGCACAGTCAGCCAGATGTTTAGACTGGATTTGGCGTTTTTATCCACCCATTGAATTCTTCTCGAGGACTGAGGATAAGTAGATATTTACTTGATGATGTTAGAGGTATTGTTGCAGGATGTAAACTGTTCTGAGTAAAGCTTCCTTTGGCAATTGACTTATGATGATTTTGTCAATGCCAGTGGTATTCAAGTGGTGCTCCAGTTGTTTTCAGATTGCACCCCATGATGCCTATTATTATTATTGGTACTGTCTTTGCTTTCTTTTGTCACACAGTCGTTCTACTTTTTGCAGGCCTTTGTATTTTGTGATTTTCTCCAGTTCTTTCTTTTCTATTCTGCTGTCCCCAGGTACTGCAATAATCATAAGTCAGACAATTTTCTCTCTTTCTTATCAACATTTATTAAATGTAAAGTGTTATAGGGCAGATGGTTGTCGATTTGAATTCTAATGTTCGCCAGCTCCACCCTTACCTGAGCCGAGATGCCCTTCGAACGGTCACTCATGCGCTCGTCACTTCCAGAATTGACTACTGTAATGCTCTCTACATGGGGCTGCCCTTGCGAACTACCCGGAGGTTACAACTGGTGCAGAATGTGGCCGCGCGGGCTGTGATGGGAGTATCCCGATACTCCCATGTTACACCCTCCTCGTGACCTGCATTGGTTGCGGTTGCCTCCGGGTTAGATTCAAGGTGCTAGTAACAACTTATAAAGCCCTAAATGGCTTGGGTCCAGGGTACTTGCGGGAACACCTCCTGCCAGCATCATGTGCTGATCGCCCTGTTCGCTCCCACAGGAGGGGCCTCCTTGGGATACCGTCGGTTAGGCATTGTTGGCTGGAGGTTCCCAGGGCTAGGGCCTTCTCCGTGGGAGCGCCCACCCTTTGGAACCAGCTCCCCGTGGATCTCCGTTTGGCCCCTGATCTCCGCTCCTTTCTTCCGCCGGGACCTGAAGACCTGGTTGTTTCAACAGGCCGGCCTGGAATGACCCGGGTGGAGTTTTTTTAACTGTATTAATTTTTAAGGTTTTAAGGTTTTATTGTTTATTCCGACTTGTTAGGTTTAATTTGTTTTTATGTAAATTCTGTGCTGTTTTAATGTTAGCCGCCCTGAGTCCTTAGGGAGAAGGGCAGCATACAAGTCAAATAAATTATGATTATGATTATGATTATGATTATGATTATGATTATTATTAATGTCCCATTTTAGCTTCTTCATTTTCCTTTTGTCTATTTCATGGTTACACCAGTTTTTGCTTGCGGGCAAATGGCATTTCTTGGAGACATTCCAATGCACCATTGTTACTACTTTCTCATGCTGTTGTTTGTAGTCAGTCTGTATGATCTTACAGAAGGTAACAAGGTGATCCATTGTTCTTTTCAGCTTTTTTTTTTTGCAGAGGTAGCATTTGCTATCTGTTGCTGCTTTCTCAATTGTTTTATATGCATTTGTTCTTAAGGCTTGGTCTCATGCAGCCAGAAATAACCCCTCTATTTCTTTCTTCAACTTTCCTGCTCCTAGCCATTGCCAGGTCTTGTTGTTTTATTTTATTTTATTTTATTTTATTTTATTTTATTTTATTTTATTTTACTTATTTAGTCAAGCAATTATAAGATAACAGGTATAAGTATAAACATAGTTATGAATACATGAAATGGGTACATATAAGAAAAGTAAAAAGAAACAATAGGACAGGGACGTTAGGCACATTGGTGCGCTTATGCATGCCCCCTACAGACCTCATAGGAAAGGGGTGAGGTCAATAGTAGACAGTCTAAGGTTAAAGTTTTTGGGGTTTGGGGAAGAAACCACAGAGTCAGGTAGAGTATTCCAGACATTGACCACTCTGTTGCTGAAGTCGTATTTCCTGCAATCAAGTTTGGTGTGGTTAACCTCTATTGTGTGCTCTTATATTGTTATGGTTGAAGCTGAAGTATTCATTGACCGGAAGGACATTGCAATGTATGATTTTATATACTATACTTAGATCAGATCAAATGTGGAGTAGTTCTAGGTTTTCTAGGTCTAGAATTTCAAGTCTGGTGGCATAAGGTATTCTGCAACGAGTAGAGGAGTGTAGAACTCTTGTGAAATATTTCTGGACTTTCTCAACTGTGTTAATATCAGATACGTAATGCGGGTTCCAGACTGATGAGCTGTATTCAAGTATTGGTCTAGCAAATGTTTTGTATGCTCTAGTTAGTAGTTACCTGCTTTGCCTGCACATTTTAATGTATTGGCCCAGGGGTGGGATTCCACTGGTTTGGACAGGTTCGATGACCCAGCTGGCTCCGAACCAGTTTGCTTTGACGAGCATGTGGGCTTGCCTGCCCGCCTGCCCCCCGCTCTTTCCTGTGCTTTATTTCTTTTGTTTAGAGCACGGCTGATTCACGCTGCAGAGTGGTTTGCTGTACCTCAGCTGTTTTATTCACAGGGACTGCTGTAGAAGGTAAAGTATTAGAACTTTTTAAATGTGGAGCAAGCTCACGAAGCGCGCAATCATCAAACCTGTTGTTATACCAGTAGAATCCTACCCCTGTACTGGCCATGTAATACTTTCTTTTACCATGTTTTTTCTATTCTTCATTTGGTCTTTCTTGCATGCCAGTTTGGACTCTTAGTACTCAGTAAACCTTCATGGCATATCGTTTTCAGTGCATCTTCTTTGCTGTCCTTCAGATATTCTTCCACTGTTCTTTTTTTCCTTTGTTCTTTTTATTTAGTGCAACATTCCATGCCCACCTATTTTCTTTAGTAGGTAGTCTGTCAACATCTCTGCATGGATGAAGAGTATGATTTATTATCATTATTTCTGGTCTTTATTGTCATTATTTCTGATCTTCCTGTCCAGGGCTTTTTGTTCTGCTTGAGTCCAGTCCACTATTCCAGATGTGTATCTAATGACTAGAATTGTCCAGGTGTTAATTGACCTGAGGGTCTTTTCTCCACTGCATTTAAGGTCTTCTTAACTTCCATGATATATCTGTTTCTAACCTTCTTCTTGGCTTCAGCGTGTTTGATGTTGTCAGCCTGAAAGATGCCCAGGTATTTATAGTGATCACTGGAAATACTTCAATTTTGTTATCCAACTAACTCTTCCCCTTGGTTCTTAGTGCCATGAACTTCTTAGTGAGGATAAAAAGCAGCCTCCTTTTTAAAAAAATGTTTGATTTATATAGTCACACATCTCTCAATAGGAACTCTGAGCAGTTTACAGCACTTAAAAACAATTCAAGAACATTGTATAAAAAAAACATAAACAATAGGCAAGAAGCTAAAGCAATTTAAACAAATAACAACCACATCATGGGCTCTATCTGATCCTTCACCCTCCAGCAAACATTGATGGTTTACTAAATGAAAAAAAAACCCTAAAGAGAATGGGAAAAGAGAAAAGAAGTGTCTATGTGCCTATTTCTACACAGTGAGACTAATTATCTACTGCAAAGGCACCAGCTAGTTGCTTGAATCTGGTGTTTCTCAACCTTGGCAACTTTAAGATGTATGGACATCTGTGGCATGCTGGCTGAGGAATTCTGGGAGTTGAAGTCCACACATGTTAAAGTTATGAAGGTTGAGAAACACTGCTTTAATCAATAGGTTAAATAAGGCATTAACTATCCCTCTCAATTTTCTTGGACTCTTTGATTGCTAAGAAATGCTCAGCTCAGCTATATAGCCTATTTTACTTCCTTTAACTAGTGTCCACTGACCTGGCTCTTCTTTGGCTTGTCTGGCTCCAGGGAAGTTACTTATTTGTCTGGCTCCAGTAACTTACTTAGTTACTTGATCTCATAAAGCTGTTCTTATATGAAGTCTGAGAACTTTTCCCTCCCTTCACAGATGATGAATTGAAGAGTCACTTGGTTGAGATGGGTGGCTATAGAAATATAATAAATAAATTGTCAAATATACTCACCTTGACCCAATCTGTTTCACAATTGCATTGTGATCTCAAAAAGCATCCCGTGTGAGCTGTTGATGGTTCTATCGGAGGTTCAGGTGTGAACCAAAGAGGACCTCTGGTAAATAGGGACAATGGGTATTAATAAATGTCTTTTAATTAAACTGTGCAGGTGTTAGAATGAGATTTTTTCCACACCTTCCCTACAGTGACTTTTATCACATCAAGACTGCCAGGCCATTAATCAAGAGTTGACAGGTGTTTATTACCTGCATGTTATGGACCTGCCTCCTCCCCATGTTTCTGATTACGCATCGGTGACAAGTGTAAAATGGAGTGAAATCAAATGGAACAGGAACCAAGGCTTCTGCTAATATAAAATTAGCATGAAGTTAATTTGTCAGCATGAGAGGACACTGAGGAACATAATGTCAACACAATAAATGGTTTTAATAGCACTTAAATGGGCATCTAGGACTTGATTGTGTGCTCTGTGTGAACTCCAATGCACATATGGACGTCCCATGGAACCGAGAAGGAAAATACATATGCAAAGTATTTTATTTGATGGTCTGCATTGAATGCTTACCCACTTAAAACACATGCATAATGTTCCTTTATATTTTATTTAAGATTGCTAACCATTTTGGGTGCCTGATGGGAAGGAAGGTAGGATATTCACAGAAAGAACTGTAACAGGAAAGCTTTGAATAAAAGGCTGCACAGTTTAAGGCTATAGAGCCATGGGTGCCTTCCAAGGATTTCCATGTTGTCTAGTCCTCAGGATACAGCTGTTTCTGGAGAATGGGGATTCAGATTTGAACCTGCACTGGGTAGGGGTTGTGATGATTATTATTGTGCACACTTCAGCTATCTTTCTTATTCTAGTTGACCTGCAGAAAAGAGATGGGGAAAGAGTGTGTTTTAAAAAAAATAGTTTGAGCGAGGCCCAGAAGTCATCCAAAATTGATGCTGACTTCTAGTGTTTCATGTGACTAAAATGATACATGATTAAGTATAGAAAGCACTTAGGTTAACTACATTTAATTAAAAGATTATTGCTTCTTTCCATTTCAATTCAACCTGTTTCAAAGGTTTTTGAAAGTCAATCTTAGTTTGGTATGAACACTGTAGTTTGAATGTTGACACACTAGTTATGGATCATTCTTTCCAAAGATTGGATGTGGCACTTTAAAATTGTATCTTAAGTATTGCTTTCCCTCCCCCACCTTTTTACACATTCTTTCTCTTCCCCCGTCTCTCTCGTGGGTCAACTGGAATAAAAAAGATAGCTGAAATGGGCACAGTAATAGTCATCAGAACCATGTCAATAGAGACTGTCAGTCATTCAGATCATGGTTGTGTCAACAGTGCTTTTTCAGGAAGCAACTGGATTTTCTTGTTTTTTCTTGAAAAAAACATCTTTGGGACAACCATGACCTGGATGACTGAGAATCTCTATTGACATTTAACTATGCACTTTGGGATGAACACCAAATGGTGAGGGAGTATGAACAGATTTCCAAGAAAAAATTGCAGACTATAGGAACCATTTGCACTTCAGTTTGAGATGCAGACAACACAATTTCATCCCTATGTGCCTGTGCCTGTGTTCAACAGTGAAAAGACACAGGGCAGAAAACATCCTACAGAAAGCACAGCTCCACAACACAGTCTCCACATCCATTTGCACTACTTAGGTGACTCTGAGGATACAGACAAACCTCCAAGTAGCCTCAATGACTCTCTAAAAGAATGCAAATGACCAGCTATCTTCAAGGAATATAAATCCTTCCATTCCCACCATCTAGTCAGAGATGAAGCAACTTCTTGGATAAGAAGCAAAACCTCTTCAAAGAAAAAAAGGAAGTCCAGTTGCCTCTTGAAAAAGCACCCTTAAGATGATCACAGAACCCTTCCCTAGCACAGGTTGAAATTTGAGTCTCCATTCTCCAGAAACTCTTATATCCTAAGGACAAAACACCATTGAATTCTCCCATCCTCGGAGTCATGCTATATCAGGAGCTCTTGATCACTGTAGAAAATGTATCATTTCAGGTATCTTCCAAAACATAGTAATGTTGCCAAAAAAAACCAAACTCAAAATAGTTAGGTAAGAGGACAAAAATAGATGTTAGGCTTATCCACACAGCTCAGTTGCACCATCATAGTCTAACAACTATTTCTTGATGGTAAATATGGACTATATCATTGTTTGCTAATCAAGGGTGGGATTCAAAATTTTTAACAACCAGTTCTGTGGGCGTGGCTTAGTTGGTGGGTGTGGCTTGGTGGGCATGTGAATGGCCGGGCATGACCAACTCAACATCACTCACATCGAGGCACGCATCTCCTCGCCTGGCCTCTTGTGACTGTGGGGATGCTGCAACAGTCGTAAGTGTGAAAAACGGTCATGTCACTTTTTTCAGTGCCATTGTAACTTTGAATGGTCACTCCATACAAGCAAAGTACCAGCAAAGGAGGAAAAAAAACTCTAGAGAAGTTCTAGAGACAGGAAGTCTAGTCCTGCCAAGAATGTAATAAGGGTTAACGGAGAGGCAGTTTCTGTAAGCAATACCAGAATGTTTCCTTCCTGCCTTCCTTACAGGATTAGGCCAGTAATTTCTTCTTACAACCAGTTCTCCAAACTGCTTAGAATGTTAACAACCGGTTCTAGCGAATAGGTGAGAACTGGAAGAATCCCACCCCTGTTGCTAATCCCTTATTCGATATTGAAGTAATCTCTCATTTCTCTGAATTACATTTTTCCTGCTTGAATTAATTTTAATGCTCCTGTATGTTTGTTTGTGTTCTGACCCAAAACAGAGGTAACAGCAAAACCTTTTAATGATTCTTTACGAATTCCATTCCTTCATGATTAAAAGGCTGTTTCAAACTAATTGTCTCTGGTAAGAACGAGCCTTGCCAAGGTTGTGTAAGGCTGCCAAGAATACTAGATAAAGTTACTAAGAAATATTTCAGACACAAAGAGTCTCCAAACACCAACCAAGATATTCCGAACATCCACAAAGCTTGAGTGCAAAAATTTATTTGCTTCCTGCAAAGAAATGTAAGCCTTGCAGCCTTACTCCTGAGTCGCCTGTGCTGCTGCTCTTTCCTTTGAGCAGCCCTGCATGCATGCACACTGGGCACAGGCTCCTCAGGGACCTCTTCATCATTGTTGCCAGCCTCCACAATCTCCGAAGGCAGCATTCCACTCCCTGATGGTCCTGGCCCCATCCCTGCATCACACACAGACCCCTCATGTGAATTCTTGCTCTCCGAGACCTTAGCCATCCACACCTGTGCCAGCGAACCACAACAGTTTGTTTAGCTAGACTAGTATTTTTCAACCTTGGTGAATTTAAGATATAGGGACTTTAACTCTCAGAATTCCCCAGCCAGCCTGCTGACTGGTCTAGATCAGGGGTGTCAAATTTGCTTTCATTGAGGGCCGCATCAGGGTTGTGTTTGACTTCAGGGGGGCAGGCTGGGTATGGGCAGGCTGGGTGTGGCCAGCTTGATGTCACTCATGTTGAGGGTGCCTGTGGTAGCCTGAGTGCTCTGCCAGCAAAAATGGGCTCCCAAGTTTCACTTTCGGCTGCGACAGCCTCCTGCAATGCACAACCCTCCTGAGCTCCATTTTCACTGGTAGAGGGTTACAGGAGGACATGGTACCCAAAAATGAAACTCTGGAGCCCATTTTCACAGGCAAAAGCACCACGGATCAGTCCTTTTCTATTTCCAGGGTAGCCCCATGGGCCAGATCTAAGCACCTTGGGGGGCGGATCCCGCCCGGGCTTTGAGTTTGACACCCCTGATCTAGAGCATATCAGTTGGTTGCTTGGAGCAGTTCATTGGCTACTTTGCAGAGAAAAGACTTCTTTCACCTTGGTCAATGATTACTGGCCATTTGGCTAGCAGAACTTCTATTTATGAACACAGCTGAAATAGCATTATTGGCCTACAGAAAATGGCTGTTTCAAAACCTGGCAGAAATTTTGTTTTTCCTTTTTTGTTTTTTGAGTAACTAGCTGTCCTCCAGTTTTGCTTTTGTATTAAACATGTCTGCATTTTGATGCTTTCATCCTGTCCATATTCTTCTTAGCATCTCCCCCTTTTGGTAGCAGGTTTCACTTGTTTTGCCCCTTGTATGCCTAGTTTTTATGGGACATCTTAGGTATGTGTTGTGATGCCCCAAGAAATTTTGTTTCTCATCTAGCTTGTCACAGGACAAGCTAGATGAACCACCCAGCTGAATTCTCTACCTAAGAGAGGACTAGAATTTAAACCTCCTTGTTTCAAGTCCAGTTTCTTAACCAATAAAGTACATTGGGTATTTTTAATCTACCTTTAATTAACTTGTTTAAATTAAATACATACACATGCATATTCCCACATATCCTTCCCTGTGAAAACAGAAAGCAAAAGATAGGAGAGCATAACAGCAGGATATTGGTCCAAACATCATTGTTCTAATGGTCAGGAAATTTCTCCTTATTGTGTTACTGAAAACTGGTTCTTATTCTTGGACGTTGTGGAGAATAAATCCACACTCTCTCTGTAGGACAGCCCTGCAAGTATTGTCACTATCATGTCTCCCCCTAATCTTCTTTTATTTGGGTTCAATATACCCAGTTGCTTTATATGTTTTTCTTATGATTTATTCCCCAAGCCCCTCTGTTAAGTTTGGAAGAAGACAGGAACGTGAAGTGCTTCAGCTCATTTTAACAGTGACTACAGCTCAGAACTATGCCCAGAATGGCTTGGTCTCGGCAGCTTATATAGCCGGCTGCCACGGCTTGTAGCCAATGGCGGTATTCAGATTTCCCACCCTTTTTACAACCAATCAGATTGAACTCTGCATATTTGTAACAACCAATCAGATTAACTCTGCATACATTACACCCTCCATATTTATTGTTCTTCCTTGTACTTTCTCCAGTCTAAACTCTCCAGTCTGGACGGGATTTTCTTAATTATGGAGTCTTTAGTGCTCTCTGAGATTGGTGGTTGGGTTTTTTTGGCAGACATTTCATTTTCAAACTAGGTAGCATCATCAGTTCATGATTTGGTAATGAAGCATCTGCAAGAAAACCATCAAGCTTAGAGAGCACTGGAGATCCTACAGTTTAACCCTGAGCTACAAGTATTCTCTTCTATATAATTTTCTTAAGTCAGTTTAGAGCACGGGTGTCAAACTCGCATCGTCACGTTGAGTTGACATATCACCATGGTTTTTTTTCCCTTTGCGGAGCTAGGGTGGGCATTGGCCTGCAGGTGATGCATCTGGTCCATGGGCTGCCAGCTTGACACCACTGGTTTAGAGTCAAGCAGGCACAAGCTTGGAAAAAGAACATCTGAACTGTTAAAAGTGTAGATGCCTATTGTTTCTTTTGTCTCTATTCTGCATAGTCTAGATCAATGTTTTTCCTAATGACTAGGAAATTCTGGGAGTTGAAGTCCACACATCTCAAAGTCACCAAGGTTGAAAAACCATTAACCTAGATGCATTTGCACAGGCATCTTTCATTGACATGATGAAGAGCTATACAACTGTAATTACCTTAGTACAATCTTGTATATTATGTGATCAGATTAATCTGGCTATGCAAAAGACCGATGGGCTAATCTGTCTACATCATGAATCCTGGCTCACTTCCCTCCCTGGAGCAATTTTTAGGTCTTCCAAAGCAAAACAAAAACAGACCATTTTTGTTTATTTGTTTCTTGGTTTGTGAAAGAACAGTATCTGCTTAATCAACTAGCTGGAAAAAATGTAAAAATGCTTGGGAAAAATGTAAGGAACAGATTATATTTAATTTAGTTAATTTAAAAAAGAAAGACAGGCCTGCTTGAACGCTGATGAGGAATATTCAACTACTTACACTTAAATTTGAGAGGTGGAAGTTGATGAGGTGCTGATCTTACTCTTTACACTATTGTCATGTTGCTTGCATTCCTAGTGTCTTTTTCTTTTCTTTTTATTATTATTTTAATGATAATCATTTTCTTCATGGGAAGCCCCCCTTTTTGCTACTATTGACTTGAGAAGTGAAAATCCCAGCTAGTTTAAGTGCCTATGAGGTGTTTGGCTCTTAATGGTCACTTCCTTCTATAAATCAGTTATAGGCAGCTGCTCCAGGGTTAGAAAAGTGATAAACTCCTGTGGCTGCACAGCATGGCAGGCTCCAAAAACATCAGGCGATCAAAGAACTGGGAGATTCATCTCCTAAATAATCAAAACAATCCTGTCAACCCTCTTGAAGAGCCTGTTTATTCTAGTAGCAGAAGTCCATGTCAGGATGAACTGCAGGGGGTAAATTTATCAGCAGTCTTGTTTGAATCTGCTCTTGCTTCCTCATTAGCGTCCCTTATATAAAATTCATCCAGATTTTCTCCCTTCCTCCACATCTGTGCTTCTGGCGGGATTACTGCTTCCCATCAGGCCTGCTCTATCAGTGTAGGGTGATGGTCATCTGAAACCATCTGCTCAACTTCCCAAGAGATGAAAGGACAGCTTTTGGTAGCCCTCAAATGTTTTTCTTGAACATTTAAGAATGCTATTGTCTGGCCATCCTGGATTGAATTCCATTTTTTTATACAGAGACTGTATCATTCTGAAACAAAGGGATATTTAGGTTTGACTGTGTCTAGTGATTTCCAGTTGGGCAAAACATAGAAAACATGAATGTGAAATAAGAATAGTTACATATTTCTACACTTCCATTTCTCTCCTAATGTTCCAAGTTATATTTGTTGGAATCTCTTAGACACCTTGCTATTGACAGTCCTTCATGTCTACTTTTTATTTTAACTTATCACCAATATTTTGTGGAGGAATGTATCCAGCTATGAAGGGTTCAATTGTTAGTCAAAAAGGCAGTGCCGAATCTACTAAGTTTAGCTTACTAGCCTTTCTAAATCTTCAAATAAGCTAACACATCTCTAGTCACATTGCTGCCTAACACAGTTACATTTTATCTATGAACTTTATCTTGGCTTTTAGCTACTCATTGCTGTGATGGATTATTTGGCACTTCACTCTAACACAGAAAGGAAAATTCTTATTCTCCAATATTTCAATTGTTAATGTGATTATTCATATGGATTTTGGAGCCAAAACAGAAATATTCATGCTGTGCTGAGAAATGGGAAGGTCAGGGGAAATCCCCAGAGTTTGCAATGTATAAAATAGCTTAAGGTAAGATCTCACTTCTCAAATAACCCAATGAGTGTTAGGAATGCCCAGTAAATAAAGTCTGCAGTGCTGATCCTATTGTCTCTCAGAAGATTGTTTTATTTATTTATTTATTTGATTTGTCAATCGCTTACAAGATAGCAGGTATAAGTATAAACATAGTTTTGAATACATGAGATGGATACGTATAAGAAAAATAAAAAGAAACAATAGGACAGGGATGATAGGCACGATTGGTGCGCTTATGCACGCCCCCTACAGACCTCTTAGGAAAGAGCTGAGGTCAATAATAGACAGTCTAAGGTTAAAGTTTTTGGGGTTTGGGGAAGAAACCACAGAGTCAGGTAGAGTATTCAAGACATTGACCACTCTGTTGCTGAAGTCGTATTTCCTGCAATCAAGTTTGGTGCAGTTTACCTTGAGTTTATATCTATTGTGTGCTCTTGTATTGTTATAGTTGAAGCTGACATATTCATTTACAGGTAGGAGATTGCAATGTATGATTTTATATACTATATTTAGATCGGACCGAAGGCGGCGTAGTTCTAGGTTTTCTAGGTCTAGAGTTTCAATCTGGTGGCATAAGGTATTCTGCAATGAGTAGAGGAGTGGAGAACTCTTCTTGTGAAATATTTCTGGAATTTCTCTGCTGTGTTAATATTAGATACATGATAAAGGTTGCAGACTGATGAGCTGTATTCAAGTATAGGTCTAGCAAATGTTTTGTATGCTCTAGTTAGTAATGTGATATTACCAGAGAAAAAGCTACGGTTTTTTTGTATTGTATGTATTGTATTGTATTGATTGTATGGAAAGCTGTTCCTTAAAGTAGAAAGTTGAAAAGACACTGGCCTAACAACACCCATATCTTCTAATCATGCTACATAAAAGTCACATGCTCATTCTTCCAAATCCCTTGGGTTTATTGCTCTATGAAAAAAAGCATTATGAGAAATAGGTCAAGCCATACAAAAGGGTTCATAAAGAAAGCTTGGTTTGGTTTCAGATCTTTAGAATCCAAGACTTACACCGAGGTCATATTGATTATCATGTCACTCTTATTTCCTTAGGACATGCAATTATTTTCAGCTACTCATGAACAAAACAGATCATACAAATTGTAGGAGTCCTTCATTTGTAATAGGAAACACATGAAAAAAGCAATGTGATTTGTTCCTGTCTTCTACTGCAGGTTTCCCAGTAATGAATTATAACATGGAATGTTTTTTCTTCAATGGAGAACTTAGGCAAAAGTTTTACAGTCCACCCTGCATAAATGGTTTCCAGCTACCTCCCTTAAATTCTATTTGCTGAAAAGCTTTTAAGTGAAGTCACCCAAAGATTTGTCAAAGAAAAACTCTGCTGAGCAAGATAACTTTTGTAGGGACTTTATTTCCTATTGAAAGTGCTTTGAAGTGCTTAGTATGATGAATCTTTTATGGTTCACAAAGCAGCGTAATGTTGTCTAAGCCAACAATACTCATAGCTAATAAACAGCATTTATCTTAGTGGATTTTATTGATTCTAGGCTTGTGTACATTTTGCATCTGAAAAAAACCAGAACCATTGTATTATTGGCTAGACTAAACCTTGCATCATAGCTCTCTGCTGCCCAAGAGTATGAAGTTTTGTTAGACCTAAGCTTAAAATAATTCTTTCTAGCCTGTATTCCTTTTCTAGTTCACTCTGTGGCCTGATTTCTACTCCATCTGAATTCTGATTTTACTAGAAAGTTTTCTAAAATGAAGTTTGGACTTGGAGTATCACATATAACATATATCACATATAACATATAAGTATAACAAAGCAATAGACGCAATCTACATAGACTTCTGTAAAGCCTTCGATTCAGTGGTACACGACAAACTACTACTAAAACTAAAATCTTATGGTATCTCTGGACAACTGCATAACTGGATAGAAGCATTCCTGTCAAACAGACAACAAATGATCAAAATTGGGAGCATCTTATCAAATTCTGTACCTGTCAACAGTGGTGTCCCTCAAGGCAGCGTTCTAGGACCAACTCTCTTCACACTCTACATAAATGACCTCTGTGATCATATTAAGAGCAACTGCGTTCTCTTAAGCTGATGATGTAAAGCTATTCAACACCACAGACAATACTGCTACCCTTCAAAAGACCTTGACTATGTATCAGAATGGTCAAACAAATGGCAACTTCAAATCTCAACAAATAAATGCTCGGTCTTACATATTGGCAAAAAAAAATCAGAAAATAAAATACAAGCTGAATAGTCAAGACCTTGTTGATGATCCAAACTCCGTCAAGGACCTTGGAATACTCATCTCTAATGATCTAAGTGCTAGAGCCCACTGTAACTACATAGCCAAAAAGGCATTAAGAGTTGTTAATCCTACGTAGCTTTTTCTCTGGTAATATCACACTACTAATTAGGGCATACAAAACATTTGCTAGACCAATACTCGAATACAGCTCATCAGTCTGGAACCCACATCATGTATCTGATATTAACACAGTTGAGAAAGTCCAGAAATATTTCACAAGAGTTCTACACTCCTCTACTTGTTGCAGAATACCTTGTACCACCAGACTTGAAATTCTAGACCTAGAAAACCTAGAACTACTCCACATTTGATCTGATCTAAGTATAGTATATAAAATCATACATTGCAATGTCCTTCCGGTCAATGAATACTTCAGCTTCAACCATAACAATATAAGAGCACACAATAGAGGTTAACCACACCAAACTTGATTGCAGGAAATACGACTTCAGCAACAGAGTGGTCAATGTGTGGAATACTCTACCTGACTCTGTGGTTTCTTTCCCAAACCCCAAAAACTTTAACCTTAGACTGTCTACTATTGACCTCACCCCTTTCCTAAGAGGTCTGTAGGGTGCATAAGTGCACCAACGTGCCTACTGTCCCTGTCCTATTGTTTCTTTTATTTTTGTTATATGTATTCATTTCATATATTCACAACTATGTTTATCCTTATACTTATTATCTTGTAAGTGATTGACAAAATAAATAAATAAATTTATTGATAGTTTAGTTCATGCATCCTTTCTTACTCATTCCTGTGTGGTTGATACTCATGTACATACTTAAGAAACACCATAAAAACATTACCTTGATTTCCCCTTCTTTTTTACTGTCTTTTATGAACATGCAAAAATGCTCCTGTGTATGAGAAGGCTATCAGCCAAGTGGCACTTCTTCATTTATCTTAAGGTCTCAAAGAAAAGTACAATATAATTGTCAACCAAATGCAAAGGGAATACAATAATTCAAACTATGGTAAATTGAAATTGCATATTATGAACTTTGAATATTTATTGTAAAATTGAATTAGAAATGTTCTCACTCGTCCAGTACAACCTGGTGCCATCCAGATGTTTAAGGCTACATATCACATAATACTAGCCAATGTATCCATTAGCTGTGCTGACTTTGAATGATGCTAGTTATATAGTTCAACAAATCAGACGGTGTCAGATTGGAGAATGTTGTTCTAATATAGTATTTCTCCTTTGTTTTCAAAAGCCTTATAGCCTTGTTTGCCTTCCAAAAAGGTATCTAAATCTTCATATTTCTTCAAACATTTAATACTACAGTCTGAAAGGGGATATTGTATGCTTATTTAGCTAGAAATATTTACAAATAGTCCCACACATGGAAAAACTGATGTGGCAAGACTTCCAATCACCAGGAGATTTGCAAGCATTTTTAGAAAGTTTTTATATTCCAATTTCAGATCTTCTTGCTAAATTCATGTCAACTTCATAAACTTAACATAAGAAATGTATAGCTTATTATGACCAGGTAAATGCCTGTTTAGTTAATAATTCAATAAATTGAATTTACTGCTCAGTAGATTCAAAACGTGGCATAAATTAATATGCATGTTAACACCATTCTCCTACAATTGCTATATAGTCTTTGATTTAGGACCAGAAATGAGTCCAGAATTTCTATTTTAAGTTTGCACAATCATAAGGTAAGTTGGACCTGATTTTACGACAAGTTTCCCAGTGATCATTTGTGGTTTTTAAATGAATCATGTGGTTGTTAAGCAAGTCCAGTCAGGTCATTTTTTGCAAAACCATTGTAAGTTTGAAACATTGTTTAAAAAGTGGTCATAAGTCAAAGACTACCTGAATGCAAGTACACATTCTGTCCTATTTAGGGACTGTCAACCTTCTTAGGAGTTGGTGAGAAGACATGGCTTATGTTTAGAAATTTTATGACCAACATAGCTCATGAATTCTGAGAACAGCCCAGAAGGGTGTTAATATGTTCAACATTATAGTGGATGATGCTTTGCTTGAAGGCATCCAGAAGTTGACAGCTGTCTGAATCTACTCTGATATAATGATAATGAACTATAAGTAGAAGAGAAAGGACTTAATTTTGTCTTTCTCTATTACTCTATGTGCAATACATTAAATTGGCATATAAGTAGCAATAGCAATAGCACTTAGATTTATATACTGCTTTACAGTGCTTTACAGCCCTCTCTAAGCTGTTTACAGAGTCAGCATATTGTCCTCAATAATTTGATTCCTCATTTTACCCACCTTGGAAGGATGGAAGGCTGAGTCAACCTTGAGCCTGGTGAGATTTGAACTGCCAAACTGTAATCAGCCAGTAGTCAGCAGAAGTAGCCTGCAATACTGCACTCTAACCACTGTGCCACCATGGCTCATCAAGTAACTTGGTCATAGTTTTTTCTATAGAGTGAGGTTGTTTATGGAGATTCTCAGTCATCCAGGTCCCAAAGGTGCTTTTTGTTTTTCAGCTTCAGCTCAACTAAAGAAGCTTCTTGTATGAGAAGCAAAATGTCTTCAAGGAAAAAACAAAGAAAGTCTAGTGGCCTCTTGAAAAAGCACTTTTGGGACTAGGGTGTGGTTATGGTATTTTTATTTAATTTACAGTGTTTCTAAATTTAAATTAAGGATGAAGTCAGCACGTTTAATTTTGACTCTTTTACTGGTGGAACAGTCTTTCCCAAAGTAGAATGTTGCATATATGCTATGACAGCAGTTCAAAGAATTCCCAGTTAGAATCACCAAGAATTAGTCTGAATTAGTCTGAGGTGTAGTCATACATATCTGGGGAGAATCAAATTCAAGAAGGAAAGAACATCCAAAATGGTTCTGAAATTCAGCAAATGAGACTGAGAGAAAGCTGGGCTTTAATTCTTTATCTGCTTTCTAGAAGATACTGAAAGCAGTCTGCTATCTATATAACAGTTTGGTGAAGACCACAGAAATTTTGCCTTTTATCTTTATGCACAAAAACTGTGAAGCTGACGTGCAGAAATTAATTCTCACCTCTCTGCTGTAGCCATTTCAGTTTGGGATTAAGATTTGCTGCAGCAGAAGGGCTCCAAAGTCAATCAAATTCAAACATGTGTATAGAATTTATCATGCTGAGAATGCCCTTGATCAATGTTTCTGAGTAGTGATTATGCTAAATAGAACCATTTGGCTGAGCCCCACCTGTAATCCCACTAGTGCTAATCATGCCTTTTACCGACTATGGAAATTAAAATTAGGTGGATGTCTCCATTCTGTCCCATTTTACCATTTTCTTAGGGAGTCACACCACAGCAATTCTGAGGAAAATAAAATTGAATGATGCAATCCCCTCAATTTTCCTCAAAACTATCTTCCCCTTTCAAAAATAAAAACTGAATTCTGATTTTAGGGGGAGGAGTGTCAATGAATATAAACACCATTTAATTAATCCCCTTGTGAGCTATTACTGTCTTTACTAATTGGCATTCCAGCATTTCAGAGCTATTATATACATGTAAATGGCAGAATATGGTAGAAATGGAACGAATGTGAAATCAGTATATTCTAAGCTTTCACACACACAAGATTTGCAACTAAGATGATAGCAATGGCCTTCCAAGCCATTATTTGCTCCACAAAGTGATAGAAACATTCCAGTTCCATTTTGTCCCTGAAAAAAAAGAATAGTTTCAGGGTTATGATTTACACCGAAAGTTATGTAACAAAAGGAAGGCTCAGGCATTCTTCTTCAAGCACTGAATTTTCCATCTGATTCCCATCCCGTAGCACTTTTAACCTCTTTTTAACAAGATGCAGAAACTCCATTTCTTTATGACATGTTTATTATCTTTTAAGCAAGTCCTCAAATGCTTATACTGGTAAATCAGTAAAATAAAATAGAATCTAAAAATCTATAAATTGGTAAAATAAAATATGAACCAAAGAAAAATAATAAGCAACATGCAACCAATGCAGAGGTGTAACATTTATTCTTCAAAAAACATCACATATTTGCTTATGCTATTGCATTTTGCACCAGCTTCTGGATGTTTCTGGATACTTTTCAAGGGCAGCCTCATAGAGAGTGCATTGAAGTAGACCAATCAAGAGATGACCAGGGCATGACTTAACTATGAGAAGGGCACCTCAGTCTTGGAATGGGTGCAACTGGCAAAGTTGTGAAAAAGCCCTCCTAGCCACAACTGTCACAAGCTCATCAAGCAGGAGTTGTGAGCCCAGGAAGATCTCTAGATGACACACAAGGTCTCTGTGGGGCAATGCAGCCCCATCCAGTACCAAAAATAGAATAGTTCTTGTTATGTATGTAGGTTTGAATGTTATTGGTTTATTTGAACTGTTCTTGTAAAATGTCAAATGGTATTGGTTTAAATAGTGCGGGAAGAAACCCTGCACTCCCATTGGCTGGCAACTACGGCTGCAGGCTATAAGAGGCAGCCGTAGCCCAGCCAACTCGGGTCCATTCGAGCTGTAGTCACTGAATAAACTCTTTGCTGGAACTCTTCGCGTCTGACTCTTCATGCAGACTTAACAGTTCTAGAACTGGAGGGATTGGAAATCCAAAGCCATTCAGTCTTGCCAGGATTCAGTTGAAGCCTGTTGTTCCCTGTCTAGATCCTCGCAACCTCCAGACATCAGGATAAAATGTCCATAGTGTTAGATTTGCATGAAGAGTCAGACGCGGAGTGCTTCAGTGAAGAGTTTATTAGTGACTACAGCTCATAACAGACCCGATTTGGCTGGGCTGCGGCTGCTACTTATAGCCAGCAGCCGCAGTTGCCAGGCAATCAGGGTGCAGGGTTTTCCGCACTTTTAAACCAATCATTTCTGACATTTTACAAGACCAGTTCAAACTTAACCAATGACATTCAAACCTGCATACATAACACCCTCCCCACTAGGTTCAGTCCATATTCAAACCCCAACCTATCTAATGTATTCTTTTAAATAGGTGGGGCTCTTACATGTACGTTGAGACCTTCGTGGTTCAGAAGTTTTAACGTTCTCACCCAGTGAGAGGGAAATGTGTCTGTTGACATTTCCCTAGTTGGACTTCCTGTGAAAGAAGACCCTGTTTGATTGTTAGAATCTGGTCTCTCCTCCCAACCCATCTCCAGCCCAATGTCAGCACCCAAGTCAGGTAGTGATGTACAATCTTCCACTTCTAAGGATGGATTTTGGCATTGTGACAGGTTTTGGAATGGTTCCTGTCGTAATGGCTCGTTACACATGGGGTGGATTCTTGCTTGCTGATTTTCCTCCTGTTCCTCCCCTTCCCCTAGAATTGACATCAGGTGAGGGAACTAGAGAAGAACAAGTCCGATGTTCCTGAGAGAACCTGGATATAAGCTGATCAATGTGCCTGCTCCAGAGGAGTCCATCCTCTGTTTGCACCCTGTAAGAACAAGGGCCTGTGATCTGAGTTATCTCAGCAGGAATCCACAAAGGTTCACCTATAAGGTTCTTAGCATAAACAGAATCACCCATACTGAATGTGCGAACTTTGGAAGTGGAATCTAGTAGTGCGTTGGGTGCGTAAGTGGGATGAAGGCGGTCAAGGGAAGACCTAAGTTTCCTACCCATCAACAACTCTGCTGGGGATAAGTTATTAGATGGGTTAGGAGTGATGTGCTGAACACTAAGAAGTTTTTCAACTTTCTCAGTGATGTCCCCAGGACCCAGTTGCTGAAGCTTCTCCTTGGTAAAACGTACCATGTTCAGCCCGGCCGTTAGCCGAAGGGTGCCCAGGGCATGTCTGATACCCTGTTGTGCTAAATAGGATTCAAAAAGGTTGGATGTAAATTGAGGGCCATTGTCAGAGACAAGAACATCAGGTAACCCGTGGGTTACAAAAGCTTTTGAGCTGCTTGATGACAGCATCAGTTGTGGTGGATGCCATAGGGATTACCTCTAGCCATTTGGAATATGCATCTACTAGGACATTCCCATTCCTGTGTGGGGGCGAGAGGTGGGGCAGGCCTGACTACCTGACAGTTGGGACAAGATGCAACCCAGTTTTCAACCATTTTGTCAATACCTGGCCACCATACATAACTCCTGGCCAATCCCTTCATCCTTACAATACCAGGATGACCCTCATGTAACATTTCCAAAACCTCTCTTTGCAGTTTTGCAGGAATAACCACCCTGTTACCCCACAAAATACATCCTCTTAATACAGATAATTCAGTTTGCCTGGACTTAAAAGGTTGGGCAAGGTGAGGTAGATCTTGAAGAGGCCAACCTTTCTTAATCCAGCCTATAATAGGAGCCAATAAAGTGTCTTTGGCAGTCTCTCTGGCAATTTCAGCAGCATGTACTGGAAGCTTGGCAACAGTTTCTAGGAAAAAGGTGTGTGTTTCAGGTTCAAAGTCCTCCTTGTGGCAAGGAAGTGGGCAATGACTCAGCATCAGCATGTCCAATGTCCTTGCCAGGCTTGTGGATAAGTTTGTATGAATAAGCAGCAAGAAATTCAGTCCACCTCAGCATTCTTGGTGACAGGATAGTAGGTGTAGGTTTGTCTCCTGCCACAATGCCTAACAAAGGTTTGTGATCTGTAACAATGGTAAATGTTCTCCCATACAGATATTCATGAAATTTCTTAACAGCTGCAACAATTGCCAATGCCTCCTTGTCCATTGGCTGTAATTCCTCTCTGCTTTGGTCAAAGTGTGAGAGTAAAATGCAATAGGGGCTTCTCTCCCACTGGGAAGCCTGTGGCTCAAAACCCCCACTCCAAAAGGGGATGCATCACAAGTCAGTACAACAGGCAAATTCTCAGAGAACTGTATCAGTACAGCATCAGACATGATTAGTCTTTTAATACTGTTAAATGCTGATTGTTCCTTCCTGCCCCAGACCCAAACAGACTTTTTATCAAGTAATCTGTGCAATGGTTCAGCAATGGTTGCCTTCTGAGGTAGGAACATGTGATAAAAGTTAATGAGTCCAAGGAAAGCTTGCAAATCTGTTTTGCATTTAGGTCTAGGGGCTTCTTTGATTGCTTGAACCTTGGCATCTGTAGGGTGGATGCCATGCTTGTCAATCATATAGCCCAAGAACTCAACCTTGTCAGTTCTAAGAGTGCATTTTTCTTCCTTGACTTTTAACCCCGCTTTCTTGAATCTGGTAAGGACTTCTCTGAGTCTCTCTTGTAATTGAGTGTCATTTTCAGCAGAGATTAACACATCATCAAAGTAAGGCACTACCCCTGGCAGTCCTTGGAGCATCCTTTCCATAAGGCTTTGGAAGATGCCTGGTGCCACGCTTACTCCAAACTGTAACCTTTTACATTTGAAGGCACCTCTATGAGTCACAATGGTTTGGGCCTCTGCAGTGGCATCATCAACTGTTAGTTGTTGATATGCCTGGGCCAGATCCAATTTGGCAAAGACTGTACCCCTGCCAAGTGAATGTAATAAATGATGCACCACTGGAACTGGATATGCGCTCTGCTGAAGCGCATGGTTCAATGTCCCCTTATAGTCTCCACAGATTCTTACTGACCCATCAGTCTTGACTGGTGTGACTATGGGTGTCTCCCATCTGGAGTGGTCAGTGGGCTCTAAAACTCCTTGAGCTATTAGTTTATCTAATTGTGCATCAATTTTTCCTTTAAGGCAAATGGGACCCTTCTGGGCTTTAAACGAATTGGGGCACCTTGGGATCTAGGTTGAAAGTGATAGGGGTCCCCATATACTTGCCCAATCGTCGCTGAAGACCTCTGGAAACTCAGACTTCAAGGCCTCCTCCCATTCAGTGTTGCTCACGTGATTGATGCCAGTCACCTCGATGCCTAGTGGATTGAACCACTCAAGTCCCAGCAAGCTTGGGGATCCTTGTCCACGATGGTCAGGGGCAAACATTTGGTGTGGCCTTTGAACTTCACATTGAATTCTCTTGTTCCAACTACTGGAATCTTGTTCCCTTGGTAGTCTTTAAGAGTCAGTGCTTGCTTCTGGAAATGCTTCTTCTGAATGTTGGGAAGTAGCCTGTGAATAGTGTCCCATGACACCATAGATAAATAGGAGCCTGAGTCCACTTCCATTTGGCAAGGCCTTCCTTCAATGAGTACCTTCACATGTACTTTTCTGCTTCTTAAGGGTGAAGAATGACCAATGGTGACTGTTTGATGAGTTTCATTCTTCCCATTTGCTTCTGTGATGCCCCATTTTCTCACTGAAGTTGTTATGCTTGAATTCTTTGTCAGGAAATTTCTTCCTGCTTGGTGGAGTTCTGATGATTTGCAGACTCTTGCTAGGTGACCTCTTTTTCACAACGGAGGCAGATGGTATCAAAAACTTGCATTCAGTGGGGTGGCCCCCACAGCCTCTGCAATAAAAATCTTGCCTCTTTCTTCCAAGGTCTTTCCTTTTCTTCTCCATTCTGAGTCTATAAATTCCTTCCTCCACCTCACTACAGTCTGAATCAGAATCTATTTGCTTGCAATGGGTTGTTGTGGATTTTTCCACATCAGGATGGCTTGGCCTTGTTAATTTTCTTCATGGCTGCTGCTGAGGACTTGGTAGCTTCCACTGAAGAAGCTTCTTCTATGGCCTCCTTAAGCGTGATCTTAGGTTTCATTAATAATTTGCTCTGCAAAACCTTGTCTTTTAGGCCTAGAACAAATCGATCGTGCATGGCCTCTTCAAAGTTGATAAACTCACATGCACCCCCAATGTCCCTTAAACTTGCCACGAAGTCATTAACGTTTTGCTTTCCCCTTGATCCCGACGGTAGAATTCGTGTCTCTTAATGAGGCACGATACTTGTGGCGTAATGGGCTCTTAATAACTTTTCTAAGTCGGCCAGTCCATTACCTTCACGTCTGCAGCTCCGCCAATGCCTTCGCCATCTTGAAAATGGCGGACCGCAGTGGGTGAGAAAGACCGCCTCTTCCGCTTGTCGGAATGTCGGCGAGATCGTTTCCTCCAAATACATTTGGAAACGATCTGCATACAAGTCCAGTCTTCTGCCGTCGGATCGAATGGGGCTGGGGGTGTTCAGCACAGCCATCTCTCTCAGCTTGTTCTCCGCGTTGTCTTCTCTTTGGGAAGGATCCCATCCTCGTCGCCAGTGTTAGATTTGCATGAAGAGTCAGACGCGGAGTGCTTCAGTGAAGAGTTTATTAGTGACTACAGCTCATAACAGACCCGATTTGGCTGGGCTGCGGCTGCTACTTATAGCCAGCAGCCGCAGTTGCCAGCCAATCAGAGTGCAGGGTTTTCCCGCACTTTTTAAACCAATCATTTCTGACATTTTACAAGAACAGTTCAAACTTAACCAATGACATTCAAACCTGCATACATAACACATAGCATTACTTAATTTGTCAGGGGTGGAAATGTACAATTGGGTATCATTTAGGTATATAGTTATAACTATTTTTAGGTTTTTAGATTAGCACCAGAACAGCCACGTTTCATATGTAAATTCTGTTTAAGTCCCCCCCTTTTTTCTCTTTCTCTCTCTGCTTCATTGCTTGATATGACTCCTTAAGAGCCTAAATGCCACCTTCTGATTCTACAGTTCTTTGATTTTATTCCCTCATTCTTTATGCTTTTGTTCATAATCTCAAGCAATTAATCTTAAAAAGGGGAGGAGGAATCAAAGCTAAACTTCATACTCCTCATTTTAATCTGTCATGTTTCTTTTCCCTCAGAAAACATGAAAACGAAGTTTTTAAAGCTCATTTTTAGCTGACACAAGAGGCAGCAGCTTTTATATAAATATATTGTAGATGATTTTCCTGACTAGCAAGATAATTCTATGATGTTTTCAAAAAATTTTAACGATCATTTTTCACCCCCGCCTCAACCTATGTCTTTCCAAGGATAAGAAACCATTTTTATGCACAAAGGTTCATATTCTCATGCATATAAGTCATAATCATTCTACACTCATGCACATATATGTATGCATAGACACATTCATATGTGCACTTACATCACAGCAAATTTATTTCATTTTAACAAGCTTTTATTGGTCATTGTGACTACACAATGTTGTGCTACTGTGTTCAGGAGTAAAGCCACAAAATTCAGAGGGATTTATTTACAAATTAGTGTTCATAGATCCATAGCTTCTTAGACAAATCATGCATTATTATTAGTTGATGACAGGTTTAATTAATTAATCTTGGGTGATAATATAAAATACTTTGCCTTGTTATATACATTACCCATTTTCTGGGTTTAAAATAATTAAATCACCAATTACATTCATAAAAATATCGTCAACCACCATAATTAGAAGTTTAATCACTACTGTAATATTTCCACTACCCTGCTTAACTGTATTTTATAAATATTATCCTGAATAGAGAAGTTTGATGTTCAAAAGCTGTTTAATAATGCAGCAACCCAGCACTCAGCTGGGTCAGTGTGGAAAAGAAGGGTCTTACACAATTCACTTAACAACTGCAGTTATTCACTTAACAACTGTGGCAAAAATATTATAAAATCACAATTCACTTAATAATTTCCTTGCTTAGCAATGGAAAGTCTGCCCCCAAATTTTGGTCAGATGTTGAGGACCACCTGTGTGTCATTTTCAGGAAATATGAGTGTTACTTGAAAATTGAACTATCTATTGTGAGGGATGGTAAACTACACTAGGAAAGAGGTTGACAGGTTATGAAAATTCACTAGTTTTTTTTAATCCACACTTTAACCTGAATGTAAAATATTTCATTGTGAGTAAAACAGATGTATTTGGTTGCTTTTCATTAGAATTCTTAAGAGCCCAGATCACTTTAAGTAAGAGGATTTTGGCACAGCAGCTACTGAAAAAAAAAAGCTACTGAAGGAAGAGATTAGTCTCTCTAGGGATAGGAAATTATTGGAAATGATTTGTAACCTCTGGAAATACATTTGTGAGAATCATCACAATAAACTACACCATTGAACAGACAACAGCATGACAAGTATTCTGCTGTCATTTCTTTTTCTTTGGTCAAAAATCTGCACAAATCTATTATTTGTGGGAGATAAATCAATGCCTGGAAGAAGCATAAAATGTTTTTTCTGAATAAACCAAGCTAATAAGAAATTTACATTTCATAAAACCCACATCATGAAAACTACTTAACACAGGACAAGATTAAAGAAACCTGCCATAAAAATGGGGTCCTTAGAGCATTTATATTAGCAACTACTTGCCTTTGGAGAATTGGCACACAAAAGCTCCATCTGTTCAATGAAAATAAATGCATTTTTTTTCAACTTAAAAACCAGCTAAAAGAAAGACTGGCAAAGAGCAAGCCAGTCAGTATATCAGAATGTTTCTCTACTAACTTGGATAGGAAAACAGTTGGAATAGCTACTGGTCTACATTTTTGTGCTGGGGAGAATCTGGAGTATTCGAGAGCCTTTAAAAAAAATTCCACTCATGAACAATAAAGAATTAGCGTAATGCACTCAAGCATTGCTTTGAAATATCTTTACCATCAAACAGGTCATTTAGAAGCAAGCAAATGGATTGCCTCAATTTGTATGCTCTACAAGAGATTTTTTTAAAAAATCCTCCAATTGTGGAGAAAGTGCTCTTTTTACACATTAAAAAAACTACTTAAGTAGAAAGGATGGTAGTGAGTTATAGAGCATTTCAGGAAGCAGCGTGAGCTTCAGGACGGTGAAAAGATGGGCACACTGGGTGAAGTTTCTTCCAAAGGTGTGGTGGTGCAGAAAAGTGATTGTGTGATAGTTTTTGTGTCTAAGAAGTTAATACTAGGAATTATTTATAATTATCTGATCCATTAACAGTGCCGATGCACTACGGTCTTTCTTTTTAATACTGCTTTAATACCAGATTCTGTTTGGAAAAGGATATGATTTCATTTAAATGAAAAACACACCCACACATGTATACATATATATATATATTCCTCCCAATTGCTTGAACAATGCCATAGATTAATATTTCTATTGCGTGGCATGTGCTTTTTCCCCCATTGTTCCCTGAAATGTTGCTGTTGCTAGGTAGCCAATGAGAGGGATATAAACTACATGAACATTTTAGAAGGTCTTACAACGCAGGTGGGGGAAGCCACTAACAATGTTTTCTTTTTAATGTCTCTTGGCTAAATAAATGGCAAGAATTAAAGAAATTACCTAGAAGGCTGTATCCGGTACTGTTCACAATTATAATCCTTTGAGCGCTAAGTGTGCCAGTAAGCTTCTCCAAATTAAGAAAAGGAACCCCAAGAAGAGAATATGGTTGCTGTTGCCAGAGTAACCCCCTCTTTTCCCTCACGTGTCATTTCCATACTCTAAGTAATTACAGTCTACACATAGAAACAAATTATATACAGTATATCTAAAATCCCAGAGGAAAAAAAAGGAAGAATCTGATTTCCACTGCAACGAAAGACATATTTTATCCCAGTTGATATATAGGGTTGATACAGAGAATAACCTCCCCATATGGGATTAAAATTCCTGAAAAAGATGAAAGCATCAAAGTCAAAATTAAGAAAAAGAAAGAAACTATTAAGAAAGGAGATGGGGTTGGGGTTTTCTGGGTAGAAATCAGAATGATATGAATGAAATAGGGTATTTTGGAAAATATTTGAACTATGGCAATAGGAGAATTGAAAGCTACTTAGTTTGGCATAAAACATGCAACATGTGGTTTGTTGTGGAGATTATCTATTGTTATAAAACTTTTTTTATAACAAAAGAATTCTTTATTGGCCAAGTGTAGTTGGACACACAAGGAATTTGTTTGGTGCAAATACATAAAAGATATATGTATCTCAGTATACATAAAAGATATATGTATCTTTTTGACAGATATATGGAATTGTAGGGGGCGTGCATAAGCACACCAATGTGCCTACCATCCCTGTCCTATTGTTTCTCTTTATTTTTCTTATATGTATCCATTTCATGTATTCATAACTATGTTTATACTTATACCTGTTATCTTATAATTGCTTGACAAATAAAATAAATAAATAAATAAATAAAGACAAAGAATTGAGAATCAATGTCAGATTGTGTTGATCAGCTTTAAGTATCTGAATGCCCAAGAGTCAAATCTGCTCACAAGATTAAGCCTCCTTTTACAAGGTTTCATCTTAAGGGTCCTTTTTTGATTCCATATGTAAGATAGGTCCTTCCCAGGTAAGCAATGGTTGATTGCATATTCCTGAGCAGAGAGGCTTTATAAAAATCTCTTCTGTTCTGTTACCCCTGTAGCTCATGGTGTAGAAACCAAACCAGAGACACATGGAACTAAGAGGTGAAGGGTAAAGAAATCTCAGTGTTTCCTTATAAATATTGGAAACAGGAAGATGATAACCATACAAGTCCTACTATATCTTGCATACCTGATAGCTGGCCAGAATCTCATAAAACCCCTAAATAGTGCTAGACTGAAGCAGCAAAAACACAGGTAGTCCTCAATTTATGACCAAAATTCAGCCCAATTTTCTTGTGGTGAAGCAAACATTTGTTAAGTGAACTTTGCCCCATTTTTTTTGTGCCAGAGTTGTTACGTGAATCACTGCAATTGTTTAGTAACATGGTCATTAAGTGAATCCAGCATCCCCCTTGACTTTGCTGGAAAGAAAGTCACAAGAGGATGATCATTTGACCCTGGGACCCCGCAATAGTCATAAATATGAGTCAATTGCCAAGCATCCCAATTTTGATCACGTGACTGTGGGGATACTGCAGCAGTTGTAAGCGTGAACAATTTTTTCAGTGCCATCGTAACTTTGAATGGCCACTAAGTGAACTGTTGTAAGTTGAGGACCACTTATACAATAATGTGAGAAAACTTGTATTTGATTTGGGATTCACAATTTGTGCACATGAAATTTAGGGCATGAATCTTCGCAACCCATCTTTGAAATAATAATATTTGTGGGAGACAGATTCTGAATTCTCACTTGCCAAGATGTTATTTATTTGTTTATTTATTTAATTGGATTTATATGCCGCCCCATCTCCGAGGGGACTCAGAGCGGCTTACATAGAAATATATAAACAATAAATACAACATTTATCAAATTATCTAATCCAACTATAAAATCTAATTAAAATACCCTTACACTAAAATTCCCAACCCTGCTCAGTCCAGGCCGGCCTGTACAAATAGCCAAGTCTTGAGATCACGGCGGAAGGACCGCAGGTCTGGGGCCAAATGCAGCCCTAGAGGTAGCTGATTCCAAAGGGTGGGCGCCCCCACAGAGAAGGCCCTCCCCCGGGGGACCTCCAACCGACATTGTCTGGCTGGTGGCACCCCCAGGAGGGCCTGCCTGTGGGAGCGTACCGGGAGATCGGACCTCGATGCTGGTAGGAGGCGCTCCTGCAAGTACCCCGGACCTGAGCCATGCATAATTGTGATGAGAATACATTAACTGTATTGATATGGGACTAATTCCAACATTGGGACTGGAATTTCAGATCAGTACTTATTCCCAAATCATCACTCCGTAATTCTACCTAGGTTCCTTTCTCATTTCTCTGACTTTTCCCATCTTTTTTGGTGAGATAATTCCTCTCTGCAATCCTTGACTCACATGTTTCTGGGCAGCGAAGAGTCCCTCGCTTTCTCTTTGGAAAAGCACTATTCTAGTCAGTCAGTTGGCGTGATATAACCAAGAATTAAAAAAGAAAAAAAAAATCTTGGAGGGTAGCAAAACTGGTAAGTAAATAAATCACTTTGATTGTTCCTTGTCAACAAAAAAAAAAAACAGGGCACCAGCAACCATTCTGGCAATTACTAGCTGAAAATAAATTGACTGGGCTGACGAGCCTGGGTTTGTTTTTTGCTGACAGGCAAGAAACTGCGTTGTTTTCAGGGATTCTGAGCAAGCTCAGTGACTATGCAGACCCCATTCTGCAGTGGCTTCATAATCTACTTTACTGTGAGTTAGCAATGAGGACAGACAGGCCAGTTCAGTGCTGCACTCATACAATTTAATGTGGATTTTTGGGTTGGCTGAGTGGCAGAACTGCCAATCAAAGCCAAGTTGCAGAAGAGGGAGGGGAACTGAGGAGGAGGGATTTGAAAGTGGAAGGACAGGTCCAAAACAGTGGTGGGATTCAAATTTTTTTACTACTGGTTCTGTGGCCGTGGCTTGATAGGTGTGGCAAAATCTCCATTCCCTCCTCACTCCTGGGGAAGGTTGCTGCAAAATCCCATCCCTCCCCATCCCATTAACCTGCTTTCCAGCTCTGTTCTCCTGTGCATGGCAACAAAAGAAGACCCAGTTGATCAGCTGGGATTCGGGAGGCAGAGAATAGATGGGGGCAGGGTGATATTTGCTGGTTCTCCGAACTATCAAAATTTCCGCTACCAGTTCTCCAGAACTGGTCAAAACCTGCTGAACACCCCCTCTGCTCTGTAATTCGCATGACCAATTAGATGTAATGCTTTGGAGACAAACAATTTTTGGAGCATGTAAAAGTTATTCCAGAGGCTATTCAGACTGAAAGGAATTCATGCTGTAAAATTTTGGAATGCCATGAAACAAAAAGGCTACTGGGAATGGTGTTCCATTCACATAGAAAATGTAGCCGATCAGGAAGGCTTTCATCTTCACTTTGGAGCAATTTTCAGCTTTATTGTAATGTAAATAGAAAATTCTCCAAGTCCTGGATAAGGTATTGCTTAATGGAGCTAAATTGTTACAGGTGTTTCCTGCAGCTAAGTCTCTGGAGTCTATACTCAGAATCTCTAGCAGTGCATAAAGTTTCTCTCATATGAAAGATTATTGCAGGCAACATGTCAGACTTGAAAGATCCACAGCAAAGGCCACAATCCAACACTGAGTTAAGTATGTGTTTAAATCTGGTGAATTCTGTTAAGTTTGCATGAAGAGTCAGACGCGAAGAGCTTCAGTGAAGAGTTTATTAAGTGACTACAGCTCGAATGGACCCGACTTGGCTGGGCTACGGCTGCTTCTTATAGCCAGCAGCCGTAGTTGCCAGCCAATCAGAGTGCAGGGTTTTCCCGCACTATTTAAACCAATCCTATTTGACATTTTACAAGAACAATTCAAACTAAACCAATGACATTCAAACCTACATACATAACACCCCTCCCCACTAGGTTCAGTCCATACCAAACCCCAACCTATCTAATGTATTCTTTTAAATAGGTGGGGCTCTTGTGTACGTTGAGACCTTCGTGGTTCAGAAGTTTTAACATTCTCACCCAGTGAGAAGGAAATGTGTCTGCTGACATTTCCCCACTGGGACTTCCTGTGAAAGAAGACCCTGTTTGATTGTTAGAATCTGGTCTCTCCTCCCAACCCATCTCCAGCCCAATGTCAGCACCCAAGTCAGGTAGTGATGTACAATCTTTCACTTCTAAGGATGGATTTTGGCATTGTGACAGGTTTTGGAATGGTTCCTGTCGTAATGGCTCGTTACACATGGGGTTGATTCTTGCTTGCTGATTTTCCTCCTGTTCCTCCCCTTCCCCTAGAATTGACATCAGGTGAGGGAACTAGAGAGGAACAAGTGCGATGTTCCTGAGAGAACCTGGATCTAAGTTGATCAATGTGCCTGCTCCAGAGGAGTCCATCCTCTGTTTGCACCCTGTAAGAACGAGGGCCTGTGATCTGAGTTATCTCAGCAGGAATCCACAAAGGTTCACCTATAAGGTTCTTAGCATAAACAGAATCACCCACACTGAATGTGCAAACTTTGGAAGTGGAATCTAGTGGTGCGTTGGGTGCGTAAGTGGGATGAAGGCGGTCAAGGAAGACCTAAGTTTCCTACCCATCAACAACTCTGCTGGGGATAAGTTATTAGATGGGTTAGGAGTGATGTGCTGAACACTAAGAAGTTTTTCAACTTTCTCAGTGATGTCCCCAGGACCCAGTTGCTGAAGCTTCTCCTTGGTAAAGCGTACCATGTTTCAGCCCGGCCGTTAGCGAAGGGTGCCCAGGGGCAGTAAGGGCATGTCTGATACCCTGTTGTGCTAAATAGGATTCAAAAGGTTGGATGTAAATTGAGGGCCATTGTCAGAGACAAGAACATCAGGTAACTCGTGGGTTACAAAAAGTTTTGAGCTGTTTGATGACAGCATCAGTTGTGGTGGATGCCATGGGATTACCTCAAGCCATTTGGAATATGCATCTACTATAATAAGAAAGGTGTGCCCTCTGGTAGGGCCAGCAAAATCAATGTGAATCCTGGACCATGGGCCCCTAGGACATTCCCATTCCTGTGTGGGGGCGAGAGGTGGGGCAGGCCTGACTACCTGACAGTTGGGACAAGATGCAACCCAGTTTTCAACCATTTTGTCAATACCTGGCCACCATACATAACTCCTGGCCAATCCCTTCATCCTTACAATACCAGGATGACCCTCATGTAACATTTCCAAAACCTCTCTTTGCAGTTTTGCAGGAATAACCACCCTGTTACCCCACAAAATACATCCTCTTAATACAGATAATTCAGTTTGCCTGGACTTAAAAGGTTGGGCAAGGTGAGGTAGATCTTGAAGAGGCCAACCTTTCTTAATCCAGCCTATAACAGGAGCCAACACAGTGTCTTTGGCAGTCTCTCTGGCAATTTCAGCAGCATGAACTGGAAGCTTGGCAACAGTTTCTAGGAAAAAGGTGTGTGTTTCAGGTTCAAAGTCCTCCTTGTGGCAAGGAGTGGGCAATGACTCAGCATCAGCATGTCCAATGTCCTTGCCAGGCTTGTGGATAAGTTTGTATGAATAAGCAGCAAGAAATTCAGTCCACCTCAGCATTCTTGGTGACAGGATAGTAGGTGTAGGCTTGTCTCCTGCCACAATGCCTAACAAAGGTTTGTGATCTGTAACAATGGTAAATGTTCTCCCATACAGATATTCATGAAATTTCTTAACAGCTGCAACAATTGCCAATGCCTCCTTGTCCAGTTGGCTGTAATTCCTCTCTGCCCTGGTCGAAGTGTGAGAGTAAAATGCAATAGGGGCTTCTCTCCCACTGGGAAGCCTGTGGCTCAACCCCCCCCACTCCAAAGGGGATGCATCACAAGTCAGTACAACAGGCAAATTCTCAGAGAACTGTATCAGTACAGCATCAGACGTGATTAGTCTTTTAATGCCGTTAAATGCTGATTGTTCCTTCCTGCCCCAGACCCAGACAGACTTTTTATCAAGTAATCTGTGCAATGGTTCAGCAATGGTTGCCTTCTGAGGTAGGAACATGTGATAAAAGTTAATGAGTCCAAGGAAAGCTTGCAAATCTGTTTTGCATTTAGGTCTATGGGCTTCTTTGATTGCTTGAACCTTAGCATCTGTAGGGTGGATGCCATGCTTGTCAATCATGTAGCCCAGGAACTCAACCTTGTCAGTTTTAAGAGTGCATTTTTCTTCCTTGACTCTTAACCCCGCTTTCCTGAATCTGGTAAGGACTTCTCTGAGTCTTTCTTGTAACTGAGTGCCATTTTCAGCAGAGATTAACACATAATCAAAATAAGGCACTACCCCTGGCAGTCCTTGGAGCATTCTTTCCATAAGGCTTTGAAAGATGCCTGGTGCCACGCTTACTCCAAACTGTAACCTTTTACATTGAAGGCACCTCTATGAGTCACAATGGTTTGGGCCTCTGCAGTGGCATCATCAACTGTTAGTTGTTGATATGCCTGGGCCAAATCCAATTTGGCAAAGACTGTACCCCTGCCAAGTGAATGTAACAGATGATGCACCACAGAGTTGCTCACGTGATTGATGCCAGTCACCTCGATGCCTAGTGGATTGAACCACTCAAGTCCCAGCAAGCTTGGGCGATCCTTGTCCACGATGGTCAGGGGCAAATGTTTGGTGTGGCCTTTAAACTTCACGTTGAATTCTCTTGTTCCAACTACTGGAATCTTGTTCCCTTGGTAGTCTTTAAGAGTCAGTGCTTGCTTCTGGAAATGTTTCTTCTGAATGTTGGGAAGTAGCCTGTGAATAGTGTCCCACGACACCATAGATAAATAGGAGCCTGAGTCCACTTCCATTTGGCAAGGCCTTCCTTCAGTGAATACCTTCACATGTACTTTTCTGCTTCTCAAGGGTGAAGAATGACCAATGGTGACTGTTTGATGAGTTTCATTCTTCCCATTTGCTTCTGAGTTGCCCCATTTTTCACTGAAATTGTTGGGCTTGAATTCTTTCTCAGGAAATTTCTTCCTACTAGGTGGAGTTCTGGATGATTTGCAGACTCTTGCTAGGTGACCTCTTTTCTCACAATGTAGGCAGATGGTGTCTAAAAACTTGCATTCAGTGCGGGGGGTGGCCCCCCCACAGCCTCTGCAATAAAATTCTTGCCTCTTTTTCCCAAGGTCTTTCCTTTTCTTCTCCATTCTGAGTCTATAAATTCCTTCCTCCACCTCACTACAGTCTGAATCAGAGTCTATTTGCTCGCAATGGGTTGTTGTGGACTTTTCCACATCAGAATGGCTTGAGGCCTTGTTAATTTTCTTCATGGCTGCTGCTGAGGACTTGGTTGCTTCCGCTGAAACAGCTTCCTCTATGGCCTCCTTAAACGTGATCTTAGGTTTCATTAGTAATTTGCTCTGTAAGACCTTATCTTTAAGGCCTAGAACAAACCGATCACGCATGGCCTCTTCTAAGTTGGTAAACTCACAAGCACCCCCGATGTCCCTTAAACTTGCCACAAAGTCGTTAACATTTTCGCCTTCCCCTTGATCCCGACGATAAAACTTGTGTCTCTTAATGAGGCATGATACTTGTGGGGCGTAATGGGCTCTTAAAAGTTTTTCTAAATCAGGCCATTCCATTACCTTCAAGTCTGCAGCTCCCGCCAATGCCTTCGCCATCTTGAAGACTGCCGGACCGCAGTGCGTGAGAAATACCGCCCTCTTCCGCTTCTCGGGGATATCGGCGAGGTCGTTTCCTTCCAAATACATTTGGAAGCGATCCACATACGATTCCCAGTCTTCTGCTGCCGGATTGAATGGGGCTGGGGGGGTGTTCAGCACAGCCATCTTGCTCTTCTGCTTGTCTTCCGCGTCGTCTCTTCTTCAGAGTGATCCCACCTTTGTCGCCAGTGTTAAGTTTGCATGAAGAGTCAGACACGAAGAGCTTCAGTGAAGAGTTTATTAAGTGACTAGAGCTCGAAAGGACCCGACTTGGCTGGGCTACGGCTGCTACTTATAGCCAGCAGCCATACTTGCCAGCCAATCAGAGTGCGGGGTTTTCTCACACTATTTAAACCAATCCTATTTGACATTTTACAAGAACAATTCAAACTAAACCAATGACATTCAAACCTACATACATAACAAATTCGTTGAGCTTAAGCATACTTAACTCTGTCTTGGAATGCGGCCAAAGTCTAAAGCAGAGTACAGAATTCTTCTTTCACCCAGAAAATATTTCATGGATCGAAAATGACTTGGAAAGAAAGAGAAAGAAATAATATCTTACATTGTGAGTCTGCTACCCAGAACAATAAGGGACATCCAAGAAAAATTAACTATAGATTTTTCCAAACAAGAGCAGTGTCAAGATTAGAATTAGGCATCTGTTGAGGCTTATAACTTAGTGTGGAGTTAATTATCGGTCGTTCTAATTTTGATTGTTCCCTTCCTTCTTACTTGTTGATCCCTATCCCTTATCCCAGCATTTCCAAATCTGATTTCTTGCAAATGTAATGGGATAATGACTCCCAGAATTGCCAGCCAGCATGTTCCATACAATGCGTGTTCTGAATATTGCAATTTCAACACAGTTAAAGGGTGCCAAGTTGGAGTCAGTTGAACTATGTTTTTGGGAAAAAAAGTGAAAAGAGAGCTTAAAAAAAGGGAAGAAGCAATAATGCAACTTGCCTTCAGAAAACGTGGGCGCTCCATCACTGGAGATTTTTAAAGAAGAGTCTGGACAGATACTTGTCTAATATGGTATACGTTCTCCTGCTTGAGCAGAGGGCTGGACTAGAAAACCTCCAAGGTCCCTTCCCTTCCCTTCCCTTCCCTTCCCTTCCCTTCCCTTCCCTTCCCTTCCCTTCCCTTCCCATCCATTCCATTCCTTTCCATTCCACTCCACTCCATTCCATTCCATTCTATTCCATTCCATTCCATTCCATTCTACTGCTCTGTTACCTGTCTCTGCCAATCGGTAAGCATTGCCCCAGATCGATAGGCAGGCTAGTGGGAATAACAACAATGGGGAGGAAAATGTGGAAACTCAGGGAGATGGTTCTATAGTGAGCCCCTTGCCCAAGTGCCATGAAAACCTGGGATCAATAAGGGCCCATTCACAAAACCAGATTTTTTTAATTCTTGTCCATGATGCTGATTGAGCTATTAGCCTCTCCATAGAATCAGAGTTGGAAGGTACATTACAGTTATTTTAGTCTAATCAATTCAATATGGCATCTGTTGGAGTATCCCTGACAGCCTCTGTTTGGAGAACTCCAGCAATGGAGCATCTGCTTGACATGGCATCTTGTTTCACTGGCTGACCACTTCTACAGTCAGGCAGTTCCACCTCATGTTCAGCCTGAACGTATTTCCAAATCCACTTAGGACCACAATTAGGATCATAGCTAAGGTGGTTCTTAAGTGAGTCATGCCCTTTTTTTTGTCACAGCTGTTAAGCAAATCACTGCAGTTGTTATATGAATCGCATGGTCATGAAGCAAATTTTGTTTCCCCCATTGGTTTAGTTTATCAGAAGCCAGCTGGGAAGGTTGCAAGGGCGATCACATGACCCTGGGACACTGCAACGATCACCAATACATACTGGTTGCCAAGTGTCTGGTCATGTGACTCTGAGGATCATGTGACTGTGAGGAATGCTATTGCGGTCAGAAGTGTGAGGGCTGGTTATATGCGACTATAGTGCCATTTTAGCTTCAAACTGTTGCTAAACAAATGGCTGTAAGTCAATAGAGATTAAGTTAATTTATCTAATATGCCTTCAGACATTTGTAAATTGCTTTCATTATTTTTGCAGATTAAACATAGTCAGATCATTTAATGCATGTGGTTTCCAGACCTCTCACCTGATTGGTAGCCATCCTATGAATCTGCTCCTGTTTGTTAATGGTTTTTTTTTGGAGAGTGGTGCATGGGGAAAGCTTGAGAAGAACACCCAGTTCAAGAAGAATATGTATTCCTACTGTTGGGTGAGAAACAACCATGCTCCATATCCTTTCTTCTACTTAAGAAACTTGCTAAGAGATCGTTTTATATTGCCTGTTTCATTTCCCTGTTAAGGAGACTTTTTGTATTATACAGTTAAAGTTATGCAATAGTGGTCCAAGAACAAGGAGCTTCCAGATGAGGATTTTATTTGTACAGTTGCTGTCCCCCTTTCATGGACTCTGAAATGTTGTCATCATGCCAAGGGTTACTTATAAGTTCTTTTAACTTTTCCTTATGAGGAGGAATCTATAAAGAAGAGGGGGAAATTAAATAGCTCTTTAATACTTTTTGACTGGTAGCATTAAATTGGAAATACAGGTTTATTGCCTCTTCCTCATGATCAGATTCATATTTACCAGTCCTTGACCAGGGGAAAACTGTACCACATAAAATTTGCTGCTTCCACTGGGAATCCCTGCCCTGCCACAGGTAGGATGCCAGTGAATAATGCCAAGAGATACAGAGTGTGCTAATGACAGGGATTGGTAGGTTCCGTTATTTTGTTCACAAATATCATCAGCCAAAAGTGGAAACATTCACCAATCTCTCCTTTCTGAAGATGGATCTGGGGAGGAGGCAAGTTTTGACAGGTCATTAGAATAGTAAGGTAAGTGTTTTGTAAAGGTACATTCAAAGAGAACTTGACTGTCAGCTGATATTAGCTTAAGGTTTTCTTTTGTTTTTCTGTTCATAAATGGATTGTGTTACAATTTTGTGGCTTGTAAGAGAGTGTTGGAAGTTAAAACCCACCCCTCTCCTAGAGAAATGAAATATTTTAGGATATATTAAAAAGGCGTAATATTTCCCCTAAAAGAGAAGTAGAAACTCAGAAAGGGAGAAACTCAGCCCCCCTACCTTTGCTAATGCGCCATTAAGGCCTGGGCCAGTCTATTCTACTTAACAAAGATCTACCTCCTTCAGGCAGACCCATAATAGGAATCCCAAAGCCCTTTCATTACAACATCACCTAGCAAGAGTCAACCAAGCCTGGGACTCAAAAGACAACCTACCAAGTTACCCCTGCATGGCCCCATGGGAGTCTGACAACCTATCAGAACACAAGCTCAAATTCAAAGCACAGAGAGGGTATAAAACCCAGGGACCCTCAGCATCCCTTCCCTTTTTTCTCCCAGGAGCTCCAAGGCATGTGGTCCTGTCCACCATTAAACCTTCTTTCCAAGCAACTTCCATGATTCCAGTATTGTTTTCCCCACTTTGAACTGAACCCAGAAGGATATTTCTTCTAACAAGAGGTTCCTGGATAAAGGCTTATTACCATCTTCCATGTAGAAAACAGAAGGAGGGGAAAAAAGATGAGAAATTATTGTATTTGGTTCCAAAGTAGATGAAGCCATATGTTGCTAAAGCCTGCCCTTTTACATAGCTATTTGTGCATGACCATCCAGCAAGCTCCACCCCTTTCACATACATCTCACAAAGCTTGTATAAAAGAGGTGAGGTGGGTGACATTGTTTTGCTTTTCTGCCCCCTTCTTGCTTCCCCTCTGGATGATCCTGGCTTGGAACGTCTCCCTTTGTTTGAATTTCCCAAAAAACTATGTTTTTTTACTTACATTCAATAGAACAAAAAATAGTTTCAGTATTGCTCTTAGCATCATCTTCAGTACTGAATCTAAGATCATGGATGAAGCAAGAGGGAGATGAACAATTTCTAAATTTGATGAATAAATAAATTATTTTTTAAAAAAAACTTGACATGGGCCAGCTTGGTGGAATTAACAAGTTGGAAAGTATTCTGTTGATCTTTACATATTTACATATTTATCGTCTGGTTTTTATATGGAGTGGGGGAATGACAAGGAATTGGGGTGATTATTATGATAGACTTACTGATTCAGCTGCATGGAGAAATATCTAGCTAATTCCATTCCCCTTGTTCAGACCACACAAAGATTGGATGGGAGGAGCTTTGTAACAAGGAAGAAATATATGGGAAAAGGGAAAAACAGGAAAAGTTGCTTGAAGCAAACAATGAATTTTTTTTACTCCTTATGAGAAACATTCCAATCATGGTGCTAATGTAAAAAAATATGAAAGTATGGTGGCACAAATCTGCCCCATTGGTTTTATATTCTTTAGCAAGAAGCTATCATGATAGACTATCTAGTTTATTATTGTTCCTTGATTTATTTGATTCAAAGAAGTTACGTTATCAGAGAACAAGGTTCAGGCATTCAGATATTTCAAAGTGCATTAAATCTGTCAGGATTAACACATCTAACTTATTTAATTTTCATTTAAGGCCAGATAATACTGTTATGTAAGAATAGAAGAGATGTCTGACTGAAGACTGGGATAAAAATGCCCCAGAGCAGAGATGGTATTCAGCAGGTTCTGACCAGTTCTGGAAAACCAGTAGTGGAAATTTTGAGTAGTTCGGAAAACTGGCAAATACCACCTCTGACTGGCCCCCATATATTCTCTGCCTCCCGAATCCCAGCTGATCGGCTGGGTCTTCTTTGGTTGCCTTGCACAGGAGAATGGAGCTGGAAAGCAGGTTAGTGGGGTGGGGAGGGAATGGGATTTTGCAGTAACCTCCCACCAGGAGTGGGGTGGGAATGGAGATTTTACGGTATCCTTCCCCTGTCATGGCCACCAAGCCATGCCCACAGAACCGGTAATAAAAAAAATTGGATCCCACCACTGCCCCAAAGTCTGTTGACTTAAAAGGTAGGGAAAAGGGGCCTAGGATTTAAACCTTGTGGACAGTGTGTGTATTTGTGTGTATGTTATGTATGCAGGTTTGAAGTCATTGGTTTAGTTTGAACTGTTCTTGTAAAATGTTAGAAATGATTGTTTTAAAAAGTGCGGGAAAACCCTGCACTCTGATTGGCTATCAACTGCGGCTGCTGGCTATAAGTAGCAGCCACAGCCCAGCCAAAGCGGGTCCGTTCTGAGCTGAAAGTCACAATAAACTTAAGAGCTGAAGCACTCCATGTCTGCCTCTTCATGCAAACTTAACACTGGCGACGAAGGTGGGATTTTCCCTGAAGAGAAGGCAACGCAGAACAGAAGAAGAGCGAGATGGCTGCGCTGAACACCCCCCCCAGCCCCGTTCGATCCGACGGCAGAAGACTGGGACTCGTATGCAGATCGTTTCCAAATGTATCTGGAAGGAAACGATCTAGCCAACATTTCTGAGAAGCGGAAGAGGGCGGTCTTTCTTACGTAATGCAGTCCGGCAGTTTTCAAGATGGTGAAGGCATTGATGGGAGCTGCAGACATGAAGGTAATGGACTAGCCTGACTTAGAAAAGCTGTTAAGAGCCCAATACGCCCCACAAGTATGGTGCCTCATTAAGAGACACGAGTTTTACCGTCATGATCAGGGGGAAAGCGAAAACGTAAATGACTTCATGGCAAGTTTAAGAGACATTGGGGGTGCATGCGAATTTAACAGTTTACAAGAGGCCATGCGCGATCAATTTGTTCTGGGCCTTAAAGACAAGGTATTACAGAGCAAGTTATTAATGAAACCTAAGATCACGCTAAAAGAAGCCATAGAAGAAGCCTCTTCAGCAGAAGCTACCAAGTCCTCAGCAGCAGCCATGAGGAAGATGAACAGGGCCACAAACCATTCTGATGGGGAAAAGTCTACCACAAACCATTGTGATGACCTAGATTCCGAATCAGATTGCAGTGAGGTGGAAGAGGGAATTTACAGACTCAGAATGGAGCGGAAAAAGAAAGACCTGGATAGGAAGAGGCAAGATTTCTACTGCAGAGGTTGTGGAGGAAGCCACCCCCGCACTGAATGCAAGTTTTTAGACACCATTTGCCTCCGTTGTGAAAAAAGAGGACACCTAGCAAGAGTCTGCAAATCATCCAGAACTCCACCCAACAGAAGGAAATTTCCTGCAAACAAAGACAAAGAATTCAAGCCCAACAATCTCAGTGAGAAAATGGGGTGCAGCACAGAAGCAAAGGGGAAGAATGAAACTCATCAGACAGTAACTATTGGTCATTCATCTTCTATCAATAACAGAAAAGTGCATGTCAAGGTATTCATTGAAGGAAGGCCTTGCCAAATGGAAGTGTATTCAGGCTCATATCTATCTATGGTGTCATGGGACACTATTCACAGACTACTCCCAAACATTCAGAAGAATCACTTCAAGAAGCAAGCACTGACTCTTAAAGACTACCAAGGGAACAAGATTCCAGTAGTTGGAACAAGAGAATTCAATGTGAAGTTCAAAGGCCACACCAAGCGTCTACCCCTGACCATCGTAGACAAGGATCGCCCAAGTCTGCTGGGACTTGAATGGTTCAACCCGCTGGGCATCGAGGTGACTGGCATCAATCACGTGAGCAACTCTGAATAGGAGGAGGCCTTGAGGTCTGAGTTTCCAGAGGTCTTCAGTGACGGATTAGGCAAGTACTTGGGGACCCCTATCACTTTCAATCTAGATCCCAAGGTGCCACCAATCCGTTTAAAGCCCAGAAGGGTCCCATTTGCCTTAAAGGGAAAAATTGATGCACAATTAGATAAATTAATAGCTCAAGGGGTTTTAGAGCCCACTGACCACTCCAGGTGGGAGACACCCATAGTCACACCAGTCAAGACTGATGGGTCTGTGAGAATCTGCAGAGACTACAAGGGGACATTGAACCATGCGCTACAACAGAGCGCATATCCAGTTCCAGTGGTGCATCATTTATTACATTCTCTTGGTGGGGGCACAGCCTTTGCCAAATTGGATCTGGCCCAGGCATATCAACAGTTAACAGTTGATGATGCCACTGCAGAGGCCCAAACCATTGTGATTCATAGAGGTGCTTTCAAATGCAAAAGGTTGCAATTTGGAGTAAGTGTGGCACCAGGCATCTTCCAAAGCCTTATGGAAAGAATGCTCCAAGGACTGCCAGGAGTAGTGCCTTATTTTGATGATGTGTTAATCTCTGCTGAAAATGACATTCAGTTACTCGAGAGACTCAGAGAGGTCCTAACCAGATTCAAGAAAGCGGGGTTAAAAGTCAAAGAAGAAAAATGCACACTTAGAACTGACAAGGTAGAGTTTTTGGGCTATATGATTGACATACATGGTATCCAACCCACAGACGCCAAGGTTCAGGCAATCAAAGAAGCCCCCAGGCCAAAATGCAAAACAGACTTGCAAGCTTTCCTGGGACTCATTAACTTCTATCACATGTTTCTACCTCAGAAAGCAACCATTGCAGAACCACTACACAGATTACTAGACAAAAAGTCTGCATGGGTCTGGGGCAGAAAAGAACAAGCTGCATTTAACACTATTAAGAGACAAATCACTTCTGATTCTGTACTGATACAGTTCTCTGAGAATTTGCCTGTTGTACTGACTTGTGATGCATCCCCTTTTGGAGTGTGGGGGGGGTGTTGAGCCACCTGCTTCCCAGCAGGAGGGAAGCCCCTATTGCATTTTACTCTCGCACCTTGACTAAAGCAGAGAGAAACTACAGCCAACTGGACAAGGAAGCCTTGGCAATTGTTGCAGCTGTCAATAAATTCCTTGAGTATCTATATGGGAGAACATTTACTATTGTCACAGATCACAAACCTCTTTTAGCCATTGTGGCAGAGGACAAACCAACGCTCACGATCCTGTCACCAAGAATGCTGAGATGGACTGAATTTCTTGCTGCTTATTCATACAAACTCATCCACAGGCCTGGAAAAGACATTGGATATGCAGATGCTTTGAGTCGCTGCCCACTTCCTTCACACACTGAGGATCCTGCTCCTGAAACGTACACCTTTTTTCTAGAAACTGTTGCCAAGCTTCCAGTACATGCTGCTGAAATTGCCAGAGAGACTGCCAAAGACACTTTATTGGCTCCTGTTATAGGCTGGATTAAGAAAGGTTGGCCACTTCAAGATCTACCTCAACTTGCCCAACCTTTTAAGTCCAGGCAAACTGAATTATCTGTATTAAGAGGATGTATTTTGTGGGGTAACAGGGTGGTTATTCCTGCAAAACTACAAAAAGAGGTTTGGAAATGTTACATGAGGGTCATCCGGGAATTGTCAGAATGAAGGGATTGGCCAGGAGTTATGTATGGTGGCCAGGTATTGACAAAATGGTTGAACACTGGGTTGCATCCTGTCCCAACTGTCAGGAAGTCAGGCCTGCCCCACCTCTCACCCCCAAACAGGAATGGGAATGTCCTAGGGGCCCGTGGTCCAGGATTCACATTGATTTTGCTGGCCCTACCAGAGGCCACACTTTCCTCATTATAGTAGATGCATATTCCAAATGGCTAGAGGTTATCCCTATGGCATCCACCACAGCTGAAGCTGTCATCAAACAGCTTAAAAAGCTTTTTGTAACTCATGGGTTACCTGATGTCCTCGTTTCTGACAATGGTCCTCAATTTACATCCAACCTTTTTGAATCATATCTAGCACAGCAGGGTATCAGACATGTCCTGACAGCCCCTGGGCACCCTTCGGCTAACGGCTCGGGCTGAACCCATGGTACGCTTTACCAAGGAAAAACTTCAGCAATTGGGTCCTGGGGACATCACTGAGAAAGTTGAAAAACTACTCAGTGTCCAGCATATCACTCCCAACCCATCAACTAACTTATCCCCAGCAGAGTTGTTGATGGATAGGAAACTCAGGTCTCCCCTTGACCGCCTTCATCTCACTTACGCACCCAACGCACCACTAGATTCCACTAGCAAAATTCGCACATTCACTGTGGGTGATTCTGTTTATGCTAAGAACCTTATGGGTGAACCATTATGGATTCCTGCTGAGATAACCCAAATCACAGGCCCTAGGTCTTACAGGGTACAAACAGAGGATGGTGTCCTCTGGAGCAGGCACATTGATCAACTTAGATCCAGATTACCTCAGGAACATCACAATTGCTCCACTCTGGTTCCCACACCTAGTACCTCATCTAGGGGGGAAGGGGAGGATCATGAGGGTAATCAGCAAGTAAGAATCAACCCCATGTGTAACGAGCCAACACAACAGGAACCATCCCAAAACCTGTCACAATGCCAAAATCCATTCTTACAAGTGGAAGACTGTACATCACTACCTGACTTGGGTGCTGACATTGTGTTGGAGATGGATTGGGAGGAGAGACCAGGTTGTAGCAACCAAACAGGTTCTACTATCACTAGAAGTCCAAGTATGGAAATGTCAGCAGACACATTTCCTCTCTCACTGGGTGAGAATCTTAAAACATCTGAACCATGTAGCTCTCAACGTAAACGTAAGAGCCCCACCTATTTAAAAGAATACATTAGATAGATGGGGTTTGAGTATGGACTGAACCTGGTGGGGAGGGGTGTTATGTATGCAGGTTTGAAGTCAATGGTTTAGTTTGAACTGTTCTTGTAAAATGTTAGAAATGATTGGTTTAAAAAGTGCAGAAAAACCCTGCACTCTGATTGGCTGTCAACTGTGGCTGCTGGCTATAAGTAGCAGCCACAGCCCAGCCAAAGCGAGTCCGTTCTGAGCTGAAAGTCACAATAAACTTAAGAGCTGAAGCACTCCGTGTCTGCCTCTTCATGCAAACTTAACAGTGTACATGCACTTATGTGTGTGTAAGGAACAAAAATAAATGCACAAGTAGAAGATAGGTGGTAAGGCTGTAGCAACATTACTTAGGAGAAAGATCTGGATGCCTTGTTAAACTACAGTTTAAGGACGAGCCAGCAATGTGCTGCAGCTCCTAAAAAAATCAATGAAGTTTTAGGATTCATCGATAGAGGTATAGTATCAAGATCATTGGATATAATAAAACCACTATATGCTGCACTGGTCAGACCACATCTGGAATACTATGTCTAATTCTGGTTACCACAATACAAAAAGGATGCTGAGGAACTGGAAAGCTTACAGAGAAGACACACACACACACACCGTTTTTGTTCAGTCTGGATGATTAAAAAGATTTGCCAAGTCTCTGGCCTTGGCTCATGATTTTCAAAATATGGCATTGACACTGCCTGCTAATTTTCCCTTTAAAAATCAAAAGGCTTAGTGTCTTTCTTAAAAGCTTAGCTTTTGATTTTTATAATAAGCTTCTTGTTTTGACAAATCTGCCAGCATTGAAGAAAGCAAATGTTCTTAAACTATAAGATTGTGAATTATTAGGTTTGGACAAACCATTTGAGGACTGCTTCACTTTAGCGCTTCTTGGCAGAAATGCCTCTTTCATACACATGCATTGCAGATGACCTTGGAAGGCTCTTTGGGAGGACATGGGCCCAGAAATCTTGCTGTGAGTAAAGCACCTTTTGCAAAGATCTGCACAGTGCACAACAGTTGCACTCTTGTTTATTTCAAAAAACTAAAACTGGCCAAACAAAATCCTCAAAGTTTTCAAGTTCCCTGTGAAAAAATTGAGAATTGATATTCAGTGCTGTAAAACTTCTATGAATATTTGCTGTCAGTCTATTGTACCCCAACTTTTCTGGCCTCTATATTGGATAAATCACTGTCCCTTGTTTATATTGTTTGTCTTATAAGGACGCTTGTTTCAAACTTTACGAATAATGTGAATTAGTATAATCTCCAGAACAGCCATTCTGCAGATTTAAGCTCTTTCCCAGAATTTGTCAGAGAATAGGAAGCTGGATATGGAGTTGTTTTGCCTCAAGATAACATCTGCATGAGTATAAATATTAAGGTCTCTGTGCCAGAGTAGTAGACTGAAAAAATGCTATTCTAACTCAATTTCTTATTTTTTAATTTCTGTGGTGTCAAGTAGTTGAACCTAGTCCTGCTGCTTCATACATACAAGATCTGGAGCAGAGGTGGTATTCAGCAGGTTCTGACCAGTTCTGGAGAACTGGTAGTGGAAATGTTGAATAGTTCAGAATACCACCTCTGACTGGCCCCACCCCCATCTATTCTCTGCCTCCCAAGTCCCAGCTGATTGGCTAGGTCTTCTTTTGTTGCCCTGCACAGGGGAACAGAGCTGGAAAGCAGGTTAGTGGGTTGGGGAGGGAATGGGGATTTTACAGTATCCTTCACCTGCCATGCCCACCAAGCCACACCATGCCCACCAAGCCATGCCCACAGAATCGGTCATAAACATTTTTGGATCCCACCACTGATCTGGAGAAGAAGATTCTCAGCATACATGTGGCATGGTCTTGGGATTATTTGAGGGGCTGCATTTTCCCAATCATATCTAGCCACCCCATTAGGTCAGCAGGAAGGGCATACTGGGAGTCCCATCGATGAAGAAATCTCACTTTATGGGGCTCAGGACATCCTTTTCTACTGTGGAAACTGCTGTTTGGAACACTATTTCCCCTGAAGTCAGATTGTCTCCAAACTTGTTGGCCTTACAAAGCAGCCAGAAAGGGCTTTGCCATCTGGCCTGGGGATCTAATAATGCAGATATGTAAGGTGGTTATATTGTTGGCAAAACTGTCTGTGCTCTTCCCCATTTTATAGTTTTAGTGCTTTTTAATGGGTTTACTGCTTTTGGGTTTTTAAAAATTATTTGTTGTACTTTTCATTTTTTTTAGCATGAAAAATTCAAAGAGTGACAAGAAGGTATCCTCTCCAATTGAAAGAAAATTGGTGGGAGATATGTCTCAAATATGTTTGTTTCCTGATTCAGAAGTACAGAGAAGAGAAACAGCAGTGTGAGACACATTTCCACTGGATTCATCGTGAGAATGACTCAGGTGTGTCCTGCGGTAGAGTCGGGCTATTTCTGATATCTGGTCAGGTTACAGTTATCAAAAGATCCCCCTGAAGGTTGGGAGAGGCTATAGGAGATGTAGACATGCAGGAATGCTATTAAAACATATTGTTGCATATTTTGAAGGGCCAATCAGTGTGTGTGTGTGTGTGTGTATGTAACTTGTATACTACCTAACTCCCAACAATTGGGTGGCTCCCAACAACCCAAATAAGAAAATCAGAATAAAACCAATAAAAAAGATAAAAGATGGCAAGAATAACACACTCCATGTGAATGAAACAACAAGACTCACTTTCTCTTGCCCAAGTGAAAAACCAGGTTTCCATAGCCCTTCTAAGCAACAGCAGATTATGGGGATCAGGGCGGGCTGCTTATCTTCTAGCTGATACCTTGTTATCAGAATCCTCCATCCATCCCTTAATAAGGATCAGTGCTCATCAGGCGAATTGTATGAATTGGCTGATGTTCTTCCTGTTAGTCAGATGGAAATGTGTCCTTGTGCCTAACAATTCAATAGAAACCCTGATGCGAGTGACAGATTTCAACACGGGGTGTGATGACATACATTGCTGCAATTCATTCCTGGCCATTTGATTTCAAAGATTTGTTTTTTTGTGGAGCGGCTGTAGTTGAAGCATTTGACGGTTTCACAATGCGGTGTCATCTCCAAGGTTGAAACATAATAAGAGAGAAAAGTTACTTAAGATTAGCACAAGACTAATCTACACATGTGGATGAAGACACATATACAAAGACAAAACAAACACCATCTCCAGGCATCTTGCCAAAGGACAAGGCCAATGATTCAGTCATTCTTAATCCACAAATTGACTATGGTGAACTAGTTGGATTTATGTAATTGTAGACTGTTGCGCATAGCGGGATGCAACATCTTTTGTGGAACAAATGGTCTGTTAATAATGTTGGATAAATACTGAAATGTTCATTCATTCAGTGCTAATCATCTTTGAAGATGTTATTCTGATAGCTCTTGATTTTTTTTAAAAAATGTAATGAATATCAATGTTTAGTTGTTAATACTTTCTTCACTAATGAGTTGAGGAATAGGAATGTAGTGTAGTTTTGGTTCAAATCTGTAACACAGCTAGATATTTCTTGCTAAAAAATGGCTGCATCTTTTGGAACGTAGGAAAGAGAGACTCTATTTGGCTCTCCAATTTTGCCTTTCGAAGTAATTCATTTAAATTCTGCTCTGATTAAGGAGCTTTGAATGAAGCTTTAGTCAGTCACCATTTACAATATGGCATTAATAATACCAACTTGGATGGATGGATGGATGGATAGATGAATCAGTGAGATCTTATGTATGGGTAGTACATGGCATGTTAAAAACTTGCAGTACGATGCATTAAAATGCCCATTTCTGAACAGTTATTTCATATGTTTAAATAACATATTTTTAAAAATCCACTTAACTTTATCAAAATCCTCCTACAATATATGAAAGAATCTGCATTAAGTAGCTTTGAAGATGTAGTAATGAGCTTTATAAATGAGACACGATTTTATTTCTTTTTAGAACTTTTCACAATGACAATAACCTTGCAATATGATGACCTAATAAATTTCAAAGATTACTTTTTTACAACCTTCACAATAATAATTATAAAAGATACCAGTGAGCAATTTTCTGATCCCAAGTACCATTGTGGGTGAACCTATTACGCAAATTGTGTGGGCTAGTCTTTTTCTTCTGAGGGAGCTTGGAAGTGCCTTTTATTTTAAAGAATTGTGTTATGCTTTGTCCTAGCTTCCTCTGTCTCCTATATTTTGAAATTATGCTATTAATTTTCAATGTTTTACAGTCAAAGAAGAGATTGAAGGACTGTTAGTGGCCTTGGAACTGAAACCTGCTCCAAATCTGCTGGGGAGATTGGGAACACAATATCAAGGGGGATGGCTTTTCGATTGATGGAACTGAATTGTATCTGCAAACATGGGTTGCCTTAAGTAATGCTTTATTTTCCATTATTTATCACAATCTGCTTCTTCTTGGACTATTAAGAGCTATTTGCTTGGAAAATACTGGACAAATTCTGCTCAGCTAGGCTGGTTGGTGGATCCCTAGCAAGGGTTAAATAGCACAGTAGCCCTTTTTAGATTGGGATGCAAGGCATGGTCACAGAAATCATGCAAGCTGGTTCTGTCCCACCTGTGTACCAGTTTGAATCTAAGCCTGTTAAGAAATTCGTTTCTGAACAAAAACACTTTGCAAAGTATTAAGCCTGGAGAACAGACTAACATGTCCCCCACCCCGAATGATTTCTCTGCTCTAATTTTTTGTTCCAGAAAAGCAATTGGTAATTGCTTTCCTTCCTGAATGAATAAACACACACACACTTTATAATGTGAACTATATATATGTAGTACATACATGCACATCAGGGAGAGAGAGAGACAGAGAGAGCGATGCAAAGTTTATTTATTTATGGAATTAATAAAAAACCATCATGGTCACAATTTGTGAGTCTGGTGAGTACATTAATAAAAAATAAAATAATAGTTTGATGGTAAATAAAACATTAGGTTAAAGTATCAAAATGCACATATATGATTCTTTCCTTAACACCTTGTAGATACCACTGTAAAACGCCTGGAGGTAATGATGCTTTAGATGCTTGGCAGACTCACAGTAGCATTAAAGCCCAACTCCAGCAATTCATGGACTGATGGTGTGACCAATGATGGTGAATGAGTACATGGTGATCCTCATGATTACACATGAGAGAAAAAGTGACTCTGAAAAGAATCCAGCATTTTACGAACCCAGCATTTTAAAAGATAAGCAATTCCAGAAGAGTTCCCCTGGCTATCTTATATGTTAAAAACAATGTACAGCTCCTGTCCTTCTCTATATTTCTTTTAATGGAAGGAGAAATGCTATATTGCCTTTGCTTGTGGCTATAGTTCATCCTCACATGGCTTTGACAAGATATGGTATCATGCTGTGTCTACAGAATGGATCCCTCCATTCCATCTGGATCAAGTCAGAAGTTTTCAGTTATCTGGGAGAAGTTTAAGAAAGAGAGGAGGTGCAGAATAAACTTATCCCACATTAACATAGAAAAATAAAAATTGCAATTGGCTTTCCTTCCTGAGACTGATAATATCAATTCTCACTTAACTTCAACATTTGGTAGTATACTCCCATTTTCAGTGGGCTTCTTTCACACTTCTGTCTGATTTAACACTGCATGTGATAAATGTAATGAATGCAAAAAAACTCCACTTGGTTTTTCAATATGGAATCTGACAGAGTAGGCTGCTTCGGCCCAGAACCAATAAGATCCTTGCACCCTAATCTTGCCGTATATCCCAGAAATAAGTCTCCACAGTTGTGAGTAAGTCACTGAGAATGTCTTGCTATCTCAAACACAATGTACAGATGTCGTGGTAAAAGGGTGCTTATGTTTTATCTTACAGTTTATTATGAGTTATTAAGAGACATACTGTTTCTATATCTCAGCAGGGGGAAAATTATCTTAAAGAATGGAATTTTAATGTTCAACTCCAGGCACCAGGAAGTCCCTGAAGGATTATAGGATGCCGAAGAAGCTAGAAAACAAAGCATAAAGAAACAGTGGAAGGAAATTGGCATGTTTTACTAAGTAAAGATTAAATGTGGAAAGACGCTGACAATTTTCTGACCTCTCAAGAAATGTCAGATGTAACAGAGGGAGGCATATTGACTTATCACAACCAAATCATTACCCCAAATCCAGACAAGTATACTCATTTAGATTTGCAAACACTGATTAAGATTCTACCCACTAATTCATTTACTGATTAAAGTTTGCAACCCTATCCCCCTCCCAAGAAAAGATCAAGCAGAACACAAATAAAGAAATCTTAATGAGGTTTTGTAATATGTAAATGTATTTAAATGCAATCAATTAATTAATGGCTACATTGGTTAAAAGCCAGGTGACTAATCAACTGAAAAATTGCATTACTTGATAATTCTAACAAACATGCTCAAGTCTGGACCAACTGTGCTGTGTATTTGACATGTTCCTCTTCTTCATAGTCCAGACAATTGATTCATGACCAACTGTATAGGTTGAGCAACAAGCTGAAGTTCCTCCTTGTTGCATCTTATTGCATAAATATAGATCAGTGAGACACTGAGACTCCAGCCAGCAGATCATTTTCAGAAACCATGCTTTCAACCTCATAAATGTGGAATGTGTTGAGCTCACGAATGCCAGGCCAATATTAGCCAATATGAAGCTTATAAAAATAAAGACAACAAACCATGATAAATAATGTCTAGCAATGCTACTATTATCTAGCACTAGGCTATAAGTACTGAAAGATTCTGTCATGTTTTGTCAGGATTAACTATAAAATCACTAGGCAGCCTGTTTTATAATGTTCCTCATTTCAGACTTGCTTGTGGGAGATGAGAATGAAGCTGTTTATCAATATGGGAAGCCTTGCTTGGGACATTCCAACAAAAGTTTTTCTGTGTCATCAATAGGCTGTTCAAATTATATAGCCTAAATTACTAAATCTGAGTGAAATATTTGGCAGCTTTGCATGTTATACAGTGGTGGAATCCTGGACTCTAGGGTTTTTTTGGCTGTTTTAGTATGATACACTTCCATCAAGAATGAAAACAATCACACTGCCTCTAAGAAATGTTCTACTGCGCGGTCTGGGTGACATCCAGGCATTTTGGAGAATGGTAATGTTGCATTTTCCTGCCATTCTGATATTGTGAAAAATACCAAGGTACACAGAGCTAAAACTTTGGACTCTGTCTCTTTGGATATTCCAAAAGTTCATATTAAAATACAGCTTTGATCCTGAAAAGTAGCTGCAGGGTTAATCTCCTTCCATGAAATTTTGTTCCATGAGATTTTGTTCAGGGAGAAGGAGCATTGAATCAGACCACTGGCCTTCTCCCACCTCATTACTGATTGCCCTGGATAGCATTTATTTTCCATATCTTCAGCAGAGTCACATACCCACTACACACACACACACACACACACACAAACTTCCTTATACCTGAGAGTTAGGAGGTGAATTACAATTGTCTGTAAATGCCTGGTGGCATCTTTTCTCCAAATTTTGTTAAAAGGAATAGACTTTTGTAAGCTATATCTGATTATACAAGTTACAGTTCACAAAAGCTTGTGCTTAATAAAATGTGTTAGTTGGAAAAGGTGCTACTAGAATCTGTCTAACTTTCTATTAACAGAGATTACTTAACATATGAAAATCAGACTTAAAACAAACTGACTCAATTGTTTTATGCAAGCAATTTTGGTGACACTAATAATGTCTTTCCTCCTTTTTGTTGAATTTTGATAGAGCTTACACCACTATTAATGTAACCATAAGTTATCTTTCTTGGCAGTTTTCATTACAGATGATAAATATGACCGGACATTATCTCTTTCATGATGTCATCCCTCACTTGTCCATTCCTCATGACAAGAATATTTGGAAAAAACAACAACGAAGAAACAACAATCCAGTCATCATGAACTTCATTATTCATTACTCAGGGGTCGGTCCTCTCGCCCCTCTTTTTCAACATCTATATGAAGCTGCTTGGCGAGATCATCCATGGCTTTGGGGTGAGGTATCATCAGTACGCTGATGATACCCAGGTGTATATCTCCACCCCAAGCCAAATCAGTGATGCCCTCTCCGTGATGTCCCGTTGTCTGGATGCGGTACAGATCTGGATGGGCAGGAATGGGCTACAGCTCAACCCGGCCAAGACTGAGTGGTTGTGCGTACAGGCATCTCGGACCACTCAACAGATTCCACCTTTGGTCATAGGGGGAGAAGTGTTGCCCCCTGTGGACAGGGCCCGGAACCTGGGAGTCCTCCTGGACTCACGGCTCAGTTTGGAGGAGCAGGTGGGGGCTGTGGCCAGGGGGGCTTTTGCCCAGGTCCAACTGGTTCGCCAGTTACACCCATTTCTGGAACGAGATGCCCTTCGCACCATCACTCATGCACTTGTCACGTCCCGACTCAACTACTGCAATGCTCTCTACTTAGGACTGCCCTTGCACACCATCCAGAGGTTTCAGCTGGTGCAGAATGCGGCTGCACGGGTTGTGATGGGAGTTTCCCAGTACTCCCATGTTACACCCCTCCTGTGCAAGCTGCATTGGTTGCCAGTTGCCCTCCGGGTGAGATTCAAGGTGTTGGCATTAACATTCAAAGTCCTTCATGACTTGCGTCCAGGGTACTTGTGGGAGCATCTCCTGCCAATATCGAATACCGATCACCCTGTGCATGCGCACAGATGGGGACTCCTCGGGGTGCTGTCTGCGAGACAGTGTCAGCTGGTGGTGCCTTGAGGAAGGGCCTACTCTGTTGCAGCTCCCGCCTTGTGGAACCAACTACCTTTGGAGCTCTGTTTGGCTCCTGATCTACACTCTTTCTGCTGCGATTTGAAAACCTGGCTATTTGAACAGGCCGGGCTGGACTGACCTTTTGGGGGGCGGGTTTAAATTAATTTTAGTGATTGGGCTTGCTTAGTTTAATTCTTTTTAAAATATTTATTGTTGTATTTTAATTGTGAGCCTAAGTTTCCTACCCATCAACAACTCTGCTGGGGATAAGTTAGTTGATGAGTTAGGAGTGATGTGCTGAACACTAAGATGTTTTTCAACTTTCTCAGTGATGTCCCCAGGACCCAATTGCTGAAGTTTTTCCTTGGTAAAACATACCATGCGTTCAGCCCGGCCGTTAGCTGAAGGGTGCCCAGGGGCAGTAAAGGCATGTCTGATACCCTGTTGTGCTAGATAGATTCAAAGAGGTTGGATGTAAATTGAGGCCATTGTCAGAGACAAGAACATCAGGTAACCCGTGGGTTACAAAAGCTTTTAAGCTGCTTGATGACAGCATCAGTTGTGGTGGATGCCATAGGGATGACCTCTAGCCATTTGGAATATGCATCTACTATAATAAGGAAGGTGTGCCCTCTGGTAGGGCCAGCAAAATCAATGTGAATCCTAGACCATGGGCCCCTAGGACATTCCCATTCCTGTTTGGGGCGAGAGGTGGAGCAGGCCTGACTACCTGACAGTTGGGACAAGATGCAACCCAGTTTTCAACCATTTTGTCAATACCTGGCCACCATACATAACTCCTGGCCAATCCCTTCATCCTTACAATACCTGGATGACCCTCATGTAGCATTTCCAAAACCTCCCTTTGCAGTTTTGCAGGAATAACCACCCTGTTACCCCACAAAATACATCCTCTTAATACAGATAATTCAGTTTGCCTGGATTTAAAAGGTTGGGCAAGGTGAGATAGATCTTGAAAAGGCCAACCTTTCTTAATCCAGCCTATAACAGGAGCCAATAAAGTGTCTTTGGCAGTCTCTCTGGCAATTTCAGCAGTGTGTACTGGAAGCTTGGCAACAGTTTCTAGGAAAAGGTGTGCCTCAAGTTCAACGTCCTCAGTGTGAAACGGAAGTGGGCAGCGACTCAAGGCATCAGCATGGCCAATGTCTTTGCCAGGCTTGTGGATGAACTTGTATGAATAAGCAGCAAGAAATTCAGTCCACCTCAGCATTCTTGGTGACAGGATAGTGGGTGTAGGTTTGTCTCCTGCCACAATGCCTAACAAAGGTTTGTGATCTGTGACAATGGTAAATGTTCTCCCATATCATGGAACTCATGGAATTTCTTGACAGCTGCAACAATTGCCAATGCTTCCTTGTCCAATTGTCTGTAATTCCTCTCTGCTTTGGTCGAGAGTAAAATGCAATAGGGGCTTCCCTCCCGCTGGGAAGCCTGTGGCTCAAAAAAACCCCACTCCAAAAGGGGATGCATCACAAGTCAGTATAACAGGCAAATTCTCAGAGAACTGTATTAGTACAGCATCAGACGTGATTAGTCTTTTAATATTGTTAAATGCTGATTGTTCCTTCCTGCCCCAGACCCAAGCAGATTTTTTGTCCAGTAGTCTGTGTAATGGTTCTGCAATGGTTGCCTTCTGAGGTAGGAACATGTGATAAAAGTTAATAAGTCCAAGGAAGGCTTGCAAATCTGTTTTGCATTTTGGTCTAGGGGCTTTTTTGATTGCTTGAACCTTGGCATCTGTAGGGTGGATGCCATGCTTGTCAATCATGTAGCCCAAGAACTCAACCTTGTCAGTTCTAAGAGTGCATTTTTCTTCCTTGACTTTTAACCCCACTTTCTTGAATCTGGTAAGGACTTCTCTGAGTCTCTCTTGTAATTGAGTGTCATTTTCAGCAGAGATCAACAAATCATCAAAGTAAGGCACTACCCCTGGCAGTCCTTGGAGCATCCTTTCCATAAGGCTTTGGAAGATGCCTGGTGCCACGCTTACTCCAAACTGTAACCTTTACATTTGAAAGCACCTCTATGAGTCACAATGGTTTGGGCCTCTGCAGTGGCATCATCAACTGTTAATTGTTGATATGCCTGGGCCAGATCCAATTTGGCAAAGACTGTACCCCTGCCAAGTGAATGTAATAAATGATGCAACACTGGAACTGGATATGCGCTCTGTTGAAGCACATGGTTCAATGTCCCCTTATAGTCTCCACAGATTCTTACTGACCCATCAGTCTTGACTGGTGTGACTATGGGTGTCTCCCATCTGGAGTGGTCAGTGGGCTCTAAAACTCCTTGAGCTATTAATTTGTCTAATTGTGCATCAATTTTGTCCTTTAATGCAAATGGGACCCTTCTGGGCTTTAAACGAATTGGGGGCACCTTGGGATCTAGGTTGAAAGTGATAGGGGTCCCCATATACTTGCCCAATCCGTCGCTGAAGACCTCTGGAAACTCAGACTTCAAGGCCTCCTCCCATTCAGTGCTGCTCACGTGATTGATGCCAGTCACCTCGATGCCTAGTGGATTGAACCACTCAAGTCCCAGCAAGCTTGGGCGATCCTTGTCCACGATGGTCAGGGGCAAACGTTTGGTGTGGCCTTTGAACTTCACATTGAATTCTCTTGTTCCAACTACTGGAATCTTGTTCCCTTGGTAGTCTTTAAGAGTCAGTGCTTGCTTCTGGAAATGCTTCTTCTGAATGTTTGGGAGTAGTCTGTGAATAGTGTCCCATGACACCATAGATAAATAGGAGCCTGAGTCCACTTCCATTTGGCAAGGCCTTCCTTCAATTAGTACCTTCACATGTACTTTTCTGCTTCTTAAGGGTGAAGAATGACCAATGGTGACTGTTTGATGAGTTTCATTCTTCCCATTTGCTTCTGTGTTTGCCCATTTTCTCACTGAAGTTGTTAGGCTTGAATTCTTTGTCAGGAAACTTCCTTCTGTGGGGTGGAGTTCTGGATGATTTGCAGACTCTTGCTAGATGACCTCTTTTTTCACAACGGAGGCAGATGGTATCAAGAAACTTGCATTCAGTGCGGGGGTGGCTCCCCCCACAACCTCTGCAGTAAAAATCTTGCCTCTTTCTTCTCAGGTTTTTCTTTTTCTTCTCCATTCTGAGTCTATAAATTCCTTCCTCCACCTCACTACAGTCTGAATCAGAATCTATTTGCTCATAATGAGTTGTTGTGGACTTTTCCACATCAGGATGGCTTGAGGCCTTGTTAATTTTCTTCATGGCTGCTGCTGAGGACTTGGTGGCTTCTGCTGAGGAGGCCTCTTCTATAGCTTCCTTCAACGTGATCTTAGGTTTTAATAATAATTTGCTCTGAAGCACCTTGTCTTTGAAGGCTAGGACAAATTGATCGCGCGTGGCCTCTTCCAAGTTGTTAAACTCGCATGCACCCCCAATGTCTCTTAAACTTGCCACAAAGTCGTTAACATTTTCGCTTTCCCTTCATCCGACGGTAAAACTCGTGTTCTTAATGAGGCACGATACTTGTGAATGGGCTCTTAAAAGCTTTTCTAAGTCGGCCAGTCCATTACCTTCACGTCTGCAGCTCCCGCCAATGCCTTCGCCATCTTGAAAACAGCCGGACCACAGTGCGTAAGAAAGACCGCCCTCTTCTGCTTCTCGGAAATGTCGGCGAGATCGTTTCCTCCAAATACATTTGGAAACGATCTGCATACGAGTCCCAGTCTTCTGCCGTCGGATCAAATGGGGCTGGGGGTGTTCAGCGCAGCCATCTCTCTCAGCTTGTTTTCCGCGTCATCTTCTCTTTAGATAGGATCCCACCTTCGTCGCCAGTGTTAAGTTTGCATGAAGAGTCAGACGCGGAGTGCTTCAGTGAAGAGTTTATTAGTGACTACAGCTCATAACAGACCCGATTTGGCTGGGCTGCAGCTGCTACTTACAGCCAGCAGCTGCAGTTGCCAGCCAATCAGAGTGCAGGATTTTCCTGCACTTTTTAAACCAATCATTTCTGACATTTTACAAGAACAGTTCAAACTAAACCAATGACATTCAAACCTGCATACATAACAAAATGCCTTTGCCTTATTCTGATATTCATAATTAGTTTTTGGCATCATTCCTTTTTTGAGATGTCAACAAACTCTTAACACAAACAAACATTGCAATAAGGCTTTTGAAGCTTCTGATTTGGAAACTAAGAAACCGGAAGAGAAAATGATTCAAGGCAGTTCCTTTCATATTAAGAGCAGGTTTATATCAAGTAATTTAATGTTATAGACGACTTGCAAGTTCTGTCAATAAAATTTACATCATCATCATCATCCTTATTTCACACCTTTTAAAATAACCTTTCAAAACGATCCTTTGTTCTGCATTGATTTTTAGATTATGAACTTCCACTATGCAGAGTTTGCTTATTTTCCATACCAGAAGCAATCAAAGGTTCTCTCCCTTCCTGAAGCCAGTTATTTAGGAGCATCTAAGGTGAATTTTTTGCAGCTTGCACCACTGGAACAAAAATTCTCATGGTTGATGGCATTTATGATGTCACTTCTCTGTTTGAACTACCCCTTGCCATCTGCTCAATTTCTCCCCCATTCCGTTCTAATGAAACAATATTTCCAATGTATATCTCCTTTAGCCTCTAGAAATGTCATCCTGCAAGCTAAGGATCATATAGCCATGTTTGTACTTTTTACAACGGATATGAAATAAGATCTTTAAATACATTTGGTGACCAGGGATGTAACAGTATAAATAATTGCTGTGTATATAGTAATTGTATGGGCTTAGGACTCAATGTGTGTAGAGGAATATGTGTGTGCACACATGTATTCACAATGTGGTAATAATACAGATTCCTTTATAATGTGATACTAATCATAAAGTTGCCGCATAAGAACAACCCATTCTTTCTTCCCTCCCTGTAATATTGGTGTCAAAAAGTGGGTCCATATTCTGCATTTTCATGCACCCCGCTCTACTGTATATCATTGCTGAAGGAATATAGGATGTCCACATGTATTGCTAAATATAACAAAAGAGGAGGATAGATACAGACATTCCTTCACGCTTGGTTTTATCCATAATTTACAGAAAATTGGGTATATCCAGCATGTTCTTTTCTTATACTAAACCCAGATGCTAGTTTATCTTGATTAGTACTGACTTTTCTAATAGTTAATGATTCTTCCAAAAGGAAAAAAAAATCAATTCAGCTCCCAAAGCTCTTCTTAAAAGTCTTTCCCAGTCTGATCAACTCTGGAATGGTTGGATTGAAATTCCCATAATGTCAAAATGATTATTAAGAATTATGAGAGTTCAACCCATCTAGAGAAAACTAGGTTAGGAAATTATTTTTATTCTCAATTTCCCAGATCTTCGTCCTCTCCAGCTATTATTGCTATTTCCTTTTGCTGTGTGGATTTTAGCAAAGCTGAACATTTGTAATAATTTTATCATAATTATTTTCTACATGTTGTTTTGCATCTCAAGTTTTGGGGATGGAATAGGTTGCTAGATAAATGACAACAAAGTGATGTAATTCATGTGGTTCATTAACAGAAACTTTATATATCTTGTTCTAACTTACCAGTATTATCTCAGAAAACTAGAAACACAAAATAATTTGATAAACCTTTCTTCCATCTACACCAGTATAACTTCAGATATAATGAAACATTTTAATTGTTGTGGTTTTAGCTTCTACTCTTTTAATACTAAGCAATTTAGAAGTGACTATGCTTGGAGAACAGCATGTTTAAAAATGCGTTAGAATTAAATTGCCATGCTAACCAACCTGTTGTCTAGACAGATTTTCCCATGATACAGACATGCCTGGAAGGTAGGTTCAGGTAGAACATTCCTTAATTAATTATCTCAGACATACTCTCTAGTTCTTAAAGACAACAGAATTGCCTGCATGTTTACTGTAAAATTCAATTCTATAAAGCCTAATCTATTGGATTCTTATATGACCTGTGTGTAGACACCCCAAATATAAGTTAATAATGGTCTTTTCTCAGATCAAGTTTAAGTAGATTAGTCACCATAGAATATAATAAATTGACATACACCAAAAATTAAAAACTGCCACAGAAGGTCTCAGAGATCAAGTTACTGCTTTGCTAGTTTTTGAGTGTTGCAGGTTTCCAAAATTGTTTCCGTTGAACTGAATGTTTCAAGCAATTCAAGTAGAACCAAACGTTATTAGCAAATTTGACAGCAAGGATCAAGACAAACTTGATATTTTCAGAGCAGAAATGTCAAGATTGAATGCTGACGTTCTGAGAATCAGTGAACTGAAATGGACTGGCATGGATCACTTCACATAAGAGGAAAGCTTTTTGCGAAAAGCTAAAGGTAACAGAAGAAAACGTGCTCAACTAAACAGAAAATAGCAAGAGAAGCCAGGGATTATCTTAATAAGCACACAAATTAAGTATAATCAAGTAGGAAGGATAAGAGATTTAAGCAAATTATACATATCAACAGGAAATGTCTATGCAAATTCTGCACATGCCTGGGAAGATGGCCATCTGTGTCTAGAGTCCTGTAGTGGAGAGGTCGTTTTTTGTCCGAAAGGGAGGTAGGGGTGGCTAGCAATCCCCCCCGGCTGTCGGATTCGGTGGCGGAAGATCTGGGGCGTCGGCTAGTGCCATCAGAGCCGACGTCCGTTAGTGCTCCCCTCAGTGCTCCTGCTCGATATCCGCCAGCGTTTGATCGCTTGATCGGCGTTTCCACTGTGAGGCCGATCAGCTGGCCGACTTTGGGCCTTAGCCCTGAAGACGCGCTGAGCCTCAAAGAACGGCGCGGGCGCGCAAGCTGCGGGGGCAGCGAGGTGAGGAGCGCGGAGATCAGCAGAGGGTGCTGGCCTCCACCATGGTGTGCCCCGAAGATGGCGTGCTGTGCCCCGAAGAATGGTGTGTCGGGGGCGATGAGGCGAGGAGTGTGGGGATCGGCAGAGGGTGCTGGTCTCCACTCCGGCATCCAATCTCAGCTGAGATCTCTGCTGTGAAGCCATAGGTGGCGGCGGCGGCGGTGACAGGGAGAGAGCGGTATGAGGCTGGACATTGGGGGCGTGACGACGGTTGGGGCAGCAGCACTGCCGTGGATGCTGGCAATTGTGGCATTGGTGGCAGTAGCAGCAATGGCGGAGGCGGCGGACTGGCTAGCGATGGCGTTGGTGCCAGGAGGTGGAGATGGTGTGGCCCCGAGGTTGCTGCCAGGCCAGGCCTCCTGGTCATTTGGCTCTGCTTCGACTGGACCTTTTAGATCTGTGTCGGCTGCCTTCCCCCCCACTCCTTTCGCCTCCTGCTTGCCTTCTTCTTCTCCCATGGCTTATTAATCTTTGTCTGGGTCAGAGAGTCTGGCTACCATCCTTTGACCTTTACCATCTTGGGTTTGCGGACACCAGATGGTATTTTATGTTTGGTCATCTGGTTGCAGACCCTGGGTTGATGCTTGCCAGGGCCATTCCCCCCCCTTTGGCACCCGGTGGACATTAGTGGGAGGGGTGTGGATGCATCCTGCCCGCTGCTGTGTGAGGGCAGCGTGTTGGGAGTACCTGCCCCCCGTAACTAACTTTCGTTATCATCCTGCCATCCTGATCAGCTCGCCTGGTAGCCCTGCGGTGAGAGCACGGTGGCCGGCCTGGATGAGGGCTTTTACCATCGGCCCACTGGATTGCGGTGAGAGTGCAATCCTGGTTTATTTCCTGGCACCATTTGGCTGTAGCATGGATGTTAGGACTGGACTGGGTGGTTTAACATCTTTGATATTTGGACTTTTTCCATCCTTCGACCCCTCCCATGTGGATCTATTCATCAATGGACTTGTGGGCCCTACAGGAGTCCCCTCTCTCCCGGGTTTGGACGGACTTTCTACAACATACCTCGAGGACGAGTTATGGAACCCAGAGAGTTGGCATAGCGCGGGTAGGGGTTGGGGTGGGGGTCCTGGGAAGGGTAGAAGGGGGGGCTCCAGGCCTAGTTAGTCAAATTTTGGATCCGATTTTTAAGGGGGTTAGGGAAGGGAGGGGGTTTTATAGGAGCTCAGTGCAGCCCAAGGCAGGGCCGTGGTTGGGGGGTGCGTTAGGGGGCCTGTGGGACTCGGTGGAATAGTGGGAGCTACGATCCCCAGGGTGGTTGGAATGGGTAGGAGCTGACGAGGAGGGGGCCCATATCATGTTAGAGGAGCGTGTCCCCCCATCCGAGCTGTGGCGCGCTCCGACCCCTCAGCCTCTCCTCAATTCCTGGGGGTTTTGGGATCTAGGACCCCTGGGCTCTGACTGGTGTATTTTAATGCCAGATCTGTGGTTAATAAGGCACCACTCCTCCATGAAGTGATTGAGGAGGAGGCCGCAGACCTGGCCTGCATCACCGAGACCTGGTTAGGGCCGAAGGGTGGAGTCCCTCTGGTTGATATATGCCCCCCAGGTTTTTGGGGCACCAGTGTTGCACCAGTCTCGACCTGAGGGAAGGGGTGGAGGGGTGGCTGTTGTTAATCGGGAGACCCTGCTTCCAAGGGAGGTCCCTGCTCCAAAGATAGGCGGGTGTGAGTCCCTCCTCCTGAGGTGTGGGTCTATGGGTTGGATGGGCATGCTGCTTACATACCTGTCCCCCAGCTGTGTATCAGCTGCCCTGCCTGGGCTGCTCGATGTTGTCTCGGGGGTGGTGGTGGAGTTCCCAGAGCTTATAGTTCTGGGTGACTTCAACCTGACCTCCTTGGGGGCGGCGTCGGGTTTGGCCCAGGAATTTATGGCCTCCATGAAGGCCATGGGTCTGACCCAGATAATAGATGGCCCGACTCATGAGGGGGGCAACATGATCAACCTGGTTTTTGTCTCGGAGCAGTGGTGTAGTGGGCTGGGGGATGGTGATACAGCTATCCATCCCATTCCATGGTCAGACCACTATCTCCTACGGCTGGTCTTACATCAAGCTGCCCCACACCGCTGGGATGAGGAGCCACCTAGGTGGTTCCACCCCAGGCGCCTGATGGACCCTGAGAGGTTCCAGGCAGAACTGGGGTTTTTCCTGCATCCCTTACCCACAGCCCTGCTGAGGTCCTTGTGGCTACCTGGCAACAGTCGGCCACAGGGGCTCTTGAGAGGGTTGTCCCCATGCGTCCCCTTATTTGGTGCAGATCCCAGTCAGCTCCCTGGTATACCGAGGAGCTCCGGGAGATGAAGCATCGTAGAAGGGGACTAGAGAGCAGGTGGAGGGCGACCTGCTCCAGATCTGACCGAGCCCAGTTAAGAGCCCATATTAGGACTTACCTGGTAGCTGTGGGGGTGGCGAGAAGATCTTATTTCTCCGCCCTCACAGCATCTGCAGATAATCGCGCAGCCGCCCTGTTCAGGGTCACCCGCTCCCTCTTACAGTTGAGGGAGGTGGCAGACCCTCTGCGGGGCAGAGCTGAGGAATTTGGTCAGTATCTGCAGGATAAAATCACTCGGATCTGGGAAAGGTTGCACTCAGACTTGCAGTGGTCTGAGGATGGGGATGTGAGTGGTCTGGCCAATGTGACCTGGACTGAGTTAGATCCTGCTTCTGAGGATGAAGTGGACAGGATTATGCGGCAGCTGAGCTCCACCACATGTTTATTGGACCTGTGCCCTTCCTGGTTGGTTTATGCCTCCAGGGAGGTCACGTGCGGCTGGCTCTGGGCAGTGGTCAACGCTTCGTTAAGGGAGGGGCTGTTCCCTGCCACTTTGAAAGAAGTGGTGGTGAGGCCCCTCCTGAAGAAGCCTGCCCTGGACCCAGCCGTGTTGAACAACTTTTGTCCGGTCTCCAACCTTTGCTTTTTAGCGAAGGTTGTTGAGAGTGTGGTGGCGCAGCAATTGCCACTCTTCCTGGAGGAAGATCTGTACCAATTGGATCTGTACCAATTGGGCTTCTGGCCTGGGTACAGCACGGAGACAGCATTGGTCACGCTGATTGATGATCTCTAGGCTCGGGACAGGGGTTTTTCCTCTGTCCTGGTCCTGTTAGATCTCTCAGCGGCTTTCAATACCATCGACCATGATATTCTGTTGCAACATCTCGGGGGGTTGGGAGTGGGAAGCACTGTCTTACAGTGGTTCTCCTCCTACCTCTCAGGACATTCGCAAACAGTGTTGGCAGGGGGGCAGAGGTTGACTCTGAGGAATCTCACTTGTGGGGTGCTCCAGGGGTTGGTCCTCTCGCCCCTCTTGTTCAACATTTATATGAAGCCGCTGGGTGAGATCATCCGTGGCTTTGGGGTGAGCTATCATCAGTATGCTGATGATACACAGTTATACATCTCCACCCCAGGCCACATCAGTGATGCTCTCTCTGTGATGTCCCATTGCTTGGAAGCGGTGCGGATTTGGATGAACAGGAACATGCTTCGACTCAATCCAGCCAAGACAGAGTGGTTGTGCATACTGACATCTTGGTCCAGTCTGGAAGTTCCATCTTTGGTCATGGGGGAGGAGGTCTTGCCCCCCATGGACAGAGCACGGAATCTGGGGGTCCTCCTGGACTCACAGCTCAAATTGGAGGAGCAGGTGGGGCCGTGACCAGGGGGGCCTTTGCCCAAATCTGGCTGGTTCACCAGCTGTGCCCATATCTGGACCGAGATGCCCTGCGCACGATCACTCAGGTGCTTGTCATTTCCCGACTCGATTACTGTAACGCTCTCTATTTAGGACTGCCCTTGCATACCACTCGGAGGCTTTTTTTTTTAATTACATTTATATGCCGCCCTTCTCCGAAGACTCAGGGCGACTTACAATTTTTGGGATACAACCCAATGTACTCAGCAATAGTCTTCATTCCATTGTATATGCCTGCTTATTACTAAGCAGCATTTTTACAAAGTCAGCTTATTGCCCCCAACAATCTTGGATCCTCAGCTGGTGCAGAATGCGGCTGCGCGGGTAGTGATGGGAGCTGCCCGATGGGAGCTTCCCAATACTCCCATATTACACCCCTCCTGTGTGGCCTGCATTGGCTTCTGGTTGCCCTCCGGGTGAGATTCAAGGTTTTGGTGTTAACATTCAAAGTCCTACATGGCATGGGTCCAGGATATTTACGAGAATGACTCCTCCCAGCATCAAATACCAACCGCCCTGTACAGGCGCACAGACGGGTCTCCTCGGGTGCCGCTCTGCACTCAATGTCGCTTGGTGGCAACCCGGAGAGGGCCTATTCTGTGGCGGCTCCCACTTTATGGAATCTTCTTCCGCCGGAGCTCTGGCTGGCTCCCGATCTCCGCACCTTCCGCCACAATTTAAAGACCTGGCTATTTTTACAATCTGGGCTGTGCTGACCCTCTGGGGGTTTGATTGTTTTAGCTTTGGGGTTTTTAATGCTAATTTGGCTTGTAATTGTTTAATATGTTTTTTAGGTAATTTTGGAGAGGGGGCGGCATACAAGTCGAAATAATAATAATAATAATAATAATAATAATAATAATAATAATAATAATAATAACATGTAGAATGATAAAGGGCAAAGAAAGCAAGGGTACATTAGCAAAATAAAACATACGGTATCTGTCTCACTCATTCACTCACTGAACTGGAATGAAAAGTGAAGCTGAATGGTCCCTAGAAAACAATGCTAACAAGAAAGCTGCTGATAAAATACCAGGAGCACTTTTGAAAATCATAGGAGAATATGCAATTAGGGTGCTACATTTGATTTGCAAGCAGATGTGGAAAACACAATAGTGATGACCGAGAGACTGGAAAACATGGGAAAAGCTACATTAAAAGAACTCAAAACTGGAATTCAAATAATTGGAAGAAACATCAATAGCCTTAGAGGGTTGGTGGTCCCACTTTGATGGATGGGAGTAAGGAAGATTTAAGGAGTTAGAAGTAAAAGAAGAAACAGACAAAAAGAGACTGTGTTTTGTATTAAAAGAAAAAGAACTATGATATGCCAACCAGCAATCTCAACCAAAGGCAAATAGGGAGAAAAGAATTGGTATTTCATCTTTTTTTCTCTGTTTGTGTTTGATTGGCATTTGCAGTGGTAGGTGACAACTACATGGCCTTGACAATACTTAACTTTGTTGCCAATGTTTTGTCTCCGCATTTTAATTTATTGTTTATATTTATCATAGTCTTCCTCTCAAGCAGTAGCTGCTTGAGAGGAAGACTATGATTTTGTGTATAAGAAAAGGAGTAATATTTTAGATGAATAAAATCTACACGTACAAACAATTCTCTCTTTTATTTTCTGTTCAAAAATTATATTGATGGTTCTCACTACTGTATCCCTTTGTTTAAAATGGAAACCATATAGTGAATAACCAAAGGCATATTTATACAGCAGACTGTTTAAACTTTTTGGAAGTAATGAGTATTCACTAAGATATTCTCAATAGGGAATTTCCAACTGTGACCTCTGATCTGGTATCTAAACCATGTGGGTTGTCTGTGCCTCCCATGACAACTGCATCAACCACAATGGATACAGCTGGTTTCATTCTTCAGAAATATTTTGATTTTGAGAAATCTTGTCTAAGCTCCATTCCTCTGCAATAAAACTCAAACCAATCACAGTGGATGAAACCTAGTGTGTCACCTAAAGTCCCTTGGAAAATTTGCTCCTTGAACTGATTTCTTTTTATGATGAAAGAAAAGAGAAACAATCAAGTACATGGTAGGTAATAATATAAAATCTGTTTAATTAAAATTTAAATGTTATTTTTATCTATGATCAAAACAAGTCTTAGCCTTATCTACTTTTTTTCCCCTTCTGGTCCAGTCTTTTACAGAACATCCTTGGCAAAGAGTTGTACTCCATTGCTCTATTAAAAATATATTTAAATTTGATGACTTGCTTCTTATGCAGATTGTATTTTACTAATTGCTACTATGATTACACTGGGTTTATTTTTATTAATTTTATTTTATTTTAATTTATTTGTTTAAACAGTATTTTAGTGTTTTCTGTCTAGGAAACCTTCAGTCCCTCTACACTACCTCTTCCTGTAAGAATGCTTCAAGGAAGAAGAGGCTTCACAAAAGTTTATTTGATCTCTCTTGATTACCTAGTAGTAGAAACAAACATATGTTCATTGTCTTTTTCTTGGACCTCTACTACGTTCACAGAGCTCATAGATTTTGTTGAAGGCTCCCCCATCCCCTTATAAAACCTCTACAGGGCATGGCAGCTTTTCAAGGTTACCAATATCTTTGCCCATCTCCATCCTTGCTTCCATGGTAACCATCCATTTGCTTTTGGTCTACAGCTGCTTTTCACAGTAAAACAGAAGGTCCTCTTGAGAGAAGCTGCAGAAATATCCACCCATCACCTCTGAATTCTCACTAGAAAGGCCTCACTTTCTTTTAATGCTGGGTGAAATACCTCACTTTGGTGTAGCCTAACCAGAAGTCTCTTCCTTTCAGTTCCCTGCTTTTCCTGGATTTGCAAAGAAACACATGTTATTTACAGAAAACTAGGCCCCTCATGGGCCATAGAGTGAAATAATTCCTAATGCATTAAAGAAGAAGTCTCCAAGGCAAGTTACATGTAAAACTAGCAACCCAAAATATGTTATTTATGTCAGGCAAGGCATTCACCTTCCCATTAGATAAAGACATACTTAAATGCTTTTGTTTTATCTCTGTGAATGCATACTAGCAAATAAATTTAGCTATTCACATTTTTGGCCCATTGCATAATAATAATGACACTGTTTCATGCACGGTTTCTTGCCGTCTGCTGCTAAAACCTATTATGTTAATTTGATTGCCCACAAATGGATAGAAGCTGATTTCAATAGGCTCACACTGAGTATGCGTTTTAATCCATGACATTCATTTTAAAAATCCCTTAAGAATTTTTTATTTATATGGCAGTTCATATTTCAACCCCATTATTCATTCTCCTATTTCCTCAAGCACCCAAGCAAGCCATGGAAAATTAGAGGATATTCATATAGTCAGAATTCATCCCATTGGGTATGATTGAAAGAGATTGTTTGCTGATGAATTAAGGTTTGAAAAATGGACCGTTTCAATCAGCAACAGCTTCAAAGAAAATTTTTCTTCAAAAAAACAAAAAACCAGAAAGTCCAGTTGCCTCTTGAAAAAGCACCTTTGGGACAACCATGACCTGGATGACTGAGAATCTCCATAGACAATCAGAAACAGTGAATTCATCTTTATAAAATACCGTCATACCAATATCCAACTGTACAGAAATACACAAATTCCACAAATAAGTACTTAATGGTATTATCTTCACTTAAAATGTAAGTTATCCTTCCTGTTATGTATGCAGGTTTAAAGTCATTGGTTTAGTTTGAACTGTTCTTGTAAAATGTAAGAAATGATTGGTTTAAAAAGTGCAGGAAAACCCTGCACTTTGATTGGCTGGCAACTGCGGCTGCTGGCTATAAGTAGCAGCCGCAGCCCAGCCAAAGTGGGTTCGTTCTGGAGCTGTAGTCACTAATAAACAAAGAGCTTGAAGCACTCCGCGTCTGTCTCTTCATGCAAACTTAACACTTCCCATCCTTCAGGGGTGGACTCTAGAACTCCTGACTCTCACATATTAGTTGTATACATACGGTGTGTGTTAAGGATTTCATGTAACTGCATAATTTAATATTGTTATTTTAATATTTGCAAAAGACTTAGAGCCCTAGAATTAAAGTGGTAGATAAATTTCCCATATAAATGCATAGATAAGAACACCCAAAGGGACCCTCACTTAAAATGATACCTGTTGTAACACCTGTTTATCTAGATTTTTTTTTACTTTAGAAAAAATATGTATGCTTTGAGCTGTACTAAATCATTATATTACATTTCCAGTTCTTTCTGCCATGCCCACATTGTTTGTTTCATTTTAGCTATATTTGGGGAGGCTCCAAATATGACATCTCGTAGCAGAAAAAGGATGTAGAAGTGGGTGCCATTTTAGTTGTTCTAAGGAGCTTAATTAGAAAATTCAAAATAGCTACTTGCAGAGCAAATGGCTGCCTTATTAATTGCTCGCTGGGGACTGCCAGTAGAACGGACAATTAAATCTCTATGTTAAAAAAAATAACATATTTAAAATAGGGGGAGGGGTGGTGATTGGTGGGAGTTGTTTCTCTAGCAGCTCATTTTATTTTAGAAGCAGAAGAACTGAAGACAGGCCTGTGAATGATTAAACTCATTAAAAATATGAAGTCACCATGTGCTATTTCATTCAAGCCTGTTTTTAAACCTGGATCCCAAGAAAAAATATCTTTTTCATTCCTGGACTTCTTTTTTTAAAAAATAAAGTTGTATTCTTTTATTTCAAAACTGATACAAAGGCTTCACCAAAAGTTTGTATCTTTTGAAAAAGGAAGGGAAAAATAAAGGATTAACAGGACACTCTTGTACATGTTTAATCCAAAGTAAACTATATAGAGTCCAGTGAGATTTATTCCTTGGTATAAAGGAATATATTAGTGAAAGGTGAACTGATGAATTGGTGAAATGGTTTATAGAAACAATGTTTGGTGAAGAACTAGTTCATGAAGCTGTTTCTCTTAAAATTACTAGGAAAATTTACTTTTCCTCCCCGTTGCTTATTAGTTGGCAAATATTATGCAAACTGGTTGATTACCAAAATATATATAATTCATTGATTCTAAGCACTAGTAGCACTCATACCAGGTCATTTCAATTTCAAGGCATCTGAGATGATTTCACTGCAGCCATACTAGAAGCAGTTCATAGTTAGCGTCCTTAGATATTGAATGATAACATCTATCCCATATGCAATTCGACTCCATATTATGATTATTTTATTTTATTTTAGTATGTATGTATGTATGTATGTATGTATGTATTCTGACACATCATTTATTTATATATCAGTGATTGCATGACTTCTGTAGATGCCATATGCTAAATAAAATAAAAGAGCAATACCAATAGCACTTAGACTTATATACCGCTTCATAGCCCCCCTAAGCAGTTTACAGAGTCAGCATATTGCCCCCAACAATCTGGATTCTCATTTTACTGACCTTGGAAGGAAGGAAGGCTGAGTAAACCTTGAGCCGGTCAGAATTGAACTGCTGGCAGTTGGCAGAGTTAGCCTGCAATACTGCATTCTAACCACTGCACCACCACAGCTCTTAATGATGCGTACAATGATGCTTAAATGTGTCTTGCACATGATTAAATCCTGGCCTTACATATGAGCATTTCAATATCTCATAAAAGTACATATTGCAGTATTTGTGTCAGGATATATGTTTTTTTAAACTTTCACTCCTTTGTCTCTATTGTGGATATCCATGCTAAAACTTCTTTACAGTAATGAAGTAACCAAGTGAGCATTTGTCAATTTCACCATTTCTATCTATCTTTTCTCCACTACACCTAACCCTACCTCTACCAGCTGCTAGATGATGTGTTACCATTTAGCTAGGTGTTCCACCCAGGTATGATGAGAGCTGTTCAACAGTTTCTCTTTTTGTGATAAACTTGAGTCTCTGATTCAACACATAGCATTTTACTATAGGCCTCTAGCCTGCTAAAACAGTCACAACCTTCGAATCTTTTCGTGGTTTGTTTATATAACAGAAGACAGACTCTTGCACCTTGGGACAGCTGCTTGAATACTCGGTGCTCATAAAATCTTGGTCCTCCTTTTCCACTTGTCCTGATGAAAAGCTTCTACCCTCTAAGCTGCAAAAGCCCCGGTCTGGTTTCAATTAAAGGTCTAGAAAGCAAAGAGTTACTTCTTGTCAGACTTAGGATGTAATGAGTTTCCTCAGATAAGGCATATGCTTACAATCTGAGGACTATTTGATTATCTTTATTTAGCAAGAAATAACACATGTGGGCTGAAACTGCAATTTGAAACTAGTGGGTTTTACTGGTTAACCACTCAGCAACACAATCACCTTCCTATTTTTGAGGAGAAAATATATTACTATAAATACCTCCAGAAGTTGCTAGAGTGCCTATAATGTCACAGGCAGAATATCAGTAGCCCATATCACATGTCTATGGTTTGAGAAAACAATAATTAGTAGTAATTATTAATTATTACTTAGTAATTATTATTAGTTAGTAGTTGTCAGTATTAGTAGCAGTGTCGCCTTCACATCATTAATATAACAAAGGGTTTTTTAAACAATATCTTAAAGATATTTTGCAGCAAATGGCAAATACAGCTAAATTCTATTTGAAAATCATCACTTTCCTATGTAGATTGCTTGCTTGAACTTCAAAGATTGTGAAGTAAAGAATCCAAAAAGCAATCTACTACTTGTCCCCATTGCAGTACTAGAGTTATCTGATAATACTTCATAGAGGAAGATTTAAGAGCTGAAAGGAAGTATGTCACCCAGGAACAGAATATAATTAGATTATAATCTTAGAAGGTTGTGTGATAGTTAATGGAATGCATCCTGTGTATGTTTTCCTGACATTTTGTTTTGTTTTTATCTTTTTATTTTAATTCAAAAAGATTTTTATTCTAATTCAAATGGGTGGCTATACAAATGTGATAATGAATGAATGAACGAATGAATAAAGGAATTTACTTGCACAGGTTATTAAGCTTGGGCTTCAAAAGGGGCTAGAGAAATTTATGAAGAACAAGACTTATCAGCGTAATTCACAGTTTTTCAGGAAGTGTTCTCTAGAACTCTAGGGTTCCACAAGTATTTGGTAGGGTTCTATGGGAGACTAAGAGAAAAAAATGGTTTACTCAAAATCAGTCAATTTCAGATTTTTTTTTTAAAAAAAGTAATTTCCACAATCTGAAAAAGTTTGAAAATTCCCATCTGAGTCATCATGGATATATGCTGTTTGCATGTTCATAGGCAACTTGCTTCTGACCACCAGTTAGGAATTGGAATTGGAATCAATGGGATTGTTGCTCTCTTGTTCTGATTGGAGCTTTTCTATTTCTGGGCAATATGATACTTCTATCACACCATGTTCCAGCTCCCTCTTGTTGTGAGGTAGGAAGCTCAATTTGCTTTTCATGCAGATTTAGAGAAACCTGCCACAGTGTCCTGAGTCATTCATGGTGGCTCTTTCAGCTCAGTCCTGAAGGAGGTGATTAGTGGTGCCTCTGTCAGGCATATTTTACAGCATTGTTAGTAGAGATCCTTTCCACTAGATATGATGTGTTCTTCCTTTAAGCGGTGTGTTAAATAATATTAATTGAGTTTGGATCTTTAAACCTATGTCTATTTCACAGAGTCATTCAATAAATTGCAATGCCAAGTTGTGTCAGATCAAAACAGATTTATTTATAACAGAACAATCAATAAATATATTATTCTTAAATATATACAGAGTCTTTTCTTCTTTCGTTCCTCTTAAACAGTCCTTCAAGGAACTAGAAGTTACTATGAGAGATTCACAGTTCTTCCTCTCATAACCTCTTCTTAGATATAGCTAACCTCTTTAGAAAGTCCCTTTCTCTTTAGGTTATAGATCTTCTCTCAGATCTCTTTGCTATATCTTCTCATACACAGACCTCAGTCTGTCAGATCCTAATATCTCCTCAGAGTCTTGGATCTTCTCAGTATCTCCAATCTGCCTCAGACAAAATGAGTCTCCACAGAATCTCCTTAGAATCTCCTCATTTTCTTTCTCTCTTGAAAATGACAGTTGACAGCCCTTTTATACTTAGGGGCGTGTCCTACAGTATCACAGTGAGGTGCTCAGTGCCACCCTGTCATTGGTAGGTTTGATCACCCCATCAAACTCTACTAATTTGTAAACTGCATAGTAACTCCAGAAAGTTCTACTTTCTGACATGGTGCAGCTTCCATGATAGAATCATGACATCAGCACAGATAGCTTAAAACCAAAACCAAAAAGAACACATAGTTTTGTAGCTTCTTAAAGATGTTTAGCAATGCTAACCATAGGTGATATACAGATATCAGTCTGAAAGTGTCATCGAAATCTTCCAAACAGCACATCAGAAGATGGAGAAAAGACATTCCAAATTTCATCCCAGAGCTATAATCTTTAAAGTTTTTTCTTGACAGATGAAAGTGTCTGCCTAAGTGTTAAAAGCAACAGCAAAGCTGTGTTCATTTGTTATTCAGAATTCCACAGATCCTGCTAGGACATCTAGTCTGGGGCAAAAGTGATAAACTTACCACTTTGGGTATTTTCCACCGAGATGCTAATAGGGTTAGATGGTGCCAGAGAGATCCATCTTTGAGTAAACGGTGTTCCTAGGCCATCATTTGATCATTTACAGAAGTGGCCTATTCCTTCAAAGCACAGAGCAAAACCTAACAAATAGACCTGCAATTCTGAGTGTGTGAGTTAGATATAAATAAACTTGGGCTCTTCTAAACTCATCGTTTCTTTCATTTCAAAAAATCTGTATTTTAAAGCATTTCACTTAGAGGAACTAATTACCCAAAGTGATGATAATCTTTGTTTCACTGGATGTGTTCACACTGAGAGTAGACAGCCATCTGTTAAGTTGTTGTCATCTAGATTCCTGTGCTTTTCAGGGAAATAGTTTCAGGGGCCTAAAGAACCATTTTATATTCTATGATTTTAAAAAAGGCAAAAACCTAGAATTGATATAGGATTGTATGTAAAGGCATGCCTCTCAGGATGACACAGTATATAATTGTCTCTGAATATTCTCAGACAGCCATTTCTTACAAGAATGGACGAAACAAGAAGGAGGTGGAATATCAGACAATTGATTCAATTTGAATAAATGAAGCAATTATCCTAATTTTACTATATTTAACTAAATAAAACCCAGAAACAATGTAATATTGTTAAGTGGAAAAACCTTGCATTGCATGATGATTATTAGTCAAATGTTTCTCAGATGAAGAAAGGGATGGCTTGTGTTAAGTTTGCATGAAGAGTCAGACGTGGAGTGCTTCAGTGAAGAGTTTATTAGTGACTACAGCTCATAACGGACCCGATTTGGGCTGGCTGCTGCTACTTATAGCCAGCAGCGCAGTTGCCAGCCAATCAGAGTGCAGGATTTCCCCGCACTTTTTAAACCAATCATTTCTGACATTTTACAAGAACAGTTCAAACTAAACCAATGACATTCAAACCTGCATACATAACACCCCTCCCCACTAGGTTCAGTCCATACTCAAACCCCACCTATCTAATGTATTCTTTTAAATAGGTGGGGCTCTTATGAGACCTTCGTGGTTCAGAAGTTTTAATGTTCTCACCCAGTGAGAGAGAAATGTGTCTGTTGACATTTCCTCGGGCTTCCAGTGAAAAAGACCCTGTTTGATTGTTACAATCTGGTCTCTCCTCCCAACCCATCTCCAACCCAATGTCAGCACCTAAGTCAGGTAGTGATGTGCAATCTTCCACTTGTAAGGATGGATTTTGGCATTGTAACAGGATTTGGGATGGTTCCTGTCGTAATGGCTCATTACACATGGGGTTGATTCTTGCTTGCTGATTATCCTCATGCTCCTCCCCTCCCCTAGAAAAGGCATTAGGTATGGGAACTAGAGGAACAATTGTGATGTTCCTGAGGTAATCTGGATCTAAGCTGATCAATGTGCCTGCTCCAGAGGAGTCCATCCTCTGTTTGCACCCTGTAAGAACAAGGGCCTGTGATTTGAGTTATTTCAGCAGGAATCCATGAAGGTTCACCCATAAGGTTCTTAGCATAAACAGAATCACCACACTGAGCGTGCGAACTTTGCTAGTGGAATCTAGTGGTGCGTTGGGTGCGTAAGTGGGATGAAGGTGGTCAAGGGAGACCTAAGTTTCCTACCCATCAATAACTCTGCTGGGGATAAGTTAGTTGATGGGTTAGGAGTGATGTGTTGAACACTAAGAAGTTTTTCAACTTTCTCAGTGATGTCCCCAGGACCCAATTGCTGAAGCTTTTCCTTGGTAAGCGTACCATTCGTTCAGCCCGGCCATTAGCCGAAGGGTGCCCAGGGCAGTCAGGGCATGTCTGATACCCTGTTGTGCTAGATAGGTTCAAAAGGTTGGATGTAAATTGAGGGCCATTGTCAGAGACAAGAACATCAGGTAACCCGTGGGTTACAAAAAGCTTTTTAAGCTGCTTGATGACAGCATCAGTTGTGGTGGATGCCATAGGGATGACCTCTAGCCATTTGGAATATGCATCTACTATAATAAGGAAGATGTGCCCTCTGGTAGGGCCAGCAAAATGGGCCATGGGCCCCTAGGACATTCCCATTCCTGTGTGGGGGCGAGAGGTGGGGCAGGCCTGACTACCTGACAGTTGGGACAAGATGCAACCCAGTTTTCAACCATTTTGTCAATACCTGGCCACATAACTCCTGGCCAATCCCTTCATCCTTACAATACCTGGATGACCCTCATGTAACATTTCCAAAACCTCTCTTTGCAGTTTTGCAGGAATAACCACCCTGTTACCCCACAAAATACATCCTCTTAATACAGATAATTCAGTTTGCCTGGATTTAAAAGGTTGGGCAAGGTGAGGTAGATCTTGAAAAGGCCAACCTTTCTTAATCCAGTCTATAACAGGAGCCAATAAAGTGTCTTTGGCAGTCTCTCTGGCAATTTCAGCAGCGTGTACTGGAAGCTTGGCAACAGTTTCTAGGAAAAAGGTGTGAGCCTCAGGTTCAAAGTCCTCAGTGTGGAAAGGAAGTGGGCAACGACTCAAAGCATCAGCATGCCCAATGTCTTTGCCAGGCCTGTGGATGAGCTTGTATGAATAAGCAAGAAATTCAGTCCACCTCAGCATTCTTGGTGACAGGATAATGGGTGTAGGTTTGTCTCCTGCCACAATGCCTAACAGAGGTTTGTGATCTGTAATAATGGTAAATGTTCTCCCATATAGATACTCATGAAATTTCTTGACAGCTGCAACAATTGCCAATGCTTCCTTGTCTAATTGGCTGTAATTCCTCTCTGCTTTGGTCAAAGTCGAGAGTAAAATGCAATAGGGGCTTCCCTCCACTGGGAAGCCTGTGGCTCAAACCCCCCACTCCAAAGGGGATGCATCACAAGTCAGTACAACAGGCAAATTCTCAGAGAACTGTATCAGTACAGCATCAGGCGTGATTAGTCTTTTAATATTGTTAAATGCTGATTGTTCTTTTCTGCCCCAGACCCCACAGACTTTTGTCTAATAATCTGTGTAAGTGGTTCTGCAATGGTTGCCTTCTGAGGTAGGAACATGTGATAAAAGTTAATAAGTCCAAGGAAGGCTTGCAAATCTGTTTTGCATTTTGGTCTAGGGGCTTCTTTGATTGCTTGAACCTTGGCATCTGTAGGGTGGATGCCATGCTTGTCAATCATATAGCCCAAGAACTCAACCTTGTCAGTTCTAAGAGTGCATTTTTCTTCCTTGACTTTTAACCCGCTTTCTTGAATCTGGTAAGGACTTCTCTGAGTCTCTCTTGTAATTGAGTGTCATTTTCAGCAGAGATTAACACATCATCAAAATAAGGCACTACCCTGGCAGTCCTTGGAGCATCCTTTCCATAAGGCTTTGGAAGATGCCTGGTGCCACGCTTACTCCAAACTGTAACCTTTTACATTTGAAGGCACCTCTATGAGTCACAATGGTTTGGGCCTCTGCAGTGGCATCATCAACTGTTAATTGTTGATATGCCTGGGCCAGATCAATTTGGCAAAGACTGTACCCCTGCCAAGTGAATGTAATAAATGATGCACCACTGGAACTGGATATCGCTCTGTTGAAGCGCATGGTTCAATGTCCCCTTATAGTCTCCACAGATTCTTACTGACCCATCAGTCTTGACTGGTGTGACTATGGGTGTCTCCCACCTGGAGTGGTCAGTGGGCTCTAAAACTCCTTGAGCTATTAGTTTATCTAATTGTGCATCAATTTTTTCCTTTAATGCAAATGGGACCCTTCTGGGCTTTAAACAATTGGGGGCACCTTGGGATCTAGGTTGAAAGTGATAGGGGTCCCCATATACTTGCCCAATCCGTCGCTGAAGACCTCTGGAAACTCAGACTTCAAGGCCTCCTCCCATTCAGTGTTGCTCACATGATTGATGCCAGTCACCTCGATGCCTAGTGGATTGAACCACTCAAGTCCCAGCAAGCTTGGGCGATCCTTGTCCACGATGGTCAGGGGCAAACGTTTGGTGTGGCTTTGAACTTCACATTGAATTCTCTTGTTCCAACTACTGGAATCTTGTTCCCTTGGTAGTCTTTAAGAGTCAGTGCTTGCTTCTGGAAATGCTTCTTCTGAATGTTTGGGAGTAGTCTGTGAATAGTTTCCCATGACACCATAGATAAATAGGAGCCTGAGTCCACTTCCATTTGGCAAGGCCTTCCTTCAATTAGTACCTTCACATCTTTCTTTTCTGCTTCTTAAGGGTGAAGAATGACCAATGGTGACTGTTTGATGAGTTTCATTCTTCCCATTTGCTTCTGTGTTGCGCCCCATTTTCTCACTGAAGTTGTTGGCTTGAATTCTTTGTCAGGAAACTTTCTTCTGTGGGTGGAGTTCTGGATGATTTGCAGACTCTTGCTAGGTGTCCTCTTTTTTACAACGGAGGCAGATGGTATCTAGAACTTGCATTCAGTGCAGGGTGGCTTCCCCACAACCTCTGCAGTAGAAATCTTGCCTCTTTCTTCCCAGGTCTCTTTTTTCCGCTCATTCTGAGTCTATAAACTCCTTCCTCCACCTCACTACAGTCTGACTCAGAATCTATTTGCTCACAATGAGTTGTTGTGGACTTTTCCACATCAGGATGGCTTGAGGCCTTGTTAATTTTCTTCATGGCTGCTGCTGAGGACTTGGTGGCTTCTGCTGAAGAGGCCTCTTCTATTGCTTCCTTCAGCATGATCTCAGGTCTCATTAATAACTTGCTCTGTAATACCTTGTCTTTAAGGCCTAGAACAAATCGATCACGCATGGCCTCTTCTAAATTGTTAAATTCACATGCACCCCCAATGTTCCTTAAACTTGCCACAAAGTCATTTACATTTTCGCTTTCCCCTTCATCGCGACAGTTAAACTCATGTCTCTTAATGAAGCACGATACTTGTGGGGCGTAATGGGCTCTTAACAGCTTTTCTAAGTCAGGCCATTCCATTACCTTCACGTCTGCAGCTCCCGCCAATGCCTTCGCCATCTTGAAAACTGCCAGACCGCAGTGCGTAAGAAAGACCGCCCTCTTCCGCTTCTTGGAAATGTCGGTGAGATTGTTTCCCTCCAAATACATTTGGAAACGATCCGCATACGAGTCCCAGTCTTCTGCCGTCGGATCGAGCGGGCTGGGGGTGTTCAGCGCAGCCATCTCTCTCAGCTTGTTTTCCGCGTCGTCTTCTCTTTAGGAAGGATCCCACCTTCATCGCCAGTGTTAAGTTTGCATGAAGAGTCAGCGCGAGAGTGCTTCAGTGAAGAGTTTATTAGTGACTACAGCTCATAAGACCCGATTTGGCTGGGCTGCGGCTGCTACTTATAGCCAGCAGCCGCAGTTGCCAGCCAATCAGAGTGCAGGATTTTCCTGCACTTTTTAAACCAATCATTTCTGACATTTTACAAGAACAGTTCAAACTAAACCAATGACATTCAAACCTACATACATAACAGCTTGGAAGCTTTTCATTTACATTCTCTAAATTAAATGCCACATTCTGAATATATATTAAGGGAATAGATAATCAAACAAATAAACCCAGAGTTCTCACTCAAGGCACAAATGACCAGGTTCAAATGATCCAACTTCAGGCACATTATGTGAAGGCCTAGTTATCTGGGGGAGGCTCCAACAAAAAAAACAAAAACCAAACAAACGAGTGGTTTCATCTACAAATATATCCCAAATTAGACCTGCCGTTTACATTAAACACTTGACTAAATTTGGCCAATGTCAAAAAAGCTAAGCAGTCAGGCCTAGTTAACATTTGGATGGGAGATGTACAGGAAATGTGAGCTCAACTGGGAAGTTCAAATACATCTCAGAAGAAGGCTATAATTGACCACATTAAATTACTGCCAAGAAAACAAGATGGATGTAAGTGAAACTTCACCTTTATTTATTCCTAATTTGGAATATAGTATTTGTTATATGATTTCTGTGGAAGCTGAGGATAAGTTACAGTGGTGCTATTCTACCGGTTTGGCCCGGTTCTGGCGTACTGGTAGAACTGAAGATCAGTGGAGACCAAACTGGTTCTCTCTGAGGAGCTGAGGAGCTGCTGTTGGGCCTGCCTGGCTGTCTGGGCTCCCATACTGACCTTTATTCCCTGCTTTTGAAGCACAGCTGCTTTGTGCAGCGCAGCAGAGTGCTGTGCGGCAGCTGCTGAAGCAACAGGGAGAGTGCAGGATTGCAGGAGGTGCATTGGAAAGTCTCTGTGCCTGTGCAAAGTGCATGTTTGGTGCACGTGCGCAATGTGTATGTGCGTGCACAAAGCACGCCCACCAAGCCACACCCACCGAACCGGTGGTAAACTATTTTGAAACGCACCACTGATAAGTTATCTAAAGCAGATTTTTTTTCCTAATTAGAAGCTCTGCTTTACAATCCATTCCATGCTGTATTTAACTTGCTGGTAATGCAGATAAAACATTCACTAAAGTCTGTATTGGGAAGGCATTACAAAGCCCAGGATTTACCAAGAGTGTTTTAATCCCAGTTGCAGACATTTGGCTGACAGCACAGAAAAGTCCTTGTAACTTGAAGATTGCAGCTGCGTGTCAATGTAAGTCAATTTGATCTATTACCATGGATGTGAGATGAAATCCTTCAGGAAACATTACAAGACTTTTCTCTTCCTTATTAGTGGAAAAAAGAGAGACAGAAAAGATTGTCCAGTTGTGATATTTTTTGAGTGTCTTATCTTTTGTAATAATTTTGATAGAGATTTGGTCCTTTCTACAGGTGAAACTCAAAAAATTAGAATATCGTGCAAAAGTTCATTTATTTCAGTAATGCAACTTAAAAGGTGAAACTAATATATGAGATAGACTCATTACATGCAAAGCAAGATAGTTCAAGTCGTGATTTGTCATAATTGTGATGATTATGGCTTACAGCTCATGAAAACCCCAAATCCACAATCTCAGAAAATTAGAATATTACATGCAATCAATAAAACAAGGATTGTACGTAGAACAATATCGGACCTCTGAAAAATATAAACATGCATATGTACTCAGTACTTGGTTTGGGCCCCTTTTGCAGCAATTACTGCCTCAATGCGGTATGGCATGGAAGCTATCAGCCAGTGGCATTGCTGAGGTGTTATGGAAGACCAGGATGCTTCAATAGTGGCCTTCACCTCTTCTGCATTTTTCGGTCTCATGTCTCTCATCTTTCTCTTGGCAATGCCCCATAGATTCTCTATGGGGTTCAGGTCAGGCGAGTTTGCTGGCCAATCAAGCACAGTAATCCCACGGTCATTGAACCAGGTTTTGATGCTTTTGGCAGTGTGGGCAGGTGCCAAGTCCTGCTGGAAAATGAAGTCAGCATCCCCATAAAGCTCATCTGCGGAAGGAAGCATGAAGTGCTCCAAAATCTCCTGGTAGATGGCTGCGTTGACCCTGGACTTAATGAAGCACAGCGGACCAATACCAGCAGATGACATGGCTCCCCAAATCAACACAGACTGTGGAAACTTCACACTGGACTTCAAGCATCTTGCAATGTGTGCCTCTCCATTTTTCCTCCAGACTCTGGGTCCTTGGTTTCCAAATGAGATGCAAAAGTTGCTCTCATCAGAAAAGAGGACTTTGAATCACTGAGCAACAGACCAGGTCTGTTTTTCTTAAGCCCAGGTAAGACGCTTCTGGCGCTTGTTGTTCAGGAGTGGCTTGACAAGAGGAATACGACATTTGAAGCCCATGTCCAGGTCTCTGTGTGGTGGCTCTTGATGCACTGACTCCAGCCTCAATCCACGCCTTGTGAATGTCCCCAAAACTTTTGAATGGCCTTTTTCTGACAATCCTCTCCAAGCTGCGGTCATCCTTGCTGCTTGTGCACCTTTTTCTTCCACACTTTTTGTTAAGTTCGCATAGAGAGGCAGGACACGGAGTGCTTCAGCTCAAAGTTTATTGTGACTTCAGCCCAGAACGGACCCAATTTGGCTTAGCCGAGGCAGCTATATATAGCCGGCTGCCTCGGCTGACAGCCAATCAGAGTGCAGGGTTTTCCCGCACTTTTAAACCAATGATTTCAAACACTTTACAAGAACAACCAATCATATTCAAACCTGCATACATAACACCCCTCCCCACTAGGTTTGGTCCATACTCAAACCCCATCTATCTAATATATTCTTGTAGATAGGTGGGGCTCTTACGTACGTTGAGACCTGCGTGGTTCAGGTGTTTTGGGAATCTCACTTTGTGAGGAAGGAAATGTATCTGGCAACATTCCCTTATTAGGACTTCTTGTATTGGTAGAACCTGCTTGGTTACTACAACCTGGTCTCTCCTCCCAGTCCATCTCCAACCCAATGTCACCCCTAAATCAGGTAGTGATGTGCAATCTTCTATTTGCACAAATGGTTGTTGGTACCCTGACAGGTTTTGGGATGGTTCCTGTCGTGTTAGCTCATTACACATGGGGTTGATTCTCACTTGCTGATTACCATCATTATCTCCCCTTCCCCTAGAAGAGGCTGAGGGTATGGAATCCTGAGAGGAGCAAGGGCGATGCTCCAGAGGCAGTCTGGACCGTAACTGGTCTATGTGCCTACTCCACAAGACACCATTCTCAGTTTGAACTCTGTAAGACCTGGGGCCTGTAACCTGGGTTATCTCAGCAGGAATCCATAGTGGTTCACCCACAAGGTTCTTAGCATAAACAGAATCACCCACAGTGAATGTGCGAGTTTTGCTGGTGGAATCTAGAGGTGCGTTGGGTGCGTAAGTGGGGTGAAGGCGGTCTAGGGTAGACCTGAGTTTTCTCCCCATCAAAGGCTCGGCAGGAGTTAAGTTAGTGGATGGACTAGGAGTGATGTGTTGGATACTGAGTAGTTTTTCAACTTTCTCAGTGATGTCCCCTGGACCCAATTGTTGGAATTTCTCCTTGGTAAAACGTACCATGCGTTCAGCCCAGCCGTTAGACGAAAGATGCCCAGGGGCAGTAAGGGCGTGTCTGATACCCTGCTGTGCTAAATATGATTAAAAAAGGTTGGAAGTAAATTGAGGACCATTGTCAGAAACAAGTACATCTGGCAACCCATGAGTTACAAAAAATTTCTTAAGCTGTTTGACAACAGCATCTGCTGTGGTGGATGCCATAGGAACAACCTCACCATCTGAGTATGCATCTACCACAATAAGGAAAGTGTGCCCTCTGGTAGGGCCAGCAAAATCAATGTGAATCCTGGACCATGGGCCCCTAGGACATTCCCATTCCTGTTTGGGGGCGAGAGGTGGAGCAGGCCTGACTTCCTGACAGTTGGGACAGGATGCAACCCAGTTTTCAACCATTTTGTCAATACCTGGCCACCATACATAACTCCTGGCCAATCCCTTCATTCTGACAATTCCCAGATGACCCTCATGTAACATTTCCAAAACCTCTTTCTGTAGTTTTGCAGGAATAACCACCCTGTTACCCCACAAAATACATCCTCTTAATACAGATAACTCAGTTTGTCTGGACTTAAAAGGTTGGGAACCTTGAGGTAGATCTTGAAGTGGCCAACCTTTCTTAATCCAGCCTATAATAGGAGCTAATAAAGTGTCTTTGGCAGTCTCTCTGGCAATTTCAGCAGCATGGACTGGAAGTTTGGCAACAGTTTCCAGAAAAAAGGTGTAAGATTCAGGAGCAGGGTTCTCAATGTGCGAAGGAAGTGGGCAGCGACTCAAAGCATCAGCATGCCCAATGTCTTTTCCAGGTCTGTGGATGAGTTTGTATGAATAAGCAGCAAGAAATTCAGTCCATCTCAGCATTCTTGGTGACAGGATTGTGGGCATTTGTCTGTCTCCTGCCACACTGCCTAAGAAAGGTTTGTGATCTGTCACAATGGTGAAACTTCTCCCATAAACGTACTCATGGAACTTCTTGACAGCTGCCACAATTGCCAAAGCTTCCTTGTCCAGTTGGCTGTAATTTCTCTCTGCTTTAGTCAAAGTGTGAGAGTAAAATGCAATAGGGGCTTCCCTTCCACTGGGAAGCATGTGGCTCAACACCACCACCCCCACTCCAAAGGGGGATGCATCACAAGTTAGTACAACAGGTAAATTCTCAGAAAACTGTATCAGCACACAATCAGAAGTGATTTGTCTTTTGATATTGTTAAAAGCAGCTTCTTCTTTTCTGCCCCAGACCCATGTAGATTTCTTATCCAATAGTCTGTGTAAGGGTTCTGCAGTGGTTGCTTTCTGAGGTAGAAACATATGATAGAAATTAATAAGTCCCAGGAATGCTTGCAGATCAGTTTTGCATCTAGGCCTGGGGCTTCTTTGATTGCCTGAACTTTGGCTTCTGTGGGGTGGATGCCATGTTTATCAATCATATAACCCAAGAATTCTACTTTGTCAGTTCTTAGTGTGCATTTCTCTTTTTTGACTTTTAACCCTGCTTCTTTGAACCTGGTTAGAACTTCTCTGAGTTTCTCGTGTAATTGAGTGTCATTTTCAGCAGAGATTAAAACGTCATCAAAATAAGGCACCACCCCGGCAACCCTTGTAGCATCCTTTCCATGAGGCTTTGAAAGATGCCTGGCGCCACACTTACTCCGAATTGTAACCTCTTGCATTTGAATGCACCCCGATGGGTTACAATGGTTTGGGCTTCTGCAGTTAGATCATCTACTGTTAACTGCTGGTATGCTTGGGCCAGGTCCAATTTGGCGAAGACAGTGCCCCCCGCCCAGAGAATGTAATAAATGATGAACCACTGGAACCGGATATGCGCTCTGCTGTAGCGCATGGTTCAATGTCCCCTTGTAATCCCCACAGATTCTCACGGAACCGTCAGCCTTGACTGACGTGACTCTGGGTGTTTCCCACCTGGAGTGGTCTGTGGGCTCCAACACCCCTGGGGCTATAAGTTTATCTAATTGTGCATCAGTTTTTTCCTTTAAGGCAAAGGGTACCCTTCTGGGTTTTAATCTGATTGGTTGTACCTTGGGATCTAGGTTAAATGTGATAGGGGTCCCCAAGTACTTGCCCAATCCTTCACTGAAGACGTCTGGAAACTCAGACTTCAAGGACTCTTCCCACTCAGTGTTGCTCACGTGATTGATGCCAGTCACTTTGATGCCCAGCGGGTTGAACCATTCTAGCCCCAGCAAACTTGGGCGATCTTTATCCACGATGGTCAGGGGTAGGCGTTTGATGTGACCTTTGAACTTCACTTTGAATTCTCTTGTTCCAACTACTGGAATCTTGTTCTCTTGGTAGTCTTTAAGAGTTAATACCTGCTTCTTGAAGTGAGTCTTCTGAATGTCTGGTATCAGTCTCTTAATAGTGTCCCATGACACCATGGATAAATATGAACCTGAGTCCACTTCCATTTGGCAAGGCCTTCCTTCAATGAATACCTTGATATGCACTTTCCTGTTATTTAAAGGGGAAGAATGACCAATAGTTACTGTTTGATGAGTTTCATTCCTTCCATTTGCGTCTGAGTTGCGCCCCATTTTCTCACTGGTGTTGTTTGGCTTGACTTCTCTGTCTTTATTGTTTGTAGCAAACTTTCTTCTGTTTGGTGGAGTTCTGGATGATTTGCAGACTCCTGCAATGTGCCCTCTTTTTTCACATTGGAGGCAAATGGTGTCCAGGAGCTTGCATTCAGTGCGGGGGTGGTTTCTCCCACAACCTATGCAGTGGAAATCACCCCTCTTCCTTCTCAGGTCGTTTCTTTTCTGCTCCATTCTGAGTCTGTTGATTTCTTCTTCTTCTCCACTGTATTCTGACTCAGATTCAAGTTCATCAAAATGAGTTGTAGTGGTCTTTTTCCCATCTGAATGGCCTGTAGTCTTGTTCATCTTTCTCATGGCTGCTGCTGAGGATTTGGTGGCTTCTGCTGAAGATGCTTCCTCTATGGCTTCTTTCAGCGTGAACTTGGGTTTCACTAGTAATTTGCTCTGCAAAACCTTGTCTTTAAGGCCCAAAACAAAACGATCGCGCATGGCCTCCTCTAAGCTGCTGAATTCGCGCGCACTCCCAATGTCTCTTAAACTTGCCATGAAGTCATTTATGCTTTCGTCTTCCCCCTGATCGTGGCGATAAAACTCATGTCTCTTAACGAGGCATGATACTTGGGGTGCGTAGTGTGCCCTTAAAAGCCTTTCTAGATCAGGCCATGCCATTACCTTCACGTCTGCTGCGCCCGCTAATGCCTTCGCCATCTTGAAAACTGCTGGACCGCAATACGTGAGAAAAACCGCCCTCTTCCGCTGCTCAGAAATGGTGGCAAGATTGCTTCCTTCCAAAAACATCTGAAACCGATCTGCATACGACTCCCAGTCTTCATTCTTCGGGTCGAATGGGGCTGGGGGGCGTGTTCAGCGCAGCCATCTCGCTCTTCTCTGTTCCGCGTTGCCTTCTCTTCAGGGGAATCCCACCTTCGTCGCCAGTGTTAAGTTCGCATAGAGAGGCAGGACGCGGAGTGCTTCAGCTCAAAGTTTATTGTGACTTCAGCCCAGAACGGACCCAATTTGGCTTAGCCGAGGCAGCTATATATAGCCGGCTGCCTCGGCTGACAGCCAATCAGAGTGCAGGGTTTTCCCGCACTTTTAAACCAATGATTTCAAACACTTTACAAGAACAACCAATCATATTCAAACTCTGCATACATAACACTTTTCCCTTTCACATAACTTTCTACTAATGTGCTTTGATACAGCACTTTGGGAACATCCAACTTCTTTTGCAATTACCTTTTGAGGCTTTCCCTCCTTATGGAGGGTGTCAATGATGGTTTTCTGCACAACTGTCAGGTCAGCAGTCTTTCCCATGATTGTGATTCCTACTGAACCAGACTGAGAGACCATTTAAAGGCTCAGGAATCCTTTGCAGGTGTTATGGCTTAATTAGCTGATTAGAGTGGGACACTTGGAGCCTAGAATATTGCACCTTTTCACAATATTCTAATTTTCTGAGATTGCGAATTTGAGGTTTTCATGAGCTGTAAGCCATAATCATCACAATTGTGACAAATCACAGCTTGAACTATCTTGCTTTGCATGTAATGAGTCTATGTCATATATTAGTTTCACCTTTTAAGTTGCATTACTGAAATAAATGAACTTTTGCATGATATTCTAATTTTTTGAGTTTCATCTGTAAGTCTCAAAAGTATGCCTATCACTTGTTACCCATAAACATTAATAAATACATTGACCTCAGTAGGAAAATACTCCCAACTTTGGATGATAAAATCAATTCGAATACCGATCGCCCTGTGCACGCGCACAGATGGGGACTCCTCGGGGTGCTGTCCACGAGACAGTGTCGGCTGGTGGTGCCTTGGGGAAGGGCCTACTCTGTTGCAGCTCCTGCCTTGTGGAACCAACTACCCCTGGGGCTCTGTTTGGCTCCTGATCTCCGCTCTTTCCATCGCAATTTGAAAACCTGGCTGTTTCAACAGGCCAGGCTGGACTGACCTCTTGGGGGGGAGGTTTAAATTAGTTTTAAATTAATTCTAGTTAGTGGGCTTGTTTAAGTTTAATTCTTTTTAAAATATTTATTGTTGTATTTTAGTTGTGAGCCGCCCCAAGTCCTTTCAGAGATGGGATGGCATACAAGTCCAATTATAAATAAATAATATAAATATAAATATAAATAAGACATAGGGCTTTGGAAATGAGTCCTTTAGCCTTATCTCCTATTTAGTATCAGAATCTACTAAACCATCCTTGACTAGAGGCCATTCAACTCATCTGAAAAGCTCAGGAATGAAGAGACGCTAGGGTAGCAAAGTGGATAGAATGCAATATTTATTACTTGGACCTGATTGATTAATATTGCAGATAAATTCTGCCAACTGCCAGCAGTTTGATCCTGACTGGCTTAAGGTTGACTCAGCCTTCGATCCTTCTGAGATTGGTAAAATGAGGACCCAAGTTGTTGGGGGCAATATACTGACTCTGTAAAACACCCAGAGAATGCTGTAAACACTATGAAGTGGTATATAAGTCTAAGTGCTATTGCTATTATTGTTTTATTACTTAACAGCTCTTGCTGTTAGGAAATTCTTCCTAATATTCCTAATAATCTTTTCATTTCAATCTGTGTATCCTTGTCCTGTTCTCATTTTCAAGGGAAAAAAGATTCACTCTCTTCTCACCCTTGATAGGCTGTAGATATTTTCTAAGCACTACAATCTCTCCCTTATTTTTTTTCATTTATAAACTAAACATGCTTAGCTAAACATGCTGCTTCCCCTAAGGTTTGGTTTCCAGACCCCTTATTGTCCTAGTCACTCTCTTTTGAAACATTTTTTTAAATTGTTGTATTAAATAGCTCAAAATTTGTCAAAATATGAACTGCATGAGATTTTATACAAAAATAATAAAATCCATGTCTTTGGGGTATAATGTTTGAAACTGGACGACACATGAAGACTTCACAAGATCTGAGTCATTTTTATTTTGGGGGTGATATAGCCTAACAGATTTGCCAACCTCTGATCTAGCATACTGCATTGTGGAAATCCAGCCACTAATTATTCAGTAAATCCTTATTAAGCAAGGCTTAATGTGACAAATTAATTAGTCACTGAGATGTGAGAAGCAATGGTATCTATGGCTGTAAGCAGGGCTTGCACATTTGTGCATCCTTAGATAGTAAAATGGTCATCCTGAAAATGCCAATAAGTGCTCATTTATAAAATTGCTTACTGAATTCAACTCATGGCTAACTCCTTTGTCTATTCACATGGCTGAGCTTTTCAGAGTTTCTTGGCAGCTGACAAGTGTTGTCCAGCACTGCAACTACAGGAGTGAAAAAGGGACATTTATTTATTTTTATTTTTTTATTCATATTTATATGCCGCCCTTCTCCGGAGACTCAGGGTGGCTTACAATTTTTGGAGCACAACCCAATGCACTCAGCAATAGCCTTCATTCCATTGTATATGCCTGCTTATTACTAGGGCTTTTTGGCCCCCCCCAAGCGACATTTTTACAAAGTCAGCTTATTGCCCCCAACAATCTTGGGTCCTCAATTTACTACCCCGAGAGGATGGAAGGCTGAGTCAACCTTGAGCCTGGTGGGATTCGAGCCTGCACTAATTGCAGGCAGCTGGAACTAAGTGCTAGTTTAACAGCCTGCACCACCAAGGCTCTTGGAGATGGAAGCTAGGTAAGAGGACCTTCTGTATGTTTGATTTTCTACTGCACTCTGGGTCCCCTTTTGCATAGAATGTCTTTCACTTCAGGACAGAGATATTTTGTTCCTCTCTACATTATTGTTACGTATGGGTTCATTAATTCTCAGTCTGATTAACATTTGATTGGGAGCTTCCCAGAGTTGGTTATATGATGGGCACTATATAACTATTTTACATAAACAGAATCTTCTCCAAATCATTTTATTCTACAGTATGATTCTATCATTTATTTCATTATTAACATCTTTCAGTGAAGAATACTTTTTTTTAGAATTTGGAAGGGAATAATTGCTTCTGTAATTGTAATAAAAATCCTTTTGGCAAAGTGAAATTTAATATATTTATATTAAATCATATAATATATAATATATTATAATATAATAAATATTTATTCATTTAATATATCTCCATGCTGCTGCTTATACAATTGAAATTACTATTAAAATGCAATAATAAATTCAACACTATAAAACAGCAATGATAGTAAAAATACATATCTTTGTAAGAAAATAGGACCCACTGATACCTGAAACCCCATTGAGATTTCTGAATAAAAATGCATGGGACTAGAATCTTAAATTATTTTTATTATATCTTAAATCTCCCCAATACAAGATTTCCAGAAAGATAGATGATAGTTATTAAAGAAAAGAAAGGTTAAAAGATGTAACAAGAAGTAAATTAGGAAAAAAAATAGACATGTGTAAGAACCCTTATCCCAGAAAATGCAGCAATGCAAAATTTAAAACTGAATTATCAGAATAAAAAATACCAGGAAAATAGAAAGTACTCAGAAGATAAATATTATTTTAACATGTTCCTTCCTGTGAAGGATATTATCAATACTCTATGGTAGTTCATCACTGAAGGTTATCTTCCTTGCAATCACCTTCCTCCTTCATTTCATATCACAGCCGGAGGATGGCCTCTGAAGATGAAAAATGTATCTAAGCAGGAACATGTAACACAAGATCATTTAATTATTTTGGCCCCAGGTTGCATTTGTATGTGTGTGTATGAGAGAGAAAGAGAGGGAGAGATTCATAACTTACCAAAAAAAAAGCGCAGGGTTGAAATTCACTGGAGCCACTATGTTTCAAAATCAACCACTATGTATTACATAATATATTTAGGCTGCCTTTTAAACAGGCTCTTTTTTTAACTGCTTCCCAGCACATTTTTATAGTATTGATGTCCTGGAGAGGTTTACTGAATTTATCCTTCTAGTAAAAGAGTTATGTTCTTAGAGAGCCTTTGGTATGCTCGGCCTTGCAAATCTGTCTAAAGCAGAAGGAGCTGTGAAATTAGATAATTTGCTCATTGGTTTCTGCACCTCAGTCTAAAAAAAAAACTCAATTAAACGATATCACATTAGTGAATATAATGATGTGAAAATAGATCTTTTATGCAGAGGAGGCAGGCAACAATCTGATTGGGCTTCCACTTTCTAGCTTCAGTTTGGAGAACAGGAACTCTTTACTTGACTTCACAGCCTGTTCCATCTTACAGATTCAAGGACTAACAGGATTTTAAAACATGGTGCTTTAATGTATTATGTTTTCACTGCAAACCATTTTCTCTGACTATTTCGTTTATATATGCTTTCTGAACATTTGTCTGTTAGAATAATTTTTTGTTTTGTTTTACGTGTGTGTGTGTGTGTGTGATGGCCTAGAGGTGTAGCTCTTGACTCACAATCAGGAGTCTGTGATTTTGATCCTAGTAGTGGCAGATATTTCTCTCTCTGGGCACAATGAGAATATATCTGCTGCAAACTCTGCATTGGCAACAGGAAGGTCATCTGGCCAGTAAACACTCAGCTCCATTCAGTTGCCCTGACTCCACCCGACGCAAGGGATTACGGGACCATTTAAAGATAAAAAATATTTAAAAAATAACATGCATGACATGACTTGACATGCAACCCAACACAAATTTGTCTGCATTATCACCAGCTGCCCTTGGAGTTGTGGTTGGCCCCTGACCTTCGATCCTTCTGTCGCAACCTGAAGACATGGCTCTTCCAGCAGGCTGACCTGGACTGAGGGGGGGGTTTATTGGCTTTTGTTATGTATGTAGGTTTGAATGTTATTGGTTTATTTGAACTGTTCTTGTAAAATGTTAAATGGTATTGGTTTAAATAGTGCGGGAAGAAACCCTGCACTCCCATTGGCTGGCAACTACGGCTGCTGGCTATAAGTAGCAGCCTTAGCCCAGCCAAGTTGGGTCCATTCGAGCTGTAGTCACTGAATAAACTCTTTACTGAAGCTCTTCGCGTTTGACTCTTCATGCAAACTTAACAGCTTTTATTGGTTTTATTGTTTATTGTGGGTTTTAAATTTTGTTGGGATTTAATACTTTTTAATAATTTTAATTTTTGTATTCTATGTTTTTATAGTTGTGAGCCACCCTCAGTCCTTCGGGAGAGAGGGCGGCATATAAATCCCATCAAATAAATAAATAAATAAATAAATAAATCATCATATAATAGAACCTATCAGATGCAAATTCAAAAACAGTGTTGAGGAACCTTGGAGTAACATTTTATAAATCCTTTATGTAATTTGTAAGTTTGGATCCTATACTCTAGGTCGTTTAATGCCTGACATTGCCATTCTGCAATTCTGACAAAAAATGCTTAACCTAAACTGCTATTTTCAGTTGAAGGATAATTTCACTGACATCTATGGAAAATACTGTAAAAGTGCAAATAACTGTTTCCAAGATGGGTTTGTTGTCAGGTCTATGGCAGGAAAGGAAAAAGTTAATGTCAGCTAATATTTTGGAGGTGATTCAGGCTTCCCTACAGCTTCTTTTTCAGAAAGCTAGATTTCGCACACAGTTCAGACTTGCAAGCTTACTGACTGTCCTTTGAGGTAGTCCCAACAAGAAGCACCAACCATGAATATTATTAACACTGTCTTTATTGTAAAGTTACAGTAACTATCTTGCAAGGTTGAAAATACTTCTCCCAAATTTTTACAACCTCCTAAAACTAAGGAGGGTCCCTTTTGATACTTTTTTTTCACTCTCACCCTTCCTTTGGACTCAGTTTTCATTTATCAGACCATTGGGGTCTCCAACCTTGGCAATTTTATGACTTGTGGACTTGAAGTCCACAAGTTGTAAAGTTGCCACAGTTGGAGACCCCTAGTCTAGGCAGCAGCTCTTCTCATATCTCCTAAGGTCTTTCCCACATACTGTTACAAAAGGTGAGAGGTTATGATCTGAGCCTGTATTCATCCCAGTCCCAATGTTTTCCTTCTACCAAACATCACTGCAGCGCAACAGGTGGTACTGCACAATTTGCAAGGTTTGTGTTTCAAAGAACAATTGATGTTCCCACTGGAGGGCCTCTGACATCTTCTTAGAGTTTGGTCCCATCACAGCAGCATCTTTCCATGCTTAGTCAAAGGTGTGCAAATGCAAAATTGCTGCTAATTAAAGAGTAACACAGGTTTCCTCCCCAAAGACTGAGAAGATTTGAAATGTTTTCAGAGCATTGGGTGGATTTTAAATGACTCCTCTCACAGAGTTACTTGTTAAGCTGTCTCTGGGATCTTTTGCAAAAACAACAGATAGCTGCTCACAGATACATATTCAGAAATATATGGAGCGCAGGAGAGAATAGCAATTAGATATGAATTGGCAGTCTGTGTTCTGCTGTTGGCCAGAAAGGACTAGCACAGATTGGCTAACAATTCTCTCCTAGCTCACAAAAGCATAGACATGATCATGCTCACTGTTTCTTCAGATCCAGATAGATCCACCCAGTCCAAAAAGCCTAGTTCAATCTCTGGAGCAATTTGAACATTGAGAAGGATGGAGAACCAGAAGATTAGTCATCCAGAAGACTTATAAGTAAAAATGTGAACCCAACTTTCTTTGGTCTCAGTCCTACAGTCTATCATTTACATCCCACTGGGTTGTCTTTTATAGAAATCCAACTTCATTGTTTTCCTCTTTCTTCCCTTTTCATGTTGTAGTCTGTTCATGCTCAGCATGCTGTATATTCATTTTAGTGGGTAGTTGGAATGTTCTTTGCTTGGAAAGAATCACTATTTTTTATGCATAGCATGAACCACAGCAGAGCGTGATTGTATCTGGCACCGATAAAGTGATTGCATATATTTCTTTAATTCAAACCATCTGTTGCTTTGCCGAATTAAAGTTCTCTTGAGAGAGTCCAAACTCAACATGACATCTTGAATTGTTTCATTTTCTATAGAGGTCATTTCTGATATTGCTGGCTGGTGTGGGGAAGGAGGTAATGTCTTGCCAAGTTCTCTCTTCTTGCTATTTAAAAGAATCCTTCTACTTTATTCATCTAAGCACCGTGGAAGCAATCTGACGGGCCACCTGGAAAAAAGTACTTATATTAGTGTCCATCTGAAAATACTAGTCATGAGCAGGGATTTGCAGAGGAGTGTAAATCCGGTCCATATTGTTACCACATGTATTTTTGTATTATTCTATTTGGTCTCCTATCTCAGAGAATTACTAAAACATACACATAAATTTAAAAATGCCTTTTCAAAAGATTTTAGACACACGCAAGATACATATCTTGAATAACATTTATATTACAACCCTCTGCAATATATATCTTTTTCTCTACCACTTTCTAAAAACATCTTTTTTTCATCTATGACCTTTCTTATATGTTAAACACAATTTAGGCCTATCATACTACTTTTAACAAACATTTTCCTAGATACACCACAGGTTTTTTTACACAGTTTCCCCAGTCTAAGCTGGTTTGTACCAACATTTCAGTGAAAAAATGACAGATGGTGTTGTCAGACACCTCTTTCAGCACATCATGACAATTCAAGATAGCAGATGGCAGTCGTGGTAGATAAAATAGGCATATTTGGGGATTTGTGTGCATGCAATGGCCACTCAATGGCCTCCAAAATATCTACTCAGAAAGCATCCATGTAATACAAGATGAACTGGGTTGGTCCATCTATATTTCAAAACAAAATATTACAGCCATGAATCTATTTTATTCTTAAAGTTGTCTTTGTAAATGCTAACTTTTAGTATTTTTTAATTATTATTGTTATTATTTTTAAGTGAATGGGGCACACAACCTGGAGTTAAAAGTCCGCATGTCTTAAGTTGCCCAAGTGAAAAACATTGATCTAGTCTATCTGAATAGTGTTAAGTTTGCATGAAGAGTCAAACGCGAGGAGCTTCAGTAAAGAGTTTATTCAGTGACTACAGCTCGAATGGACCCAAGTTGGCTGGGCTATGGCTGCTTCTTTTTTTTTTTTTTAATTTTTAATTGATTTTATTTAGTAATTACACATAACCAAACAAATAAACACTGACATAAACAAAACGTAAAACATATACTATAGTCGAACCAAGTACGGCTAGGCTCATGACATTCATTGTCCATCATTTGTTAAGTCCAATTCAAAAGTCAGTTAAGTCTTTTTCTTGTCTAACCATCCATAGAAGTTATTCCAAGTTCTGTAATAGTCCGTTTCTTCCTTATTTTTAATTTCCAATGTCAATTTGTCCATTTCTGCGCACTCCATTATTTTCTTCATAAGCTCCGCTTCTGTTGGAGTTTCAGTGTTTTTCCACTTCTGTGCAAAGGCCATCCTTGCCGCTGTGATAATATGAATCATTAAATAGAAGATTTCCTTCGGATATGTCTCATTGGTGATTCCCAGTAAAAAAATTCTGGTTTAAAATTAAACTCTACATCACAAATTTCTCGTAAGCATTGATGTATTCCTTTCCAATATTCTTGGGCCTTTCCACAACTCCACCATATGTGATAGTATGTACCTCTTTCCTTATTGCACTTCCAACAAAGAGAGGAAAATTTATTGTTCATTTTAGATAGTCTTGCTGGTGTTATATGCCATCTGTAAAATAATTTATACAGGTTTTCTTTAAATGGAATTGCAAGAGTTATTTTTTATTTCTGGTCCAAATATTTTGCCAATCGTTCAGGGCAATACTATGACCAAAATCTCTCATCCAGCGTATCATTGTTTCTTTAACAATTTCTTCTTCCAACTTAGTTTGTAGTAATACTTGATATGTTTTTAATCATTTTTACATCTGGCCCTAACAAGATTTCATCTAATTCCGTCCTAGTTTTACTAATACCCAATTCCTTTTTGTCTTCTGCGTGTTTAGCTTGGAGTTGTAGATAGGCCCACCATTCCAATTCTATTCCCTGTTCATTCAACCGCTGTCTAGTTTGCAAATCTCCTTTTTCATCTAACAGTTCTTCATAAGTAATGATTTTATCGTGTCTTAGCAAGTGTGGATGCATCAAAGCCTCTAATGTTGATATCCAGATTGGTATTTGAATATACATTTGTTTCTTAATTTTGAACCAGGTGTGTAGAAGTGTTTGTCTTACTTTGTGTTTCAAAACATAGCTGTGTCCCTTTAAACTATCTTGTCTAAGAAAAGAGTGCCATCCTGTCTGGAGATTATAGCCTTCTAATGTTAGTATCCTTGTATTTGTGTGGTTTATCCAGTCTTTTATCCAAGTCATAATTGCAGCACTATAATACAGCTCCCAATCCGGTAGACCAAATCCCCTCTTTCAGTTGCATCTTGTAATAATTTTAATTTTATCCTTGGTCTCCTTCTTTGCCAAATAAAATTTGATGTCAGTCTATTTAATTCATCAAAAAGGGTTTTTTAATTTTATGGGAGCATTTTGAAAGAGAAATAGAATTTTTGGTAATATATTCATTTTGATCGTAGCTATCCTGCCCATAAAGGATAATTTTAAATTGTCCCATCTTATTAAATCTTCCCTTATTTGTTTAATAAGTGGGTCATAATTATCTTTCTTGAGTGTGCTATATCTGGGGATATAATAATTCCTAAATATTTAATTTTTTCGACAATTTCAATGCCCATTGTTAAGGTCAATATTTCTTTCTGTTTACTCGTCATGTTTTTAGTGATCATTTTTGTTTTCTTTTTATTTATTTTTAATCCTGCTACTAAACCAAATTCATCCAATTTTTGTAAAAGTTTAGGTCCTGAAGATTGAGGTTCTTCCAGAATGAAAAGAAGGTCATCTGCAAATGCCTGTAATTTAAATTCTTCCCTTTTTACTTTTAATCCTTTTATATCATTGTCTTTTTGATTGTTCTAATTAAAGCCTCTAATGTCATAATGAACAACAGTGGTGACAATGGACAGCCTTGTCTCGTTCCTTTTTGTATTTGAAACTTTTCTGTAAATTCCCGTTAATTAAAATTGTAGCATATTGTTTTTGATAGATAGCCTTAATTATATTAGAAAATTTGGGTCCTAACTTCAAATATTCACTCTGCTGTAAAATAAAGTCCCATTTCACATTATCAAATGCCTTTTGGGCATCTAAGAATAGCAATGCAGCTTGTTCTGCGCTCCGATCCTCATAGTACTCTAATATATCCAACGCTACTCTGATATTGTTTCTGAGATGTCTCTGAGGGAGAAAGCCATTTTGGTCCGGGGATATGAGTTTATTGAGTATTTTTTTTAATCTCTCTGCCAGGATCGTCATAAAGATTTTGTAGTCTACATTAAGGAGAGAGATTGGCCTATAATTCCCTGGTTCTGTTAGATCGGAGCCTGATTTAGGAATGATAGATATTTTAGCTTCTTGCCATGATTGAGGACAATTCGCTTTATCTAAAACTTCATTGAAAATTTTTACCATTTCTTTTCCTAAAATTTCTTGTTGTGTTTTATAAATCTCTGCTGGTAAGCCATCTGGACCTGGGACTTTATCTATTTTTGTTTGTTAATTGCCACATAGATTTCTTGAAGGGTTATAGAATGGTTTAACGCTTTTTGATCTTCTTCTGAAATTTGTGTGAGATCTGCATTTTTAAGTATTTTAAAATTTGGTCTTCTGTAACATAACTTGTCTCTGTGTATAAATCTTTATAGTATTTTTGAATAATCTGCCTTTTATCCTCCTCTTTATAACATATATCCCTTGTTCATTTCTTAATTTAGTAATCCATCTTTTTCATTCTGTTTTTAAGCTTAGAGGCTAACCAACGTCCTGGTTTATTTGCATTTTCAAATTGGTATTGTTTTGTCCTCTTTAGTTTCTGGGCTAGTTCTTCTTTCTCAGTTAAATTTATTTTGTGTTTAATCTTATTCAATTGAGATTTGATTTGCTCGTCTTGTGGGGTGGCTTGTAATCTTTCGTGCCATTCATCATATTCCTGCTGTAGTTTTATTTTCTTTTGTCTTTTTCTCTATTTTTCCTGGCCATATATTTAATAGACACTCCTCTCATCACTGCTTTAGCAGTATCCCAATTGTTTTGAAGGGAGGTGTCATGAGGGTCATTTTCTTGAAAAAAATTCTAATTCTCTTGTCAATATTTTATTAAAAACTTCATCTTTTAGAATCGATCTCTGGAGCATCCAATTGTTTGATTGTGGTTGTTGCCCTTCCCATCTAAGCCTAATCATATTATGGTCTGCTAGTGTAGTTGGTTCCATTGTTATGTCTAAAATTCCTGAGTTTAGTTTTTGGTCGCCCAAACCATGTCAAGTCTTGACCAGGACATGTGACGGTTAGAGTAATGAGTAAACTGTTTTTGTTCATGTTCCTCTCTCTCCAGACATCACTAATATTAAATTCCTTCATGAGATCAAAAATATTTTTGGTAATTTTTTTTCTTTTCTAGATTGGTATTATTTCCTTTATAATCTAATAGTTTATTTACGACTGCATTAAAATCTCCTGTAATAAATAACTGTTGATATTGCAATTCTTTGAGTTTATCATATAATTTCTGAAAGAAGAATTCTTGGGGGCCATTTGGAGCATAAATTACCACTAATAAACATTTAATTTGTCCAAGTTCAACTTCTACCATAAGTAACCTACCGTCTTTGTCAGAGTATATTAGTGAAGCAGGGATTTTATCTTTTATATAAAGTACTACTCCTCTTTTTTTTTTTTGATCTAAAGCCGCAAACATATTACCTAATTTTTATTCTCTAATAGATGTTTCTGTTTTTGGGTGATATGGACTTCTTGTAGTGCTATAATGTCTGCTTTTTGAGTTTGTAAGTGCTTAAAAACCTTTTTCCTTTTACTGGTGAGTTTAATCCATTTATATTCCAAGAGATAAGGTCAGATAGGTTTGCATTTTTATTGGATCCTATATTTAGCGCTTCTTGTGATTCTGATGTCCATGAGTTCTTCTGGGACTTCTGGATTTCTCTTGCTATCATCTGTACTATCAGTTATATTTACCTTTTATATGTCTCTAATCTTTTCCTTTCGACTCTCCTAGCTTCCTCCCTGTCTTCATCTACTCCTTCCCTATTTAATTGTTGATCAAAAACATCTCTGCCTTTTCTATAGTATCGATTTTATATTTCTTGTCTTGCCAGGTTACCATTATACCTTCTGGGATTAACCATCTAAAATTAATATTTTGTTTTATCAATTTGGTCGTTAGAAATTGATATGGTCTTCTTAAATCTCTTATTTTTGGGGGTTTGTTTAAGAATTATTATTGTTTTGTCGGCATATTGTAAAATATTATCTCTGGATCTATATAGAATTTCATCTCTAAGTGATTTCTTGACAAATTTAACGTGTATCTCTCTTGGTAGGTTAAATCTCCTAGCATAGTTGGTTTGGACTCTGTACAGTTCGTCAATTTCCCTCATTAGATCTCCTTTTTGCATCTCTAGTGTGCCAGCTAGAATATCTGTCATAACCTCCCATAAATTTTCTTCCCTTTCTTCCTTCACGTTTTGGAATCTTAAATAGTGTGCAGCTTTTTCTGACTCGAGATGGATGATTGCAGTTTCTAATTCTTTGTTCTCTCTTATTAACTTTTCTGTCAACTCATCTACTCTCTTTTCCTCTTTAATCACCTTTGTTTCTATTTCTAGTATTTTTCCTGATTTTTCCTCATCTCCTGCTGAAATATTTCAAATTTTTCGTCTATCTTTTGTATCTTATCTTTCAAATCTACTTTAACCGATCCAATTTCCTCTTTCATCTCCTCATGATTTTTAACCATCATCTCCTGCATGCTTAGCAATAAACTTTGTAAATCCTTGGAGGAATTTGCACGTTCTTTAGGGAGCGTTTCCTCGATTGTCTTTTGTGCAGAGGGACTCTGCACTGTCATGGTGGTTGATAATTGGTTAGGAGCTTTCCTAACTGTGCCAGTCCTAGAGGTATTAATAGTACTCGTCATTTTTCAAATTTCACTTGAAGTTTTTCACAATATCAATTAACTTCACTTTTTCCCCTTATTTCTTTCCACCCAAATCAAGTTTATATCCCAATCTCCTCCCTCTTTTGTTTTAGTATAAACAGATTTATCTTAATACATATAACATAGATATGCTTATTCAATATTTAATTATCCTTATCTAGTATCTCTTCTAAAATTCAGAGCATAAAAATAATTCTTTCCTAGGACAACAATTCTAGTAAAACGCTTATCAATTATATAGTTATATGATTCAGTGGTTTTAAGTAAATACTTATTTGGAATATTAAGATATTAAGAGAGTATTAGCAAACTATTGACAGTTATTTCTTAATATACAATAATAGTTAGAAAAAAAAGTGGAAAGGCAAAAGGTGAAAGTATGATTATAGAGAAATTTTCAAGTATAAGAAGGGAGAAAGAGAAAGGAAAGAAGAAGAAGAGAAACAAAGTCCGAGAAAGTATCTATCTAAAAGTTACAAGCTTAAAGTTTAGAAAGGGAAAGTAATTCGAAAGACTCGTGTATCTAAAGTATCACTTTCACTTCCGCTCCTTCTTGTTGCAGCGTGACTCAGGGAGTTTCTTTTCTCTTCTGCTACTTCTTTCTTTGTTGTTAGCTGCAATCTTCGAAAAGTTTTCTTAAAGAGGTCTGTGTAAATCTGTAAAATCCAAGTCCAAGTGTTTTTGTATTTTATTCAGTTGTCTCTTTTCGGTCTCAATCTTCCGCAGTTAACAAGTTGGTTAATTTATAAAGAATCCACAGCATCCGTTTTCAATCAACTCTGCTGCTATCTTTAAGTTGAAATCTTTATGTCTTGTTTGGCTCCGATCCGAAGTTGTATATATATTTTGTATGTTTAATTTTAATAATATGTACTTATTCAGTTTTATATATATTATTCTTAGTCTCCTTCTAACAGTTTAAATTTTTGTTTCTATTCTCTTCTTCCGCTCGTCACGAATCTCGCCGCTTGGTCAGCTTTTTAAATTAGAGCTATAAATTATTTCTTCAGATATTTTCAAAATTGATTATTGGCATCTAAATTATCTTAGCTTGTTTTTGCTTGCTGGATATTGCTTGGTCTCGCAAAGCCGTACCTTCGGTTCTGCTTGGTCACCGCTAGTGTAGTTGGCTGTCAGCATTGAAGGGTGGCCATTGCTAGCCTCCCGATCTTCCGCTCGCTCGTTTGTTCGCTCTGGTTACCCCGATTCCGCCGCAGACCGCCGCCTGGGGTTTCTTTCCAGGGACCCCTCTCCTTCAGGAGCTCTCCAAGCCCCCTTTGAGCTCTATTTAGCCCCCACGAGCGGTAAGTGAAGGATCGTGCTCCGCAGAGTCCTCTGCCCGCACGTCCCTTCTCTCTGACAGCCAACCGGAAATCGGCTATGGCTGCTTCTTATAGCCAGCAGCCGTAGTTGCCAACCAATGGAAGTGCAGGGTTTCTTCCCGCACTATTTAAACCAATACCATTTAACATTTTACAAGAACAGTTCAAATAAACCAATAACATTCAAACCTACATACATAACAAATAGTATCGTTTAAAGATAGAATAGGAGGCTGATAGGTGGTGGAGGAAGAAAAGTTGCCTTCTCCTTCCAAGGGAGAGACACATCTTTTTTTTTTAATTCATATTTATATGCCGCCCTTCTCCAGAGACTCAGGGCAGCTTACAATTTTTGGAGAACAACCCAATGCGCTCAGCAATAGCCTTCATTCCATTGTATATGCCTGCTTATTACTAAGCGGCATTTTTACAAAGTCAGCTTATTGCCCCCAACAATCTTGGGTCCTCAATTTACCTACCCCAAGAGGATGGAAGGCTGAGTCAACCTTGAGCCTGGTGGGATTCGAGCCTGCACTAATTGCAGGCAGCTGGAACTAAGTGCTAGGCGTTTAACAGCCTGCACCACCAAGGCAGGTTCAAATTCTGTTTAAGTTATATTTTTTGCAGTTTTGTTTTGATTTGCCAAGCTTTCATATTAGCTTGTGGTTATGAAATGGCACAAAAGAATATGTAAGCTGGAGATGGGAGATTCTTATGGATCATTAACTATTAAATAGGAAGCAAAGAGAAAGCATAATTAGACAGTCCTCATAATAGAGGGATACAACCAGGGAATCCACAAAAAAAATCATGGTTTTAAACTTGTTTATACAAGATAGGAAGCTCAGGTGAGTAGCAGGTGGCCAAGTCTGCTGATGCATCTGAAATTGTATAAGATAAAAATTTTATCTGAGATAAAAAATATATATATAGTGATGATCTCCGAAAGTATTTTTCTGAACTGAATAAATTTATTATTTATTTATTTATTATTTATTTATTTAGACTTGTATGCCGCCCTTCTCCCTAAGGACTCAGGGCGGCGAACATTTTAAAAACCAAACAAATTACAATAAAAAATATTAAATAACTACAAGGCTAAAAACAATTAATTAAAATTTAAATAAAACGACTAAAATAACCCACCCCTAAAAATAACCAACCCCCTGGTCAGTCCAGACTGGCCTGCTGAAATAGCCAGGTCTTCAGGTCTTGGTGAAAGGAGCAGAGATCAGGGGCCAAACGGAAATCCACAGGGAGCTGATTCCATAGGGCGGGCGCTCCCACAGAAAAGGCTCTAGCCCTGGGAACCGCCAGCCGACAATGTCTAACCGACGGAATCCCAAGGAGGCCCCTCCTGTGGGAGCACACAGGGCAATCAGAGTGTGATGCTGGCAGGAGACGTTCCCGCAAGTACCCTGGACCCAAGCCATTTAGGGCTTTATAAGTTGTTACTAGCACCTTGAAGGCAACCCGGGAGGCAACCAGTGCAAGCCGCGCAGGAGGGGTGTAACATGGGTGTATCGGGACACCCCCATCACAGCCCGCGTGGCCACATTCTGCACCAGCTGCAACCCCCAGGTGGTCCACAAGGGCAGCCCCATGTAGAGAGCGTTGCAGTAGTCGATTCTGGAGGTGACAAGTGCATGAGTGACCGTTCGAAGGGCATCTCGGCTCAGATAAGGGCGGAGCTGGCGAACCAGCCGAACCTGGGCAAAAGCCCCCCTGGCCACAGCCCCCACCTGCTCCTCTAAACTGAGCTGTGGATCAAAGAGGATGCCCAGGTTCCTTGCCCTGTCCACAGGGGGCAACACCTCTCCCCCCATGACCAAAGATGGCACATCTGCTGAGAACCGAGATGCCGGTAAGAACAGCCACTCGGTCTTGGCTGGGTTGAGCTGGAGCCTGTAAAAGATAAATGAGTATTAAATCAGTATTAAAATGTCAAATGTACTTTCTATGAATATTGAAATTGGCCCTGCAAAGGATTAAACTTGTGTGTGTATTGGAGACAAATGGAACTGTAAATGGGAGAACAGAGGAAAACCTTCTATGTAACATGAATGTTTGGGTATCTATCATTATTCTGATCAGAAACAGGAAAGTACTCATTTCATGCCCCAAAAGATGTCCTGTTACACAATGCATAGGGAAGAGATAAGGTACTTATTTATCTATAACTTCATAATTACAGGGTTAGGAGAACATAGGTGCTATTTCTCCAAATGCCTTTCAGTTTCTGAATTTAAATTACCTCACAACTCTAATTTAGGATATCTTATCCTGTTAGCTTATGTTAATGATTTTCATAATATATCGTATCACTCATTCATATACCATCCTTGCACCAAGCACAGGATTTCATCGCTTGTTTGCCCGAGATCTTCCTTGTTTCAAGTCTCACAAATAGCAAGGAGACTTTGGGATTATTTCAGAAGTGTAGCAGATGGCTGATTGAATGCAGCATTATAAAATAACCAGATGTATCATGTTACAATTTTCCAGAAGCAGACGTATTCTTTGACTAACATGAAAATTGAGCAGTGTTTGAATTCACTAAAATGAAAAAGCTAAGTGCCTTGTCTGCTTTTGTTACAGTTTATAGAGGGACTTCCCTGGTAGCCACATTGCCTCCCAGTTGGATTACTGCAATGCTTTATAGATGGGACTTTCCTTGAAGGGCACACAATACTTTTAGCTGATCCACAGCTATGGAGACCACAAAGTTCACATATGTAATATCTCTCTTGAAGAGCTCCAGGAGATACCAATTTGTTTCCATGATTCAATTCAAGATGTCACTTTTAAGTCTGACTTGGTTCAGAATCACTTTGTTCCAGTGCTTTTTGTCTATGTTTTGAGATCTAAAAGAAAGGAATCCCCTCCAGTCCTAACCCTTCAGATAAGCTATGTCCAGGGATTCCAGATTCAAGCCTTCTCAGTTGCTGCTCCCTATCTCAGGAACAGCATTTCCAGGGGTGGGCTTCAAAAATTTTAGCAAAGGGTTCTCTGCTCGGTTGCTGGGTGGCTGTGGCAATGGTGGGCATGGCCTAGTCAGCCTCCTGCACCATGGGTGGGAGGGTGTTTTTGACCTCCCCAGGCTCCAGAGGCTTTCCTCGAGCCTCCAGGAGGATGAAAATGGCCTCCCTGGGCTCCAGAGGTTTTCTGGAAGCTGGAAATGGGCCCATTTCTGGCCTTCCCAAACTTCCAAGAGGCCTGTTTTTCATTCTCCTTGAGCCTCCACGCGTGCCCTGCATTTACCTGTATCCAAAACAGGCCATGTGGGGACTCCTAGGAGGGGCGAGTTGGGGTGGGCAGGGCCATCCAGGAGTGGGATTTGTGGGTTCTCTGAACTGCATAGAATCTTAGCCAGGGGCTCACCAGAACCCGTGCAAACCCCCAGCAGCCCACCCCTGAGCATTTCCCTCCATCCACCAATACCAAAATTACCACAATAATATTCTGGAAGAGTTAGGTCACAATTGCTTCAAGAGAATAGTAGGTTGAGGTCAGGTAGGCCCCAGCCAAATAGATTCTCTTGAAGCAACTGTGAGCTAACTCTTCCAGTGAGTTTTTGGAATTTGAAGAATTGTTTTGGTCTCCCCAGAGTGTGAACGATTATAAGAACTATAGTTCTTCTCAGGGGTGAGATGCTACCGGTTTGGCCTGGTTCTATAGAACTGATAACTCTGAAGAGCAGCAGACATCAAACCAGTTTGGTGTCTGCTGCTCTGTTTGGCCTACCCACCTGCCCGGGCTCTTGGCTGTCCTTTATTTCCTGCTTTTTCAACCTCAGCTGCTTCGTGTGGCACAGCTGAGGTTGAAAAAGCAGGAAAGAAAAGGAGTTTGAAATGCTGTGCACCCTTGTCAGCTGTCCGGGCAGCACAGCTGAGATTTTTTGGAAATAGTCTACACACACGCACTCTCACCAGGGGTAGGATTCTACCTACCAGAGAACTGGCAAATCGTGCCACTGGCTGGCCCCCCCTGCTAAGTTGCTATTTTTCCTTCCCCCCCAACCATCAGCTGTTCTGCTGTGCCGGGAGATTTAGATTAGCTAGAAAGTAGGAAATTGTTGGATTTCTTGCTTTCTAGCTAATCTAAAAGCAGAGTTGAACCTGAAGCTTGTATTATTCAGTGCAGACAGAAACACAGTGAATCTGTGATTCTGTGAGCAACTCAATCTGCCTGCCTGCTTTGCCTGATTTGGGGTAAAAGTTGCTCTTTTTTTAAATAAAAAATTCAATATTTACATACATGGTTTGTTGTGAGTTAATTTTATGAGTTTGCTTACAAGCAAATTTTATGTGACAGACTCAGGTAGCTGATTGCAGAAAGATAGATCTCTGAATGAATCTGTGATTCTGTGAGCAACTCAATCTGCCTGCCTGCTTTGCCTGATTCTGGGTAAAAGTTGCTTTTTTAAATAAAAAATTCAATATTTATATAAATATTTATAATATTTACATACAAGCCACGCCCAGCCAGTCACATGACCACCAAGCCATTCCCAGTCAGCAAGCCATGCCCAGCCAATCACATGACCACCAAGCCACACCCACAAATTAGGCCACACCCCCAGAACTGGTTGCTAAGAAATTTGAATCCCACCCCTGGCTCTTCTTCAATGTTTGAATATTATTGTGTCTTTTAGTTTAACTTTATTACTGTTGGAAGACAGGCACTTTAAGTCAGACATGATTTGAGAGGCGTATAAGCCTAGAAAAACAAAACAAAAAATAAAATAATCAGTGCAAAGGAAAAATAGCTGTAAAAGCATCTAAATGATCAAATAATGATTATATTAGAATGAGATTTAAGCCACAGGGCAAGGATTTACAAATTTATTTTTCTAGTGACTCCCAAGAACAACCAATTCAACTGAACTTGCAAAGGGATCAACATCTGAATTGGATTTTCTGGGATAAATTGGTTTAACATAAGAACCACACAATTCCCAGAGCAATTGGATTCTGGGCTTATGTTGCAACGCACTTCCAGTTTTCCCTTTCCACTTTTTCTTGGCTTTGGTGACCCAACTACATATTTTTCAGCTTTTCAGCCAGAAAGAAATACAAGCAAAGGGACAGCTCTGCCAAGGACTGCAGACTTATTACTAGAGGCAATGATTTAGGATGAGGAGAGATAATAATCAGCAAATAATATCATGTAATCCTGATCAATTTTCAACCATGTAACTGATCTGATGCTTGATTAGCATCACAGAACACATTTGGCTGCTATTTATGATATATCTGATTAACAAGTCTCTGGATGGGGGATGTAGTTTCACATTTAAAAAGATATATGAATTAAACCGGCTTAAAAACGGCTTAAAAGGGCTTAAAAAGATTTTAGATAATGGGAAAAAAACATAATAGGAGTACACAGAGCTAACCCAGAATCATAGACCTGGTATCAAGAAGATGAAAGCTGAGGCATTTAAGGGAATTTAAGAATAACAACAAAAAAGATTTTGTGTGTAGTAGTCAAAAGCACAAGGCTAGAACTTGGGAGACTGTAAATTCTAATCGGGGTGGGATTCAAATTTCTTAACAACCCGTTCTGTGGGTGTGGCTTAATTTGTGGGTATGTCTTTGTGGTCATGTGACTGAGTGGGCATGGCTTGGTGGTCACATGACTGGGTGGGCGTGGCTTATATGTAAATATTATAAATATTTATGTAAATATTGAATTTTTTTATTAAAAAAGAGCAACTTATACCCAAAAACAGGCAAAGCAGGCAGGCAGATTTAGTTGCTCAACAGAATAACAGATTCACTCAGAGATCTATTTTTCTGCAATCTGCTAACTGAGTCTGCACTGAAAAATAGAAGCTTCAGTCCTAAGAAGGTTCAGCTCTGCTTTTAGATTAGCTAAAAAGCAAGGAATCCAACAATTTCCTGCTTTCTAGATAATCTAAATCTTCCAGCACAACTGATAGTTGGAACAGCTGATGGTTGGGGGAAAAAAAGGAAAAATAGCAACTTACCAAAAATTAGTCAAAGGCACAAGGCAGGCAAGTTGGATGGTGTGCATGCCAGGTAAGGAGTGAGTGGACAGGGTGGGGAGGAGTGGAGCCAGCCAGTGGCACAATTTGCCAGTTCTCCAAACTGTGCAGAATTGTAACAACTGGTTCTACAGTCTGACCAGGTAGAATTCCAACCCTGGTTCTACTCCTGCCTGAGGCACAAAGCCAGCCAGCTGAATCTGGGCCAGTCACGCAATGGCAAACCACTTCTGAAAATCTGGCCAAGATTACTGCAAGTAAGCCACCTAGAGTAGCTCCACAGCAAGATAGGTAGCAAATAAATTTAACAAATAAATAAACAATCAAGAGCCAATAATTTTATTTTTATTTATTTATTAAATTTATATGCTGCCCATCAAAAATGATGGAAAGTGTTATGTATGTAGGTTTGAATGTCATTGGTTTAGTTTGAATTGTTCTTGTAAAATGTCAAATAGGATTGGTTTAAATAGTGCGGGAAAACCCTGCACTCTGATTGGCTGGCAACTACGGCTGCTGGCTATAAGAAGCAGCTGTAGCCCAGCCAAGTCGGGTCCATTCGAGCTGTAGTCACGAAATAAACTCTTCACTGAAGCTCTTCGCGTCTGACTCTTCATGCAAACTTAACAGAAAGAATGACCTGAAGGCACTGAAAACAAATGTTGAAAATACAGTACATGCAGATATTACTTCATGTTATTCTTTTGCAGGATAATTTAATGTAACTTTAATTGCATGTTTAGTTGGCCCCATTGATTACTGTGGGGAATGCAACCCCTGGTTGCATATATTCCTCAACTTAAGAAAAATTGAATATTTTTGAAATAAAACATTCTGGGTTAGGTGAGCAATTAGCTTGGCATAAAAGCAACTTTCCAAGGCTGTGAATCTTCCTATTTTGTGTTTCAGAGAGATGGCTGAATGTGAATTGAAGAGCAGAAGAATCTTCTGTCTAATCGACTGGGAAGTTGTAATCATTACAGAGGACTTTTCCTTAGATGGTGGCCCCTAGTTGTGTTGCACTCTGTTATCCACCAGCCTATGTATGGATCATGTTGATTGGGGATGGTGGATCCACCCAAGGGTGGCTGCAGAGAGATAATAGTTTGGATGGCAACCATTGCAATGTGACTGAAACCCTGCCTCTATATCACAAGATGCATTTTAAAATAATCAGGACTTCAATTGCATGGTTGCAGCCACCATCTTGAACTTTCTGACTCACTCCCCCTTAAGGATATGGCTATTTTCTGCAAGAGGCAGAAGCAGGAGATCAGAAATTGCTACAGAAGCTATCAATATTTTACTGGGTTTAATTTGTTTATGGTATTGTGGATTGAAACTGATTGCTACAACTCACTTCCCTGCATAATGCATTACTCAAAGCTGCTATTAACATTTAAAATCATGTTAGAGTAAGCAATGTACAAAGCAAGTTACATCCATATTAAACTAGAAATACGTTCAAGAGATAAAGCTAAGAATTGCATAAAATGTCACCTACTGTACTTAAAAGAGCATGTTTTGATTTAGCTGAGAAAAAATCCTAAAGAACAGAAGATGGCATGTTTTTAACAAAGACTTCCAGCACTTGAGCACAATCACAGAAAAGAGCATTCCTCTTGTCACAATTATTTCTCCTTTTCCATTTCTCAAAAAGTAGTAATAATATTATGCTGAGGTAGATGAATGAAAGTTGAGGATATGAAATTATTAAACCAGCCTGAGCACTGGGGATACAATGCTACAAATGAAGCAAGAACAGTGAACCAAATGCCGTCTGGAGAATAACTAATTCAAATGACAGATGAAGTTTCTTTATTAAGTGTAGAAGAGCTTCAATGGATTGTCCTTTTTCTCTCTCTTAGTTACATAGGACTCCACAAAATTAACCATAGCTATCTGAACATGTAGTTATCTACCTCGCATATCCGGTTAAGGGAAGGACAGGAGAAAGCTGGGAATGTGCCCAGGACAAAGTGGTGAAAAGCTACAGTGAAGGTAATAATAATGATTAAAGTTATCTTTGGAATTTGGGTCAAGATTTCTAAAGTACAAAAATAAGGTACATCAAACATATCTTAAGTAGAACCCGTTATTGCATAAAAGTTTGAGTTTTAATCAAAGGGGACACCAAGTAGGCTTCTGGCCAGCCAGCACAATCTACTTCTCTTGGGTGAGATGAGGTTGCCAAGCATATAACTTTTCCATGGATTACCTGAAGATTTAATTTAGTTACTGATAAGAAACTGCAGTATCTATTTGATGGTATTAGGTGCTACTCTGGAGAAGAGATGCTAACAGTTCTGGGTGTTTTTTTTCTCCATTTTAAAATAGAAATTATGCTTCTCCATGATCAAATCCATTTTGAAATTTATTCCAGTTCTCTTCATTTAAGCGTCTGTTTAGACAGATAAAGAATGCAATATTGATATATGTTGATGTCTGATCATAGTGCAATTACCTTGAAATATCTGTTTCAGAAACCCGTAATGCTATCAATAAATTGGTATTTCAATGTTTCCCTGAGATACTAGCACAACTTGTTAATTCTAAAAGCCTATTGTTAGTTTTTATAGATGTTTGTTATCAATAAACCAATGTTAAGAAATAAGTGAAATAATGAACCATAGGTTCCTATATTGCCCTAACCCTAATGGGAAAACATCTTAACTTCTATAGCAAGAATATCAATAGATGTCAAACTACATCTTACACAACAAAAACTAATATTTAGAAATTACTGGATTCCATTACATTTCCATAGAAAAAGACTGTCAAAAGCAGCATTTTGTTGGAGATGTAATAAGGATAACACTTCTTTAAAACATGTTTTTACAATGTTCCATACAGTATACATGTTTAGGAAAAAAGTAGCGGATTATACAAATATAATTATGCATCAAAAAGCTAAAGTTATCAGAGTATAATATTCTCTTGAATTACACATCTAATGCATGGAATTTGACAAACAAACAAGATAAACAGATTCTCCATGCTCTTCCTGTGTGTAAAAGATTGATATTACAGCATTGGCTAGATAAATATTTCACTTTTCACTCAAGACCTGATTGCACTTGCTGTGAGCAGGTTGCTTGTAGACACAGACTTTGTATGGAGAAGTCGAATAAAGTATAAAGACTTATTTATACAAAATACTGTTGGTTAAAAAGAGCCAGTTTTACCTGGTGGTTAAAGCACCAGGCTAGAAACTAGGTGAATATGATGATATTTCTGCCTTAGGCTTAAAAGCCAGCTACAGGACTTTGGGCCAGTCACTTTCAATTCCTGATGTCCTTCTCAGGGAACAAGCCAGTTGGTCAATTCTTGTTGCAATCAAATGGATCAACTCTTCACTGATCTGAAAAATGTGGGCCCTGCATTTGCTGGAAAATGCTAGAAAACAAACAAACAAATGAGTTTAAAAAGATACAGTAGCTGTAGAAGTGTATTAGAAATATATAGGTACTTGAACAATATTTGCATTGGATCAGTACTGTATTAATTTAATTTAACTTGTGGGGTCCCTCAGGGGTCGGTCCTCTCCCCCCTTTTATTCAATATCTACATGAAACCGCTGGGTGAGATCATCCATGGTTTTGGGGTGAGATACCATCAGTATGCTGATGATACCCAGCTATACATCTCCACCCCAGGCCAGATCAGTGATGCCCTCTCCGTGATGACTCGCTGTCTGGATGCGGTGCGGACCTGGATGGACGGAAACATGCTTCGGCTCAACCCGGCCAAGACTGAGTGGCTGTACATACCGGCATCTCGGTCCAGTCAGAAGTGTCCATCATTGACCATAGGGGGAGTGGTGTTGCCCCCTGTGGATAGGGCGCGGAACCTGGGGGTCCTCCTGGATGCGCGGCTCCAATTGGAGGATCAGGTGGGGGCCGTCGCCAGTGGGGCCTTTGCCCAGGTCCGGCTGGTTCGCCAGCCGCCCGTTCTGGACCGAGATGCCCTGCGTACGGTCACTCATGCCCTTGTCACCTCGGGACTCGACTACTGCAATGCTCTCTATTTTAGACTGCCCTTGCATACCATCCGGAGGTTGCAGCTGGTGCAGAATGCGGCCGCGTGGGTGGTGATGGGAGTTACCCAATTCTCCCATATTACCCCCCTCCTGCGCGGCCTGCATTGGTTGCCGGTTGCACTCTGGGTGAGATTCAAGGTTTTGACTTTAACATTCAAAGTCCTACACGACATGGGTCCACAATATTTAAGGGAGCGGCTCCTGCCGATATCGAGTGCCACCCGCCCCGTGCAGGCACATAGGCAAGGACTCCTCGGGGTCCCGTCGGCAAGTCAGTGTCGGCTGGCGGTCCCCCGGCGGCGAGCCTATTCTGTAGCGGTCCCCGACTTATGGAATGAACTGCCTCTGGACCTCCGTCTGGCCCCTGACCTCCGCACCTTCCGCCGCGACTTAAAGACCTGGTTGTTCGACCAAATCGGGCTGTGATTACCTCACCTGGGCCATGGGATAATTTTAAGTATTTTAATTTGGTCTTATTGGGCTTAAATTGTTTAATTCTTTTTTAAATAATTACTGTATTGTATGTTTTAATTGTGAGCGCGAGTCTTGGAGATGGGGTGGCATATAAGTCCAATAAAATAAATAAATAAATAATAATTTAATATTGGGATTTCTATGCCGCCCTATCTCCCGAAGGACTCAGGGCGGCTCACAACAATAAAAAAACATACAATACAAACATTAAAAAACTATTAAACAAACATCCCAATATACTGATTAAAACTAACAAACCACCACTAAACACCCCCCCCCCCAATCAGTCCAGGTTGGCAAGCTGGAAGAGCCATGTTTTCAGGCCACGACGGAAGGATGGAAGGTCAGGAGCCATCTGAAGCTCCAGGGGCAACTGATTCCACAGGGTGGGTGCTCCCACAGAGAAGGCCCTACCCCTAGGGGTCGCCAGCCAACACTGTCTGGCCGACGGCACCCCCAGGAGGCCCTGTCTGTGGGAGCGGACGGGACATTGGGAAGTCGTTGCTGGCAGCAGATGTTCCCGCAAATACCCCGGTCCTAAGCCATGTAGGGCTTTATAGGTGATTACCAGCACCTTGAATCTCACCTGGAGGGCAACCGGCAACCAATGCAGCTCACGCAGGAGCTATTCTATTATACAGAATAGTTAGTATTTACTGTTAAAATAACATATCATACTACATTTTCTTCTTTTTTTTCTTTTGTTGCATTTTTTCTATTTTTGAAAAACACTTTCTATGTGTTTTTCTCTTTTCTTTATCATCGTATGTATGTATTTCTATTACAATTACTTTTGTGCTTTGTTCTTTTTCCTTTCCTTTTTTGTCTCTTTTAAAAGAAATAAAATGTATGAAAGAAAGAGGGAGAGGGAGGGAGAGAGAGAGAGGGAAGGAAGGAAAGAAGAAAGGAAAGAAAGAAGGAAGGAAGAATAAGATGATATGTGGTGTCAATGTGGTGTAGTATTAAGTATTAGGCGAAATAGTGGGAGACCATGAGTTCTTGTCCTGCCTTATCCCCAGTGTCAGCTGGGTGACCATGGGCCTGTCATACTTTCTCAGCCCTAGAAAAAAAGGCAATAATAAAATATTTTAAAAAAACATTGCCAAGAAAATTGCAAGCATTAGTCTGGGCAGTTGTCAGGAGTTAACACTAACTGGAACACACACACACACACACACACACACACGATGTGATACAATCAGTTACCGAATCAAAGGGACTGTTTATATTTTTACACTGTTACACCATTTGTCAGAAAAAGTATTTATGAAATAAATGAAACAAATACTATTTTACAATTTCCCTTTATATATTATATATGACTAACACAAAGGCTCTAAAAATATTCATTGACAAAGATACACAAAACTTCAGAAACTTCAGAGAGAGAGAAAATACTTTTGGGTTGGGAGAAGTGTAATTTGTCAGAAAGTTGCTTACCTACCTGACAAGAAAGTGCATGACCGGAAACAGTGACTTTTTCTTGCTTTCTACACCACACATGCCGGGCTTGTCTTCTGATGACAGAGAAGGAGAAGAAGAAAATTTTTCAGGAATTGTATAAGCTTTCTTCTGACTACCTATTGGTAAGACATTTAGATGCTTGTACCACAATACCTCCGGGAAGCAGAGTCAGTTTTTGTCAGAAAGTAGAACTTTCTGGAGTTACTATGCAATTTACAAATTAGTAGAGTTTGATGGGGTGATCAAACCTACCAATGACAGGGTGGCATTGAGCACCTCACTGTGATACTGTAGGACACGCCCCTAAGTATAAAAGGGCTGTCAACTGTCATTTTCAATGAGAGAAAGAAAATGAGGAGATTCTAAGGAGATTCTGTGGAGACTCATTCTGTCTGAGGGAGATTGGAGATACTGAGAAGATCCAAGACTCTGAGGAGATATTACCGTGTTTCCCCGAAAATAAGACCTACCCCGAAAACAAGACCTACCCAAAAATAAGACCTGCCCCGAAAATAAGACCTACCCCCCAAAATAAGACCTACCCCGAAAATAAGACCTAGTGTGTTTTTGGGAGCCAAAAAAAATATAAGACAGTGTCTTATGTTAGGGGAAACACGGTATGCGATTTGTTCGTGGTTTCGTACATGAATAAATGTACATTGTTCTACATGAATATGGTAAGTGTTTTTTTTCATTAAAAAAATATAAGACCTACCCCAAAAATAAGACCTAGTGTGTTTTTGGGAGCCAAAAAAAATATAAGACAGTGTCTTATTTTCGGGGAAACACGGTAGGATCTGACAGACTGAGGTCTGTGTATGAGAAGATATAGCAAAGAGATCTGAGAGAAGATCTATAACCTAAAGAGAAAGGGACTTTCTAAAGAGGTTAGCCATATCTAAGAAGAGGTTATGAGAGGAAGAACTGTGAATCTCTCATAGTAACTTCTAGTTCCTTGAAGGACTGTTTAAGAGGAACGAAAGAAGAAAAGACTCTGTATATATTTAAGAATAATATATTTATTGATTGTTCTGTTATAAATAAATCTGTTTTGATCTGACACAACTTGGCATTGCAATTTATTGAATGACTCTGTGAAATAGATGTAGGTTTAAAGATCCAGGCCAAACTCAATTAATATTATTTAACAGTTTTGATATATAATATTAGATACATTCCAAGAATGAAATTTTTCTGCCTGGATTTAAGGCTGTCTGCAGACAGCTTAAAGGCCACCCACTTCTGCTTAAGAGACAGAGAGATTCAGATCAGAAGCCTGGAAATACTTACTATCATTTTCCATTATATCAAAGCATCTAGCACTAGACCTGACATTATAGATTGCCCTGTTCAAGGAGATCACTTCTTTTCAGGCAAGTAACAAACCCTTCACCTCCTACCACAGACAGAAACTGGTTTAATATTGGTTGTACAATGTTCCTAAAACTTGTGTTTTTTTTAAAAAAATTGTATCATTATGAGATACTAGCTCGATACCCGTGCTTCGCTACAAAACTATGTGGTTGGGCTTAGTTTTTGGGGAGGAAAATAAGGCGGGGAATTCTGCCTCTGCCTACCAGCATCCATCAGTATTCATCTGGCTAGCGTCCTGTCAGTGTGTGAGAGTTGAGGGCTGTTTGGAAACTGAAGCAGTATTTGCTGTGTGAGCAAGACCAAGGGTTCTGTACTAAAGCTGCTTGGTGCTGTGAAACTGAAACTGAAACTCCTCTCCTGTGCTTGTGTTTTGCATTTGGAACAGATTTTTTTTTTAATTCATATTTATATCCCGCCCTTCTCTGGAGACTCAGGGTGGCTTACAATTTTTGGAGCACAACCCAATGCGCTCAGCAATAAACTCAGCAAGCGGCATTTTTACAAAGTCAGCTTATTGCCCCCAACAATCTTGGGTCCTCAATTTACCTACCCCGAGAGGATGGAAGGCTGAGTCAACCTTGAGCCTGGTGGGATTCGAGCCTGCAGTAATTGCAGGCAGCTGGAACTAAGTGCTAGGCATTTAACAGCCTGCACCACCAAGGCTCAAGATTTCTTTTCAGGTGGGGAGGGGGAGTAGAACTGCTTAGCATCATAGTGTGCTAATAATAATATACGAAATACTATTGCTGTAATGGTCATTTTGAAAAATCCTTTCTTAGTGAGCACCTGGAAGCCAAGAAGAACATATGTGCCAAATTTCAAGTTTGTAGGCTTTACAGTTCTGGAGATTTTGTGATGATGCATGAGTGGTATTTCGCTTTTATAGAGAGAGAGATTTAATTAATATTTTAAAATAACATGTACAGGTAGTCCTCAACTAATGACCACAATGAGTCCGAAATTTCTGTTGGTAATCGAGACAGACATTTGTTAAACTAGTTTTGCCCCATTTTATGACCTTTCTTGCGACATTTATTAAGTGAATCACTTCAGTTGTTAATGACACGGTTGTTAAGTGAATCTGGCTTCCCCATTGATTTCTCTTGTCAGAAGGTCACAAAAGTTGATCATGTGACCCCAGGACACTGCAACTGTCATAAGCATGAGCCACTTGCCAAGTATCCGAATTTTGATCATGTGACCATGGGGATGCGGCAATGGTTGTAAGTATGGGAAAAAAAAGCCGTAAGTCACTTTTTTCAATGCCGTTGTAACTTTGAACAATCACCAAACGAATAGTTGTAAGTCAAGGACTTGCTTGTATTACCTGTCTTCACTCTGAGGGAGCAAACTTTAACTCCAGGCCCCATACCTCATTCAATGGTGTGTTTTTCTCCATAAAAAGTACAATCCTTGTCTTTACGATTAGTAGACAATTGGAATTGTTTCTATAAGGCAGAGGTCTCCAAACTTGGCAAGTTATTTATTGATTGATTTGATTTGATTTGTCAGTCGTTTACAAGATAATAGCTATGCTGGCTGGAGAATTCTGGGAGTTGAAGTCCACAAGTCTTAAAGTTGCCAAGTTTGGGTACCCCTGCTATAAGGATTTCTTTGCACTGTAGAGTAGGTAGTATTGGGCTGGGTAAACAGTCATCAGTTGCCTTTTCAAAACTCTCATTCCAGAGAGAAGGTGATAGGACTGAGAAGCCCTATCTGTGATTAACTGCAAGGTGGCTCAATGGAGTTTTGGATACATGCCTAGAGAACTTAGCAGAGGATCATAGTAATCAATGTGGTCATTGATTTGTAATTTGCCAACCCTCAGTTATTTAGTGTTTTAAAAGCAGTCGGTTCAGTTGTCCCAAAGGTGCTTTTTCAGGAGGCAACTGGACTTCCTTGTTTTTTTTTTTCTTTGAAAACATTTTGCTTCTTATCCAAGAAGCTTCTTCAGCTCTGACAGGATAACCTTTGGGACAATCATGACCTGGATGACTGGGAATCTGTACAGACTTTTAGTCTGTTCAGTTGCTTAAGCGATCGTGCAATATGTATATGGCTGTGTCCTTTTCAGCAACCTATTTTTTCATTCTGTACCAAGGTTCCAGATCAAGGTTACCCAACATCTGGGCCACAGCCCACTACCAGGCCATGGCCTATTTGCAACTGGGCCACATGTGTGGCAGGCTGGCACTCTCATGGCCGTGCAGCTTAACTTACACAAGCGGCTGGCTACCGCACACATGTGTGCACCTTGACTTGTGCAAGTCAAGATATCTGCACATGCATGTGCATGTCGGCCCACTGCTCATGCAACCAGGTTCCTCTCTCCCCCAGCCAGGCCGCTAAGCCGCAAAGGTTGGGAACCACTGTTCTAGATGAAGCACACAAACTGTTCTACCTGGAATTCATTAGATTGATCTAAACATGAAGTGACCAGCACATGAACCTCTGCAACTAGAATATTCTTGTTCACAAAATAATATAATTAGTATACTAGCCACAGCCATTTAGGTATTTGTAACCCCAAAAGTTATTTCAGCTATTCATGACAATACTGACTCCTCCACCACCTCCTCCTCCTCCTCCTCCTCCTCTTCTTCTTCTCCTCCTCTTCCTCCTCCTCCTCCTCCTCCTTCCATCCATCCATCCATCCATCCATCCATCCATCTCTGAACCAAAAAGCTAATACCGTGTTTCCCCGAAAATAAGACACTGTCTTATATTTTTTTTGGCTCCCAAAACACACTAGGTCTTATTTTCGGGGTAGGTCTTATATATATATATATATATATATATATATATATATATATATATATATATATATATATATATATATATATTTATTAATGAAAAAAAACACTTACCATATTCATGTAGAACAATGTACATTTATTCATGTACGAAACCACGAACAAATCGCATACAGTGTTTCCCCTAACATAAGACACTGTCTTATATTTTTTTGGGCTCCCAAAAACACACTAGGTCTTATTTTCGGGGTAGGTCTTATTTTCGGGGTAGGTCTTATCTTGGGGGGTAGGTCTTATTTTCGGGGTAGGTCTTATTTTCGGGGAAACACGGTATGTAATTGAATGTTTCTTTCCATATTAAAACTAGTGGAGAATAAAAACATCAGTGCAATCCTACAAGAATGCCTAGGCAAGAGGTATATTGCAACCACCACCACCTGACAAAATATAAAGTCTAAGTATCTAAGTTTACTTCTCCACAGGCCTACTTGCAAGATGCAAAGATTCTGAAAGATACGCACAGCAGACAGAAATAAAATATGAGTTGTAGAGTGGATCATAAAACAGAATTGTCTACAAGCTTCATTGAGTCAAACTGATTTGTATCAGTGCAAACATTCGATTAATACAATTCTTATTATCTTTCTCATTAGACACCTTAATAATTCTAGAGCAGAATTTGATATATGAGATTTAAGTCAACCCATCTGGAGGGCAAGAAGTTGGAAAACAGTAGAGGCAGTCCTTGACTTACAACCACAATTGAGCCCAAAATTCCTGTTGCTAAACAAGACATTTCTTAAGTGAACTTTGCCCCATTTTCCAACCTTTCTTGCCACAGTTGTTAAATGAATCGCTGCAGTTGTTAAGTTAATAATATGCTTATTAAGTGAATCTGGCTTCCCCATTGAACTTTGTGTGTCAGAAAGGTGCCACACAGGTGATCACATCATCCCAGGACACCACAACCATCATAAATATGAACCAGTTGCCAAGCATCCAAATTTTATTATTTATTTATTTATTTATTTGACTTGTATGCCACCCCTCTCCCGAACGAACTCGGGGCGGCTCACAATTAAAACCAATATAATAAATTAATTAATTACCTAAAATAGAATTAAACCGACAAGTCAAATTACTAAAACAAGTTATAAAACAACCCCCCCCAAGAGGAGTCAGCACAGCGCAGCCTGCTCAAATAGCCAAGTTTTCAAGTCGTGGCGAAAAGTGCGGAGGTCAGGGGCCAGGTGGAGCCCCAGAGGTAGTTGATTCCATAGGGCGGGAGCCACCATAGAATAGGCCCTCCCGCATCACGCCAAAGCGACATGGGCGCAGATGGCACGCCGAGAGTCCCTGCCTGTCTTGGCTGTACAGGCGGTTGGTATCGATGCCGGCAGTAGACGTTCCCGTAAATAGCCTGGACCCATGTCTCGTAGGACTTTGAATGTCAATACCAAAACCTTGAATCTCATTCAGAGGGCAACCGGCAACCAATGCAGGCCACTCAGGAGGAGCATAACATGGGAGAACCAGGAAACTCCCATCACTACCTGCGCGGCAGCATTTTGCACCAGTTGAAGCCTCCGGATGGTATGCAAGGGCAATCCTAGATAGAGAGCATTGCAGTAGTCGAGCCATGAGGTGACAAGTGCCTGAGTGACCATGCGCAGGGCATCTCGGTCCAGATATGGGTGTAACTGGTGAACCAGCCAGACCTGAGCAAAGGCCCCCCTGGCCACGGCTCCCACCTGCTCCTCCAACCTGAGCCGTGAGTCAGGAGGACCCCAGATTCCATGCCCTGTCCACGGGGGCAACACCTCTTCCCCCATGACCAAAGATGGAATCTCCTGACTGGGCCAAGATGTCTGTACACACAGCCACTCTGTCTTAGCCGGATTGAGCGAAGCATGTTACTGTCCATCCAGATCCGTGCCGCATCCAAACAGCGGGACATCACAGAGAGGCATCACTGATGTGGCCTGGGGTGGAGATGTATAACTGTGTATCATCAGTGTACTGATGATACTTCACCCCAAAGCCTGGATGATCTCACCCAGCGGTTTCATATAGATGTGAACAGGAGGCGAGAGGACCACCCGAGAACCCCACAAGTGAGCCCTTGGCGTCGACCTCTGCCCCCTGCCAACACCGATTGCGGCGCCCGAGAGGAAGGAGGCTAACCACTGCAACACAGTGCCTCCTCCCAACCCGAGATGCCACAATAAGATACCATGGTGATGGTGTATCGAAAGCAGTGAGAGTCTAACAGGACCAGGACAGAGGAAAAACCCTGTCCCGAGCCCTCAGGAGATCATCCATCAGTGCAACCAATGCCATCTCCGTGCTATACCGGGTTGAAGCCCGATTGGTACAGATCCAGGTAGTCCTTCCTCTAGGAAAAGCAGAAATTGCTGAGCCACCGCCTCTCAACAACCTTCAGCTAGGGGCGAAGGTTGGAGACCGGCAGTTGTTCAATTGGTGGGTCAGGGCAAGCTTCTTCAGGAGAGCCTCACCATCACCTCCTTCAAGGCAGTGGGAAGGTACCCTCCCCAGAGAGCTGACCACTGCCTGGAGCCAGCTGCATGTCACCTCCCTGGAGGCATAGACCAACCAGGAAGGGCATGGGTCCAACAAACATGTGGTGGAACTCAGTCATTGCATAATCCTGTCCACTTCATCCTCAGAAACAGGATCGAACTCAATCCAGATAACATTAGCTAGACCACTTGCACCCTTGGCATCAGACCAGGGGCAAATTGGAGTTCAACCCCGAATCGAGGCGATTTTATCCTGCAGGAACTGACCAAATTCCTCAGCTCGACCCGTGGGGATCCACAACCCCCGGCTGAAGGAAGGAGGGCAACCCCAAACAGGGCTGGCTGGTTTCCTGCGGATGCTATGAGGCGGAGAAAATAGACCCTTCTCGGCTCTCACAGCTACCAGATAGGTCCTGATATAGGCTCTCCACTGGGCGGTCAGACTCGGAGCTGGTGACCTCCACCTGCTCTCTAGACCCTTCTCTGGCTTCATCTCCTTCCCAGCTCCCGGTATACCAGGGAGCCACAGGATCTCTGGCAGTAAGGGACACATGGGAGTAACTCTGTCAAGGGCCTGGCAGCGCGCCGTTGCAGCGGCGCCAGGGTCTCAGCAGAGCTGTGGACCAGGGATGTAGGAAAAAAAAACCCAGTTCTGGAACCTCTCGGGTCCATCAGGCCTGGGGAGGAACCATCTAGAGGCTCCTCATCCCAGCAGTGTAGGGCAGCTTGTCGAAAAGCCAGCAAGGAGATAGTGATCTGACCATGGAACGGGATGGATAATAAGATACCCCAGATCATTACACCACTGCTCCGAGACAAAAACCAGGTCGAGCATGTTGCCCCCTCGTGAGTCAGGCCATCAATCACCTGAGTCAGATCCATGGCAGCCATGGAGCCATGAATTCCTGGGCCAAAGCAGCCGCCCGAGAGAGGGCAAGTTGAAGTCACCCAGAACAATAAGTCCTTGGAACTCCACCGCCAAACCCGAGGCGGCGTCAAGCAGGGCAGCTGCCACACAGCTGGGGGAAATGTATGTGAGCAGCAAGCCCATCCCACTCTCAGACCCGCATCTCAAAAGGAGGGCTTCACACCCGCCTATCTCCGGAACAGGGACCTCCCTTGGAATCAGGGCTTCTCGAATAACAACAGCCACACACCCCCACCCCTTCCCTGGGCTCGTGGCCAGTGCAACACCCAAAAACCTGGGGGGCATAGATCAACCAGAGGGACTCCCCCCTCTGGGCCCACCCAGGTCTCAGTGATAAAGGCCAGATCTGCGGCCTCCTCCTCGATTACCTCACGGAGTGACCATAGGGATGCTGCAAAGGTTGTGAAAACTAGTCGTAAGTCACTTTTTTCAGTGTCATTGTAAATTTGAACGGTCATTAAACAAACTGTTGTAAGACAAAGACTACTTGTATTATAATACCTAGGTGCCTTTAAGAGGCAGGGCTGCCTGTTTCATTTTTTGGCTGGAAGATCACCAGAACTCTCTTCTTACCACTTGAATCCAGTAATTATCTTTCTCTGGAAATCCAATCATTTTGGAAATCACCTTAAAACCAAACTGTATTATTCTCATGTCTGGAAGGGAAAATGTTCAGAATTGCCAGCTAGTATTTTGGCTTCTATTTAGTAGATAAAAGCCCTTTCATTTGTGGAGCTTTTTCAATTTTTTTAATCATAGCTGATCCCATTGATCAGAGGAAAGGAGCCATAATTCTCCTGCCATTGTCTAATAAATCACAGGTTTGGACATCCTGATGCTCTGCTATTCTGATTTCACAGGGGCAGCATGTTCCTCTCAGCTACAGAATAATAACTTCTTCCCCTGTGTGAAAACTGAATATACAGCCTGTTTTGATGAAGCCGGTCATTTCCACGAAATGCTTCATTCTTATTACAGGATTTGGGCAGTAGTAATGCATTTGAAAGTAGAAATATAATAGCATGGAGAGTAATAACCTCAAATGGAACACTGACACGCATTTAGGATTCCTGCAAGGTCCAGAAATAGTTTGTATTGTCTGTCAGTGTGGCTTGACAATGTAGCAAATGGTCTTTGAGAAGCATAATTCTAGCAAGACACCATAACAGAAAATAACTCACTTCAGTTGGCCAGATGAGCTTTTGTCATCTGATATCCTCAAGATTAGTGGGCTAGTCATCACAAGTGGGAACGATAGGTGCTATGATCACGTTGCAATGTTTCTTAAAATTACATTTTAGAGAATGCTAGTATTCTAACTTGAAGGTATTTTGTGAACTGCTCTCAAGGACTGGGTTTTGGGAGAGGAAGGAGATTAGATCTATTCGGTGTCAATAGCCAAACGAATATTTTTTCCACAACGGATGAGTGGATGTTGACAAATTTATTCTCAAATGCCACACTGAATATATTAAAGCCACAATAACTAAGATGAGTTTTGAATGACAGTTCATAGGGAATATGAATTTTTAAATAAAAAGATTTAAAGGTCCTGATATTTTTCCTTCCACATATCTTTGTAAATGTAAACATTCGGCATTCACAACAAAAAGCAAATATTGAAACAGGCTGAATTCTATACTGACTAAACATTAACAAATCTCATTCCAGGGACCGATGAAATATGCTGTCATATGTGAGCTCATCCATCCTGGTAAGTTTGCATAGAGAGGCAGACACGGAGTGCTTCAGCTCTCAAGTTTATTGTGACTTTCAGCTCAGAACGGACCCGACTGAAGGATTGCTCTCCCCCTCGCCCGGTGGGCTTCCCACGGTGAGCCAATTCCACACAAAACCTCTCCAGTTTTGTCATGGGGTGAGAGAGCCCCGAAAGGTGGACTCAGCCCCTTTTATTAGGTTTTCTCTAAAGCAAGCAGTTACGGTACAAGAAGCTCATTCTTATTGGTTACATATAATGAAGAAAAGAAAAGCAGCTGTAACAGGCATGTAACTTTTGCTGATATGTACCTATCATGTTAGCCACCTTATCAGTGGTGGGTGCAAGCGCTATCTAGCTACTGGTGAAATGCAGGTGCGAGCATCAAACAAGGTTGTTACAATGTGTGTGCAAGCAAAGATGTTACATTTTGCGGCTACATGGTTGGAAAGACAAACAGACAGTGCGGCTTTGTTCTTTGCTGCTAACTTGGCTCAGCTGCCACAGAAGCCTGCATAATGGCTGATACAAAGGCAATTAATGATTTTATAGCAACATCTCCTCCATTTTGTTTTTGGAAGGTAATCAGCACTGACCTATGCCTAAGGATCCTCATGAGACCATACACTCTCCAGCGCATGGTGTCAGAGCAGACCTGACGGCAGCTCAGTCAGGGCCTTCCTCATCAGAGGATAGGCAATCACAAGGAGGTTTCAACATGGGGGCAGTTAATTCATACTGAAGCAGCTGGACAGAAGTGGAGGGTTAGGTAGGCCTCCAGGACATAACCATAGACACAATATTGGGTATACATTGGATACAGCAGTAGAGAAGCACAAAAATCAAGGGGGTTACAGCAGGGAAGGGGGGCCAAATACATAAGATTCAATAGCAAAATAAGTGTGAGCAACAAAACCAGAACATACGTAACGTCCAAGTAATGGAGGCGTGCTGAGAAAAGAGAGATAAGCCGTACAACAGCCTCCAGGATTGAAACAGCAAGTCCACCTGGAATAAGTCACGGTGTAAGATGATCTAGACAACCATCCGCGGAGGCCTGACCAGTTCATGCTGCATACGGGGCGAGCAATGGGGCAGTGGATGGAGACAGTAGAGGGCTGAGAGGTCCAGCTTGAAGGAGGCATGTGGAACAGGGTCAGCAAGCAGGACAGCAGAGGAGACCAGAAGGCACAGGAGTACAGGAAGCATCTCCGCCAAATGCTGTGGCTTGTGGCTCAAAGTTACTTCACAAGGTAGGGTCTGGTGTGTCTGGCAGGAACCCAAAGCACTCTGTCAGGTAGTTGGATGGCTGCGTAACCTCAACCCCAAGTAATGAGATTGGCAGGCCCTTTCCAAGTCAGGTCAGGTAAGCAACGATAGTACACCTGTGGTTTGGGTAAATCTGCAGAAGAGGGAGAGGAAAAATGGCACTCTGCGGCGGTAGTTAGCGAGTGGCTGGTTAGATTAACAAAATTCAGAGTATATAAGCATAGGTTCAGGGTGTTTTGTATCGCTGGGAGGCCAGGGGGATTTTTCCCCTGTTTCAAATATCGATCAAGTGCATGTTTAAGTGTCTGGTTAGCGCGCTCTGCCAAGGCTTGGCCCTGGCTATTGTAAGGTATTCCAAATTTGTGGATAATATCCCATCGATTACAGAACTCTGACATGGCAGAGCTTGTGTACGCGGGACTATTATCAGTTTTTAGCTCTTTTCGGTGTCCCAACGATGCAAAGGTTTGAATACAGTGGTTGATCACATGTTTAGAGGCTTCGCCTCTCTGAGGAGTGGCCATAATAAACCCTGAAAATGTATCTATGGAAACATGTAGATATTTCCAGGGGGCAAAAGGAGCATATTGGGTAACATCCATTTGCCATATGTGGCAGGCCTGTGTGCCTCTGGGGTTGACTCCCATAGGAATAGCAATAGCCTGCTGACTGCAAGTGGGGCATTGCTGCCGTATGGCCGGTGCCTCAGCAGCTGTAATACCAAATTGTTTAATGAGCGCTTTTGTATTTTGATGAAAATATGAGTGGCTTTCCCAAGGTGTTACAGGTTGTAAAGGCAAGATCAAATGCGCGGCTGCATCATCTGCCCTATTGTTACCTTCTTGGAGCACACCAGGGAAAGGTTGGTGGCTCCTAATATGAGCGACAAAAAATGGACAATTTTGTTCTGCGATTAGGGACTGCAGAGTACAAAATAATGCCAATAAATCAGGTTCAATAGATGGTGATAGGTATGAGCCAAATATTGTTAAAACAATTTGAGAAACATACAAGCTATCGAGAATCAAATTAACCCCTCACTTGTGGGGTGCCTCAGGGGTCTGTCCTCTCACCTCTCCTGTTCAATATCTACATGAAACCGCTGGGTGAGATCATCCGAGGTTTTGGGGTGAGGTATCATCAGTATGCTGATGATACCCAGCTTTACATCTCCACCCCAGACCAGATCAGTGATGCTCTCTCCATGATGTCCCAGTGCCTGGAGGCGGTACAGGTCTGGATGGGTAGTAACAGGCTCCAGCTCAACCCCACCAAGACGGAGTGGCTGTTCTTACCGCATCTCGGTCTTTATTGGATGTACCATCTTTGGTCATGGGGAGAGGTGTTGCCCCCGTGGATAGGGTGAGAAACCTGGGTGTCCTCCTGGACTCACAGCTCAGTTTGGAGGAGCATGTGGGAGCTGTGGCCAGGGGGCTTTTGCCCAGGTTCGGCTGGTTCGCCAGCTTCAGCCCTTATTTGGACCGAGATGCCCTTGACGGTTACTCATGCCGTCACCCCTAGAATCGACTACTGCAATGCTCTCTACATGGGGCTTCCCTTGGACGGTCCGGAGGCTTCAGCTGGTGCAGAATGCAGCTGCGTGGGCTGTGATGGGGTATCCCGATACTCCCATGTTACACCCTCCTGTGGCTTGCATTGGTTGCCGGTTGCCTCCGGTCGCCTTCAAGGTATTAGTTACAACTTATAAAGCCCTTAATGGCTTGGGTCCAGGGTACTTGCGGAACGCCTCCTGCCAGCATCACTCTCCGATCGCCCTGTTGGCTCTCATAGGAGGGCCTCCTTGGGGTGCCGTCAGTCAGACATTGTCGGCTGGCGGTCCCCAGGGCTAGGGCCTTCTCTGTGGGAGCACCTGCCCTTTGGAATCAGCTCCCCATGGATCTCCGCTTGCTGACCTCCGCTCCTTCCGGGACCTGAAGACTTGGTTGTTTCAACGGGCGGCCTGGAATGACCCGGGGTTGGGTTTTATTTTAACTCCATTCGGCTTGTTTAGTTGTTTAATTCTGTTTTATTGTAAAGTTTTCTCTGTTTTAATGTTCGCCCTGAGTCCTTAGGGAGTAGGCGCATACAAGTCGAATAAATAAATAAATAAATAAATAAATAAATAAATAAATAAATAAATAAATAAATAAACAAATAGGGACTTTAGAAAAAAGCTGAAAAGCCAAAATTGCAGCGGCCAATTCAGCACGCTGCACAGATTTTTGTGGTGGCGTTTTGTCTTAAAAGGATTAGAGAGGGGGTTTGGAGATAGCTTGCAGGTATGGTTTCAGGAGAAAGAAAAATAACACATCAGTATTGCAGTTACTAAACAGATAAATCAGTTTCAACAAAATGGAGACACAACAGATGAGAAAGGGAAAAACTGGATTCAAATGCTTCAGGAAAAGGATGAACAGGTAAAAGCATTTAAACACACAGTAACTTTTCTTGTAAATGAACTTAGAACATTCGTTAATAACCCTGGGTTTTTCTTAAAAGCACAGAGAGGAGAGAAAATTTAACTCTGTTCCTCATCCGGTCTAATTGGCCAGATCAGATCAGAAGAAGACAATCTCTCAGTGTTTTTAATTCTGAACAATTTAAATTTAATGTCCGAAGGGATCAGAGACACTTAACAGTTGCAACAGTTACCTCTAGGACACACAAAGTCTTAGACACACACATGTGCACGCACACACATACTCACACACAAAGACACAGAGGAAAACAAAACTTTTCAGGTTTACACACACACACTGATCATTCCCACAATAAATCTCTCAGTTAAATTGGGGAAGGCATAGATCTTAAGGAACATCGAATTTATGGTGAATCATTAGACATTCCATGACCACGTGCCATGTGGTCAAAATTTGGATAGGGGCTCTAGGGGCTGAATGGGGATATTCCCCCAATTCAGTCCAAGTGGGGATTTTTAGGCTTCCTTTTTCAGAATAAGACGGGCATTGTTTCCAAATGAAAGTTAACAGAGCAATCAAATCTTTGTTTTTGGGTGGGGAGAGCCTTACCCCATTTGTCACATCGGGGTGGGGTCCTTTTCCTTGTTGCCTTGCTAATTTCCTAGCAGCCTCAGTGATTAGCATAAACATAACTCAGTAATTCGACCAAATCTTTCTTTGAGGGTAAAGGTAAAGTTTTCCCTTGATTTTTGATAAGCACAATTGAACTTTTGGTTAACTCCCTAAGTTCTTTCAGGTGCGCTGCCTGTGACTTAGAGAATTTTCCGCCCATATTCACGATAAGAAGGGTAGTCGCTAGTCCACGACGGTCCCCTGAGCTGCAGCTGGCACGTCCGGCCGGTGAGATGAGCGGTCCAAGACGTATCTGTTGTTTTACAGATCACGTCGGGGTCACCAGTTGAAGGATTGCTCTCCCCCTCGCCCGGTGGGCTTCCCACGGTGAGCCAATTCCACACAAAACCTCTCCAGTTTTGTCATGGGGTGAGAGAGCCCCGAAAGGTGGACTCAGCCCCTTTTATTAGGTTTTCTCTAAAGCAAGCAGTTACAGTACAAGAAGCTCATTCTTATTGGTTACATATAATGAAGAAAAGAAAAGCAGCTGTAACAGGCATGTAACTTTTGCTGATATGTACCTATCATGTTAGCCACCTTATCAGTGGTGGGTGCAAGCGCTATCTAGCTACTGGTGAAATGCAGGTGCGAGCATCAAACAAGATTGTTACAATGTGTGTGCAAGCAAAGATGTTACATTTTGCGGCTACATGGTTGGAAAGACAAACAGACAGTGCGGCTTTGTTCTTTGCTGCTAACTTGGCTCAACTCCCACAGAAGCCTGCATAATGGCTGATACAAAGGCAATTAATGATTTTATAGCAACACCCGACTGGCTTTGCTGCGGCTGCTACTTATAGCCGGCAGCCACAGCTGACAGCCAATCAGAGTGCAGGGTTTTCCCGCACTTTTTAAACCAATCATTTCCAACACTTTACAAGAACAATTCAAACTAAACCAATGATTTCAAACCTACATACATAACACATCCCATTAAGATTTTCATTTACATGGCAAAGGGTTAAAATAACTCCAAGACTGCTTGTGCTGAGTTGAATATGCCTGTCCAGTGAGATCTAGTTTATGAAGGGTCTCAAATATGGGGCATGCCATTTAACAGGGGTGACATGCTGAACCGTCTTCTGACAGCAGACTCCCCTGATATTTGGACTGCTATTATATTTTCAAAGAACTATGAAAGCTTGGCTTTTCAAAGATGTATTTGGGATTCTTTAAAGATTCTGCTGCCCAAATTGAATCACATGAGGGCCTTTGTTCTGTTCTGTTCTTGATTTTTAATATTTTAATTTATGTTTATTATTATTTGGAGAGCTGGGGTTATTGTAAATCAAGCAGAAGACAAATGTATTTTTCACTAAATAGTGTTATTGTTATGAAGTAGTAGCAAACTGAAATCTTAGGAAATTATTCTTTATATTTATCAGTAGATTCCCGGAGGGGGAAATACCTGCAACTACTCAGAACGACTAATACAGGCTATCATCAAACCAGCCATTTGTAGGATCTTGACATACTTCCATTGCGTAGAAACTACTTATGAGAGAGAGTTCTTAAACCGTCTATCATGGATCCAGAATTACATCACAACAACTCAAATCATTGCAGAATACATCTATCTATCTTAAAGAAAACTTCTCCTTTAAGAGTACAATGATTGGCAGAACTTATTACTTTTGACAAAACATCATTTGCAGATCTCAAATGCATTTCTTTTCTGAATGGCAAGTGTTCAAGTTATCACATTCAATATAAGGGTCAAATTGATACAGACCTTCATACTCACTTCAGAAATGATGCACCTAATATGTTAGCTCAGAAATTGGAACAGCCAATTGCAATGCATTTTAACTACGAGAGTCACAGCCTTTTGGTTTATGTTTTCATGCTATAGAAAGTATTGGGTTTCATTCTACTCAATGCATAGAAGGATTTATCAATGTATAGAAATGGTACCTTGACACTATATGATATTAATTTGAAGGCAAATAACCGGGTTTACTGAGGAAAGTGGAAGATTACATTTTGTGTTTATTTGTTGTTTTTTATTTATTTTTCTACACAATTTATTTATTTATGGGATTTTTATGCTGCCCTATCTCCTGAAGGACTCAGGGTGGCTCACAACAATAAAAAACAAAGAATATAGAATTTTAAAAACTATTAAATAAATAAATCCCAATTACAGAATTAAAACCGACAAACAAATTAATTAAAAAAACCATCAGTCCAGGTCGGTCAGTTGAAAAAGCCATGTTTTTTAGAGGGACACAATCTTCAGTCAGGTTGGCATGCTTTTCTTGGACAAGATAATATGAAAGGATATAGTTATGTGCAAAAACATAAACTTAGACAGACACTTTTACATACCTGGTTTAAGATTAAGAAACAAATGTACATCCAAACCCCAATTTGGCTATCAACATTAGAAGCTTTGATGCACCCACATTTATTAAGATACGACAAAATTATAACTTATGAAGAGCTCTTAGACGAAAGGGTGATTTACTAACTAGACAACAATTGACTGATAAAGGAATAGATTTGGAATGGTGGGCCTATCTGCAACTCCAATCTAAATTTGTAAAGGATAAGAGGGAATTGGGTATCAGTACAACAAGGACTGATTTGGATGAAATCTTGCTAGGGCAGGAGAAAAAGATGATTAAAAAAATTTATTATGTATTATTAGAGGCTAAAATGGAAGAAGAAATTGTGAAAGAAACAATGGTACTATGGATGAGAGACTTTGGTTATAACATAAATTTGGATGATTGGCAATATTTGGATTAGAAATAAAAAAATAACCCTAGCAACCCTGTACAAAGAAAACCTCTATAAATTATTTTATAGGTGGCATATGACACCAATAAGACTAGCTAAAATTAATAATAAACTCTCACCTATCTGTTGGAAATGTAACAAGGAAAAAGGCACTTATTACCATATGTGGTGGCGTTGCAGAAAGGCCCAGGAATTTTGGAAACAAGTTCATAAATGGCTACAGGAAACATGTAAGGAGGAGATACAATTTACCCCAGAATTCTTTCTACTTGGAATTACAAAAAGAACATATCCGAAAGACATTTTCTATTTAATGATACATATCATCACTGCAGCAAGGATGGCTTTTGCACAGAACTGGAAAAATAGTGAAACTCCAACTGAAGCAGAAACACTAAGAAAAATTATTACGTGCGCAGAGATGGATAAATTGACTATGGAACTAAAAAACAAGGAAGAAATGGACTATTATAAAATATGGAACAACTTTTATGGATGGCTGGATAGAAGAAAGATCCAATAACTTATCTTAAATTGGAATTGATCTACATTGGACAATAAGTGAGATGAACTTAGCAATACCTGTTCAATTTAATGTATGATTTGTGCGTGTGTGCTTATATGTTGTTTAAGTTTATGTTTGTTTATGTGTTATTATATATAATAAAAATAAAATTAAAAAAAAAAAGAAAAAGCCATGTTTTCAGGTCACGATGGAAGGATCGAAGGTCAGGAGCCATCCGAAGCTCCAAGGGCAACTGATTCCAAAGGGCGGGTGCACCCACAGAGAAGGTTCTCCCCCTGGGAGTCGCCAGTCGACACTGCCTGGCCAATGGTACCCTGAGGAGGCCCTGTCTGTGGGAGCGCACAGGGCGATGGGAAGTCATTGCTGGCAGTAGGTGCTCCCGCAAATACCCCGGACCTAAGCCATGAAGGGCTTTATAGGTGACTACCAGCATCTTGAATCTCACTCAGAGGGCAACCGGCAACCAATGCAACTCACGCAGGATGGGTGTAACATGGGAGTATCGAGATACTCCCATCACAACCTGCGTGGCTGCATTTTGTACCAGTTGAAGCCTCCAAGTGGTCCTCAAGGGCAGCCCCATATAGAGAGCATTGCAGTAGTCTATATGGGAGGTAACAAGCACATGGGTAACCTTACACAAGGCATCTCGGTCCAGATAGGGGTGCAACTGGCGCACAAGGCGAACCTGGCCACAGCTCCTATATGATCTTCCAAACTGAGCCATGCATACAGGAGGACACCTAAGTTGCGCCCTTTCTACGGGGGATAACACCTCTCCCCCCAGAACCAAAGATGGAACATCCTGGGAAATCCAAGATGCCAGTATGTGCAGCCACTCGGTCTTGGCCGGGTTGAGTCGAAGCCTGTTTCTCCCCATCCAGATCCGTACCACTTCCAGGCATCGGGACATCACGTCGAGGGCATCACTAGGTAGGTTTGGGATGGAGATAAAAAGCTTGGTATCATCAGCTTACTGATGATACCTCACCCCAAACCCACAGATGATCTCACCCAGTGACTTCATATTTATTTATTTATTTATTTATTTATTTATTTATTTATTCGACTTATATGCAGCCCCCTCTCCGAGGACTCGGGGTGGCTTACAATTAAAATACAACAATAAATAAATTAATTTTAAAAAGTATTAAACAATTAAGCCGAATTAAAATTTAAAATCCCCGATTAAATAACCCCCACCCAAGAGAATCAGCACAGCCCAGATTGTAAAAAGAGCCAAGTTTTCAAATCATGGCAGATGTTGAACAGGAGGGGAGAGAGGACTGAACCCTGGGGTACCCCACAAGTGAGGGGCCTCGGGGTCAACCTCAGTCCCCCTGCCAACACCAACTGCAAACCACCCGAGAGGTAGGAGGAGAACCACCATAAAACAGTGCGTCCCACTCCCAACCCCTCGAGGCATCGCAGTAAGATAACATGGTCGATGGTATCAAAAGCCGCTGAGAGATCTAATAGGACCAGAATAGAGGAGTAACCTCTATCCCGAGCCCGCCAGAGATCATCCACCAACACGACCAATGCCGTCTCCATGCTGTACCCGGGCCTGAAACCCAATTGATACAGATCCAGATAATCAGTTTCCTCTAGGAACATCGGCAGCTGTCGGGCCAGCATGCTCTCAGCAACCTTCGCAACAAAGTGAAGGTTGGAGACAGGATGAAAGTTGTTCAAAATAGCCAGGTCCAGGGCAGGCTTCTTGAGGAGGGGCCTCACCACCGCCTCCTTCAAGGTGGAGGGGAAGCATCCCTCACTCAAAAAAGTGTTGACCACTGCCTGGAGCCAGCCTCGTGTAACCTCCCAGGCGGCAAAGACCAGCCAGGAGGGACACAGGTCCAATAAACACATGGTGGCACTCAGTTTCCCCGTGATCCTATCCACTTCATCTGGAGTCACAGGATGCACACACAACAATGCACACACAATTCCTAGTGCACACACACATGCACACACAGAGGAATCACTATGATTGAACTAAAATAAACCAAGACCAAATGTGCTAAAACAAAGAGAATGCTTACAGAATAGAGTGGACAATATGGTAATCTATTCTCCCTTCAGAAGAAAAATAGCCTTGATATAGAAGCTATTCAATCATTCCTTGTATGTCCCAACCCGGTACTCTTATGAATAATAAAAGATCCTATTTCCATGCCAATTCATAGTGGATTTATAAATCTAGAAAGAGCGGAGGTGCAATTAAAATGGTAGGATAACAACAAGAAATATGTCATAAAGCTATTAACATAATGCTTCATATTTTATATTCCTGTTTTATACTTCTAAACATTCAACCCTGCACTAAAGAGTGATTTCTATGTGGGTGGGAATAGCGATTATTACAGATGAAGTGAAAGGATGGACAGACAATTGACAGTCTGAAATCAAAGCAGTATCCTGGAATGGGTGTTTTCTCTGATAAACTTTATAAATGTTTAAGAACATGCCCACCCACAAACTGAAAAGCTTACTTTGTGGCCTTGTAATAGGAAATAAGCTCCAGAGATATGATTCTTAAATTGTTCTCTTAGATTCCACTGCCTCAATGAATTTTTGAATCAGGATATCAAACTTCTTAGAGCAATCTTTATAAAAAAAATAATTAGCAATTGTATTACAAAGGCATCCCTGATGACCAAACTGAGTTTATGCCTGTTAGGCAAATGGCTAAATTAATTTGCAATGGTTAATGTAATCCATTATAATAGTGCACTATAATAACTAGCCCCAGGACAAATCGGGGTCTTGTCATTCATAGCATTATTAATCCATTCAAAAACTAGACTTTTATCATTTTGGAAGAAAGTAAAGGAATTCTGTAAAGAAAGAGGGTGGGAAAACAGTATACCACCATTTTCTGTCTTCATATCCAACAATCATAATATCACACAACATTGTCTAGTCATGTAATCAGTGTACATGAAAAAAAAACAAGGACAAAGAGAACCATTGTGTTGCTATGGTTTCACATGAAGTTTTGAAAATAAGGATGAAATAGTGAAGTAAATAAAAAAAATGATATCTTCCCACTTCCAAATAGAATTCAGCCATCCCCATTTCCTACATTCCTTCAAGAATAAGAAACAGACTTGAAGCATAGCAATCTTTTGAGTGACTATTTATATTAACACATTGAAATGAGGAGTTTTTCCTGATAATTGTGCATATGCTTAAAGCATTTGATTGCATAGAATTGCTGTGTTTATACTAACTCTGAAGGAAATTAGGCTATGATGAACAATTAATGACAATCCTAGAGCACCCACCTCTGGGATTCAAATTCCCAACCAAGTTATATCAAGAGATATCACAAGAATGCTCTCTGTCTTCCATGTTGCTTGCAGTAAGTATTGAGCTGCTGACTCAGTTAATTTGAATTCATTCCAAAATAAATGGCCTGTGAATTAACAATGAGGCACATCTCATAAATCTTCTTGCAGACAACATCCTACTATTTGTATAAAACACAGAAGAGGTTATTCCTGTACTGATAGCTTTGTTAAAGGAAGCTCCCTCAGGCATTATAAGTCTAAAAACCTCTGTTTGAATAACACCCTTGTCTATTCAGCAAAACATCCAATTCCTCAAGAACCTGACAATGAAATTCCCTAGCTTAAAATATCTGAGCATAACTGTTCTTAAAGACCTCACACAATTGCTATCCAGAAAGTATATCATATTAATAAATAGTCTTAAAACATACCTAACTTATTGAAATGCTTAATCCTAGGAAGACTGAAATTAATACAGTTGAGTTTGTTACATAGATTCCTATTCTGTTTTAATCTTTAGGATACTGATTTTGTCTTCTTTTGAAAAGCACCATAAACAACAGAATTTTGCCATCAAGGTAGAGAAAATGGCAGAGTAACAGGTACCAACATTTACTTTATCATATTGTCCATCTTGATAGTAAAATTCTAGAACATACCAAATTGCTACATTATAGATCTCCAATCAGTGAATTGCTCATTTAGAATTACAGTATAACTTGTAGCAGTTACCTCTAAACAACTAACTATTAATTACAGGAAGCTCTCAACTCATGACCATAATGTAACCTACCCAATATCACAACTGCTACATGAAGTGTCCATCTGAATACTTCAGTTATGATGCTGCATCACTGCTCTCCCTGATGCAGTTATGTGAGTTGTTAAGGGAACCATTGGGTGCTCCATCATACACTTATCTTTCAAAGAGCTCCAGAGATGCATTTGGGGAGAGAAGGGCAGGGTGCTCTGTTGCTGGGCCTCATGGTACAATCCTGGAAGCAACTGCCATTTTTCAAACAGCCACAATTCAATTCAATGCAGCTGTCCCGAAAGTGGCAACTGCTTCTGGGGATCATACTTCAAGGCTCAGCAATGGACTGGCTTGCTTTGCTTTCCTAACAGGAGTTCTGCAGCATCCCCATTCTTTCTTCAGCAGAAACTCCACAAGGGATTTCACTAAGGTGCCCATCTTTGGGTGAAGGAACAGGATAGGTAGATTTCATCATGAGCGTGTGGAGATATCATTTATCAAAGGGTTCAAATCTTTCTTTTGGAGCTTAATTGGAGATGAACTGTTTTTACCGCATTACATGCATTTATCAGCTCTTCAATGCAAGAACGTCTGCATTAGCCATTACTAATGGAGTAATCATTGCAATTTGTCCTTTCTTTGTCCTGCCCAATTTCATACCCTTCTGACCTCATTATTTGCCACTGTCCTTCCCAACTCTACAATAAATGATACTTAGAATCATAGACTCAGAATTAGAAGGGTTGTTTCTGCACTAAATCCCTTGTTTCAAATCCAAATTAAATCATGCCTGAAAAAGTTGTTCAGCTTCTGCTTGACCTCATCCAGTGAAAGGAACACTGGCATCTCTGGCTTAGTACTTGCATTTCAGATTAAATCTCTATCTGAACAAAATGAGTCACAAAAACCATACATCATAATACACTTGTTCATCTTTAAAACACCACAAGATGTTTGTGCCTCTTTGCTGAGCTATTTCCAAAGAAAAGATCCAACTGATGGGCGATATTTATAAAGAGATTGTCAGGGAAGACAGAGGCATAAATTTGAAACTAGAGGGTGGCTAAGGAAAAAGAGAACTTCTAAGGATTTAACCCAGGGTATGTTTAGAGAAGCTTCCTGATGCATGAGTATTCCAAAACCTCTTAGCTTCTCAATTATGAATGCCCATAAAGTGAAGAAAAGCAAGCGAATAAGTAGTGGGGAAATAAATTAAGAGGCCTGGAAACTCTTTACTGCAAAATATGTCAATCCATTTAAAGATTTTCTGCAGAATATTTTTGGAGGTTCTCCTAATATTGTAGAGCAACTTCCCTTCAGCTTTACACCTTGACTATGTGGATGGGAGAAAAAACTAGGGTGTTTTTCTCTCTTGCCTCCCTTTTCCCCAGGACAACATGTAAGTAAAGGCTACTGGCTTTTAACTGGAAGCTGGACTTTAAAAATAAAATGATGGCTAAAAACTGCAATGCAAGAACATGACATGATAGTCATGCAAGTAGGTGAGGGCAAAACTGGGGAGCAGTTGTGTGGGTATAGGTCTGGGCTATCCATAGAGTATAATCAAAATAGTCAATGTTATGGTCACCATAATGTGAGATGGATAAAAATCAGGCATAACTTTAGACACACTTACCATACCCCCACAACTCTGCAATATTTAGTAACAAACAGTATGAGTAAGAAAAGAGCCACAGTTTTCACAAGGAAATGTTATCTGTCAATCAGTCTGTCTATCCATGCATCATCTATTTATCTATCAATTGTGTGTCTGTCTAACTATCTATCTATCTATCTATCTATCTATCTATCTATCTATCTATCCTCTATCTATCTATTAACCTGGTCATCTTGCTGAAGAATGTAGGTGGCTTACAATCATCATTGTTACTTAAAGGTTGAGGTGTAAATGAACTTTCCAAGGCAGGTATCTTTATTCTGATTCTAGCTAACTTCTCTGTTTTATGCCTTGAGGTCTTTGGTGGCTACCTTCCTTTTTCTTTTGTAGGCTTTTGTATGTCCCATTCCAAAGATTAAGTAAACAGGCCATATTGATTTTCCACAGAGTCCTGAATGTTTTAAGGAATCATCACCCACAGTCTTTGCTCACAAAGGAGCATTAAATATACAAAGCTCACTTGTGGCTGCTGTATATTTGGAAAAATTCAATACTTTCCAAGCTTCTGCCTTAAGGCCATGTTATATTTCACGTGAGATTCCAGAAACCAAGGAAAAGACTCTTGGCTGGTTTTCTGTGAAAACAGCCACTTTCTATGGAACCGTTTAGCCACAAGCACAAATTCACAGTCAGCTGCATCTCTTTGGAATAGACCAAGTAAGGAGAGGTTGCAAACAAGAGCTTCATTAATATGGTGGAGGGAAGCTGATGGAGGATGTGGAAAATGCAGACTGGGTGTAAATGGGGGGGGGGACCTCAGATGTATGGATAGGGGACAGTGAGTAGAATTTCTCCTATTCATTACCATCCAATCTCCACTAAATTCACTGAGCCTTCAGAAATATGCCTGCTATTCAAACTGTGGAATTACAAGTGCTTGTGAACCCACAAAACCTACTGTTCTTTCTTTACATCTTAACAAGGGCTGATCAAGGTGAATCACTTGAAACTTCAAAAATAACATGACCCTCTAGTAAGAATAAATAGCTTTTAACTATCATGTTTACAAAACTTGCTATGAATAAGAAATAGCTTTCAGTACCATTTCACAAAGTAATTGTATTAGCGTACTAAAAGAAAAATGAACAATCCTACTAATGCTGTATTACTACTACTTCTATTACTATTTCTACTACTAAACCATAGTCATTGCTTTGACATGAGGCAAATTCCTTGGAGGTTCAAATAGCAGGTTGGCCAGTATCTGCAATTTTAATATATCCCTATTGTTTTTATGGATTGGGAATTTCCATATCAAGGTTTTCTTTGATAAATCACAGAAAAACAATAAAATCTGGTGCTTTGCACACCACCTGTCTGCAAAACAAAACAAAAACCAGGAGTATTTCTGACACCTTAATCCTAATTAACTCTAGCCAATTTCATACATTCAAGAGTTATTTAAAAAAGAAGAAGAAGAGGAGAAGGAGAAGACTAGGAACAGATACATAAGCAGTTAAAACTTCCACAATCATTCTAGGGTACATTTTATATTGGAGTCCAAAGGGCCAGAAGATAGAAAGACAGATAGCCTGAAAGTGCCCCTAGGTCACTGCTTCATGGGACAAGATTAAATCCTACTTCTTCTGATTCAATAAGCCAAATCTACATGAACTGTCCCAGTGATACTTTATGGAAGTGTTTCTTGATCTCAGCAACTTTAAGGTGTGTGGGCTTCAAGTCCCAGACTTCTCTAGCCAACATGCTAACTGGAAAATTCTGGGAGTTGATGTCTACACATCTAGACTTATCTAACTGGATAGCAATAACAATAGTACTTATGCCACTCCATAGTGCTTTACAGCACTCTCTGGGTGGTTTATAAATGTCAGTACATTGCCCTCAACAATTTCAGTCCTCATTTTATTGATCTCGGAAGGATGGAAGACTGAGTCAACCTTGATCCCCATCAGGATCAAACTCCAGGCTGTGGGCAGAGATAACCTGCAATACAGTATTCTAACCCCTTTGCCACCATGGCTCCTATGGATTATTTTAAGAAACTTATTTCAGAACAAATTTTTTTAAAAAAACTTTAAGATGGGTTACCAGAAATGTTTTAACTTTAGATCCCCCCTCAAATTCACCCCTGTCCATTTGTATTTGGAAAGCTGTGTTTTAAACAGTCCCCCCTACCCCACTTCACTCCAGCACATTTAATCAGTATTGTTCAACAGACATTCCTTTACAACAAGAGATCAATGAAATTAGACAACTGATACTAAATTGCTTCCATTCATTATCCGCAGCACATTATGTCTGTTGTATTTTTGACAATTAGAATGGGATAAGAATAAAAATTCCAATAAAAGAACACACACATCAAACATCAGTTCCTTGTACTGTTTCCCTTTGAAGTCTCATGGGCATGTACCCAAGATTCAGTCACAAATTGATTTACAAGTTTCAATCACATCCCAGCCCCACCACTGAACTGTTAACAGAGATGAAAATTCCAGTCTCTGACTGAATCCCCAGCCATGTTGCATTGGTAAGGGTCCTGTATTTCAAACAGATTCTTTAAAAGCTAAAATCTGTTTCTTCTGGCTACATATCAAATGCAAGATCCTGCGTTTAAGTTGGCACTGCAGTGTTATCAGCCTTGGAAGAATGTTAAGTCCACTGACTTGCTTAATTGAACTGGATGATATGTTTCCATTGGCAAACCTACCAGTTAAAACAACAGCCTATGAATATTTGTGAATTTAGATTATGTCTGCTACATTTTCCCACAGGTTACTGAGCACTTTTCTTCTCAGGGCTGAAACTCTAAACAAGTAGATTTACATGTGTTAGTGACCAGGGATTGCATTTAACATATTTGCAAAGGTGAGATTGTGAGGTGGGGATGCACTAAGATTTTCTGTGGTTTCCTGACTATGGAGACAAAAAGTATTAGCTGCCAACTCCAGTGGACTGGCTGGTGTAAAAACTAGGGGAAAACCTCATAAAAACAGTTAAGAACATAAAACCACAGACAACCCAGACTAAAATTATCCAATGAACAACAAAATCAGCAAAATAAAGTGAAACAAGACCCTTAAACAAATAATAAATGTCAATCTCAGGCCTGGGACCAAAGCCAGTTTTTCAAAGTGAAATGTGAATGTGAGTCAAGATGCTAGTTGTTACCTTTTAAGCCCTACATAACATATTAGATGGACCACCTGTCGACCTTTCAAGATATACCAGACTAGAATACCACTGTTATGAATGCTAATATTACATTTATTAGCAGGTCATGTAACTGAATCTTGCAATAACATTTCTCCCCTCTCTTTAACTTCATGAGAATTAAGCAGGGTACCATCTGAGATGCTTTCTCCCACTACATTTCAACTCAGATTTCTCTTATCTCACTGTTCTCTTGGATATGGCTTTTCCTCAAGGTTATTTTCATAGCCTATTACAGTTTCCCATAATATCTGTCCAGCCAATTTGATTCTGCAGGATTTGGAATGCTCTTGGTTTCTTCAATAAAACATGTGATCTATTGGAACCCCCAAAATATGTCTTCTCTGTTACAGTGTTTGCCCTCTGGAATGAGCTTCCCAAGGTACATTGCTGTTGTTTAGAAAAACCATGCAGGGGGTTCCTGAGAGACTGTTGATCTTCACCCAGACCACTGAAAAGGTTCATCATGCTTGCTATCCATCATCTTTTTTGTAGATTTTATTGATTTTATTGTAATTTTTTTTGCTTGATAGTTGCGAGCCTCCCATAGTCATTGAGACCCGGTAGCATTCAACTTTAAATAACAACTGTTAGATTTTCATGAAGAGACAGACGCGGAGTGCTTCAGTGAAGAGTTTATTAGTGACTACAGCTCATAACAGACCCGATTTGGCTGGGCTGCGGCTGCTACTTATAGCCAGCAGCCGCAGTTGCCAGCCAATCAGAGTGCAGGGTTTTCCCGCACTTTTTAAACCAATCATTTCTGACATTTTACAAGAACAGTTCAAACTAAACCAATGACTTTAAACCTGCATACATAACACCAACCATAACAACGATCCTATTCAAAGGTTTGGGAAAACAACCAGGTCTTTTTTTTCTTGAATGTAGTAAGAATGGACCTCACCACATATCTTAGAGGGGGACATCATTTCAGGAGACAGGTGCTGCAGCAGAGGAAGTTCCTAAGGCACTGTTGAATACCTACCCTTCTTCATCATACCAAATGGACAGAAACACTTGTAACCACTTTAGAATACAATGAACTTGACTGAACTTATAATATTGTTTGCTTTCATACATAGAGTAGATCAATCTTTAGTTTTCCCAAGTTTATTTGAATAATACAACTCTACACATTTACACAATCTATTCATTCACCAGCAGGAATATTTGCTTCACTTTACATCTAAGCCCAAGACAACTGTTAGTCTGACTAACTGATCCTGAGCCAGCTTGATCTAATGGTTAAGGTGCTGGTTTAGAAACCAGAAGACTCTGAGTTCTATCCCTGTCTTATGTAGGAAGGCCAGTCACTCAGCCAAACTTACATCACGGGTTTGTTGTTGTAGGGAAAATTGGACAAGGAAGTATTATTAAGTATATTCACTGCTTTAATAAAAAATAATAATGGTGAGATAATGTATATATGACTGACTGACTGACTGACTGACTGACTGAATCCATCCATCCATCCATCCATCCATCCATCCATCCATCCGTGGTGTGACTTGTCTTTTTCTGTATGCATTCTTGGAATGTCTAGCTGATGTAGTAATATACAATCATGGTTACAGCAAATTTAACAAGTGCCTAGCCACAAAATTGCCAAGATGCTATTGTTCACTTTTATAATTCAAATGGGCTTCTAAATGCAAGAAGAATGCTTACAAGAAAGTCGAGAAATTTTTGGAAGTTATTGGTGTAACATGTTATTTTCCCTTACAGTACCTTCCTATTTTTATATATGAGGGTTTGTTTTACACAACACCAATCAATCACTGAAATTTTGTGCATTCTCCTATTGGTCAGTTGAAAGGAAAGATTGAGTAGCTGACAATTTTCCCTGCAGTACTGAGATCACCAGAAAAGATTATCATAGGTTGATTTAACACTTTGCGTGGCACTGGTGAGGTAGAAAACTAATAGTGTGGATGTGTGTTTAGACTAATTCATCCATCCATCCATCCACTCATATGGTAGTCCGCTTGTAGATAAGTTGAGGTGGCTAAAGACATCACAAAACAAAAGCAATAGTAAAAAAAATCAAATACTGCACAATGCTCACATTTACACGAGCTCATATGTCATTTTGCTCAGTGGCTGGCTGGGGGTGGGGTGGGGAGCAGGCCTTCAAAGCTTTCTTAAACATTGGCAATATTAGAAAAAGACAGATCTCAGGGGGATGTTGTTCCATAGGGCAGGTGCTGTGACAGATGACACTGTTTAATTGAAGGGACTGAGAGCATGCCAACCTTATTAGATCTTGTAGAATAGGCAGATATAATTGAAGATAGATTTACCCTCAAATATCCAGATCTTGTGCCATGTCAATATTTATAGATGGATGCCAGACCTTGAATTGCATCTCTGAATCCACTTATAAACAGGGCAAATCACACAATTGTGATTTGTAAGCTTTCCAAGGTGTGTTCTTCCAGTCTTAGGACTTATTTTATCTTTCTGAAAGGGACTTTAGTTAGTGTTATAAGCTGGGAAGGGAGATGGCAGACCCCCTGGGGTTTTCAGAGGTTGTGTGTAGTAACAAAATAACTGCAGTACATAATAATAATAATTAATAATAATTTATTAGACTTGTATGCCGCCCTCTCTCCCTAAGGACTCAGGGCGGCTCACAATATAAAACACAATACAATAATTTACTTAAAAAATTAATTAAACATTACAAGCCCAATAATAATAAAACAATTAAAATTAATTAAAACTACTTTAAAAAATAGAACCCCCCCCCCGCCTTGGTTCAGTCCAGACCAGTCTGCTGAAAGAGCCAGGTCTTCAGTTCCCGGTGGAAGAAGTGGAGATCAGGGGCCAAACGAAGGCCCAAGGGGAGCTGATTCCACAGGGTGGGTGCTCCCATGGAGAAGGCCCTATCCCTGGGCACCGCCAGCCAACAATGTCTGGCCGACGGCACCCCAAGGAGGCCCTGCCTGTGGGAGTGTACAGGGCGATCGGAGCGTGATGCTGGCAGGAGGTGTTCCTGCAAGTACCCTGGACCCAAGCCATGCAGGACTTTATATGTTGTCACTAACACCTTGAATCTCACCCGGAAGGCAACTGGCAACCAATGCAGGTCATGCAGGAGGGGTGTAACATGGGAGTATCGGGACAACCCCATCACAGCCCACGCGGCCATATTCTGCACCAGCTGCAACCTCCGGGTGGTCCGCAAGGGCAGTCCCATGTAGAGAGTGTTGCAGTAGTCGATTCGGAAGTGATGAGTGCATGAGTGACTGTCCATAGGGCATCTCGGCTCAGGTAAGGGCGCAGCTGACAAACCAGATGCACCTGGGCAAATGCCCTCCTGGACACAGCTCTCACCTGTTCCTCCAAACTGAGCTGTGTATCCAGGAGGACGCCCAGGTTATGCACCCTGTCCATGGGGGGCAACACCTCTCCCCCCATGACCAATGATGGTTTATCCTGAATAATCCGAGATGCTGGTATGTACAGCCACTCAGTCTTAGCCGGGTTGAGTCGAAGCCTGTTCCTTCCCATCCAGATCCATACCGCATCCAGACACTGGGTCATCACGGAGAGGGCCTCACTGATATGGTTCGGGGTGGAGATGAAAAGCTGGGTATCATCCGCATATTGGTGATACCTCACCCCGAAACCCCAGATGATCTCACCAGGGGCTTCATGTAGATGTTGAACAGGAGGGGCGAGAGAACCAACCCCTGGGGCACCCCACAAGTGAGGGGCCTCAGGCTTGACCTCTGCCTCCCTGCCAACACCAATTGCGAGTGGCCCGAGAAATAGGAGGAGAACCACCGTAAAATGGTGCCCCCCACTCCCAACCCCCCGAGCCGCCGCAATAAGATACCATGGTCAAAGCCGCCAAGAGATCTAATAGGACTAGGACAGAGGAAAAACCCCTGTCCTGAGCCCTCCAGAGATCATCCATCAGTGCGACCAATGCCGTCCCCGTGCTGTGCCTGGGTCGGAAGCCCGATTGGTACAGATCGAGGTACTCGGCTTCCTCCAGGAACATCGGTAGCTGCTGAACCACCACGGTCTCAACAACCTTCGCTAAAAAGCTAAGGTTGGAGACAGGACGAAAGTTGTTTAAAATGGCTGGGTCCAAGGCAGGCTTCTTGAGGAGGGGCCTCACTACCACCTTTTTCAAGGCGGCGGGAAAGGAACCCTCCCCCAGAGAAGCGTTGACAACTGCCTGGAGCCAGCCACGTGTAACCTGCCTGGAGGCATAAAACAACCAGGAAGGACACGGGTCCAATAAACACGACATAGGCTGCCATTGGTCAGCAGAGGCTCCTGACACACCCTACTCATTCTCAGGGGAAATTTATTAGTCTCTCAGCCCAGCCCTAGGAAAACATGAAAGGAAAATGCTTCAAATTGCCCCACTCAAAACCCAGAAATAAAGAACTTAGTGAACACCATGCCAGACCAACACAAGCAGATATCTATTTATTTGCATATTCTAGCATCTGCAAAAGTTTTATGAAGAAATTCTCTTTTAAAACAATATAGTTAAATCTCCAGATAGAAAAAGAAATGCAGTGGGGAAAAAGGGAAAGAACAAAAGAAGGCAAGATTAACTGGCTATGTTTATTTATTAAATGTATATTCCACCAACCTCAATTGTTATGTTGAGCCTTCTAAATAAATTAGCTGCCCTACTAGTTGCTTCAGTAAGATACCAGGGCCCCTAACATTTGCAATGAGGATAATTTGAAAGCGGAATGGGACAACTTGGCATGGCCAACTTGCTTCACCCAACTCCCCATGGCCAACTCACCACCAGACAGCTCACTGTGGGACAATTCAACAGTTAGTTTTAAGTATTTAAAATAATTAAAGAATATTTTAATTTTTGTCATTCATATTTCATTTCCCCTTTTGCATCCTTTCTTTAATGATTCTATTTCACCATTTCTTTGTCATTAATGTAACTCTTGTCACACAGCGAGTTGGCCATGGTGAGTTATCCACAGAGAGTTGGCTGCAGTGAGTTGACCATGTCAAGTTGTCCATGCCAAGTTGTCCTAAGCCTGTTTGAAAGACATTCTCTCCTATTTAAATGTTGTTAAGTAGGTCCTCCTTGTTCCTCCCTCTGGTTCTTAATCTCGTGTTGTATAAATGTATAAATGGGGGTGAGGGTGGATGCGGAGGATGGCAACCAATTTTCCAGGAAGCTTGGCAATCATTTTTCCCAGTCAAATGCAAAAATCATTGTGAATGATACCATCAAATTCCCCAGGAAATACTAGTGTGACTCACCTGCTTATAGGAATCTGTGGCCGTATCACATATGAGATCTAGGATTTAGTCATGTTTAAAAGGAAAATAGACTCAACAGAACAAAATCAATCCTAATTTCTTTGTGTTTGCTATTCATTATTTTTCAGTATAGTTGAACTTTACAACATTGCCACCAAATAAGAAAAAAGATCCCACATGATTGTTATATTTCCAACAATGTTTAGAAAATGAATTGTCTATTTTCACAACCAGTGCCAGGATCATACACCACTAATAGAACATACCAATTTGATCAATGTTTAACATTAATTGTAAATTTAACATTTTTTCATTGATATTCCAATTATTTGATGTCATATTTTCATTTAAATTCTGCATCTATTTAATAATACAGCCATTGAATTGTTCATTTCCTGAATGGTACTTCAGCAGCTTGCTATCCATGTTAAAGAACTAGCTTGGCAATACATTTTTAGCCTTGGGTACTGCCAGTCTACTTTGTTCTTTTGAATGTGCAAGAACTTAAACTTTATCCTGGATTGCTTGTTGAGGGAGCGTCTCCTTCCGATATCTAGTACCAGCCACCCTGTGCGAGCTCATAGGCAAGGACTCCTCAGGGTCCCATCGGCGGGTCAGTGCCGGCTGGTGACTCCCCGACGACGAGCCTTTTCTGTCGCGGCCCCGGACCTCTGGAATCAACTGCCTTTGGAGCTCTGCCTGACCCCTGATCTCCGCACCTTCCGCCGTGAATTAAAGACCTGGTTATTTGACCAACCTGGGCTGTGACCCCTCCCTAGGGGAGGGAGGGTTTTAATGTTTACTGTTTTTTATGTTTTATATTTGGGCTTGTTCTTTGTTTAATGATTTTTTAAATATTTATTGTTTGTGTTTTTAGCTGTGAGCCAGTCTTGGAGATGGGGCGGCATACAAGTTCAAGTATAAATAAAATAAATATAAAATGAGTTCTTCATCTCTATCGGTCATTTAATGTCTTATCCTCAATTTTACTGTGATCATTTGAAACAATGAATTTAATCCTGGCAGAACATTCATTTCTACCACTATTCTCCCATATCAGGATTTTATATTTCTCAGTCTTGAAATATCAGCCAAATCTGGCAGGAATTACTCTTAAATAAATCATGTTTTTTGTTAAATAGATTCCCAAATCCCCAATCTTTTTAGCAGTAATGTTAAATCCCATTGTTCTCTTTATTCCATTTTTACAAAGTAATATGTTCCCATTCTCAACCCCCAAACAGATTTACCGCTGCCATTCAGAGTTCTGGTTTATCGTGTGACTCTCTAATAAAATAATTAATATGTGTAAGCTGATGCAAGAAGTGAACAGTTTTAAGAGACTCCTCATTCTCCATTATGTTTGACTTCCTAAAGAGCAAGTTCAATTATTAGCCTGTGTTATAATAATTATGTAATATTTGCTCAGTGGAAGCAATAGCAATCTATTGTACTCGGAGGTAATTACAGCTTTTGAAAATCTTGATAGTCTTTGGCACTCCCTGCTAGCAATAAAATAAATGAACAAGACAGAAGATGATTATTCTAAAAATGTGGATGTGCCTAAGAGATTGGCATGATAGAAAAGAAATTACAGGGGTTTTTTTTAATAATGAAGTGAACATCCTTGTAATAATTGTCTCTAAAAGTTATCAGATTCTTTTGTACAGGAGTAGGGAATAATTAAGCTCAATGATTTTGCTCTGTAGTTTCCTTCTTCTAGAGTTCTATAGTCAGAATAGTATAACATATATAAATGGATATATATATATAGAGAGAGAGATAACCTTCATTTCTAATGAATTTTATGACAGTAATACTATCAAATCCACAGGTCCTGTCTTCCAAGTAAATACAGAGATTATTTCCACATAGCATATTTTTCATTCCTTCCCACTCCCTAATTCCTCACAAGCCAGAACTAAAGAGAAATTTCCTGACAATTAGAACAATTAATCAGTGGAACAACTTGCCTCCAGAAGTTGTAAATGCTCCAACACTGGAAGTTTTAAAGAAGAGTTTAGATAACCATTTGTCTGAAGTGGTATAGGGTTTCCTACCTAGACAGGGGGTAGGACTAGAAGACCTCCAAGGTCCCTTCCAACTCTGTTATTCTATTCTATTCTATTCTATTCTATTCTATTCTATTCTATTCTATTCTAATCACTTCACATACTTTTTCTGTCCCTCTCCATGTAAGAAGGTAATTTAAAGCATTCATTTGTTGTTTGGAATGAATATGTATTCTAACAACTGCATGATAGTTTTTAAAAGTGACCTCTCTATGTTGTCTCCTAAAAGTTCAAGGAAGTTTGATTGTGGACATCTTCTAGTAGCTCCAGAAGACAGACTTACTGGCACCCCCTTTCCCTGCCCACAAAATGGTTTTCAGTTATTAAAAAAAGTAGATTTTGGTTGAACATCAGGAAAAATATTTAAGGTCTGTTGAATAGAAAATTGTGCCCTGAGTGGCGCAACGGAAGTGTGCTGGGCCCATAACCCAGAGATCGATAGATCAGAACCATCCTCTGCCAACTTCCCTTTCCATCACTAGAGGCTTTTAAAAAAGAGACTGCACAGACATTTGTCTGAAATGGTATAGGGTCTCCTGCTTGAATAGGGGTTTGGACCAGGAGTGGGATTCAATTTTTTAAACAATCGGTTCTGTGGGCATGGTTTAGTTGGTGGGTGTGGCTTGGTGGTCATGTGACTGTGTGGGTGTGGCCAATTCAACATCACCTGGCCTCTGCTCGCCTGGCCTCTCATGACAGTGGGGATGCTGCAATGGTCATAAGTGTGAAAAATGGTCATAAGTCACTTTTTTCAGTGCCATTGTAACTTTGAATGGTCACTAAATGAACTGTTGTAAGTCAAGGATCACCTATACAAAAATACAAAAAGTTTCTTTGCTTGTAAAAAGCTGCCTTAAATATCTAAATATTAGATTAAAAATACCTGCAAGCCAGAGTTACAAATCAGGCAGGGTGCCAGAGCACCTTGAGGAATTAAAATAGTTAAAATGCAGTGATAACTATCAGCAGCCAACTCTTGCTCATAAAGTGAAACCCTTTAGAGAGATCATTTAAGCTCTCCAGAAAGAGCACACCCAGGGGAAACAATCCTTAGATCCATTTGCACCACTTAAAGATACCAGCTGGTCTCACTCATCTCACAAGATATCCTAAGAAAATCATCCAGATTTAAAGAAAGGTCACATGCCCCCCAGAAAGGCAGTGAAGAAATCAGTGCCAAGCTTGCAATCTGCCTCTTGGAAGTACACCCCAAAAGGACAGTTTCAGATACCTCTAAAGCAGTGAAGGAAGATCCCCTCTCCAGATAGAAAAAGAAACCATGGGGCAGGAAAAACCACTATGCCTTTTTAACCACGGAGCTGGCATTAAAGCACACCAGCCTGAGCCCAGGGGTCCTGGATCCCAAAACCCCCAGGAGATGAGAAGAGGCTAAGGGGTCGGAGCGCACCACAGCTTGGATATAGTGGGGGCACGCTCCCCTAACATGATATGGCCCCCCGCCTCGTCGGCTCCTACCCATTCCAACCACCCTGGGGATCGTGGCTCCCACTATTCTGCCTGAAGTCCCACAGGCCCTCTCATGCACCCCCCAACCACGGCCCTGTCTCAGGCTGCACTGAACTCCTGCAGTAAAACCCGCACCCTTCCCACCCTTCCCTAACCCCCTAAAAAACCAATTAAAAATTTTTAACAAAGGAGCCCTGGGTCCTTTTTTTTATCCCTCCCCGAGCCCCGGCCCCTTCCCCTTCCTGCGCCATGCCATCTCTCCGGATTCCACAATCTGTCCTCGAGATAGGCTGATGGTAAGCCGGTGGGCCAAACCCAAGAGAGGGAGAATCCCTCAGAGCCCACAATTCAGCTTCCAGAAAAGTCCGCCTATGTTGGTAAATGTCCCGTCAACAAAGGGAGGAGCGACCAAAAATGTAAGTAGTATGTCCTTAATGATGATCTTATAGTCTAAGCATTGGCATAGTTCTAAACCACTGGGTTGCCTCCATCCCTGGATGCCCTCTCATGGCATTCCAGGGGGCTGTTGGTCGAGCATATAAGGCTGGTCACTGCTCTCTCACCGCTTGTGGCCCCCAGTGGTTAAAGAGAGATGTTACATCGCAGTTGGAATTGCACTGGGGAGGAGGTGGTGCATCCCATCCCATTGTTCTCTCACCACAGTGGGTGGGTGAACCAGCAAAATTCCATCACCCTCACCAGTGAAGACTGATGAGGACAGGAGGAGTAACCGCCACAGCACACAGGAGACAAGAGCTCTGGATAGCAGATGGATAAAGCCATCCGATAGTTCACATCCCAGGTGGAAACAGGGAAAGTCTTCTTGCCCCTTGGCATCTCATCAATTGGTGCCAACAGGCTCTTGTGGTGCCAACAACCCAGTCATTCAACCCAGTTGTTCAAGGAGTCAGAATTAGAGAGGGCAAAGGGGGCGGAGAAGATCAACCAGGGGCAGCATCCAATGGTGCAGCTGCCCTTGTCTTCATCGGTGCCTACCTCCCGGCCAGGGGCAGCCTCCGGGCTCACCTCCAACATCCAGACTGGATTCCGGCAACCACACTGGCCCTGGATCCACACCGCCGCCGTGACCACCGTTGCCACCGTCGCCATCAGAGCAGGGCCCCAGCCAACAAATGCCGTATCCTGTCCACCCAACTGGGGGAGGGTACAGCCAACATAGCCAGGGCCGCGACCTTCAACCAACCCCCCAGCCAAGATGTAATTCGCCAGGCCCGCAAGTTACTCAAGCCGCTAAGGCCTCCGGCACTACCCCCAGTGACTCCGGGGCCAGAATGAATCCCAAGTTCGTTGAAGATGTTAAAGCAGCTGCGGATGCCAGAAACGCCCACCCACTGCATCCCAGGAGGCCTCTGAGAGTGGGCTTGTTGTTGGCGAAGTCGCCGCTTCTGGGGCGGTGCCCGTAATTCTGCCCCCGTCATTGTGGCCGCAAGCCCACGCTGGAGATCATCACGATTAACACGCGCGACTCTCCCGACGGGGCTGGATTGTTCTAGCCCCACCTGACTCCTTGGCTGTTCCGCTGAGAGTATCGTGAGTTTTCGGGGGGAATATGAGCCTCCAAACGCCCCCAGGGACAAAAAGCCAGCTACCTCCATGGGAGAGACAGTCGCTAGCTGCTAGCAGCCATCTTGGACATGCGCAGCCAGTGGCATTGAATGACAATCTTTCTAGCTAGCCAAGAAGCCTTGCTGAATGTCACTCATCTTGGTTCCCTGTCATTAAAAGCTTCTTTCTGACAGCTCTGCTTCATTATTCAATTATTTCTTCAAAGTGCTGATTGTCCAGGGAAGTATTTCCTCCCAACAGCAGTGTAAAAATCTTAAAACAACCCTTCCCCTTTAAGAAAGTCAAGCCCCAGAAGCTCCTGAGACAGGAAGTCTAGGCGTACTGGCAAGAATGTAATAAGGGTGGAAAAAAACAAAAGGAGATTGCTTCTAACTACCAGTTCTCCAAACTGCTTAGAAAGTTAACAAGGGGTTCTATAGAACCAGTCAGAACTGGTAGAATCCCACCCCTGGTTTGGACTAGAACAGGGGTCGCCAACCTTTTGGACCTCAGGGACCACCAAACTCATAATTTTAAATCCCAGGGACCACTAACTGGTTCTGTGGGCATGGCCTAATTTGTGGGTGTGGTTTGATGGTCATGTGACTGGCTGGGCATGGCTTGTATGTAAATATTATAAATATTTATATAAATATTGAATTTTTTATTAAAAAAGAGCAACTTTTACCCAAAATCAGGCAAAGCAGGCAGGCAGATTGAGTTGCTCGTAGAATCACAGATTCATTCAGAGATCTGTCTATCTGCCATCGGCTAGCTCAGTCTGTCACATAAAATTTGCTAGCAAGCAAACTCACAAAATTAACTCACAAAATTAACTCACAACATACCATGTATGTAAATATGGAATTTTTTATAAAAAAAGAGCAACTTTTACCCAAAATCAGGCAAAGCAGGCAGGCAGATTGAGTTGCTTTCAGAATCATTCAGTGATCTGTCTATCTGCCATCGGCTAGCTCAGTCTGTCACATACAATTTGCTTGCCGTGAGTCTGCACTGAATAATAGAACCTTCAGTCCTAAGGGAGGTTCGGCTGTGCTTAAAAGCAGAGCCGAAGATCTAAGGACTAGCTAGAAAGCAAGAAATCCAACCATTTCCTACTTTCTAACTAATCTAAATCTCCTGACACAGCAGAACAGCTGATGGTCAGAAAAAAAAGGAAAAATAGCAACTTAGCAGGCAAGTTTGCCGGGTAAGGAGTGAATGGGCAGGGAGGTTTCCTGCAGGCCTTGTGTGCAGCGCAGCCTTGTGTTTCTGCGCAGCCTGGATTAATTTGCTTTGGGGGTTGCTCTGGGAGTGACATTTCTCTGTGGACCACCAAAATTTTCTCATGGCCCACCAGTGGGCTGCAGCCCATCGATTGGCGACTGCTGGACTAGAAGATCTCTGAGGTCCCTTACAACTCTGTTATTCTATTCTGTTCTTTCTCAATGAAGGTGATTAACAGAGGTTGGGTGGTCATTGGTGGGTAATGCTAAGGTTTCTGGAGTATAGACAGGATTGGTCTATGTACTTGCAAAGATTCCTTCCATATTTGCATTCCATTATTTTAGGACAACAGATTAGTCCATAGTTCTTCAGTGGCTAAATGGCTTGTGACTCTACAATTTCCAACATCCTTGGACAGTGTGGCAATGGTTCCACAACATCTTTGTAGTTTGGCCTCCCCCCTCCCTCTCTCTCTCACACACACACAAACTCCAACATCTTGCATTTCTGTTTAGGCAGCAAAGCCAAAGCAGTTAACCTAAAAAACAAAGGAAGAATTTAAAAGCATTTTCTCTACATTAGTAATCAAGACAGTGGCCATATTCTCGCACTACATTGTTATATTTTTGGTTGGTTTATCATGTCATCCCAATCTAGAAACCTGGTAAGTTCATACTTCATGGATAGTTCTCTGTCTCACTCTCTGTGTCTCTCTCTCTGTCTCTCTCTCTCTCCCTCTTTCCCATGCCACTTCTATTTCTATAAATATTCCTGAGAGCTCAAACTGGCCTTAAATAATTTCTTAGAAAATTAAATATTTTGTCTGAATGCCAATCCATGCAGAAAATAAGAGAGGAGTATAAGCTGAAGTATTTATAATGGTACTTTCCTGCTGGTTACATCAAATCTGTATCATTTTTAATTAGACAGCCTATTTAATTGAATTAATCTCCATTACAATGATTTTATAAATGGATAAACCATATGTGAACATTTTATGTATGTGTCAATGGCATATTCTCAAAATTCCAAATATGCCCACCAGCCCAAAAAGGTTACCATCCTTTATCTAGCATTATAGCTGAATCCAATTTAATGGACAGCATATACTGTAGTGAAGCATCTGTTAGTGTGCTGAGAAAATGACATAAGGTGCAAGGATAGTCCACTTCTACATATTTTTTATATTCTTTCTAGATGGGCTTTTTGGGGAAAAAATAGGACAAGGGAATGGTTAGGGTTAAAGGTGGGATTAGAGTTATTCTTCCATCTTGTCCAAAATGATATCTACATTATAGCTATATGTTTATTGTTGTTGCTGAAGGAAAATTCAAAATAGGAAATTACCAGTATGCTAGATGAAAAGGCTGACCTGGAGGAAATGTTTTAATCCTATGTTAGGACATATTTAGTGTTCCATGAGAATAGGCCATTGCATTGCATGCCCATGAAAAAATAGCTCTCCTAGTTCATGGTGAACTGTTTGGAAGCCAAGCATGAACTCTGTTTGCAAAGAAGCAAATATAGATAGATTTATGCAGGAATGTGAATGATAACTTTCTCTGAAATCAAGTCCATGTGCCATCCCAACAAAAGCATATAAAAGAAACCATCAGCAATGTCCCAAAGGTGATTTTTTTTTCAAAAGGCAACTGGACTTTCTTGGATTTTTTATATGAGACTCTTCACTTCTCATCCAAGAAGCTTGAAGAAACAACATTTTAAAATCAAATGTCTATGGATATTCTCAATCATCCAGGTCATGGCTGTCCCAAAGAAGCTTTTTCAAGAGGCAACTGGACTTTCTGTTTTTCTTTTTTCTTTTGAAGGCATTTCGCTTTTCATCCAAGAAACTTCTTCAGCTCTGACTGGATGGTATAAATATAACTCCTTCCATTCCCTACCATTCAGTCAGAGATGAAGAAGTTCTTGGATGAGAGGCGAAACGACTTCAAAGAAAAACAAGAAAATTCAGTTGCCTCTTGAAAAAATCCTTTGGGTTCTCAAGCCAAAAAGCCAAGAAAGTCCAGTTGCACTCTGCAAAAAGCACCTTTGGGACACCTGTGTCCTGGATGGTTGAGAATCTCCATATTCATTCTGCTATCAGCAAATGAGACTGGAATACAGCAAAGCCAAGGGCTTTTAAAGGAGAAAATTTTGCGATAGATGAATGTTTGAATACATGTAAACCTACAATTAGGTAAATTAGTCAATCATCACTCAAGCTTCAACAAGCAGTCTGAAATGTGCTATTTTTAAAACATAGGCTAAAGGAGATGACTTTGTTCAGAGTTCAAGAGGTTAACTGCACAGTGTATTATTTCTTTGTCAATACACTGACAAAACAAAATTCAACTTCCAAATAATATAGTGATATAAAAGATTAGCAGTAAGTAAAAAAAAGCAGAATAGAAATTGTCAAGAATCCTCTAAGTTAGCTGGTTTTGGTTCTTCTTACACAGAGTTAAACCTGTTATGAAACCAAAGATATTCAATCCATCGAATATAAGAGAGAGAAACTCGAGGTGAGGAAATATATTTTTTGATTCTTTACTGGGCAATGTTTTCAAAAGAATTTCCTGAGGAGGAATAAGAGATGCTTGGGGAATAAGATGAAGCCAATGACAAAAATCTGAAGATTTCACATCCTGCCATAGTGACAGTTTATCTTTCACCAAGCAGGCTTGACATTAGCAAAAGGTCAGGGAAAAGAGGGTAAAGGGAGGGAAGGAATGGGACAGAGAATGTATGAGTCAGAAAGCACATAAGCCTACAGATGAATGAACTTCTTAACCCGGGTAAAATTATTGTTTATCGTCTTTAAAAGCTCTCTTTCTTCATTTCTCCTAGATATTTCACCCTTGTACTCCATTTTTGTACAAATGCAGCTGGGGGATCTCAGTTTCTTTCTGAGCAATAGGAGGATGATCAGAGCAGATTTTGGTGAGGGAGATTTCCTTACCTGCTCCCCAGTTGAGGTGTATGGATGAGTTGAGGGTATCCATGAGAGTAAATCAGGCAACAGAACTGGTCCTGCTAGCTTTCCCATCTCCATCCCCCATTCTCTTCCCCCTCCTCTTTCCTACCCACCGTATATCAAAGTGAGTGCACAGAAAGAAAGACTCATGACAACTATTGGAATGGATTCTTGCAGACTGGATACAGGAACCCTACTTTACACTCAAAGCTCTGTAAGATTGAAAAGAGACATTCATTTGCTTCAAAAATTTGGGATAAAAAGTTCCCTAGTTCTTTAGTATCTCTAATAGCACTGGACACTTCTGGAAGCATTTGGACCACACAATTTGGTTTTGCTCTCTTCTCCTTTATCATAGAAGTAGTTGTAACACTTAAAGCTGGCAACCATCTGAAACTGACCAATGCTTCCTGGGAATCAAAATGATTGGGATTTTGTCTATGTACATATTATTTTTTAAAATCCCAAAAGGCACGCTAAAATATAAAATTGAGCCATGGTGGCACAATGTTAGAGTGCAATACTGCAGGCTACTATTGCTGCCTGCTGGCTGCCTGCAATTTGGCAGTTCGAATCTCACCAGGCTCAAGCTTGACTCAGCCTTCCATCTTTCCAGGTGTGTAAAATGAGGATCCAAATTGTTGGGGGCAGTATGCTGACGCTGTAAGCCACTTAGAGAAGGTTGTAAAGCACTATGAAGTGGTATATAAATCTAAGTGCTATTGCTACTGCTAAAATATCAATTGGTTTGTAATACAATGGGTTATGTGAATCGTATTATTTAAAGTCCATCTAGATCTCCTCTTATATCCTTTCCAAATAACTGTCACTGGATTGTGGTCTGCCCAAGTGCTTGTTTCTATTTCAATTTCTCGTATGTTAGTAAGTAGTTCTGCTGACATTCATATCATATCAATTCTAGACCATGATGCATGTCTGTTTGAGTAAAAAGTATATTGCTTACTTTCCACATTTCTCTCTCTCCATGCATCTTTTAAGTTTAATTCTTCTATCATTCAAAAGAAATATTTTGGTAATATCTTTCTAGCTTTCTTTGTTGATTTCTGCGTTTTATAGTCCAACTGATCATTAATTATTCCATTAAGGTCTCCCATCATACAAATATTAACATAGTCCAATTCAATTATTTTCATATGTAATTTCCTATAGAATTCTTCTTGATTATCATTTGGAGCATAAATTGCAATTAAAAGTGTTTTGACATTATTGTCCATTATTTCCACCATCAAAATCCTTCCATCGTCATCTGTATAAATTAATTCTGCCACAATTATATCTCTAATATATAAGACCACGCCTCTTTTTTTCTATTGTGTCAGCGATGTGAATAATTTCCCTATTTTTTTTGTTTCAATATATATTCATGTTGTTTTTTAATATGTACTTCTTGTAAACAGATTATATCAAATTTTAATTTCTCTAATTTATGAAATACTTTTCTTCTTTTAGCAGCCAAATTAAGTCCATTTATGTTAATCGTGATCAATTTCCTTTCATCCATGTTAAGCTTTATAAGAGGGTTTTATTGCTCTAGTGGATCTTAGTTCTCATTGCTCTCTAGGTACACCACCCACTGCACCCTTTTCTTTTTCTTTTTCAATTACTGCTATACACTCCTCTTGAAATTCAATTAGTGACTCTTCTTTTCTTTCTTCTTCCTCCTTTCCTCTAAAATATTCTAAGTAGAATAGCTTCACTTTTCCAACTGTGTCGATTCTGTGTCTTTGTTCCTGCCAAGTGAACAAGAGGCCTTCTGGCATCAACCATCTATAGTTTATTCCTCTTTTAAGTAACTTTTTAGTCAAAAATAAACATTCTCTTCTCATCTCTCTTACTCTTCTTAGTACTTGTTTCAGCACCACAATTTCTTTGCCTTTGTACTTTAATGTTTTCTCTCTTGCCACCTGTAGTACCTGTGTTTTGATTCTCTTCTTAGTAAATCTAATATGTACTTCTCTTGGTAACTTGTTTCTCATTGCATATCTTGTATAGACACGGAACGCTTCATCCATCCCATCCATCATCTTCTCTTTGGTTATCTCTAATGCTTCTGTCTGTCATTATTTCAGCAAGATTTTCACCTTTTCCTTCTTCCACATTTTGAAATCTCAAATAAAATTCTGATTTATAGATTTCCCATCCCAATGCTTCAATCCTGCCTTTCTCGACATTGCTCAATCAAGTATCAATATCTCCAATTTTCTTATCTCTTTGTATATCTTCTTCAATTTTTTTGAATCTGTCTTCATATTTTATCAACATCTGTTGAATATTTTCCACATTCTCATCTGTCTTTTCAATTTTTTGCTCAATCTTCTGAATTCCTTGCATGATCATCTGCAATGTCACTTCCTTCTCTTTCTCTTTCTCCTGTTGTAACATTGTCTGTATAGATCATTGTCCTCCAGATGGTGAGGAGGTTGGTATCGAAGAAGCTGGGGCTGTTATCTTTCTACTCATCTTGTAATGCTTATCTGTGAAGAAAGAGAGAGAGAAAAAAAAAAGGAGAGAAAAAAGAACGTGGGCAAACAGTTGCCACTCCAAAAAGAAAAAGGGAAAAAGAAATCTTCAGGCACTTGTACACCTTAATCCAATTAGTTGCAATAAGATATAAAAAAATAAAAATAGAATAAAAGCAAGAGAAGATATGGAAAAAGGGATAAAAAGATCTTCCTTTTGGAGAAAAAGAGGATTAGGGAAAGAAAAATAAGAATTAAAAAAATAGTCCATGTATTTCTCTTAATAAAAAGAAAAAAGAGAGCAAAAATAAAATATTTACATTCTAGTTCCTGGGTTAAAAGGTTGAAATCCAAATTTTAAAAAACCCAACTAGAGGGGAAGTAGAAAAGAAGGTAAAAAGTAACAAACAATTCTAATGTAAAGCACTAAATATCCAAGGCTCTTTAATAAATCAACTCAAAGTTTCCAATTCCAGTACTTTCAAGGTCACTTCAATCTTCTTTCTTTCAACTTCAACTCCAGACTCCAGCTATCTATAATTTCACAGATGAGCACCTGTGTAAACAAACTGCCATGCTCATCCCACTATCTTTTCCAATGCAAAGCTCAGAGTCCTTGAGTATAACACGAATACATAAACAAGTAAAAGAAAAAAGAAAACAATATATCCAAGCCTCTAGGTGGCAGTGCTACTTATTTTCCTTCACTTTCACTTCCCCCTCATACGTCCAAAGCCAGGAACATAAAAAAAGTAAAATCTTTTCTTTTAACAAAAAAATAAATCTCCAATCAGGAATAAGAGTCTTAATCAAAAACAAACTTTCAAGAGGATTGTTTAAAAAAGAAATAAAAACAGAAATAGAAAATTTAAAAAGGACCAGTCCAGTTTAAAATTAAGAAGCTTTACCAAGTTCAAAATTCCAATAAAAAGGGAAAAGAAAAAGAAAAACTTTCACTTTAACTAGCTTAATCTCACCGCTTAAACTCTTTTCTCTTCACTTTTAATTCCACTTTAAGTCTTGCAGGGTGTTCTCTTCAAGAAATAGTAAGTAAAAGTTCATCTCACCAAACTGACACACTTCTTTTCAATCTCTTCCATTCTGGAGCTCTCACAGCTTCAGCAGCTTGAATGGCTACCTCTCCACCGTCAGGTTTTCCTGGATCAACCAGGGACTTTGCGATATCCCTGGGATCAGCAGGACATGCTCTTATCGATCACCGTCTCTATGGGATGGTTTAGGTCTGACAGGACCGACCAGCAGCTGAAATATTGACGGTGATCTTAGAGAATTAAGATCGCACGTCGTACCACCGCGACACCAGCTCCCCCTCCCACACATCTTTTAGTAGCTAACATTGCCTATTCACATGAAGAAAAATCTTTCCATCATATTTACTCAGAATTCAGAATTATCTCTCATTATGCAAATTTCCCTAGAAGATGAAAGTTAATAGCTTTCTATTGTGGTGTTTTAGCCATTTTATTCTTTTATGTGGGGTGCAGGTGTGTTGGTATATTTTAATTATTACTTTTCTATGCCTAATTATAACATTCAAAAAGGGGAACTGGAATCTGACCTTGATCTATCAGATAAATTTGATTGGCTATAGATGAAGTTAGCCTTTTTTCAGTGAAAGTGTCCTAGTTATGGAAAATTTTACCCCAATGCCAAATATCTATTTCTGTTATATTTTCAGTGCCCTATAAAGATATTTTTATTTCCCCTGAATCTTTCATCACTAGATTTCATTACAGAAAAGACATTAAAAAAACATGTTATGGTATTGTAAATACCCCAAGTTTGGCTAAAGGAAAAAAGCAGTTTCATGAATTTGATTACAAAAGACTTTTTCTTCTCTTTTCTTTTCTCCCTATACAATACACTGTGTAATGCAATAACATTCAGTGACAAGAGTTAGCAAACTTTACTTCCTAACAAGATGTTGACCCAATTGTTTCTTAATAAGAAAAAGTTTTAAGGTCTCTACTTCCTGTTTTATTTTCTTCTCAGTTGCTATCTTGACTACTGAAGTATCTTGGGACATGTTTAAAGATCACTGATGATAGCCTAGGGTCTTGTGTGTTAGAGGAAGGAAGCCAACTTTCTTTAATATCACAAGGGAATACCATTCTTTTTCTGATGCACAGTTAAGAAAATATTCTGGTGCGGTTTCAGTTTTGTGTGGGCCTAGACAGGAAATTTGTGATTCCTGTTTCCTGTAGGCAAACTCCCTTTAGCTAACAAATAAACAGATAGGTCTTAGTGCTATTATATTGCATCACCCACTAATTTGATATTTACAAAGAAGGGGACAAAGTTCTACTACAAGGCAGCAAAACTGTACAGCTTATTTATTAATTATCTGCCATTAAATTATGTGTCAACTCTTAGCCACCACATAGTTTTGCTCTAGAACAGCAGTTGGATCCTTCGGATGTTCCAATAGTACACCTCAGTAGTGCTGAATCCAATCTTCTTTCCTTCCCCCTTTCATAGCATTAGAACCTTTTCCAGAGAGCTAATTCTTCACATTATGTGTTCAGCATAGGACAATTTGAGCCTGGTTATTTGTGCCATGAGTGAAAACCCTGGATTTATTTGCTCAGTGATCCATCTGCTTTCTTGGCTGTTCATGGTAGTCTTTTCCAACACGAAAGTTCAAAAGCACCAGTGCTCTTTGTACCTTGCTTCTTCAAAGTCCAACTTTCACTTCCACAGAATGTCACAGGAAAATTATTGCCTGATATTTGTAAGAATACACACACACACACACACACACACACACATCTGAACAACTTTTCCAAGGCTGTTTTATCCAGCGCTAGTTTGAGCTGTGTTTCTTGAGTGCTAGTTCACCTCAGCTTCTGCCCACCTGGGATTTTGAAATCATGTTCTATGTGAATAGATACATAGATATCATTTTGGTGGGCCAGAGTTTCATGTGGTTAATTAGAATCCTGCTGACATCTTCCCAGTTGTAATGCCCATTTGTGAGGCGGCTTCTGTGGAGGAAGAAGGCCCCTGACGATGATGCTGGAAAGCTGCTCATCTTTTTTGGGTGCTACCTCACCATCTGTGAAACATCTTGGAAAGCACACATGCACGAACCAAACAGAGCTAGCAAACAGGTAAACTATTACTCTGCAGTAGCATTGCAGCAAAATTGAACTTGTTGACTGTTTAAGAACTGAGTGAATCAATTTTTTCCTTTGGAAAATCCAGCCTATCACTAAATGGCAGCAGAGAGATACAGAAGATGGCAGCTGTTTGCTGACACCTAGAGACTCCTAGACCTTTTGATAGTCTGAATCTTCAGATTTTATTAGCTCCCAGATGCCCAATGAATAAACAATAATGTTTATTTAGCACCATCAATATTTACTACGCTTATAAAGCAAAATTTGTAAAAAGAAAAAGAACCGATCTTTAGTCAGAGGGAGTGTTCATCTATTTGTGTTTGTTTCATGATAACAGAGTGTGGTGGTGGGTGTGCTGTCCAGCCAGCTATAGTTAATGGGATTTGGGATAGTTACTTAGGAATTGGGAGCTGTCCCCTTAAGGGAATGCATCATGGTAAATGTAGTTAAGGTATCCTGGGAAATCTAGTACATGTCATGTGGCCACATCTGTAACCCTGATTGGTTACTGAATTGATCCTTGGTGGGTCGGGGGAGGTTTCTTCATTCTTGCCTGAACATAGCCTCATGGTAGTATGGCTACCCCCTGCCTCTACGACTATGGGTTGAGATAACCATCTTTTTACCTATAAAGACAGACATATAAAGGATTGGACATTAAGAAGACATTAAGAAGAACCACCACAGCAGACAACTCCTAACTCTCCTTTGAACAAGGAGCCTCAGCGTGCCATGAAAGCACAATCAGAGCCAGTGGTAAGTGTCAATTGCACATCAGTGTGCGATAACACACCAGCCCCTTGCTCGTGTCATCAGATCTGCTTAGCCAAAGTCTACCCTGATGGACGCCCACAAGAAGCAGTAAGATGTACGTAATCCTAGATCCTCAGAGCAATAGTTCACTAGCCAGGTCTACATTCTACGACCTCTTTGATATTCAGAAGGAAGAAGTACACTTCACGATATCAATGTGCACCTCCCCAAGATGCACAGCGGGGAGGAGAACTACTGGACTCTGTATAGAGTCATTAGATGGAAATTCCCAGTTCCTACTGCCACCCGTGTTAGAATGGAACAGGATACCAGATGACCGCAGCCACATTGCAACACCAGAGGTAGCTAGAAACATACATCACCTAAAGCATATGGCTCATCACCTTCCCGCCCTAGATCCTGAAGCCAAGATTTTGCTCTTGCTGGGACTAGATGCCCCTGATGCTTTAGTGTACACTGAAGTAGTCAGAGGCCCAAGATACTCACCCTATGCCTCCAAAACAGACCTGGGTTGGGGAATCTCAGGAATTGTCTGTGTCGATCAGATGCAGGCCTCAATCCAGGCAAATGCCTTCACAACATCCTTTCCAACAGATGTCCAAAGCCCTTTGAAGCCATGGAAGCAAGAGTACCGGTCCACCTTAAGAGGCCGCCAGAAGCGACCAGCAAACTTTCCCCATTGGAAGCAAAAGTACCGCCGCCAGAAGCAATCAGTACTGGTCCACCCTAAACGGCCGCCAGAGCGTCTAACAGACTTTCACCAAGAAGCTCTACACCAGACCGGTCACTGACCTAGTGTTGCTGCGGAGAAAGGCTGAACTTGAAGATTGAACCTCAAGCTTTGCATGCTTTGCTTTGTTTGATGCTATATTACTATTTACTGCTTCTCTTAGTTATATAGGTAATTGTTTATCTTAGTCATATAGTCAACTGCTATTCAGTTAGTATTACTGTTTACTGCTTATTTTAGTTATATAGTTACCTGCTATTTAGTTAGTATTACTCTTTACTGTTTATAGGATTTGGGATAGTTACTTAGGAATTGGGAGCTGTCCCCTTAAGGGAATGCATCATGGTAAATGTAGTTAAGGTATCCTGGGAAATGTAGTACATGTTATGTGGCCACATCTGTAACCCTGATTGATCACTGAATTGACCCTTGGTGGGTTGGGGGAGGTTTCTTCATTCTTGCCTGAACATAGCCTCATGGTAGTATGGCTACCCCCTGCCTCTACAACTATGGGATGAGATAACCATCTTTTTACCTATAAAGACAGACATATAAAGGATTGGACATTAAGAAGAACTTCGTCATGAGATCCGGTTTGAGCTTCTTCGGTGACAGACCTGAAATCCACGACTGTGCACAGTTTTGGTCCATGCTCGCTGCTGGAGACTCCAAGCCAGCTGGCTCTGGGGCTAAAACCACCCCGTAGAGGTGGTGAAGACGGGGGAGCTGCTAGCAGGGCTGAGGAGAGCCGCATCTCTCCTCACCAGCTGGTCTTTCTCCCTTTCCCGAAGGTGTGAAGGTGGTCAGAAATGGCCACCTCAAAGAAGAACTTGAGCAGATAAGATCATGCAGGAGGAAGCTGGCAGGAGAAAGTGTGATGGACCAGGCTTGTTACGGAAAACATCTATTTAAGGTACCTGAATTTGAGCAGTGGACAATAACAACATCTTTAAAGGAAAGGTCTTTTAAAGCGGCGAAGGAAAGTGAAAAGCTAGGTTTTTTCTTTCTTCCTCTTTGATGTTGATAGCTCTGAATGATTAGGAGCATTGAGAAAAGACAGGCACAAGAAAGGGATACTAACTCACTTGGACATTAATAGGCTTTTTATAGCTGTAAATAAAGTGTCAAGTGATGAGGACTTGCTGAGAAGCTTTAAAGAATTTTTTTTTATAAAGAAAGAGAGAGAAAGTAAACAGTGGAAGAAGAAAAGTGAAAGTAGGGTGGAGTCTGGAGACTGAGGATACCACCTGGACTTAAAAGAATTGAGAGTGGATTTGTAACAGGACTTGGGAAAAAATACACTACAGTTGAAATTTTGTTGCAAGTCTCCAGGGGAAAGTGAAAGTGTGTAAAGAAGCAAGAAATAGCTTTGGATATTTGGAGGGCTCTTGTTCTTTTGGACAGAGGATATTAAGTGGATTAAAGTAAACTGGGGATTGCTTTAAAAAAAATCCTTTCTTAAAAAATGTCATCATCTATGAAAGAATTACAAATGCTACTTAAAGACTGCAAAGAAGTGCTACAATCGATAAAAATGGAGACTTTAAAATACATAAAACTGCAGGAAGTGTCGGTTGAACAAGAAGGGAGTAACAAAGAAGAGGATGCCATCTTTCATGATCAAATAATTGTTGGTGTGGTTAAGAAAAAGCGAAAGGAAAAAAAAGGGAAAAGAGGGAAAAGAGTTAGGAACTTAAGATTTGAAGCCACAAGCAAAAAAAAAGCATAATTATAATACTATAAGGAACCAAAAGACAGGATTTCAGAAGAGAGAACCTGATAGAAAAGGGTATAGAAAAGGAAGGGAGAAGAAGGGGGGGTAGAAAAAAAAGGGAATTGTAAAAAAATGGAAGCAAGACATGCAGAAGCAAAAGAATTACATGAGGTTCAAAGAGTTTTGTTACCTATCTGGATTTCAAGATAATGGTTAAATTAATTTAAAGGGATCTGCAAGGGTACATGAGGTATTTATTTATTTATTTATTTATTTATTTATTTATTTATTTATTTATTTATGAGATTGTACCATCTCAAGAAGTTCACAACTAAAACAACAAGAACAATAAATAGTTAAAAAAGAATTAAACTAACAAGCGCCATTGAAATATAATTACCTAAATACCTAAATACATAATAAAAACCATAATAAAACCGCCAAAGGGTCACAGTCCGGCTTGGTTAAATAACCAGGTCTTCAATTCACGGCAGAAGGTGCAGAGGTCAGGGGCCAGGCGGAGTCCCAGGGGGAGTTGGTTCCAGAGGTCAGGGGCCACGATAGATATATCGTTATATTAGAAATAGATAGAAGTTAGAAGATTTAGAGGATTAATAGGATGTGTTTTTTCTTAATGAGTAAATGAGGCAAATATGACAAGAGAATAAGGTTTTCAATAATCCAAAAAGATTTTGTTGAAGCGATACGGATGTTAAATAGTAATAAAATGGAAATATTTTAAATAAAAATAAATGAATAAGATGGACATAAATATTAATAGTAGAATTGAATTTGAACAGAAATAAGTACTTTACTGATAATTGTTATATACACATATAACTTCTTTTAGTTTCGTATTGTTAAGAATTTTAATAGATAAAAAAGAAAGTACCAAGCAGAACCTGATTGATAATAGTTAGATTTTTAAAAATAGAGGTCTAATATAGGTAATAACGGTATAGTTGAAATACAAATGTTAAATAATAATTGGCTAAGAGATTGAGAAGCTATCCTCTAGAGCAATAATTACAGGGCAAAATATGCTTTATAAGATAGTATATGACTGTAATAGATAGATAATAGATAGATAAAAGTGTATTAATACTGATTGGAAAAATATTGGGGGAGAATAAAGGAAATAGTATAAATTGTTATGATAAATGGAATAGAATATTAGGAATGAGTGAAAAATTGTAATTATATCTGTATGGAGAAGTGAGGGCCAGGACACACACTGTTCTCAAAAGAAGAACTTTATGTTTTGTCTATTGTTTTGTATTGTATTGGTTTGTGATTATTGTATATTGGTTGGCCGGGAATGGTTATGGAATGATAATATGAATTGTAGTAAGAAAAATTAATTCAAAAATATGGATTATTTTGCATATTAATTGTATTTAATGAGGAGGGGGAAGATGAGTTATAACCTACCGGCACACTATATATTTTGTCTGTATTTTTGTTTAAAAATAATAAAACTTTGTCAAAAAAAAAGAAGAATCTCGTCATAACTGTGAGTTAATGAGGATGCCTGATGAACCAGTAAAAAGACTTTGTATGGATGCTTTGTGGAGTTTATCTATCCGTTTTGTACAAGACAGAACAGTGGGGTTTAATTACATTTTCATAATAAAAAATCAAATCTGCACAAAGAAATCAAAAGTACAGAAAAATAAGTAAAACAAAAAGAAAAGAAAATTCCTGCTAAAGAAGAGAATCAGATTCTCCCACTTCCGCAAGAAGGTATTTGTTTAAGGTATGAGGATTATGTTTTATGGTTTTAATTTGGTTTTAATTGAGTTATTGTTCTATTGATAACTGCATGTTGTTTATTTTATGTGTGTGCACGTGGTTGTTTTAATTATGTGAGCCACCCAGATTTATGAAAATGAGATACATGGCTATAAAATTGAATAAATACATCTCAACAGATTGAAAAGAAATACCAATTATTCTTCTGGGGACAAAAATGAAAATAAACAGTGGTGGTACCTTCATACAAACTTAACATTTTATTTGTTTGTTTGTTTATAAAAATGTGTATAGTCGCTTGCTCATTCTCAGTGATTCTGGGCAGCTTACAGAAGTAAAAACCCAATATTCAAACAATAAAAACAATAACCCCCACCCTTCATTTTAACATTTGATAGTCTAATCAAAATGGTTTGTTTATTTTTAATGTCTTTGGAAAACCCCACCAATATCCATCATCCCACCAAGACCTACCACCCCACATATTTGTGGAGGAAATGCCTAATGCCATGCTCCAAGTTCTTTATTTAGCTACTGATCTATGGGGAGCCCTCCCTCTCCTTTTGTGTCTGCCAAATTTACTTTGGAATCTTTGGCAAGGGATTCTAATCAAAGGATTATTTTTACTCCCCCCCCCTCCACATAAGTCCAAGCATGCAGTATCTTTTGGACCACTCTTATCTAGAATTTCAGCTATGTTTTAAATAGGCTAACTGCAAAGCAAATTATTTTTCATAAAATTGTTTTAAAAATAGACTTGGGAAAGCTGACATGAGAAAGGAAAAGAAAGCCTTTTTTTAAAGTCTCAGAAACCAATCTGTTGATGTTTCTGCTGCAGCAATCCATCTCTGCACATGTTATTTATTGCAATGATTTATTAGATCCATGCACATAGATCTAACTTACACTGATCTAATATGCTGAAATGGATTTTAAAATAAGAGAAATTGGGAAAGCTGTTTATCTTAGAAGACTGCTACCAGGGGACTCTCCCTCAGTCACTCTGAGGGTGCAAGGAAATTAAGGTTTAGTTGATTTATATTTTTTAGTATCTGCACAGTAATGTGGTAAAAAAAAATCAGTGAAGTTTGCAGCTTTCTCTATAGAAATATCAAGTACTAACAAAAGCTACCACAAAAGAAGTTTATTAAACAACTATGTTTTTCCCTCTCAGTCTTCAGTGATTATATTGTGGCAATAGTGAAATTAGCAAAAAATTTAAGAAGACCAGAATGCCTCCAGAGTCCAGACTTCCAGAACTGGCAATAAATCAGCTGGTGCTCAGCACTTTTATATCCTACTGGCCTCTTTGGGAAAGATATAAAACCGGGGCTTAGAAGCTGAGTAAATCACATAGTGACTGTATTGCTGCTGTAGTATGGTATTAAATAAATTGTCATTGGTTGAGGTTTGCATGATCTAAATATGTTGAGTCTTGGAATCATGATTCAGCAATATCTTGGCGGCCAGAAACACAACTTTTCCCTTAGCAAAATTGAATGTCTTGGAAATGAAGATTGCCCTACGCAATCTTCTAATCTTTGAAGATATGCCCATCTGCATTTGATAGCCAAGCCTGTTACCCATTTGCTTCCCTTGCCAAGTGTAGAACTAGTTATACTCCTAAATGCTTCAGTCTTTGTGAGCATTTTATAAACTTGGGTTTAAAAGTTTCAATGTGGTTTGGTGAATCATGATTTATACTGATCATATCATGAACTGATGTGTTTCAATGTAAAGCTGTTAAATGAAGCAGTAATTTAATCTCCCCAGGAAAGCTGTTAGTACAAGCATCTTAAAAGAGACAAACACTTCTGATATATGGTGATCAAATACCATATGGACCCAGAAAGCTGAATAAGGTAAAGGGGAAAAAAAGAGAGGAATGCTGCCTGACCCAGAAAGAAGGTTTAGAAAAGTATCCCAAGAGCTCAGTCTCTGTGCTCCATGCCCACAGACACAACCAAAATCAAAACACAGCATCAGTGGTCGGACTCTACAAGTATTGGTCCTTGACTGCTTCAGTGTTTGGAAAAGTAGCTTTGAAATCCAATCCATTTCCTAGAACTGGAAATGAAGAATTAATCCTTGACTTCTAAAAATAACATCCTGGAGGGAGAATTAATGGAAACAAGTAACAGGCCAGCCCGCAAGACACTTTCATCCTGGATTTTAATTTGCTAGTTTATTTTGGACCGAATACTAGAAGCATTTGTTCCTTCCTTCTCCCTGCCTGCATTTTACTTTCTTTGTATCCAATGTACACACGATGGTTGCAATAAATTAGAATATTTCACTGTTTGAACTTTTAGCAAAACACTCTCTTTCTCCAAACTCTTTAGTTATGCCTCGTAAGGCTGTCCATAGCCAAAAGCTATTCAGATCTTAGACAGATTTGGGTAACATATGTTCAAAACATGTTTCAGCTACTGACCTCACCAACCAAACACATGAAGCTAAAAATAAATGTGGGATGGCAGAACTAGATGAATGGGGGCCCATATTTCTGCTTCAGAAGGGAAAGAGATAGTAATTACTTTGAACTTTTTATTGTGAAATGTTCAGAGGTGATGTCAGAGCTGAACAGAGCTGTAAATGTGGACTGACTTTAGATTCGATCTCTTGGCTAAAGACCGCTATCTTTCACCTTCATATTTATATATGGATGGGGAATTTTTAATGGTTGAAGAATGATAGAAAACCAAGTTCATTCCTCAATTTATCATTCATTTGTTTAACTAATTAAAGCACAGTTTGAAAACAATATTTTCAGACTTTTCCGTAACCCCCTTAATTCTGTGATGAGTAGCACAGGGGCCTGAAAATGATTACTGTTAAGTTTGCATGAAGAGTCAAACGTGGAGTGCTACAGCTTAAGAGTTTATTAGTGACTACAGCTCAGAACGGACCGTTTTGGCTGGGCTGCAGCTGCTACTTATAGCCAGCAGCCGCAGTTGCCAGCCAATCAGAGTGCAGGGTTTTCCCGCACTTTTTAAACCAATCATTTCTAACATTTTACAAGAACAGTTCAAACTAAACCAGTGACATTCAAACCTACATACATAACACCCCTCCCCACTAGGTTCAGTCCATACCCAAATCCCATCTATCTAATGTACTCTTTTAAATAGGTGGGGCTCTTACGTGCTGAGACCTCGTGGTTCAGATGTTTTAAAGTTCTCACCCAGTGAGAGAGGAAATGTGTCTGCTGACATTTCCTTACTTGGACTTTTAGTAGTAGTAGAACCTGTCTGGTTACTACAACCTGGTCTCTCCTCCCAATCCATCTCCAACCCAATGTCAGCACCCAAGTCAGGTAGTGATGTACAATCTTCCACTTGTGAAAATGGATCTTGGTCTTGTGACAGGTTTTGGGGTGGTTCCTGTCGTGTTGGCTCGTTACACATGGGGTTGATTCTTTCTTGCTGATTACCCTCATAATCATCCCCTTCCCCCCTAGAAGAGATACTAGGTGTGGGAACTAGAGAGGAGCAATTGCGATGTTACTGAGGTAATCTGGATCTTAGTTGATCAATATGCCTGCTCCAGAGGACACCATCCTCTGTTTGTACCCTGTAAGACCTGGGGCCTGTGACCTGGGTTATCTCAGCAGGGATCCATGATGGTTCACCCATAAGGTTCTTAGCATAAACAGAATCACCCACAGAGAATGTGCAAACTTTGCTAGTGGAATCTAGTGGTGCATTGGGTGCGTAAGTGGGATGAAAGCGATCAAGGGGAGACCTGAGTTTCCTACCCATCAACAACTCTGCTGGGAATAAGTTAGTTGATGGGTTAGGAGTGATATGCTGAGCACTGAGTAGTTTTTCAACTTTCTCAGTGATGTCCCTGGACCCAATTGCTGAAGTTTTTCCTTGGTAAATCATACCATGCGTTCAGCCCGCCATTAGTCAAGGATGCCCAGGGCTTCAGGGCATGTCTGATACCCTGCTGTGCTAGATATGATTCAAAAAGGTTGGATGTAAATTGAGGACCATTGTCAGAAATGAGGACATCAGGTAACCCATGAGTTACAAAAAGCTTTTAAGCTGTTTGATGACAGCTTCAGCTGTGGTGGATGCCATAGGGATAACCTCTAGCCATTTGGAATATGCATCTACTATAATGAGGAAAGTGTGCCCTCTGGTAGGGCCAGCAAAATCAATGTGAATCCTGGACCATGGGCCCCTAGGACATTCCCATTCCTGTTTGGGGGCGAGAGGTGGGGCAGGCCTGACTTCCTGACAGTTGGGACAGGCTGCAACCCAGTGTTCAACCATTTTGTCAATACCTGGCCACCATACATAACTCCTGGCCAATCCCTTCATTCTGACAATACCCGGATGACCCTCATGTAACATTTCCAAAATCTCTTTTTGTAGTTTTGTAGGAATAACCACCCTGTTACCCCACAAAATACATCCTCTTAATACAGATAGTTCAGTTTGCCTGGATTTAAAAGGTTGGGCAAGTTGAGGTAGATCTTGAAGTGGCCAACCCTTCTTAATCCAGCCTATAATAGGAGCCAATAAAGTGTCTTTGGCAGTCTCTCTGGCAATTTCAGCAGCGTGTACTGGAAGCTTGGCAACAGTTTCTAGAAAAAAGGTGTAAGTCTCAGGTGCAAAGTCCTCAGTGTGAGAAGGAAGTGGGCAGCGACTCAAAGCATCTGCATGCCCAATGTCTTTGCCAGGCCTGTGGATGAGTTTGTATGAATAAGCAGCAAGAAATTCAGTCCACCTCAGCATTCTTGGTGACAGGATAGTGGGCGTAGGTTTGTCTCCTGCCACAATGCCTAACAGAGGTTCTGTGATCTGTGACAATGGTAAATGTTCTCCCATATAAATACTCATGGAATTTCTTGACAGCTGCAACAATTGCCAAGGCTTCCTTGTCCAGTTGGCTGTAGTTCCTCTCTGCTTTGGTCAGGTGAGAGTAAAATGCAATAGGAGCTTCCCTCCTGCTGGGAAGCCTGTGGCTCAACACCCTCCCCACTCCAAAAGGGGATGCATCACAAGTCAGTACAACAGGCAAATTCTCAGAGAACTGTATCAGTACAGCATCAGACGTGATTAGTCTTTTAATATTGTTAAATGCAGATTGTTCTTTTCTGCCCCAGACCCACGCAGACTTTTTGTCTAGTAATCTGTGCAGTAGTTCTGCAATGGTTGCCTTCTGAGGTAGGAACATGTGATAAAAGTTAATGAGTTCAAGGAAGGCTTGCAAATCTGTTTTGCATTTTGGTCTAGGGGCTTCTTTGATTGCCTGAACCTTGGCATCTGTGGGGTGGATACCATGTTTGTCAATCATATAGCCCAAGAACTCTACCTTGTCAGTTCTAAGAGTGTATTTTTCTTTCTTGACTTTTAACCCCGCTTTTTTGAATCTGGTAAGGACTTCTCTGAGTCTCTCTTGTAATTGCGTGTCATTTTCAGCTGAGATTAACACATCATCAAAGTAAGGTACTACCCCTGGCAGTCCTTGGAGCATCCTTTCCATAAGGCTTTGGAAGATGCCTGGTGCCACACTTACTCCAAACTGTAACCTTTTACATTTGAAGGCACCTCTATGAGTCACAATGGTTTGGGCCTCTGCAGTGGCATCATCAACTGTTAATTGTTGATATGCCTGGGTCAGATCCAATTTGGCAAAGACTGTACCCCTGCCAAGTGAATGTAGTAAATGATGCACCACTGGAACTGGATATGCGCTCTGTTGAAGCGCATGGTTCAATGTCCCCTTATAGTCTCCACAGATTCTCACTGACCCATCAGTCTTGACTGGTGTGACTATGGGTGTCTCCCACCTGGAGTGGTCAGTGGGCTCTAAAACTCCTTGAGCTATTAGTTTATCTAATTGTGCATCAATTTTTCCTTTAAGGCAAATGGGACCCTTCTGGGCTTTAAGCGAATTGGTGGCACCTTGGGATCTAGATTGAAAGTGATAGGGGTCCCCATATACTTGCCCAATCCATCGCTGAAGACCTCTGGAAACTCAGACTTCAAGGCCTCCTCCCATTCAGTGTTGCTCACGTGATTGATGCCAGTCACCTCGATGCCTAGTGGATTGAACCACTCAAGTCCCAGCAAGCTTGGGCGATCCTTGTCCACGATGGTCAGGGGCGCTTGGTGTGGCCTTTGAACTTCATGTTGAATTCTCTTGTTCCAACTACTGGAATCTTGTTCCCTTGGTAGTCTTTAAGAGTCAGTGCTTGCTTCTTGAAATGCTTCTTCTGAATGTTTGGGAGTAGTCTGTGAATAGTGTCCCATGACACCATAGATAAATATGAGCCTGAGTCCACTTCCATTTGGCAAGGCCTTCCTTCAATTAGTACCTTGACATGCACTTTTCTGTTATTGATAGAAGAAGAATGACCAATAGTTACTGTCTGATGAGTTTCATTCTTCCCCTTTGCTTCTGTGCTGCCCCATTTTCTCACTGAGGTTGTTGGGCTTGAATTCTTAGTCAGGAAACTTCCTTCTGTTGGGTGGAGTTCTGGATGATTTGCAGACTTGCTAGGTGTCCTTTTTTTCACAACGGAGGCAGATGGTATCTAGGAACTTGCATTCAGGCAGGGGTGGCTTCCCCACAACCTCTGCAGTAGAAATCTTGCCTCTTTCTTCCCAGGTCTTTTTTTTCCGCTCCATTCTGAGTCTATAAATTCCTTCCTCCACCTCACTACAGTCTGACTCAGAATCTATTTGCTCACAATGAGTTGTTGTGGACTTTTCCACATCAGGATGGCTTGTGGCCTTGTTAATTTTCTTCATGGCTGCTGCTGAGGATTTGGTAGCTTCTGCTGAAGAGGCCTCTTCTATTGCTTCCTTCAGCGTGATCTTAGGTTTTAGTAATAACTTGCCCTGAAGCACCTTGTCTTTAAGGCCCAGAACAAATCGATCGCGCATGGCCTCTTCTAAATTGTTAAATTCACATGCACCCCCAATGTCTCTTAAACTTGCCATGAAGTCATTTACGTTTTCGCTTTCCCCTTGATCCCGACAGTAAAACTTATGTCTCTTAATGAGGCACGATACTTGTGGCGCGTAATGGGCTCTTAACAACTTTTCTAAGTCAGGCCATTCACGTCTGCAGCTCCCGCCAATGCCTTCACCATCTTGAAAACTGCCGGACCACAGTGTGTGAGAAAGACCGCCCTCTTCCACTTCTCGGAAATGTCGGCAAGATCGTTTCCTTCCAGATACATTTGGAAATGATCTGCATACGACTCCCAGTCTTCTGCCGTCAGATCGAACGGGCTGGGGGTGTTCAGCGCAGCCATCTCTCTCTTCTTCTGTTCCGCGTTGCCTTCTTCTTCAGGGAGATCCCACCTTCGTCGCCAGTGTTAAGTTTGCATGAAGAGTCAAGACGCGAGTGCTTCAGCTTAAGAGTTTATTAGTGACTACAGCTCAGAACGGACCTAATTTGGCTGGGCTGCGGCTGCTACTTATAGCCAGCAGCAGCAGTTGCCAGCCAATCAGAGTGCAGGCTTTTCCCGCACTTTTCAAACCAATCATTTCTAACATTTTACAAGAACAGTTCAAACTAAACCAATGACATTCAAACCTACATACATAACAATTACTATCTAGTTGACCATCTTCAAAAGTGCCACAAACACATGAGAAAGATCCTGTCTACTTAATTTCTACTTCTGGGTTTGTGGCCTTTGCCACTAGATCTAGCAGAGAAGACATGCTCCAGGCCCCTTTCATAAAATAATGTCATTTTGTTGGATCCCAGAATTGTGACTGAGGCCTGGGCTTGTCAGAGTGCCAATTAACAGTAAAGCTAATTCAAAGCTGTATTCTAATTCAAAAAGTCACATTTTGAGAGGTCCTTTTGAATATTTGTTGCTATCATTGGTTCATATGAGCTGGCTAATATTATAGGTCATTGACTGCAGTGTCCTGATTGAAATTATATAAACAAATAAGTCCAGCTTGTTAGGCATTATTTCAAGAAATGTGACTTAGTGAACAGCAGAGACAGCACTTCAGTGAATATCTAGAAAGAGAAGGAGGATTAAAGTGAGATCTTTGAATTCAGAAAGAGATCTAACCAGGATTCCATAGCTGGTTCTCTAGAATAGTTGCTGACCAAAAGCTGAAAATGACTGGATTCAAAAAGCAGGAAGATCAGAAACAGGAACTATGATATCTTGGACTGATCTCTGTCCATCAGTAATCATTTGAAAGAGAATACACCAATCAAAAATGAATGTGCAATCTTGTCTTCATTTGCTTTTCATCCCTTCTACATTAATTTCAACAGCAATCCTAATTTTAACATCTTGCAAGTAATATTTTAAAACCTTGCCTGTGAAAACAATGGGCAGATTGTGTTGTTAGGAACCACAGCTGTTTAAATAGGGCCATGAGAAAAGTCAAATTTTGTTGTAAAAAATAAATGGTATCTATCAGAAAGAAATGCTGGAGATTATGATTAGAAGGGGTGGTACTTTGGTTTGGCAAATCATATTGCTTTGGGTTTACATTTCATTGAAAAAAAACAAACTCTGAGTCACTCTGATACCACTTCTAATTAGAGCATTAATTTATGCACTAAATCTATCTCAAACTGCTCAGATTTACAGTATTTCAGAATATGTATTTTGGCAGGGTTGCCTAGCTCTCACCAGCTGTAACTGATGAGATTGTAGGCAAGGACTAGGGACATTTGTCCAGCCCTTTCTAGATATCAAATTGGTTCTTTAGTATCTGAGCAATACGCAACCAAAATATGGATTTATCCAACTGAAGGTATCATTACAGAAATATGAAACCTAATGTGTAATAAAATGAGATACATCCTTTGGGAGAAAAAGTTTTACTTTTCATTCATTATCACTGCATATCAGAATTTTGTGGTCTTGTTATTATAGGTCACCTAAGAGTCCCAATATGCAATAGGAGTATATGCATTTTCACAATACATTAAAAAAAACCTAACATTATACATTAACATTGATTTAAGCAGATATGAATTCATGCCAAATTAACTGCAATGTCTGGGTTTCTCTGGACCCAGCCCTGAATGACACTCTGGAGAATGTCAGGATGAATGATGTAAGAAAAGTGGGAAGAATGGAGTCATGGAGACATGAGAAAAGGGAGGGAGAGAAGACAATAAGGTTATTTTTCTATTATCTTGAGATGAGAGGTGAATTTTCCCTGACTCAGATGGGAGTGGAACTTTGAGGAATGGGGCTATAAAGAGATTTCAGGAGGTGTTTGGGAAAGCCCTTAGCCAGAGGGGACTAAGAAGTATTTTGAGAAATGCAATTCCTCCAAGTGGATAGCAAAGGGGTGTGGCAGTGGAGTAAATGGTGGGAATCCATAATCCCAAGTGCATTAAATGATGGGGAGACTAGAGCAATGGGAAGAAGAGTTGAAAGAAATGGTTGTGGTAAGCAGAGGATAACAGAATAGAAGACACATTCATTGGGAAGAGGGACTGGGCATCTGAGATCATGTACTCATCTTGGCAACCTAGATTGCAGGAATCTGGGGGTCTTTCATTCTGCTGCTGCTTTTAATGCCAACTCTGCCTGTAATAAATTAATAAGTCTCTCCTCATTGATAAATATTTCTCATTGACTGACTTCTATTACTGAAACCTGCTTGAAGGCAAGGATGTTCCCCTATCCAAAATCTCCCCAGAGCAGGGGGTGTCAAACTCCCAGATCATCACGGTGATGTATCGGGACTTCCCCTGCTTCACTAAACTGGCCAATGTGTGGACGCTAGTTTGACAGCCCTGCCTTAAAGGTTTCAGCTAACTGCAGGTGAGATGGAGTGCTATCATGCAGAAGCTCTGCAGCCAACCAGAGGTGCTATGCCGCAAATGAGCAGAGATGAAACCTTAGTTGGGTACCAGAGTCAAGGAGATTGCAGCTGTTTTCCTGTTCCCTTGCTGTACAGAAACTCATTGTTGAAGTGATTGTGACATTCCCCAGGGTGATAGTATTGGGGATTTAAATATGCCTTTCCTGGCAGAGTTCTGAGGCAATTCAAGAGTTTAACGCTATTATGACAATAGCTTTTTCAAATCATCATGGTCTCAATCAGAGGCATCTGTGAAGAGAGCAACAGGGGCAATGACAAAACAGCATTGTTCCATAAGCTCCTCCTCTTTATACATAAGTCATAATGTGACATGCATGTATGAAAGGGGTAGATGTTACATCACAATGACAGAATACTGCTTTCATCATTCTACAACTTTCAATCCTGCTGATGCCTCTAATACCAACATAAATAAAAGGCCAAATATTTTTTGTCTTAGAAGAAATAAGACACAACCCCAGAAAAGATTAATACCTGTCCTTATCCTGTTCAGCTCACCAATGCCACTAAAGTCCTCAAAGTGGATGGTTTCCATTTGATTTTCAGAAGGCACTTAGAGTGACTCCAAGACAATGGTAACTGGGTCCCTAGACAGAATTGCATCTCCCTCCACCAGGGAATTCCAATTTGCATGAGAGATGCCCAGAGTGATCTTGGCAAAAGATGAAGAGTGGATGAAATAGACACAGGTAAGAATTCAGGTTGAAGAATTAGAGTGGCTAAATATCAACATTTCTACTTTCATTGCATCCACAGATTTTGTAGAGGCTTTGTTTACTCGGAACTCACTAGGAAATAATGTGTTGGAAGAATATGTATGGGGCATTCTGGAGGGTTTTCTAGACATCTGGAGGATAAAATTGCTCAGATCTGCTTGAAGCTGATGCCAATGTAGGCAAGTTCTATTGAGATGCTAGAGTCTATGTCTTGCAGGATTATCTTGGAGGAAATTAATCCCATTGTTCCTGAGGTGGTGAAAAGTTCTTTACATTTGTGATGTAGAGCCCTGTCCTACTTGATTACTTTGTTGCACAACATGGGCACAGTATAGTCCTCCTGGACTTCCAGTTCCTGGTGAAAGAACTGATAGCAGTTATGGACTAGGCAGTCATTGCAGAATTAAATTGGATTAACCAGTTAACAGATCTCCTGATTGGAAGACCTACACAAGGTTACTTATGCCTTATTCACCTTTTGTTTGGACTACTGCACCATGCTATACATTTGAAGGAAATTCTAACTCATTCAAAATAGAGTAGCTCTAATACTGTTGGCACTCTAAAAGCTATTCCATATAACATTATTTTAAAGAGCTATACTGGTTATGGCTTCCAGGGCAATTCAGGGTGCTGCTTGTCACTTTGAAAGACCTTTATAGGGCTGAGAAGGTGGAGCTGGTGTCACGCCCGGTACAACATATGATCTTGATCCTCCAAGATCGCGCCGATATCTCCACTGATGGTTGGTCCGAGAGACCTACACCATCCTGTAGAGATGGTGATTGACAAGGGTGCATCCTGCTGATCCCAGGGACATTGCAAAGTCCCTGGTTGATCCAGGAAAAGCCCTTTGCCAGCAGTGGAGAGGCAGCCATTCAAGTTGCTGAAGCTGGGACAGCCCGAATGGAAGAGATTGAAAGAAAGTGTATCAGCTTGGTGAGATGAACTTTCACTTATTGTTTCTTGAAGAGAACACCCTGAAAGACTTAAAGTGGAACTAAAAGCGGAAGAGAAAAGAGTTTAAGTGGCTTAGATTAA